>CM038677.1:739661556-740268689 GCA_021605205.1 Aegilops longissima
AAACTTGAAGCGAGAAAAAGGAACGAAATTATTTTGCAAGTGTGTTAAGATCAATTCCAAATAAATGGAATAAAATTATAATAGCTCCATATCTATTAGGAGGATATGTTATAAAGAGAAAACACCATGTGAATTCCCTCGATTTAAATGGATCGAAAAATCCATACAATTTATTTAGAAGAGTTTTAAAAATTAAATGGCATGATGGCATGATGCAATGCAAGAGATGACATGATGAAATGCAAAAACAAAACAAATCACACGACAAAACTCTGAAACCCTGGAAGGCAACTGAAGCTCCGGTCTTGGGGCGTCACACATAAGCACTGCTTCAAGTCCTCGGCGTGAAGCGTCGCAATACACCTCATAATCCTTGGTCTGATCTGGTAAAATTAACACTGGTGAGGTAACCAATCTTTTCTTCAACTCCTGAAAACTTGCCTCACAATCCTCAGTCCATATGAACTTGGTATCCTTTTTCAGCAATTCCGTCATAGGCTTTGCAATCCTTGAGAAATTCTCAATGAATCTTGGTAGTATCTGTGATACCAAGGAAACTCGGATCTCTCCAACGATCGTTGGTGCTTCCCATTTGGTTCTGGTTTCAACCTTTGTGGGGTCAACTGCTATCCCTTCTCCGGATATAACATGTCCAAGAAATCCAACTTCCTTTAGCCAAAACTCACATTTGCTGAACTTGGCATACAACTGATGTTCCTTAGTTTCTCCAAAACCAATATAAATGTTCCTTATGTTCCTCTTCATTCTTGAGAAAACCAAAATATCATCTATGAACACCACGACGAACTTATCCAAAAACTCCATAAACACTTTGTTCATCAGGTTCATGAAATAGGCAGGCGCGTTAGTCAGTCCAAATGACATAACGGTATATTCATACAATCCATATCTCGTGTTAAATGTTGTCTTGGGTATGTCCTGCTCTCGAATCTTCAACTGATGGTACCCTAATCGCAAATCGATCTTGGAAAACACTTTAGCTCCTTGCAAACGATCAAACAGATCATTTATCATTGGTAGTGGGTACTTGTTCGATTGTTACTTCATTTAAACCACGATAGTCGACAACCATCCTTAACGATCCGTCCTTATTCTCTACTAAAAGTACGGGTGATCCCCAAGGCGAAGAACTTGGGCGTATATAACCTTTATCCAATAGCTCCTTAATCGCTTCTTGATTTCCGCCAAATCACATGCGGGCATCCTGTATAATTCGCCGATATTCGCTTTGCACAGCAAAAGCTCAATCAAAACTCAATGTCTCTATCCGGTGGCATTCCTAGCAATTCCTCAGGAAATACATCAGCGTAATCCTTCACCACTGGCACCTCTTCCTGCACAACTCTTGATAAGGAATTTACTTGATTCCTATTTGGTCCATGTCGCGATACATACCTAATCCTTCTTCCTTACGGTGTTGTGAGCAAAATCGTCTTACTTGCGCAATCGATGTTTCCCCATACATCGACAGCCAATCCATACCAAGAATCACATCAATCCTTGGGATTCCAAAATGATCAAATCCGTCGAACACATGCCTTCCTATACTTAATGGCACTTGAAAACATCCTTATCCGGCCATATACTCCGCTCTGGTGAGCCTACTAGCATAGGGGTTTTAAGAATCTGAGTAGGCAGGCTATACTTTTCTACAAATCCCCTTGATATGTATGAATGCGTTGCACGGTATCGAAAAGAACTAGTGCAGTAAATGACTTAACCAAAAACTTACCGATTCTTGCATCGGACTGATCTTCCACCTCCTCCACATCAATGTGGTTCACATCCCTTGTTGAAAGGGTTTGGCTTCTTTCGAGCTTCCATTTCCACCTTGGCCTTGGGACATTCATTTGCATAATGTCCGGTCTTGGAACACTTATAACAGGTGACATGGCTCAGGTCTTTCTTGGTTGGGGTTGATGGTGTGGTCCGGTTAAGCGTTGCTTCCTCCATTCCCATTACCATTTTGTGGCCATTATGGTTGTGCGAACTACCTCCTCCATGGGTATCTGAAACTGAACTCCTGTTTAGGGGTATAGCAGGGCTTCTGCTGGGCTCGAGTTATACTTCCCTGCCCATACTTCCTCTTGCGATTCTCAATTTCTTTGCTACTTTCCTTCAATCATGAGGCATGGTCTACCAACTCCTGGTAGTTATTGAAACTTGCTACCATCAACTGCATGCTTAACTCATCATTCATTCCTTCTAGAAACTTCTCACCTTAGCTGCATACATGTAGCGTCATACGGGGCATAACGTGCTAACTTACTAAAATCATCCACATCTTGCCAACAGTCCTTCCTCCTTGGCGTAAATTGCGAAACTCACGCTTCTTCATGGCCATAGCTCCTGCTGAGACATGGGAAGTGCGGAAAGCTTGCTGAAACTGATCCCATGTGAGTGTGTCTATAGGGTAAGTGGCTGTAAAATTCTCCCACCATGCTGCTGGGTCCTTCAAGCTGGTGTGCAGCAAACTTCACCTTTTCTCCATCTATACATCCTCGGTGGTCAACTCCTCCCTATCTTACGGAGCCAATCATACTGCTACAATCGGCTCGGTGCTCTTTGGAATACACCGCGGATGCAGCCTAAGGAAGCGAGTCAAGTGATCCGCGGTGGTGGTGGTGGTGGGTTGTTGTTGTTGTTGCCTTGGTTACTGTACCAATGTTTGGATCAAAGTGTTACGCTGCTGGATCAAGCTGGGTGATCTCTGGCGGGAAAACAAACCGAGGTCGCGTCTCGGAGGCATCTGAAGGGTTTAGAAAAGACGAGAAATTAAGAATAGAGTGAGGTCTAAGGAGAAAACACTACCCAAATGCATATGAGCAAATGCACACAAAATCACTTCATTCATTTCAAACAAAGGGCTTTAGCGGTCTAACTATCGCAAAAGTGCGTGTACTATGATGTTACATGGAGGTAATACTACTAGTATGTGGGGTCATCTATTAATTTGAACGGTGGAAGACTCCATGATGTCTGCTCCAGCCGTCTTCAAAGTCGGGTTCACTTGGATCCGAATCGGTGTAAATCGATGATGTAGTTGCTTGGACAGTCGACGTACTTGTCTTCATTCTTGAGCGCTAATTTCTTCTTGAGTTCTTCAATCTCATACTTAAGATTGCTATTGTGCCTTACTACAGCTACGATCTCGTCCATGTAGTCCTTACGTGTAGACTTTAGTTCTTCTTCAAGTTAGATGATCCTTCCCTTCGCATCCTTCAATTCGATCATATCATTGCACATCTGGTTCTCCTGGCGTCGAATGTGCTGGTTTAACTCCTGGATGAAAGCTGCAATGGATCTATCCTTCTTGGTGCTGACTATCTCCCATTGCTCATCTCGGCGTCCGCAAATCTGGTAGATGGTGTCCTTGAGGTCTTCTTGGTAAACTTCGCCAATCGTCCCATGGTGATATGAGCTGCCATGCTCTTTCCGGACTCGAGGTTGGTGCAATGAAAACACTATCTATAGGTTTGGTGATTGGGGCGAATGTCCTTCCCGGAACGTGAGCTTGAATCTTCAGCGCTCTTCTTGAGCAGAGTGGCGTTGAAAGTCCGGTGAAGCTTGGTAGTCAATGTTCGGTACTTGGTGACTTCCTTCAAGTGAAATCCAAAAGGTGTGCCTTCATCTGGTTGGGCGTACTTGATCTTTGCGTTAAATCATCCTAAAAGAGTAGAAAAAGATGAGGAGTTAGAAAATGTGAAGAGAGTAGTGATCTATGGCTTTAACTTAGTGGTCGTGTCCTACGGTCGTGTGTGCTCGATACCATCTCTGTAGTGACCCGACCGAATGGATCAAGTCTTTGTGCTCGGTGTCATCCACGGATCAGTAATCTTGACACCACACGATGCCGAAGGATTTATAACAGAGTAGCAATCACACACTTATTACATCGCTGTCCAAAGAGGACTTATTACAATAAATATGGCTTAAGGCCATCTAATAACGATAACAGCGGAAGACTTGGAAGATAAGTGAGTCCATCAACTCCAGTAACATCCCGAGTATAGAACCACGACCTAAAGCACCTTACTGTAAATCGAAAAGTCTGCAACATGAAAGTTGCAGCCCGAAAACGGGTCAGCACATGGAATATGCTGGCAATGTAACACATAGAGAATAATGAATGATAAGCCTGTACTACATGCATATGTGGCTGGTGGAAAAGCTCTACGGTTTCAGTTTTGCATAAAGCCAGTTTTTCCTTACTGCAAAGGAATAAATTTGTTTAACTATCATGGTGGTTGTTAAACATTGAGAATGGTTGACAGCATTATCAATCCCAATTAAAAATAATCCTTAACAAACCCAACAATATTAAATTAGAGTAACATGTTGAGATTCACTTGATATTCAAGTACTAGATACTCAAGATGTCCATAACCGGGGACACGGCTAATCATGATTAGTTTATACACTCTGCAGAGGTTTGCGCACTTTTCCCCACAAGACTCGATCGCCTCCGTTTGGTTTCTCGTACTGCAGGGTGTTTGAGAAACGGATGACCGAGACATAGTCTTTCAGAAGCACTAGCACCTTACTTGCGGGTAGACCGGTACACCTACTTTCCCCTACATCTGCTAGTCTACCCGTAAGAGTTCGCACAACTTAGTCAACTATGCGAGCCCATAATGGCTTGTGGCTGCACACGGAAGTTACTAGTTTGAATAATCTCATGATCCCTTGGAGCACAGGTGGCGGTCGAATAAAAGCTGGCAAGTCTGATGTAAACCAGGTGCCTCAATCCACCAGATGTGTGTTTAAGTTGCCACCTTAAATAAACCATTAATTTAACAATCTCACATCATCATGGATACACTCACCCAATCCACGTCTCCTAGCACAGCATGGCAAATAACCAAACGTAGAAGTAACTCCCAAGGTTTCATAAGTAAAACAGGTAATAGGTACTACCTCATCTACTTCCCATCCTACAATTTAATTAGATCCTAATCATGCAATGTTTGAGGATTGATCTAATGCATAAAACTGGGTATGAGAAGAGGTATGATCAAAGTGTTACTTGCCTTGCTGATGATCCGTGAAACCTAGAGATTCGAAGTAACAAGCGGCGCACTCCGGGTGATCTATCGCAGACAAACAACAAGCATACAATAAGTACTCATCTAATGCACGGGTAAATCTCGAACAAAAGATCTGACCAGAAAGTTCAACTTAAGAACCCTGGTTGCAAAAGAAAACGAATCGAACAAAACAACGAAAAACAACCGGCGGAAGAAAACAGCTTGGTGCTTAGCAAGTTGAAACTAAGTCAAATTTTACAGTAGCAAAACTTTGTTTAAGTTGATTAGTCGGAATGGCGATTTCGAAACGAAACTCCAGGCGCTTGAATCACCTGATTCGGATAAACAAGCGAGAAGATAAACTAGAACGACGATCGGATCTGAAATCACGATCGGAAAAATAGTGGAATAAATCCGATTAAAAGAAAAACGACGAACGGTTAAACGAACGGACGTTCGTTAACCGGGAATAACCGGTGATCACGTTCGTTAAGACGAACGGTCCGGCGAACGCTCGCTAAACAACAAAACCGGAAAAATATAAAACCGATCTAGGGTTTCGGAAAAAAAAAACCGAACAACGGAAAAAAGCGGAGCGGTTTTATAAAAACCGAACGAGGAAGGGTGGCGTTGGCGCTGCTACCTCGGCAATGCGGGCTCGGCGAAGCGGCAAATAAGTATTGGCGTGGTGGCGGCATTTCTGTGGAGTGCGGTTTAGGGGAGAGGGGTGTTGGGTATTTAAAGGGGGTGAGGTGGCTTGGGGTGGGGGCAAGCAAAGAGGAGGAGGAGGAGGAGGAGTCCTCCTCGGTTTAAACTTTGGCGTGGCGCTCTTGTGTGTGCGTGTGAGGAAGAACTCTTTGGGCAGCTGGGCCCTTGGCCCGAGAAGAGCCTCTGTTTTTTTTAAATATCAGCCTGAGAAGAATAAAATAAAATCTAATCGAACTCCAAAATTTACAAAGTAAATTTTCCCGACTCTAAAAATGAGTCGAACAAAATGAACTTTACTCGAGGCCTAAAATGCAATTTTTGAAATCACGCATTTTTCCCTAAGGCAAATAAACTCCGAAAAATCCAGAATTGATTTATTTATTAAATTTTCATTTTTTTCCTAATTTTTGGGAAAGTCATATTATTCCCTCTCATATTTTGATATTGGAAAATTATTTGAAGATGAAATAAATACAATCGAACGATCCTTTTTTTCCTAATTCGAGAAAACACAATTATGAAAATTTAGAAATCTCCAACTCTCTCCGAGGGTCCTTGAGTTGCATGAAATTTCTAGGATCGGAAAAATGCAAGAAAATATGTAATGCATGATGACTTAATGTATAACATTCCAAATTGAAAATTTGGGATGTTACACTTTTTGATGAACTTGATGCTTGCTATGCTTGTGGCCAAGATGCCAATATGAATTATGCTTATGGAGATGAACTTGCTATAGCTCCTTATGTTAAGAATGAAATTGTTGCTACTGCACCCATGATGTCTACTACACAACCTTCTTCTTGTAGACGTTGTTGGGCCTGCAAGTGCACAGGTTTGTAGGACAGTAGCAAATTTCCCTCAAGTGGATGACCTAAGGTTTAACAATCCGTGGGAGGCGTAGGATGAAGATGGTCTCTCTCAAGCAACCCTGCAACCAAATAACAAAGAGTCTCTTGTGTCCCCTACACACCCTATACAATGGTAAATTGTATAGGTGCACTAGTTCGGCGAAGAGATGGTGATACAAGTGCAATATGGATGGTAGATAAAGATATTTGTAATCTGAAATAATAAAAACAGCAAGGTAACTAATGGTAAAAGTGAGCATAAACGGTATTGCAATGAAAGGAAACAAGGCCTAGGGTTCATACTTTCACTAGTGCAAGTTCTCTCAACAATAATAACATAGATAGATCATATAACAAGCCCTCAACATGCAACAAAGAGTCACTCCAAAGCCACTAATAGAGAAGAACAAACGTAGAGATTATGGTAGGGTACGAAACCACCTCAAAGTTATTCTTTCGGATCAATCTATGTCGGTGTACTAGAGTAGGGGTACCCTAGTATCCCGAACTCGTGCACGGGCAGTCGCAGCACCCCGCGGCAAGGCTTGCCTAGTGACCGCCAAGGTCCTCCGTGGTTCCTTTGAAACCATTCAAGAACAAAGTATTTAAGCCACGGAGACAAGGCCCCGGCAAGAGGAGCTTGCGGGAAGGCCCTCAAGGCCCGCAGAAGACAAGACCCGGCAAGAGGAGCTTGCGGGAAGGCTGGTGGCGACAAGCTTCGGCGCGACAAAGGATTCAGCAGCGGCAAAGGCGCTTGCAGCGGCAGCAACCTCTCTTCATCTCGCTCCGGCTCATCCACCAGCGTGTCGTCATGAGACCATCTCGGGCATGCATGTCAAGAGGCTGTGCAGCCAGCGGAGAGCAGCGATGTGGCGCTGACAGGAGTGCCATCGTGGCAAGCGGTGGCGCCCGACAGTCCCTTCTGCCTTGTTTAGGCGACATGGACGGGCATTTATTGCTTTTGTCCCTTGCCGTCGAGTTAGGTAGAATACACTGTACAAAGTAGTTGTACCAACCGCAACTCATTTTTCCATTTTGCCCTTGTCTACGTTGCCACCTGTTGGTGACCCCTTGAGCCTATAAAAGGAGGCCCATGCGCAACGTAGAGGAGGTTCGACTCATTCGAAACTACACACTCAAGCTAGGTTTTGTAGCTCTCTGTGCTCCCTAGCAAGAACACTATATAATCATGTTGGGGAACGTTGCAGAAAATTAAAATTTTTCTACGGTTTCACCAAGATCTATCTATGAGTTCATCTAAGCAACGAGTTACTAGAGAGAGTTTTCATCTACATACCACTTGTAGATTGAGTGCGGAAGCGATCGAGGGAGTGGTGATGATGAAGGCGTTCTAGCGTGATTCCGATCACCGATGACCAAGTGCTCAGCGGACAGCACCTCCGCGTTCAACACACGTGACGGGACGATGGCGTCTCCTTCGTCTTGATCCGATGAAGGAGGAAGGAGAGGTTGAGGAAGATCACTCAATGGCAGCCGACGGCGTGATGCGAGATGGAAGGACTGTACTCGGCGAGGGCCGTAGCGTGTCACGGAGGAGGAGAGGCGTTGGGGAGGGGAGGGGCTGCGCCTTCAATCGTGTGTGCAGCCCTCCCCTCTACCCCTCTATTTATAGTGTCACATCCCAGATAGACCATGCATTAGGGTGTGCATCATGTTTAAATTTCATTTGAATTTGAAATGGGGAAGGCGAAACCCCGAACACCCCCCTTAAAACAACTAGGGTTTACTAAAATTTATTTCAATGAATCCGAAATGCCCTTCAAAATGTTCATCCTCTTTACTTTGGTTCAGAACCCATGTCAAAGAAGGTGAACCATTTTCTAGGTCACCTAAGGGTTCTAGGATTAATCCACAAGTTTTTGAAATGAGCATTTCAAATTACATAAAATATTTTAAATGTTCAAAAATTGTCAAACTGAAATGTTTCATGTTGGGAATATTCAACAAGTGACGAGAAGCATTTTGGTGATTTTTAAAATAGTTTTGGCATTTAAATAAACCCCACAAAGTTACTGAAATTAGAAAAAGACTAAAAAGGAAAAAGCTTACTGTCGCCGTGCAGCCCACTGCCAGCCCAGCCCAGCAGGCAGCGCCATGGCTGCTTGGCTCGGCTTGAGCGAGCAACTGAATGCCGCCCGTGGCGTAAAGCGCGCCACGCAGCTGGCCGCCGCCTGCTTCACCATCGCGCCGCCGCCGCCTGGGCGACCTCAGCGTCGTCGCCCGACCCCAGGACACCCCATTCTCCCCTGCCTCCTCTCTCGCTCTCCCTCGCCATGGCCAGCGCCATCGTCGCCGCTCCTCCGTCGTAGCCGTAGCCACCGTCGTCCCAGCGCCACGAGACCTTGTCTGGTCGCCTCGCCGTCGTCGACTCCGTCGAACAAGCCAAGCCAGAGCTCTTGCTGGCCCGGCTCCACTACACCGACCTCGGCCGAGCTCAAAGCGCCGGAGATCCCCTTCGCCGTCGCCGCCGCATCAGACCGTCCCGACCCAGCGAGGCTCTCTCACGGGATCACTTTGTGAGCTGGCTACCTCCCATCCTCTCCATTCTCTCCTCGTGCACCACAAGCAGAGCACCGTCGATCACCCGAACCCACCGCTGCGGGCTCGTGCGCCGACAGCAGGCTCCGGCCACCCAACGGCCACGCCACCCTGTCCATCGCACTCACCGAGTTGCGCTGGGCCTAACTATGCACTCCACACGCCTCACCTTGCCCCCTAGCAACTAGTTCGACATCACCCGAGCCCGGCCGCCCGCCGGCTCGTGCGCCGGTGCCGACTCCGCCACCCGACTCCAACTAACCCCACCAAACCCCGCGGTTCGTCTCCCGGCTCCACGTAGATGCTCCCGCGCCCCATTTGGTGGCGGAAAGTGCAAAAGCACTCTGCTCCGCATGGCCTTTGGCCTCGCCTGCTGGCTGACGCCAGCGAGTTGACCATCGACCCCCATTGTGGGCCCTGTTGACTGTCTGTGTCAATGACAGGTGGACCCCCCCCCGGTTAACTAATTAGGATTAGTTCTGATTAAGTTAATTAGTTTAACTAACCCTGACATGCGGGTCCCACTGGTCAGTTTGACCTGGACGACCCCGTTGACCCCTGACGTCACGCTGACCTCATGCTGACGCATTAATTCAAATTCTGGATTTATTTTTATATAATAAATTCCAGAATATCAATCAAATTTCAAATGCTTATAACTTTTTATCTATAACTCCAAATGCAAAGATTTATATATGAAAAATTATCAGAAAAATACACTCTATCCATTGGTACAGGTTTCATGCATGTTAAAACAAGTTAACTATGCTGAATAACCAGAATAAGGAATTGCACCATTAGGACTAACTCAAATGAGCTATCATTTGAATCTTTGATTCAAATGAGTTCATCCCCTGTTCTTTCAACTTGCATTAGGCCAACACACATCCATATTGCCATGTCATAGCATGCATCATATTGTGCATATTGTCTTGTGTGTTTATTTCGGTGTGCTTTCATGATAGGTTCTGCCCCCGAAGATAACCTCGACTATCCATCTGAAGGGCAGTTCTCTACCCCAGTTCCATCAGGCAAGCAATTCATTGATCATTCCGATACAAACCCATGTTCTCGCTTCTGCTCTCGTTTACTGCATTAAGACAACGCGTTTCAACTGTTGTGTGCTGCGGTAGTTGAACCCACTTCCTTTGCATGACCTGTCATTGCCACAGTAACTAGATGAAACCCACTAGTATGTGTAGGAGTTGATTGAGCCATGTTTGTGATTCATACCATGCTATGCTTGCTATGCTTAGAGTTGTGTCAGGTCTGGCTCATCGGGATGATGAACTGGAGTGAAAGGTTGTGTTGGTTCGAGAGTGAAAGTGTTGAACACGATTTGGTAAAGGTATCGATGAGAGGCCATGTAGGAGTACATGGTGGGTTGTTTCATTGAAGCCGAACTTAAGAACTGAGATCTGTGTTTGTGATCCATGAACTAGCTACTACCACGCATTGGGCCCGAAACCAATGGACCCTCTAAACTTCTTAACCACCCTGTTCATAGTCCAGGGAGTTGCAAGTAGTTTCGGTGTTTGTAGCATCTTTGGGGGCACGCATAGCGCTGACCTTAGGGGTGGGTTGTGTTGCGGTAGGCACGTGTTGTTGATGCAAAGTGCCCGTTTGGTATCTCGGGAACCCTGCACACATCGTTCGGGGCTGTATGGGAAACCTCGGCGGACTCCTGCGGATGGAACCGAATAGGCGATAAACCTGGACTAGGGACTTGAGTGTTTGGGTAGGCTGAGGCCGACACCCACGTTGGGCTTCCGCTTGAAGGTTGCAGTACATGTCGTAAAGCGGCGATAAGTGGTGAGCGTGTGTGAAGAAGTACACCCTGCAGGGTTAAATATGATCTATTAGAATAGCCGTGTCCACGGAGAAGGACTTGGGTTACCTATATCAGTTCATAGACAAGTAAATGGATACTACTAAAAGCCTCAAGATAAGTGTGAGTATAGTGGATGGCCCTCTCGGGGATGAGAGAGGATCCACGGTGGAGTATTGTGATGGTGATTAGTGGACTCGTATGCGACAAAATGCTTCCCAAAGTGTGTCACGTGGGATAGCTTAGCCAAGAGTCAAAGCTGGCTTGCTGCAAATAACTCCACCTCCTTCCTTGAGAATGTGCATGTATGATAGGATTACGTGGTAAGACTTCTTTGAGTACTTTGTACTCATGTTTGTAATCAATATTTTTGAGAGGACTATACTACCCCTCCGACGGATTCTATGTAGATGTTGACTTCGACGAGTAAGCTAGCCACCCAGGTGGCGATCTAAGACTTGTGAAGGGCCATTGTGTTGGAAATATGCCCTAGAGGCAATAATAAAAGCATTATTATTATATTTCCTTGTTCATGATAATTGTCTTTATTCATGCTATAACTGTATTATCCGGAAATCGTAATACGTGTGAATACATAGACTACAATCGTCCTAGTAAGCCTCTAGTTGACTAGCTCGTTGGTCAACAGATAGTCATGGTTTCGACTATGGACATCGGATGTCATTGACAAGCGGGATCACGTCATTAGGAGAATGGCGTGATGGACAAGACAATCCTAAGCATAGCACAAGATCGTGTAGTTCGTTTTGCTAGAGCTTTTCCAATGTCAAGTATCTCTTCCTTAGACCATGAGATCGTGCAATTCCGGATACCGTAGGAGTGCTTTGGGTGTATCAAGCGTCACTGGCGTGGCGGGTGACTATAAAGGTGCACTACAGGTATCTCGAAAGTGACCATTGGGTTGACACGGATCGAGGCGGGATTTGTCACTCCGTATGACGGAGAGGTATCCTTGGGCCCACTCGGTAATGCATCATCATAATGAGCTCAAAGTGACCAAGTGTCTGGTCACGGGATCATGCATTGCGATCTGAGTAAAGTGACTTGCCGATAACGAGACTAAGCGAGGTATTGGGATACCGACGATCGAGTCTCGGGCAAGTAACATACCGTCGACAAAGGGAATAGAATACGGGGTTGCTTGAACCCTTGACATCGTGGTTCATCCGATGACAACATCGAGGAGCATGTAGGAGCCAACATGGGTATCCAGATCCGCTGTTGGTTATTGACTTGAGGTAGTCTCGGTCATGTCGCATGTCTCCCGAACCCGTAGGGTCTACACATAAGGTTCGGTGGCGCTAGGGTTAATAGGAAGACAAGTATGTGATTACGAATGTTGTTGAGTCCGGATGAGATCCCGGACGTCACGAGGAGTTCGGAATGGTCGGAGGTAAAGATTTATATATGGAAAGTGGTTAAGCGGACTCGGGAAGTTTGGTGGTATCGGTAAAATGCAGGGGCCACCGGGAGGTTCGGAGGTCCACGGGAGGGCCACCTCTCCGGGGGCCACATGGGCTAAGTGGGAGAGGAACCAGCCCCTGGTGGGCTGGGTGCGCCTCCCACCTAGGCCCATGCGCCTAGGGTTTGGGAGGAGGAAAGCCTAAAGGCGCCCCTGGCTTGGGGGGCAAGCCACCCTCCTCCCTCCTCCTTGGCTGCCGCCCCCCTAGGGTTTGCCCTAGAGGCGGCCCCCTTGACCCTCTCCTCCTATAAATAGAGGGGTGGGGGAGGGCTGCAAACACAGTTGTAGGCGCAGCCCTCCCTCCCAACACCTCTCTTTCTCCACGCAAGCTTGGCGAAGCCCTGGGAGAACTATCAGTAGCAGCTGCACCACGCCGTCGTGCTGCCATTGGGATTGTCTTCTTCAACCTCTCCTTCTCTCTTGCTGGATCAAGGCGGAGGAGACGCCATAAATCCCGTCGTGTGTTGAACACGGAGGTGCTGTCCTTCAGTACTTTGGTCATCGGTGATCGGAATCACGTTGGGAGCGTCTTCATCATCACCACTCTCAAGAACGCTTCCGTATTCGATCTACAAGTGGTATGTAGATGCAAACTCTCTCGTTACTCGTTGCATGGTAGAACTCATAGATGGATCTTGGTGAAACCGTAGGAAAAATTTTAATTTTCTGCAGCGTTCCCTAACGATGGCATCATGAGCTAGGTCTATGCGTAGTTCTCTTTGCACGAGTAGAACACAATTTTGTTGTGGGCGTGGATCTTGTCAACTTACTTGCCGTTACTAGTTGTTTCTTGCTTCCGCGGTATTGTGGGATGAAGCGGCCCGGACCAACCTTACACATACTCTTACGTGAGACCGGTTCCACCGACTAACATGCACTAGTTGCATAAGGTGGCTGGCGGGTGTCTGTCTCTCCTACTTTAGTGGGAGCGGATTCGATGAACAGGGTCCTTATGAAGGGTAAATAGAAGTTGACAAGATCACGTTGTGGTTATTAAGTAGGTAAGAAAGCGTTCTTGCTAGAACCCAATTGCAGCCACGTAAAGATGCAACAACAATTAGAGGGCGTCTAACTTGTTTTTGCAGCAATTGTCATGTGACGTGATATGGCCAAGTTGTGATGAATGATGATATATTGTGATGTATGAGATCATGTTCTTGTAATAGGAATCACGACTTGCATGTCGATGAGTATGACAACGGCAGGAGCCATAGGAGTTGTCTTTATTTTGTATGACCTGCGTGTCATTGAAGAGCGCCATGTAACTTACTTTACTTCATTGCTAAGCGCGTTAGCCATAGTAGTAGAAGTAGTCGTTGGCGTGACAACTTCATGGAGGCACGATGATGGAGATCATGATGATGGAGATCATGGTGCCATGCGGTGATAAGATGATCATGGAGCCGAAGATGGAGATCAATGGAGTTTTATGATATTGGCCATATCATGTCACTACTATATAATTGCATGTGATGTTTATTATGCTTATACATCTTGTTTACTTAGAACGACGGTAGTAAATAAGATGATCCCTTAGAACAATTTCAAGAAGTGTTCTCCCTAAGCGTGCACCGTTGCTACAGTTCGTCGCTTCTAAGCACCACGTGATGATCGGGTGTGATGGATTCTTACGTTCACATACAAAGGGTGTAAGACAGATTTACACACGCAAAACACTTAGGGTTAAACTTGACGAGCCTAGCATGTACAGACATGGCCTCGGAACACGGAGACCGAAAGGTCGAACACGAGTCGTATGGAAGATCGATCAACATGAGAATGTTCACCGGCGATGACTAGTCCGTCTCACGTGATGATCGGACACGGCCTAGTCGACTCGGATCGTGTCACTTAGATGACTAGAGGATGTCTAATCTGGTGGGAGTTCATTAATAATTTGATTAGATGAACTTAATTATCATGAACTTAGTCTAAAACTTTTGAATTATATGTCTTGTAGATCAAATGGCCAGCGCTCATGTCAACTTGAACTTCAACGCGTTCCTAGAAAACCAAGCTGAAAGATGGCGGCAGCAACTATACGGACTGGGTCCGGAACACGAGATCATCCTCATAGCTGCCAGAAACAATCGTCCTAGAAGGACCGCTAGGTGAAGCTCCGTCGAAGAACCAAGACATTATGAATGCTTGGCAGTCTCGTCTTGATGATTACTCCCTCGTTCAGTGTGGCATGCTTTGACTTAGAACCGGGCTCCAAAAGCGTTTTGAGCACCACGGAGCATATGAGATGTTCGAGGAGCTGAAACTTGTTTTCCAAGCTCACGCCGGGTCGAGAGATATGACATCTCCGACAAGTTCTATAGTTGTAAGATGGAGGAAAACAGTTACGTCGGTGAACACATTACGAAGATGTGCAGGTTGCACAACCGTATGACCCAGCTGAATATTAACCTCCACGATGAGGCGGTCATTGACAGAATCCTCCGATCGCTCCCACCAAGCTACAAGAGCTTTGTGATGAACTACAACATGCAGGGGATGGTAAAGACCATTCTGAAGTGTTCTCTATCTGAAGTCAGCCGAGGTTGAAATCAAGAAAGAACATCAAGTGTTGATGGTCAATAAGACCACTAAGTTTAAGAAGGGCAAGGGCAAGAAGAACTTCAAGAAGGATGGCAAGGAGATTGCCGCGCCCGTAAGCAAGTTGCGGGAAGAAGTCAAAGAATGGACCCAAGCACGAGACCGAGTGTTTTTATTGCAAGGGAAGGGTCACCGAAGCGGAACTGCCCCAAATACTTAGCGGATAAGAAGGCGGCAACACCAAAGGTATATTTGATATACATGTAATTGATGTGTACCTTACCGATGTCGTAGTAACTCCTGGGTATTTGATACGGTGCCGTTGCTCATATTTGTAACTCACGGCAGGAGCTGCGGAATAAGCGGAGGCTGGCGAAGGGCGAGGTGACGATGCGCGTCGGGAATGGTTCGAGTCGATGTGATCGCCGTCGCACGCTACCTCTTCATTTACCCACGGGATTAGTTATGAACCTTAATAATTGTTATTTGGTGCCAAGTTTGAGCATGAATATTGTATCTGGATCTCGTTTAATGCGAGATGGCTACTCATTTAAATCCGAGAATAATGGTTGTTCTATTTATATGAGAGATATGTTTTATGGTCATGCTCCGATGGTCAATGGTTTATTCTTAATGAATCTCGGCGTAGTATTACACATGTTCATAGCGTGAATACCAAAAGATGTAAAGTTGATAACGATAGTCCCACATACTTGTGGCACTGCCGCCTTGGTCACATTGGTGTCAAGCGCATGAAGAAGCTCCATGCTGATGGACTTTTGGAGTCTCTTGATTATGAATCATTTGACACATGCGAACCATGCCTCATGGGCAAAATGACCAAGACTCCATTCTCGGAACAATGGGCGAGCAACCAACTTATTGGAAATCATACATACCGATGTATGCGGTCCAATGGCGTTGAGGCTCATGGAGGATATCGTTATGTTCTCACTCTCACGGATGACTTGAGTAGATATGGGTATGTCTACTTGATGAAACACAAGTCTGAGACCTTTGAAAAGTTCAAGGAATTTCAGAATGAAGTAGAGAATCAACGTGACCGAAAGATAAAATTCTTACGATCGGATCGTGGAGGAGAATATTTAAGTCACGAATTTGGTACACACTTAAGAAAATGTGGAATCGTTTCACAACTAACGCTACTGGAACACCTCAGCGTAATGGTGTGTCCGAGCGTCGTGTCGCACTCTATTGGATATGGTGCGGTCTATGATGTCTCTTACTGATTTACGCTATCATTTTGGGGATCGCTCTAGAGACAGCTACATTCACTTTAAATAGGGCACCGTCTAAGTCCGTTGAGGCGACACCGTATGAATTATGGTTTGGGAAGAAACCTAAGCTATCGTTTCTAAAAGTTTGGGGATGCGATGCTTATGTCAAGAAACTTCAACCTGAAAAGCTCGAACCCAAGTCGGAAAAATGCGTCTTCATAGGATACCCTAAGGAAACCGTAGGGTATACCTTCTATAAGATCCGAGGGCAAGATCTTTGTTGCCAAGAACGGAATCTTTACGGAAAAGAGTTTCTCTCGAAAGAAGTAAGTGGGAGGAAAGTAGAACTCGATGAAGTACTACCTCTTGAACAGGAAAGTAGTGCAGCTCAGGAAAATGTTCTGTGATGCCTACACCTGTGAAGAGGAAATTCATGATGATGATCAAGGTACTTGGATCAAGTTGCTCTTGAACTTCAGTAGGTCCACTAGGACACGTTCCGCACAGCAGTGGTACGGCAACCCTGTCACGGAAATCATGTTGTTAGACAACAATGAACCTTGAACTATGAAGAAGCGATGGCGGGCCCAGATTCCAACAAATGGCTAGAAGCCATGAAGTCGAGATAGAATCCATGTATGAAAACAAAGTGTGGACTTTGGTGACTTGCCGATGATCGCGAGCGATAGAAAACAAATGGATCTTTAAGAAGAAGACGGACGCGGATGGTAATGTCACCATCTATAAAGCTCGACTTGTCGCTAAGGGTTATCGGCAAGTTCAAGGGATTGACTACGATGAGACTTTCTCTCCGTAGCGAAGCTTAAGTCCGTCCGAATCATGTTAGCAATTGCGCATACTATGATTATGAGATATGGCAGATGGACGTCAAAACAGCGTTCCTTAACGGCTATCTTAAGGAAGAGCTGTATATGATACAGCCGAAGGTTTTGTCGATCCTAAGAATGTTGACAAAGTATGCAAGCTCCAGCGATCCATTTATGGGCTGGTGCAAGCATCTCGGAGTTGGAACATTCGCTTTGATGAGATGATCAAAGCGTTTGGGTTTATCTTGAGACTTATGGAGAAGCCTGCGTTTACAAGAAAGTGAGTGGGAGCTCTGTAGCATTTCTCATATTATATGTAGATGACATACTTGATGGGAAATGATATAGAATTCTTGGACAACATTAAGGCCTACTTGAATAAGTGTTTTTCAATGAAGGACCTTGGAGAAGCTGCTTATATATTAGGCATCAAGATCTATAGAGATAGATCAAGGCGCCTCATAGGTCTTTCACAAAGCACATACCTTGATAAGATTTTGAAGAAGTTCAAAATGGATCAGTCAAGAAGGGTTCTTGCCTGTTTTGCAAGGTGTGAGATTGAGCTCAGCTCAATGCCCGACCACGACAAAAGATAAAGAAGAGATGAGTGTCATCCCTATGCCTCAGCCATAGGATCTATTATGTATGCCATCTTGTGTACGGACCTGATGTAAACCTTGCCGTAAGTTTGGTAGGAAGGTACCAAAGTAATCCCGCAAGGAACACTGGACAGCGGTCAAGAATATCCTGAAGTACGAAAAGGACAAAGGACATGTTTCTCGTTTATGGAGGTGACGAAGAGCTCGTCGTAACAGAGTTACGTCGGCGCTTAGCTTCGACACAGATCTGGATGACTCTAAGTCACAAACCGGATCGTGTATATGTTGAATGGTGGAGCGATGGCTGGTGCAGCTGCAAGCGAGAGCGTCGTGGCGGGATCTACATGTGAAGCGGAGTACATGGCAGCCTCGGAGGCAGCGCATGAAGCAATTTGGGTGAAGGAGTTCATCACCGACCTAGGAGTCATACCCAATGCGTCGGGGCCGATCAAACTCTTCGTGACAACACTGGAGCTATTGCCCTTGCCAAGGAGCCCAGGTTTCACAAGAAGACCAGGCACATCAAGCGTCGCTTCAACTCCATCCGTGAAAATGTTCAGAATGGAGACATAGAAATTTGTAAAGTGCATACGGATCTGAATGTCGCAGATCCGTTGACTAAACCTCTCTTCATGGGCAAAACATGATCAACACCGAACTCTATGGGTGTTCGATTCATCACAATGTAAACTAGATTATTGACTCTAGTGCAAGTGGGAGACTGTTGGAAATATGCCCTAGAGGCAATAATAAAAGCATTATTATTATATTTCCTTGTTCATGATAATTGTCTTTATTCATGCTATAAGCTGTATTATCCGGAAATCGTAATACACGTGTGAATACATAGACTACAATCGTCCCTAGTAAGCCTCTAGTTGACTAGCTCGTTGGTCAACAGATAGTCATGGTTTCGACTATGGACATCGATGTCATTGACAACGGGATCACGTCATTAGGAGAATGGCGTGATGGACAAGACAATCCTAAGCATAGCACAAGATCGTGTAGTTCGTTTTGCTAGAGCTTTTCCAATGTCAAGTATCTCTTCCTTAGACCATGAGATCGTGCAATTCCGGATACCGTAGGAGTGCTTTGGGTGTATCAAGCGTCTGGCGTAAGCTGGGTGACTATAAAGGTGCACTACGGTATCTCGAAAGTGACCATTGGGTTGACACGGATCGAGGCGGGATTTGTCACTCCGTATGACGGAGAGGTATCACTGGGCCCACTCGGTAATGCATCATCATAATGAGCTCAAAGTGACCAAGTGTCCGTCACGGGATCATGCATTCTTGATGCGAGTAAAGTGACTTGCGATGCTTGAGACTAAGCGAGGTATTGGGATACCGACGATCGAGTCTCGGGCAAGTAACACACCGTCGACAAAGGGAATAGAATACGGGGTTGCTTGAACCCTTGACATCGTGGTTCATCCGATGACAACATCGAGGAGCATGTAGGAGCCAACATGGGTATCCAGATCCGCTGTTGGTTATTGACTTGAGGTAGTCTCGGTCATGTCGCATGTCTCCCGAACCCGTAGGGTCTACACATAAGGTTCGGTGGCGCTAGGGTTAATAGGAAGACAAGTATGTGATTACGAATGTTGTTGAGTCCGGATGAGATCCCGGACGTCACGAGGAGTTCGGAATGGTCGGAGGTAAAGATTTATATATGGAAAGTGGTTAAACGGACTCAGGGAAGTTTGGTGGTATACCGGTAAAGTACTGGGGCCACGGGAGGTTCGGAGGTCCACGGGAGGCCACCTCTCCGGGGGCCACATGGGCTAAGTGGGAGGGAACCAGCCCCTGGTGGGCTGGGTGCGCCTCCCACCTAGGCCCATCGCCTAGGGTTTGGGAGGAGGAACCCTAAAGGGCGCCCCTAGCTTGGGGGCAAGCCACCTCCTCCCTCCTCCTTGGCCGCCGCCCCCTAGGGTTTGCCCTAGAGGCGGCCCCTTGACCCTCTCCTCCTATAAATAGAGGGGTGGGGGAGGGCTGCAAACACAGTTGTAGGCACAGCCCTCCTCCCAACACCTCTCTTTCTCACGCAAGCTTGGCGAAGCCCTGGGAGAACTACAGTACCAGCTGCACCACGCCGTCGTGCTGCCATTGGGATTGTCTTCTTCAACCTCTCCTTCTCTCTTGCTGGATCAAGGCGGAGGAGGCGCCATAAATCCCGCACGTGTGTTGAACACGGAGGTGCTGTCCTTTCAATACTTTGGTCATCGGTGATCGGAATCACGTTGGGAAGCGTCTTCATCATCACCACTCTCAAGAACGCTTCCGTATTCGATCTACAAGTGGTATGTAGATGCAAACTCTCTCTCGTTACTCGTTGCATGGTAGAACTCATAGATGGATCTTGGTGAAACCGTAGGAAAAATTTTAATTTTCTGCAACGTTCCCCAACACATTGTAGATAGAAAGGCTCCAACAAGCTTTCTTTCTTTCTAGAGTCTGTACTCAGACTGGTTTGCTTCCGCATGTGCTTGTATGATTGTATGACTTGAGTGTTGGGTCATGTGACCCCTACCTGTATGACTATGTTATGTATGGCTCCTCGGAGCTGCTTAAATAAAGTACTTGAGTTGTAGAGTTTTGTTGTGATGCCTTGTTGTATTTACTCATATCGGGCATAATGCGTGTATGATTGAAATGCTTGGTATGAGTGGGATCCGACAATCTAGTTGTTTATCCTTGGCAGCCTCTCATATGGGAAATGTAGTCTCGTGCTTACGGCGATAGTAGTCCGCTACAGCCCGGTTCACGGAGTCCTGCTAGCCCAGCACTCTTGCTTGGACACTTGACTGGCGGCATGTGATTCATTTCGTTCCTATATACTGTCCCTCGGGAAATGTCACGCGGTGATACTCGGAGTCCTGCCTAGCCTGCTACAGCCGGGATACCGAGTCCTGTTAGCCAGTGCTACAGCCCGAGTTCATACGTTGATGACCGACATGCTCGAGGTGATTCATGTATGCCTGTCCCCATAGGTTAGTGCGCTTTGGGTTCACGACTAGCCATGTCGGCCGGGTTCTTTGTCATGTGGATGCTAGCGACACTATCATATCGTGAGCCAAAAGGCATAAACGGTCCCGGGCCATGGTAAGGCGACACCGTGGGAATACCGTGCGTGAGGCCGCAAAGTGATATGAGGTGTTACCAGCTAGGTCGATGTGACTTGGAATCGGGGTTACGACAGCGTTGGCATCGAGAGCGGGGCTGCTGTGAGGTCCGCTAAGCCAAACTGGTGAAGTTGAGTCTAGAAATGCTTTAGTTATATGTAGGGGAATTGATTGTGGGAGGGAACGTAAGGCTCTTTTACTCCTTTACCCTATGCCCTCTGATCTGAGTCATCCTCTTCTCATTCGACGTGGGTATAGGACTAGGCTCTCTTCTCTCTATCAGGTTCACGTGTTACTAATCCGTAGTAACTTATAGGATTGTTGCTTATATCCTCAGTTCAGTGCTACTAAATTTTAGTATGCTATCATTTGAACCAGAACCTTGATATGATGTTGTTGAGTGGTTTTGCAAATCTGATTTTGAATGTCTCAAATCTGATTTTGAGCATTTACAGATGTTATGCTGCTCGATTTTCCCTAGAAATTCTAATGCCTTTGCATTATGGCTGTGCTTTCAGATGGCCACCGTTCCCGAACCAAGTGGTTACTTTGACCCGTTGCATTGATGTGTGCGGTCACACGGCCATGTTGGTTAGGGTGATGATTGAGGCTGGTTATCGATGGTATCCTGAATATACCGTCGAGGAGCAGTTTAGGATTTCAATCAAAGCCAATATCTATGCACAGTTCGGTTTATCCATCTTATCCCGGACTCTTGAGCCACTTCACTGTTCTTATGGGCTCGGAATCACTATTGGAATATGCATACAAGATGCAGCCTATTCCATGATGACTATTATTCGAGCGAACTGCTTTCTTTGAGCAACAACGATTTCCGCTATATGCGGCATCCCTTCTGGGGCGCATGGCTACCTTCGAGGTTTGTACAGCGATGCATCCCATGAGGATTCACTCCTTCGCACTACTCTTGAGTTCTTTGGAGGACAAGGACCGTGAGAACCGGGCCTTGCGTATGGAGCTTTTAATGCCCGTTCGACCTTTGGGCTACCTCGACTAGGTTTGCACCTGCCGTGCAAGCTGGATATATGGACATGAGAGACTTGTACCTGTGCGGGTGAGTCTGCGGACTTTATGGAGTGGCGTGAGGTTGGAGGCATCACTCCTCCTCGTGGGCCTCGTCTGCCACCGTTTGTTGGTCCACGGCCACATCCGAGTCCTTATGGTCCACAGGCCCCACAGTTATGCATTTCCGGACGATCATGTTCCACTTCGAGCTTGGGTGGTGACTTCTATGAGGACTACTATGGAGCTGCCTGAGATAGTAGTAGTATCCCTAGTATGGTAATGGTTGTGTTTCCACCGTCCTGCGTGACTCGTGGAATACGACTTAGGGTGTATCGTTCCGGAAGTGTAGAAAAATAATGTATAGGAGTTGGAATGCTTCCGATGAGATGTAACGCCTTTCCTTATAGTTGTACTCCGTCAGGCTTGTACTAAACTATGGATGGTGTGTATGACCGTTGGTATATATATATATATGGCAGTTTTATATTACCATGTCATACGGATGAACATCTTTGCATTCCATGCTGTCCATTACCTTCCGCACTTCCTTGTTAAATTCTGCCATCCTGGTTTAAAACCTTTGCTTTGTCTCCCAGGATGGTCAACACTCGCAATACTCCTGCTGCTCGAGCGGGGAGAAGCCAGTGCAGCCGAAATGTGAATCTGCGCAACCGCCATCTTTGGCGAGGTGATCTTTGGAAGCGAGCGCAATAAGCGTGAAACCAACCGCTTATTGGGCGGATTGAACAAAACACAGCACGCCAGCCAAGAAGCGATGTGGTTTCACTCAATGACTTCGTCAAGCTATATCCTCCAAAATTCAAATATTCCGTCGAGCCTCTCGACGCAGATGATTAGCTCCACAAAGCATCCACCACAAGCTGCGTTCCGCCAGCGTGGCTAAAGGCTGACAAGGTTACCTTTGCCGCCTATCATCTGGAAGGCCCCTGCTAGTCTCTGGTGGGAAAATTATGAGGCTATCGTCCGGCTGGACAAGTTACGACTTGGGATGAGTTGATGCCGCCTTCCGTGAGCACCATATTCCGAAGGTCTTATGGACCATAAGCGTGAGAATTCTGCAGTTTCACCCAAGGTAGGCTCGACGGTGGATGCCCTACACCGTGAATTTGGGAGGTTATACGTTATGCTCGAAGAAGTTTCTACCGATGCCAAGAAGCAGGCAAGGTTCCGCAAGGGACTTAGCCCTGAGCTACGCCGAGATCTCCGTCTGCATGAGTGCACCTCTTTCCCGAAGCTAGTCAATAAGGCTATCAGTGCCGAAACTGGGCAGACTGATTTTGAGGCTTCACGCAAGCACATCCGTGACTCTGGATCGTCATCCGGCTCTGGATCCCAGAAGCGCCGGGTTTGGGTTCCAAATACGGCTCTACCACCTAGGTACACCCCGAGGCCATCCTTCGAGGCGCCTCGCCCCAACCAGCCGTATTTTCCACCCAAGACTTATGGAGGTCCAACTGCTAGTGCTGCTCCACGGCCAAATGTGATCACTTGCTTCAAGTGTGGAGAGACGGGCCACTATATTCGAGAGTGTCCCCAGAACAACCCCAATCAAGCTGGAAAGTCTGTTGGCCGCGGCAAGCCAGCAGGAAAGGTGCCCTATGCTAAGCCAGTTGCCACCGCTCGTGGCCATGTCAACTATGTCTCTGCTGAAGAAACCTATGAGGATCCCAACGTCGTCCTCGGTACGCTTCTTGTTAATTGCCATCCGGCAACTGTTCTTTTTGATACTGGAGCATCTCATTCATTTATTTCTGAGAGCTATGCTCGATTGCACAACACCACATTCTGTGACATGCCTACCTCCATGGAAATTCAAACTCCTGGTTCTAGATGGCAAACCTCTAGAATAAGTCATGGGAATGAAATCCTTGTCGACAGATTAGTCTTTCTTGCATCTCTAATAGCTCTCAAGTCCTCGGACATAAACATCATCTTGGGTATGGACTGGATGTCAGCCCACTACGCTAAGATTGATTGCTCTACTAGAACTGTTCAACTTACCCATCCTTCGGGCAAGACAGTGAATGTTTTAACCCGAGTGTCTAAGCGCCAGCTTTACTCCCTAAATGCCAACCCTCTTCCAGACCTCGAAGATATTCCGGTAGTCCGTGATTTCCGGATGTCTTTCGGAGGAACTGCCGGTGTTCCACAGCGGGGATGTCGAGTTCGTGATAGATCTTATTCCGGAACCGTCCCAATCTCTAGAAGACCTTATAAGATGGCACCCCTAGAACTAGCTGAACTTAAGAAACAACTCGATGAGTCCTTGCAAAAGGGTTTCATCCGTCCTAGTTCATCTCCATGGGCTTGCCCGTCCTCTTCGTCAAGAAGAAGGATGGTGCGGATCGGATGGTTGTAGATTACCGACCTGTCAATTTGGTCACTATCAAGAACAAGTATCCGCTCCCGGGATCAACGACACGTATGATCAGCTCGCTGGATCCTCGATCTTTTCAAGATGGATTTGAGGTTGGGCTACCATCAAATCAAAATCAAAACGAGGACATACCTAAAAGCGGCCTTTGTCACTCGTTATGGCCAATCTGAGTACACCGCATGTCCTTCGGATTAACCAATGCTCCAGCCACTTTCTCTCGGTTAATGAACTCAATCTTCATGGAGTACTTGGATAAATTCGTCGTGGTATACCTCGATGATATACTCATCTACTCCAAGAATGAGGAAGAACATGCCGAACACCTGAGGCTAGTATTGATGAAACTTCGAGAGCACCGCCTTTATGCCAAATTCTCTAAATGTGAATTCTGGTTACCAGAAGTGACCTATCTGGGACATGTAATCTCTGGTAAGGGTATTGCTGTCAATCCCGAGCGAGTTCAAGCCGTCCTTGATTGGACTCCACCTGAATCGGTCAAGCAAGTTCGGAGTTTCCTCGGTTTAGCGAGCTATTGCCGCCGCTTCGTCGAGAATTTCTCTAAAGTTGCTAAACCTCTAACCGAACTCCTCAAGAAAGATAAGAAGTTGAATGGGCGCCACAGTGCGAGATCAGCTTTCCAGGAACTGAAAAGACGCCTGACATCTGCTCCGTGCACTTGTTCCACCAGATTTCTCTAAGGACTTTATTATCTATTGCGGCGCCTCGCGACAAGGACTAGGTTGCATACTCATGCAAGATCGTCATGTGATTTCCACGCTTCTCGACGATTCGTCCACATGAGGATAACTATCCCACACACGATCTAGAGCTTGCAGCAAATGGTTCATGCACTCAAAACCTGGCGACATTACCTTACGGGTAATCGTTGCGAAATCTACACTGATCACCAAAGTCTGAAATATATCTTCACCCAACCGGATTTGAATCTCAGGCAAAGACGTTGGGTCGAGTTGATACAGATTTCGACTTAGGAATATCCTACACCCTGTGCAAAGCCAATGTCATGGCTGGCGCACTAAGTCATAAATCTTATTGTAACAATCTGATGTTACAACAAAGTCAACCAATTCTCCACGAGGAATTTCGTAAGCTTAATCTTCACATTGTTCCTCGAGGATTCCTTTCCACCCTGGTGGCGAAACCTACCCTTACGGATCAGATCATCAAAGCACAGAAGGTAGATCCGGGAGTCTCTCGTATCAGGAGAAACATCAAGAAAGGAGTCGCAGATTGTTTCTCCATTGATGAACAAGGTGTCGTGTTCTTTGGAGACCGTCTAGTGGTTCCCAAGGTGCGCAACCTGAGGCGATTGATCCTTAAGGAAGCTCATGACTCTCCTCTCACCATTCATCCTGGTAGTACTAAAATGTATCAAGATCTACGCCAGAGGTTTTGGTGGACTAGGATGAAGAGAGAAATCGCTCAATACATTGCTAATTGCGGCGTGCGTCGTCGAGTTAAAGCGAGCATCAACGGCCTGCTGGTACCCTTCAACCTTTGGAAATTCCTGAATGGAAATGGGATAAAATCGGTATGGACTTCATTACCGGGTTTCCCAGGACCAAGAGAGGGAATAATGCTATCTTCGTTGTTGTTGATCGTCTTTCCAAAGTAGCCCATTTCCTACCTGTTCGTGAGAGTATAACCGCTAGCCAGCTAGCTGATTTGTACATCTCTCGAATAGTGTCTCTTCACGGTATTCCATTAGAGATTAACTCAGACCGTGGGAGTCTCTTCACCTCTCGATTTTGGGAAAGTTTCCAAAACGCTATGGGAACTCGTCTCTCCTTTAGCACCGCTTTCCATCCCCAATCAAGTGGTCAAGTAGAACGAGTCAATCAAATCCTAGAGGATATGCTTGAGCTTCATCATCTCTTTCGGCATGAATTGGGAGAAATGCCTTCCATTCGCCGAGTTCGCTTATAACAATAGTTATCAAGCCAGCCTGGGCAAAGCCCTTCGAAGTTCTTTATGGGCGGAAATGTGAGCGCCTCTTAACTGGTGAAACCGGGAGAGACAACTCTTTGGCCCGGACATGATTCAGGAAGCGAGAAGAGCAGGTTCGCGTTATTAAGTGAGAAATTGAAAACAGCCCAATCTCGTCAAAAGAGCCAATATGACCGCAAGCATAAGCCTATGGCTTATGAAATTGGCGAAGGCTTACCGGGTTACCCTCTAAAGGGAACCCATCGTTTGATATCAAAGGCAAGTTGGCTCCTCGTTACATTGGACCCTTTCGCATTCTTGCCAAGCGAGGAGAAGTTGCCTACCAATTGGAACTACCTCCGCATCTTTCCGGGTCCATGATGTCTTCCACGTTTCCCAACTCAGCGTTGCTTCTCGGATCCTATCCGTGAAGTAGACCATAAACGCTTGATCTCCAAGATAACCTCACCTATCGAGAATATCCCGTTCGTATCCTCGATCAAGCCGAGCGTACCACTCGGCGTCGGAATATCAAGTTTCTAAAGGTTCAATGGTCAAACCATTCCGAGCAAGAAGCAACTTGGGAAAGGGAGGATCGTCTTCGACTTGAGTATCCCACCTTTTTCAAGCAGATCCTAAATCTCGGGACGAGATTCTTTTGAGTGGGGGTGAGTTGTCACATCCCAGATAGACCATGCATTAGGGTGTGCATCATGTTTAAATTTCATTTGAATTTGAAATGGGGAAGGCAGAAACCCCGAACACCCCCCTTAAAACAACTAGGGTTTACTAAAATTTATTTCAATGAATCCGAAATGCCCTTCAAAATGTTCATCCTCTTTACTTTGGTTCAGAACCCATGTCAAAGAAGGTGAACCATTTTCTAGGTCACCTAAGGGTTCTAGGATTAATCCACAAGTTTTTGAAATGAGCATTTCAAATTACATAAAATATTTTAAATGTTCAAAAATGGTCAAACTGAAATGTTTCATGTTGGGAATATTCCAACAAGTGACCAGAAGCATTTTGGTGATTTTTAAAATAGTTTTGGCATTTTAAATAAACCCCACAAAGTTACAGAAATTAGAAAAAGACTAAAAAAGGAAAAAGCTTACACTGTCAGCTGCGTGCAGCCCACCCGCTGCCCAGCCCAGCCAGCAGCATGGCCAGCTGCTAGCTGCTTGCTTGCCAGCAAGCCTGGTGCCGCGCCGGCGAGCGCAGGCACGCCACGCAGCTGGCCGCCGCCTGCTTCACCCCTTCGCCGCCTCGACATACTGGGCGACCTCCGCGTCGTCGCCCGACCAGGACACCCCATTCTCCCCTGCCTCCTCTCTCTCGCTCTCCCTCGCCATGGCCGACGCCACCGTCGCCGCTCCTCCGTCGTAGCCGTAGCCACCGTCGTCCCCCGCGCCACGAGACCTTGTCTGGTCGCCTCGCCGTCGTCGACTCCGTCGAACAAGCCAAGCCCCGAGCTCTTGCTCGCCCCGAAGCCACTACACCGACCTCGGCCGAGCTCGAAGCCGCCGGAGATCCCCTTCGCCGTCGCCACCGCATCAGACCGTCCCGACCCCGACGAGGCTCTCTACGGGATCACTGTGAGCTGGCTACCTCCCCATCCTCTCCATTCTCTCCTCGTGCACCACAACGAGCACACGTCGATCACCCGAACCCACCGCCCGGAGCTCGTCGCCGACGAGGCTCCGGCCACCCAACGGCCACGCCACCCTGTCCATCGCACTCACCGAGTTGCGCTGGGCCTAACTATGCACTCCACACGCCTCACCTTGCCCCCTAGCAACTAGTTCGACATCACCCGAGCCCCGGCCGCCGCCCGACTCGTCGCCGGTGCCGACTCCGGCCACCCCGACTCCAACTAACCCCACCAAACCCCGCGGTTCGTCTCCAGCTCCACGTAGATGCTCCCCGCGCCCCATTTGGTGGCCGGAAAGTGCAAAAGCACTCTGCTCCTTGGCCTTTGGCCTCGCTGGGCGGCTAGACGCCGCGAGTTGACCATCGACCGATTGTGGGCCTGCTGATTGTCTGAGTCAATGATGTGGACCCCGGTTAACTAATTAGCATTAGTTCGATTAAGTTAATTAGTTTAACTAACCACGACATGCGGGTCCCACTGGTCAGTTTGACCTGGACGACCCCGTTGACCCCTGACGTCACGCTGACCTCATGCTGACGCATTAATTCAAATTCTGGATTTATTTTTATATAATAAATTCTAGAATATCAATCAAATTTCAAATGCTTATAACTTTTATCTATAACTCCAAATGCAAAGATTTATATATGAAAATTATCAGAAAAATACACTCTATCCATTGGTACAGGTTTCATGCATGTTAAAACAAGTTAACTATGCTGAATAACCAGAATAAGGAATTGCACCATTAGGACTAACTCAAATGAGCTATCATTTGAATCTTTGATTCAAATGAGTTCATCCCCTGTTCTTTCAACTTGCATTAGGCCAACACACATCCATATTGCCATGTCATAGCATGCATCATATTGTGCATATTGTCTTGTGTGTTTATTTGGTGTGCTTTCATGATAGGTTACGCCTCAAGATAACCTCGACTATCCATCTGAAGGGCAGTTCTCTACCCCAGTTCCATCAGGCAAGCAATTCATTGATCATTCCGATACAAACCCATGTTCTCGCTTCTGCTCTCGTTTACTGCATTAAGACAACGCGATTCAACTGTTGTGTGCTGCGGTAGTTGAACCCACTTCCTTTGCATGACTGTCATTGCCACAAGAACTAGATGAAACCCACTAGTATGTGTAGGAGTTGATTGAGCCATGTTTGTGATTCCTACCATGCTATGCTTGCTATGCTTAGAGTTGTGTCGAGTCTGGCTCATCGGGATGATGAACTGGAGTGAAAGGTTGTGTTGGTTCGAGAGTGAAAGTGTTGAACACGATTTGGTAAAGGTATCGATGAGAGGCCATGTAGGAGTACATGGTGGGTTGTTTCATTGAAGCCGAACTTAAGAACTGAGATCTGTGTTTGTGATCCATGAACTAGCTACTACCACGCATTGGGCCCGAAACCAATGGACCCTCTCGGCTTCTTAACCACCCCTGTTCATAGTCCGGAGTTGCAAGTAGTTTCGTGTTTGTAGCATTTGGGGCCGCACGCAACGCTGACCTTAGGGGTGGGTTGTGTTGCGGTAGGCACCGTGGGTGATGTACCGAAAGTGCCCGTTTGGTATCTCGGGAACCCTGCACACATCGTTCGGGCTGTATGGGAAACCTCGGCGGACTCCTCATGGATGGAACCCGAATAGGCAATAAACCTGGACTAGGGACTTGAGTGTTTGGGTAGGCTGAGGCCGACACCCACGTTGGGCTTCCGCTTGAAGGTTGCGAGTACATGTCGTAAACGACGATAAGTGGTGAGCGTGTGTGAAGAAGTACACCCTGCAGGGTTAAATATGATCTATTGAATAGCCGTGTCCATGGAGAAGGACTTCGGGTTACCTATATCAGTTCATAGACAAGTAAATGGATACTACTAAAAGCCTCAAGATAAGTGTGAGTATCGTGGATGGCCCTCTCGGGGATGACGAGAGAGGATCCACGGTGGAGTATTGTGATGGTGATTAGTGGACTCGTGTACGACAAAATGCTTCCCAAAGTGTGTCACGTAGGATAGCTTAGCCAAGAGTCAAAGCTGGCTTGCTGCAAATAACTCCACCTCCTTCCTTGAGAATGTGCATGTATGATAGGATTCTGTGGTAAGACTTGCTGAGTACTTTGTACTCATGTTTGCTTAATCAATATTTTTCAGAGGACTATACTACCCCTCGACGGATTCTATGTAGATGTTGACTTGACGAGTAAGCTAGCCACCTGTGTGGCGATCTAAGACTTGTGAAGGGCCATTGTAGATAGAAAGGCTCCAACAAGCTTTCTTTCTTTCTAGAGTCGTACTCAGACTGGTTTGCTTCGCATGTGCTTGTATGATTGTATGACTTGAGTGTTGGGTCATGTGACCCCTACCTGTATGACTATGTTATGTATGGCTCCTGAGCCGCTTAAATAAAGTACTTGAGTTGTAGAGTTTTGTTGTGATGCCTTGTTGTATTTACTCATATCGGGCATAATGCGTGTATGATTGAAATGCTTGGTATGAGTGGGATCCGACAATCTAGTTGTTTATCCTTGGCAGCCTCTCATATGGGGAAATGTAGTCTCGTGCTTCGGCGATAGTAGTCCGCTTCTGCCCGGTTCACGGAGTCCTGCTAGCCCAGCACTACTGCTTGGACACTTGATCTGGCGGCATGTGATTCATTTCGTTCCTATGTACGTCCTTCGGGAAATGTCACGCGGTGATACTCGAGTCCTGCCTAGCCTGCTACAGCCCGGGATACGGAGTCCTGTTAGCTTGATGCTACAGCCCGAGTTCATACGTTGATGACCGACATGCTCGAGGTGATTCATGTATGCCTGTCCCCATAGGTTAGTGCCGCTTTGGGTTCACGACTAGCCATGTCGGCCCGGGTTCTTTGTCATGTGGATGCTAGCGACACTATCATATACGTGAGCCAAAAGGCGCAAACGGTCCCGGGCCATGGTAAGGCGACACCCGTGGGAATACCGTGCGTGAGGCCGCAAAGTGATATGAGGTGTTACCAGCTAGGTCGATGTGACTTGGAATCGGGGTTCTAACATATAGGGGAAAGGAGGAGGGGGCCGGCCCCCCCTAGATCCATCTAGAGGGGGGGCGGCGGCCAAGGGAGGGGGCTTGCCCCCAAGCAAGGCGCCCCTTAGGGTTCCCCCCCTCAACCCTAGGCGCATGGGCCAAGGGGAGGGGGTGCGCCCAGCCCATGAGGGGCTGGCTGCCACCACGCAGCCCAAGTGGCCCCCAAAGGGGTGGCCCTCCGGTGGTCCTCCGAACCCTTCGGTGGACCCTCCATAAAACCGATGTGACCAAACTTTTCCGGTGTCCGCTTGACGACTTCCCATATATAAATCTTTACCTCGGACCATTCGGAACTCCTCGTGACGTCAGGGATCTCATCCGGACTCAACAACATTCGTAATCACATACAAGTCTTCCTATTAACCCTAGCACCACCGAACCTTAAGTGTGTAGACCCTACGGGTTCGGGAGACATGTAGACATGACCGAGACGCTCTCCGGTCAATAACCAACAGCGGGATCTGGATACCCATGTTGGTTCCCACACGCTCCTCGATGTTGTCATCGGATGAACCACGATGTCTAGGGTTCAAGCAACCCCGTATGCTATTCCCTTTGTCAGACGGTATGTTACTTGCCCGAGACTCGATCGTCGGTATCCCAATACCTCGTTTAGTCTCGTTACCGGCAAGTCACTTTACTCGTACCGTAATGCATGATCCCGTGACCAGACACTTGATCACTTTGAGCTCATTATGATGATGCACTACCGAGTGGGCCCAGTGATACCTCTCCGTCATACGGAGTGACAAATCCTGTCTCGATCCGTGTCAACCCAATGACACTTTCGAGATACCTGTAATGCACCTTTATAGTCACCCGATTCGTTGTGACGTTTGATACACCCAAAGCACTCCTACGGTATCCGGAGTTACACGATCTCACGGTCTAAGGAAGAGATACTTGACATTGGAAAAGCTCTAGCAAAACGAACTACACGACCTTTGTGCTATGCTCAGATTGGGTCTTGTCCATCACGCCATTCTCCTAATGAGGTGATCCCGTTGTCAATGACATCGATGTCCATAGTCGAAACCATGACTATCTCGTCGACCAACGAGCTAGTCAACTAGAGACTCACTAGGGACGATTGTGGTCTATGTATTCACGTGTATCACGATTTCCGTATGATACAGCTTATAGCATGAATAAAAGACAATTGTCATGAACAAGGAAATATAATAATAATGCTTTTATTATTGCCTCTAGGGCGATTTCCAACAAATCGGACAAGCAGCATTAGGAGTATTATCTCCGGAGAGCTCGAAGCTGGGTAAACTGCTCGTGTGCATCGCCTCGATCTGCTCTTCGTGCAATCTCCGCCCCACGAACCAAAAGGGACTCGGTCCGCCGGTCCCATAGGTGTTCGTGGGTCACGATCAACTTCCCGACATCTTTGGCGCGCGGTAGGGGCGTCGAGGCTGTGTGAACCTGATCCGGCGCTCACACGAGCAACATCTTCATCATCTTCATCAACATGCCACCGAAGAAGAAGGCTTCGCGGCAGCAGAGCCGTCGCGTCAAACCCACCACCACCGGAGCCGACGAGTTGTGGGGAAGACGCCGCGAAGAGCGGACGCGTCGGCGAGGAGCCCGTGTCGCTGCTAAGTCCAAGGACAAGGCGGCGCAAACCTCGGCGTCCGTACACGCATGCGCGCCCATCTCGTGGAGGCGCGAGACCGACAGCGTCATGGTGCTCGCAGCGCCATGCGTTCGTTGGGCCAAGATCGAGCTGGTGGATCCGGGACGCTCAAGAACAGCTTGCGCGCCAAAGCAGGTGGTGCGAGTGGGGCACGGTCGCTGGACGGGATACTGCTCCTTCTAACATTTTTAGAAGTCCGAGCATATCCCGCTCCTCGCACCGTTCGCCATTGCCACCCACCACTCAAGCAGAAGCTTTGGCGCGAGCTCAACTGCTCCTGGATTACCCTTCGATGGCAGACAAGGCCGACGAATGGAGGGCCACCATTCAGAGTCTCATCGGCTTCGCCAACGGCGACGTTCCGCGGCAACCAAGCACATCGCTGCCGCGGCGTGACGACAAGGCACGAGCCGGTGGCGACGAAACCTGCGGGGGTGCAACCACCATGCACTCTCCACCCCGAAGGCCAAGATCGCCGACTCGTCAGATCCACCTCGACAGCGACTCCACCGCGTCATCGAATCCACGAGCTCGCCGTGATCAGCGCCAAGTTCTTCAAGAACGGCAACAAGAATACGCTCGAACTCGCATCGAGCGCCGAAGAGAAGCGCGGCGTCAATCCGACCAGCGCGCTGGGCCCTCTGTCGACGTGCATGCTCCAGGGGAACCAGGTGACTTGCCATACAAGGTAGGTTGCCTGCGTTCACTCGTGAGCTGCGGCAAGTCCAGTGGCCCGATAAGAAAAATTTCAAACCAGATGTGCCAGAGAAGTACGATGGCAGGACGCACCCGTCGGAGTTTCTCAGCATCTACACCATCACGGTGCAAGCTGCAGGGGGACGAGACGACAAGATCCTCGCCAACTACTTCCCGCTGGTACTCAAGCCCAATGTTAGATCTTGGCTCATGCACTTGCCGGACAGCTCCATATCCTCTTGGGCAGATCTATGCCATCAGTTTGTCGGCGCCTTCACAGGCGGCCACAAACCTCATGGCCAGGAGAACGACCTTCACCTGCTCGCCCAGAAGGAAGGAGAGTCCCTGCGCAAGTTCATTCAGAGATTCAGCCGTGTGCACTACAACATCCCAGATGTCCACCCTGCCGCGGTGATTAGCGCGTTTCATCAGAACGTGCGGAACCGCAGGATGAGGGAGGAGATGGCGATGTGCAAAGTCAAGGATGTTAGTGAGCTGTATGCCCTAGCCGACAAGTGTGCACGTGCTGAGGAAGGGAGGGACTCCCAGGAGAGAATACAGAAGCAGGATCTGATAGTGAGGAAACCGCCCCGGCGAAGAAGAGCCGGCGGCGGAACAACAGAAAGAAGAAAGGCAAAGAGGTACTAGTTGTCGAGCAGTCCGGCAACGGAGGTGGCGCCAAGAAGGCCAAGGTTGGTGGCTCCGGCAAGGAGAGGTTGCCGCAGACACCGACCGCCAGCCTGTGGCGACCGCCGACAAGCAGGACAGCTCCAAGAAACAGTGCTGCAAGATTCACCGCACCAAGGGCCATGACCTCCAGAGCTACAAGAAGGTCGAGCAGCTTGTCGAACAGCAGAAGGCTGAGTAGGAGCGGCGCGACAAGGAGAAGGCCCAGGAAGGTGCTGTGGGAGTTAGCAAGAAGCGACCCGGCCGGGGAGGACGCCGCGGCAAGGCCAAACAGCGGCAAGGAGACAGACCTCCCCGCGGCCGCGATAAGGATGAAGACGACGATGACGATGAAGATATGGAGGATGACGAAACTGATGAGCAGGAGTTTCAGAAAGCAACAGAGGTCCTCTGCGTTGACGGCGGTGCCTCTCTGCATACTTCACACCGCCAACTCAAGCAATGGATGCGGGAAGTTAATGCAGCAGAACCATCCGTAGAGTCGCGCAAGCCTCTGAAATGGTCCAGCACGCCTATCATCTTTGATATTGAGGACCACCCTGATCGCATAACTGCGGTCGGGTGCTTGCCGACGTTGGTCTCACCAACTATCCGCAACCTCAAGGTCACCAAGATGTTAGTTGACGGCGGGGCCGGCTTAAACCTGATCTCCTCGCGGTGCTCCGAAGCTTCAGATCCTCGACAGCGAGCTCAAGAGGCGGCACATTCCAAGGAATCAATCCGGGAAGGAGCAAGCCGAAGGGGAAGATCACGTTGCCGGTAACATTTGGCAGCGAGCTAAACTTCAGGACTGAGACGGTCACGTTCGACATTGCTGATTTTCCATTACCTTACAATGGGATACTCGGCCGTCCAGCGCTCGCCAAGTTCATGGCAGCCTCTCATTATGCATACAACTTGCTCAAGATGCCAGGCCCGATAAGTGTCATTTCTGTTCATGGCGACAAGAAAGATGCTCTTATCTGCGCCGACAAGATTTACCGGGAGGCAGCAGCTGCGACAGATAGCAAATGACTTGCCGCTGAACCTCCCGGGGGAAGAAGAAGACCACTTTGTCCGGCAAGAGCTCTGATGCCCACTCCGGCAAGCGCACCTCTTCGGAGTGCTGCGCTACCGTCGAGGACGCACCATCGAGCTCCACCGCCAAGTGCAAGAAGACGATGGCAGCTCCACCGAAGACCAAGAAGGTGCCCGCCAGGGAGGATCGCACTCGTGGTACCTTCACCATCAGTGCCACTCTCGACCCTAAATAGGAAGGGCGCTCGTTGCTTTCTGCGGGCGAATGTCGATGTGTTTGCATGGAAACCGTCGACATCCCTGGTGTTCCTGTGAAAGTAATTGAGCACCACTTAGCTGTCTGTCCTCATCGCGCCCGTCAAGCGTAAAGTCGAAGCAGCGGTGGAGCGCCAAGAATTCATTGCGAGAAGAGATCAAGAAGTTGGAAGCAGCAGGCCTTGTCGAGGAGTGCTCCATCCCACGTGGTTGGCCAATCCTGTAGTTATGCGCAAGGCAAATGGGAAATGGAGACTTTGTATCGACTTCACAGATGTTAACAAAGCTTGTCCCAAGGACCCATTTCCCTTGCCACGCATCGACCAGATTGTTGACTCCACGGCTGGATGTGATCTGCTTTCATTTCTTGATGCATACTCAGGATATCATCAGATCTTCATGGCAGAAGAGGATGAGGAGAAAACCGCATTCATCACCCCATGTGGCACATACTGTTTTGTACGGATGCCTTTTAGGCTAAAGAATGCTGGTTCAACATTTGCAAGAGTAGTCCATGACGCTTTTGAGCCGCAAATGGACAGAAATGTAGAAGCCTACATGGATGACATAGTGGTCAAAAGCAAGGACAGGGCAACTCTGGTTCAAGATTTAGATGAGACCTTTGCAAATCTGCGCAAGATCAACCTCAAGCTCAACCCCGAGAAGTGCGTGTTTGGAGTCCCTTCCGGCAAGCTTCTCGGGTTCTTCGTGTCTCAGCGAGGAATTGAAGCCAATCCCGACAAGATCAAGGCCATTGAGCAGATTGAAGCACCAAAGCGCGTCAAGGATGTACGAAGACTTGCCGGCTGCGTGGCCGCTCTCAGCAGGTTTATCTCTAGGTCTGCTGAGCGCGCCCTGCCATTTTTCAAGATTTTGAAAAAGGCAGGTCCAATGAAATGGACTCCCGAAGCGGAGGCTGCGCTGCAGGCCTTGAAGAGGTACCTGTCCTCCACTCCAATACTTGTCGCACCTAAGCCACAAGAGAAGTTGCTGCTATATATAGCGGCGACCAATCAAGTGGTTAGTGTTGCGTTAGTAGCGGAAAGGGAAGCAGACGATGAGCCGGCAACCAAGGCAGATGCATCCAGCGACAAGCAGGGGGCTTCACCGTCAAGCTCTGGTCCCGACAAGGACGGATCTGCGCAGGATTGCGAGAAGATGCAGAAAAGGATGGTGCATCGCCCGGTGTACTTTGTCAGTTCCCTTCTACAGGGGGCTAGGTCAAGGTACTCTGGTGTGCAGAAATTGCTTTTCGGCCTCCTCATGGCCTCGAGAAAGCTGCGCCATTACTTCCAAGCACATGAGATCACAGTCGTCACTCGCTTTCCGCTGAAGAGGATCTTGCAAAACCCGAAGCAACAGCAGGATTGTCGAGTGGGCACTAGAACTGTCAAGCTTTGGCCTCAAGTTTGAAAGCACTTCAACTATCCAGCGAGCATTGGCAGAGTTTATAGCAGAATGGACGCCGACGCAAGATGAAGAAATTCCAGAGACGAGTATCCCCGTGAAGGAAGCAAGTAAAGAGTGGCTGATGTACTTTGATGGTGCCTTCTCGCTACAAGGCGCCGGTGCGGGCGTGCTGCTCGTCGCACCCACCGGAGAGCACCTCAAGTACATAGTCCAAATGCACTTTCCCAAGGAGCAAGCGACAAACAATACTGCAGAGTATGAAGGTTTGCTTGCCGGTCTCAGGATAGCGGTGGACCTTGGGATCAGGAAGCTCATTGTCAGGGGTGACTCGCAGCTTGTCGTCCGCCAAGTGAACAAAGATTATCAGAGTCCGTTGATGGAAGCCTACGTCGATGAAGTGAGAAAGCTAGAAGAACACTTTGAAGGCCTGCAAATGGAACATGTTCCAAGAGCTCAGAATGATATTGCTGATGGCTTGTCAAAGTCGCCGCACTCAAGTTACAATGGAACCAGGAATTTTTGTGCTCAAGCTGACTCAACCAAGCGTAACGCCATCAACTGGACAGAACAAGAAGAGGAAGTTGATTTTGGCGACTATTTTCCGCAGAGCTACCCGAAGCCGCCGCCAAGGTCCCCAAGATCAACACCAAGAGTGCCGAGGAGCGGTCTGCTCGACAAGCCCTGTGGTTTGTTTCGTTGAAGCGAGCGCCCCGACAAGTTTTGCTCGGCAAGCTTGCCGGGAACATCAAGCTACGGCCGAGCTGCAGGTTCTTGCCGTCGAAGGATGTTCCGCAGCAGCAGATGTGCCTTTAGTCCTTGTTGTCGAGCCACAAGCTCCAAAGATGGGCACAGAGATTGTCCATTTCCTTGACACGGAGAACTTCCGAAGAGCAAGAAGAAGCGGATAGAGTAGCCCGGCAGTCAAGTATGTACCAGTTTGTCGACAGCACGCTGTACGGAAGAAGACTCAACGGTATGAAATTGAAGTGTATACACCGGGAAGATGGACAGAAGCTGTTGGCAGAGATACATGGAGGCATATGTGGTCACCACATTGGCGAAGAGCACTTGCCGCAAAGCTTTCCGGCAAGGTTTCTTATGGCCGACAGTCCTCCGGATGCAACTGCACAAGTAACCAAGTGTGAAGCGTGCAGGTTCCATTCCAAGCAGATACACCAGCCAGCTCAAGCTCTCCAGACGATCCCTTTATCCTGGCCATTTTCGATGCAGGGGCTCGACATCCTCGGCCCCTTTCCCGAGCTGTCGGGGCTTTGAGTACTTGTGCGTTGCAATCGACAAGTTCACAAAGTGGCCGGAAGTGGAAGCGATGAGGAAGGTGACAGCACGACAGCGATCAAGTTCTTCAGTCAATTGTTTGCCGCTTTGGGATTCCTAACAGGATCATCACCGACAACGGCACACAATTCCGAGTCGCACCTTCATGCAATACGCCCAAGATCTTGGCGCCAAGGTCTGCTTTCGCTTCGTTGCTCATCCGAAGCAACGGTCAAGCGGAGAGGGCAATGCTGAAGTGCTGCGCGGGCTCAAGACCAGAACTTTCGACAGGCTGCACAAGTGCGGAAGAAACTGGATAGAGGACCTGCGGTGGTTCTTTGGTCGATCGTAACGACGCCAAATCGAGCCACCGGCGGACACCTTCGCTCTAGTCTATGGAGCAGAGGCAGTTCTCCCCACGGAACTCGTATACGGGTCACCTCGAGTACTCGCTTATGATGAGCTTGAGCAAGAGCAGCTGCGACAAGATGACGCGCTGCTCCTTGAGGAGGACCGTCTTCAGGCTGTTGTACGAGCTGCTCATTACCAGCAAGCTTTGCGTCGCTACCACAGCCGCAAAGTTAGTGCCAGAAGCTTCGAGGAAGGCGACCTTGTTCTTTGGCGCGTTCAGTCCGCCAAGAATTCCAACAAGTTGACGCCGAAGTGGGAAGGCCCTTATCGGGTGAAACGAGTCACTAGGCCTGGCGTTGTCCGCCTTGAGACCGAAGATGGCATTCCGGTGAGCAACTCAAGGAACATTGAGCATCTTCGTAAGTTTTACCCGTAGGGCGCGGTTGCCGGAACCTGTTCCGGTAACCACCTTTTGTACAAGTATTGCCGATGTTGCATGTAATCCTTTGTACAAAGCCGGGCGCAGACCCCGTGCATAAGTAAAGCTCATGTGTTGCGCACAACTTGTCAATTTCATGCTTTCATAATTTTGTTGCATGCTTTGTCTGACGCTTTGTGCAGCACCGACACCCGGTAGGAAATAACGAGCCACAAGGCTCCATAACTTTATTTTCTCTTCCTTCTCTTTCTCAAAGAAAGGAAGGTTCATCCACCCACAAGTTAACCGGGGGGGAAGGAGAAGATAATGGTGTGGGTCACCAAGCGCTCGAGGAAGTTTCGCCTGAAGTTTCGCCTTACCGGGAAGCAAACGACAGAAAATCTAAGTGGCCAAAGTTTGAGCAATCAGTTTTTAAATTTTTAAGTTATCTTCCTCGAACGATAGTACTTTGTATGGAAAACCTGTGCGCGGAGGAACCAACCCATAGCTGGTCACGCCCTTACTTTGTTTCGAGTCCGCTCAACAATTTAAGTGAGCTGCAACCAGTTGCGACAAGGTTGGTTGTCGGAGGCGGCACCGCCAAAGAAGCTCTTGCCGACGTTCCGCACTCAGCGCTCGCGGCAAAGGTGCCCGCGCCGACAAGTTCCCTGAAAGCGTAGGGCACAAACATACAAAGGAAGGGATCGAGTAAAGGAAATAACATTGCAATCATTGCCTAAGATAGAGTTATATTACAAAAATAACTTGTCGCAGATCTAATAAATTGTTCTCCTAAACATGATCAGCAGCGACAAGGGAAAGATAAATTTGGCGGCCTAGTCTACGCGGTCGCCATCAACCCGCTTGATCTTGCCCACCTTGTCCACAATGGGTGCGACAAGGGCTTTGAGCGCCTCCACATCGGCATCTGGCGGCAAGGATCTGAGGACGCCGTTGAGGTTGAGGCCTGGGTTGCGGAAGGCCACCTTCATCAACACCTTCTGGAGAGCTCCTGCGCAGATCTGGCGCGATTCCTCGGCCAGCTGTTTCGGGATCTCTTCCCGGAGTCGCTGGAGAGCCGTCACCACGCCCTTGAGGAACAGGCTGAGCTTGGCGCTGGGTTGGAGGCGCTCGTCGGAGGAGTACCCAAGATCCACCATCCCCAGCTCCATCAGCTCCTTGTCAATGGCGGCGGCAGTATCCACAAGACCCTCCGTCCAGTGCATCACGTTCTCTCTGAAGGTGTTCAGGCGTCAGAGCACTTGTCAGCAGCTCCTCGTTGGCCTTGATCTTATCCAACAGGCCCACCTCCCGCTCCTTGGCGCCGTCCAGAGTCTCCATCAGGGTGGTCAGCTTCAGCTTAAGATCTGCCTTGGAGTCCTTGGCAGCATCGAGCTCTTTGATCCTTTCAGCGAGACGGCCCTGCAACTTGCCAAGAGTGTAGGCGTCCTTCTCGCGCTCGTGCTTCAGCGCAGCAAGCTCTTCGCCGCTCTTCTGGAGTTTGGCCTCTAGCTGCGTCACTTTAGTCTCTAACTCCTTCTTGGCGGCCTCGGCAGCTGCGGCAGCATCCTTTGCTTCCTTGAGAGCTCCGCCAATTGATTGCTCGCGCGCGGCAAGCTCTTCCTCATAGCTGTCAAGGTTGATCTTCCGCTGCGCCAACTCGCCTTCTTGCGCAGATAGCTTCTCGGCAGCAAGCCTTTGCTGCTCCTCGACCTCAGCCTTCTCAAGGATGAAGGCTGTGCGCTTCGAGAGTTGCTCCCGCTCTTACGCTCGCCACGCTCGAGAGCTTCTTGATTGGCGCCCGGAGCTCTTGCGCGCTTCTCCATGTCCGCTCCGCCCTCGCGACAAGTGCTTCCCGGGACTCCAACTTGGCTTGTCGGGCGCGGTAGAGCGACAGCAGCTTCTTCAGCAGCTGCTCCTCCTCAGACTCGCCGCTGCTGCTGCTTGGCGCGTCAACTAGCGTCAATCCAGCGGAGGCGAGCAGCTCTTCGTCAAAGTTCTCCCCTTCGACCGGCGCCCTGGAGCTCGACGCCCAAGGGAGCTTGATGAAGACGCCGTCGCCGGCCTTCAGATAGGCGTCAGGCTGGGGCTCTTCGGAGCGTGACGCTGCACTGGTGGCGGAGGGATCGGCGGTCGGCGTAGTGCCTGGCGCTCCTGTGGCCTCAGGGTCGTCAGTACGATTGCCAGACCCCTCGCCAGCCTTTGCAGCGGCGGCCTTGGCGGCCTCCTCGCCGGCGGACCCATCGACGCCAGCCTCTTCCTCCATGGTGGCGACGTCGTCAGTGTTGCCGCGCGCGTCCTCCTCGTCGGCGACCTCAGTCTCCATCGGCTCTGCGGAAGATGGATCTGACGGTCAGAAAAAGAAAGAACAGTCAAGCAAATGTTCAAAAGAAAACAGAAGAAAAAAGAGCCCAAGGAAATTTTCGGTCAAAGGATTACTGCGATGGGTTCTGTGGGTCGCAGTCTCAACCACGGGGTCGCCGCGCTGCCCCTTGTCGGAGAGGCTTCCTTGTCGGAGAAGCATCCCTTGCCGGAGAGCGTTCCCTTGCCGGGAATTCTCCTTGGCGGCGAGTTGAAGCAGATGGTATTTCGAGCGGCTTCGGGCCCTCTGATGGGGCTGCTCTGCTCCTACACAAATCAACAAGTCGGATATCAGCAAAGAAGGAGCACCCATGCACACCTAACCGTACGAAATAAACCATGTACTTACGCTGGGGGCTGTGCTGGGGGCTGCTTTGAGGAAGGGTTGCTGGGTCCGGCAAGGGGGTCTCAGATGCGCCTCCTGTTGCCACGGGGGGATCATCTTCGATGACGACCACCGGGGTCTTGGCTCTCTTCGACGCTCTCTGGACCAGCGCCCTGAAAAGGAAGGAGTTCAGAATGAAGCAAACCAGATACAAGGCAAAACAACAAAATTGAAGAAATACAAGCACAGCATAGAAGCTTACTCTTCTTCTTCTTCCTCGTCGGAGCTGAGCGCGGAGAGATCAAATTCTGGCTCGCCTCCGGTGCGAAGGGGCGGAGGAGTAGGTTCCCTTGACCGCTTGGCGGGGGTGGCGACGGTGGCCTGAGAAGATCCCGCCTCAGTTGTTGCGGCGGTGTGGGGTGCTCCCGCAGCAACAGTGCTTGCCGCGGTGGAGGGCGTCGCACGGCGCTGCGGCTGTTGGCCCGTCTGCCGCCCCGTCACTTCCCCGGCCTTGCGGAGACGCCTTCTCGGTGGAGCTGCGGGCTCCGCTCGCGGCAAGCTGTTTGAAGGTGTGGAGGAGGCGCCCTCGGCAGACTCGCTCGGCTCAACTTCGGGCTCGGCCTGCTCCTCCTCGCCGGCAAGCTCCTCTCGATCGGCAAGGCTTGCCGCCTCAGCTGCATCTGCCTCCTCCACGGTGAACCCGAATTCGCCAGCGGCAGCAGCTACTGCCGCCTCCTCCAGCCTGGTGGCGATGCGCTGCATCTCGGCGTCGGTGGTGTCGCGGGTGAGCCACTTCTGCTCGTCGGCGCGGATCGGCACTTCTACCAAGCTATCGAAGAACTGCCGCACGACGTCGTCCGCAGGCTCTTGCCAGGTTGGAACGATCCCATGCGAATCGCACAAGGGCATCATGGCGCGGATGCGGTCGAGCAAAGAATTGTTACACAATGGGACGACCCCCCTCGGCAACATAAACCACTCGGGGTGATCGGGGTCATGCTTGAATAGCTCCAACAGCATTGCATCCAACTCCAAGACGGTGAAATTCCAGTTGAGGCCCGGGCGCAACCTCATGATATCCGCCGGGTTTTGGAACTCCCAAGCAGGTCTCCTCCTCTCCTGCAAGGGAAGCGTCGCGGGCGAAGGAAATCTGCGCCAACCGCGCCACGGTGAGTCCGGCAAGCCCGAGGCGCAAGATCCGGTCACAGCAATCTTCAACCTAGCATCCTCCGCGCCAAGTTGTCCGATCGTTGCAAGCACTATTGGAGTTTGGCGCTGGGCAATGAAGGGCTGCGGGTTCTCCTCAACGATCCAACACCAATCGGCTCTCCACTCCTCCCACTTGCTGCGGAGCTCTCCTTCCAGATAGGATTCTTTCTTGCCGATCCCGGAGATCCAAGCAATCCCTCCGCAAGTGGCTCTCTCTCTCGACGCTGGGCATGAAGAAGTGGCGGAAAAGGGCTACGTTTGGGTGGATCCGACAAAGTTTTCGCAGAGGTGTGCGAAACCGCCACGGTCGAGGACAGCGTTGGGGTGAAATCAAGGAGGCGAAACCCGTAGGTGTTCATGATATCGCAGAAGAACTCAGAGAAGGCGGGCAAAGCCCGCACAGAAGAAGAGCGAAGAAGGGTACCCGCTCGAAGCTGACTCGATGCGGCGGCGGAGAGTACCTTCGGCGCGGATGCGCCTGCGTCTCCGTCGACCGAAGAGGTAGTAGCCTCCTCAGCTCCTTTGCGCCGAGCTGGGAGGAAGAGGGCCGCGCCTTTCAAGAGCGCCATGAAGCACTGCACCTCGGCCGACTTCACGCCCTTCCCCTTGTCGGCTTTAGGAGCCATGGCGGAGGTGGTGGAGGAGACCGACGGCGTTGATGGCGCTAGTGGCGGTGGGGGCGGAGCGTTGCTCTCTCCAGACTAGAGAAGAAGGGGGGAGCAGCAGCGGTTTTCGAGATGGAACAACAAATGGCGAGGTGGGCGGCCTGCCCCTGTTCCCCTGTTTATAAGGAGGGAGAGGGGGCGGACGTTCCGCTTTTCCAATTAAAGAAACCCCCACGATCTCCCCCACGACGCCATGATCGGCGCGTGCTGTTCGTGGGGAACGTGGTGGGTCCGGAGCGAGTTACGGCGTGATCTAGGCCGCGCGTGCCCGTGCACTGTTTTGGGCCTGGCCCAACAGCGCTCGGCACCGTGTGTGGCCCAGGCCCGGGGGCTCCTGTCGGTGTACTAGAGTAGGGGTACCCTAGTATCCTGAACTCGTGCACGGGCAGTCGCAGCACCCCGCGGCAAGGCTTGCCTAGTGACCGCCAAGGTCCTCCGTGGTTCCTTTGAAACCATTCAAGAACAAAGTATTTAAACCACGGAGACAAGGCCCCAGCAAGAGGAGCTTGCCGGGAAGGCCACTCAAGGCCCACAGAAGACAAGACCCCGGCAAGAGGAGCTTGCCGGGAAGGCTTGGTGAGCGACAAGCTTCCGGGCGCGACAAGGATTCAGCCGCGGCAAGGCGCTTGCCACGGCAGGCAACCTCTCTTCATCTCCGCTCCAGCTCATCCACCAACGTGTCATCATGAGACCATCTCAGGCATGCGTGTCAAGAGGCTGTGCAGCCAGCGGAGAGCAGCGGCAAGCGGCGGTGACAGGAGTGCCATCGTGGCAAGCGGTGGCGCCCCTGACGGTCCCTTTCTGCACTGTTTAGGCGACATGGACGGGCATTTATTGCTTTTGTCCCTTGCCGTCAGAGTTAGGTAGAATACACTGTACAAAGTAGCTGTACCAGCCGCAACTCATTTTTTCCATTTTGCCCTTGTCTACGTTGCCACCTGTTGGTGACCCCTTGAGCCTATAAAAGGAGGCCCATGCGCAACGTAGAGGAGGTTCGACTCATTCGAAACTACACACTCAAGCTAGGTTTTGTAGCTCTCTGTGCTCCCTAGCAAGAACACAATATAATCAGACAAGCAGCAGTATGAGTATTATCTCTCCGGAGAGCTCCGAAGCTGGGTAAACTGCTCGTGTGCATCGCCTTGATCTGCTCTTCGTGCAATCTCCGCCCCCCACCGAACCAAAAGGGACTCGGTCCGCCGGTCCCATAGGTGTTCGTGGGTCATGATCAGCTTCCCCGACAATCTATAAAAGAGTTCGTACTAGAATAACACCTTAAGACACAAATCAACCAATACCCTAATGTCACCTAGATACTCCATTGTCACCTCAAGTATCCGTGGGCATGATTATACGATATGAATCACACAATCTTAGATTCATCCAACCAACATAAAAGTACTTCAAAGAGTGCCCCAAAGTTTCTACCGAAGTGTCAAGAACGTATGCCAACCCCTATGCATAGGTTCTCAATGGAACCTGCAAGTTGATCACCAAAACATACATCAAGTGGCACATGATATCCCATTGTCACCACAGATAATCACGGCAAGACATACATCAAGTGTTCTCATAAAAGACTCAATCCGATAAGATAACTTCAAAGGGGAAACTCAATTCATCACAAGAGAGTAGAGGGGGAGAAACATCATAAGATCCAACTACAATAGCAAAGCTCGGGATACATCAAGATCGTGCCATAAGAGAACACGAGAGAGAACACGAGAGAGAGAGAGAGAGAGAGAGAGAGAGAGAGAGAGAGAGAGAGAGAGAGAGATCAAACACATAGCTACTGGTACATACCCTCAGCCCCGAGTGTGAACTACTCCCTCCTAGTCATGGATAGCGTTGGGATGATGAAGATGGCCACCCGTGATGGGATCCCCCTCCGGCAGGGCGCCGAAACGGGCTCCCGAGAGGTTTTTGGTGGCTACAGAGGCTTGCGGCGGCGAAACTCCCGATCTATTTTCTTTTCTGGAAGTTTTAGTGTACGTAGGTATATATGGGTGAAAGGAGTATGTGGGTGGAGCTACGGGGGCCCCACGAGGCAGGGCGCGCCAGGGGGGGGCGCCCCCCACCCTCATGAGCACCTCCGTATCTTCCGACGTGGGTCCAAGTCCATCAGGTGGGTTTCCTTCCAAAATAACTTCTCCATTGATTTCGTTCCGTTTTGACTCATTCGATATTCCTTTTCCTCAAACACTGAAATAGGCATAAAACAACAAATCTGGGTTGGGCCTCCGGTTAATAGGTTAGTCCCAAAATAATATAAAAGTGGATAATAAAGCCCAATATAGCCTAAAACAGTAGATAAAGTAGCATGGAGCAATCAAAATTATAGATACGTTGGAGACGTATCAAGCATCCCAAGCTTAATTCCTGCTCGTCCTCGAGTAGGTAAATGATAAAAAGATAATTTTGATGCGGAGTGCTACTTGGCATAATTTCAATATAAATCTTCTTACTTGTGATATGAATATTCAGATCCGAAAGATTTAAGACAAAAGTTCATATTGACACAAAAATAATAATACTTCAAGCATACTAATCAAAGCAATCATGTCTTCTCAAAATAACATGGCAAAAGAAAGTTCATCCCTACAAAGTCATATAGTTAGGCTATGCTTCATTTTCGTCACACAAAGATGTTCCCAACTTCTATACCCCCGATGACAAGCCAAGCAATTGTTTCATACTCAAATAATCTCAAACTTTTTCAACCTTCGCTCAATACATGAGCGCGAGCCACGGATATAACACTATGGGTGGAATAGAATATGATGATCGGATTGTGTGGAGAAGACAAAAAGGAGAAAGTCTCACATTGACGAGGCTAATCAACGGGCTATGGAGATGCCCATCAATTGATGTCAACATGAGGAGTAGGGATTGCCATGCAATGGATGCACTAGAGCTATAAGTATATGAAAGCTCTACAAAAGAAACTAAGTGGGTGTGCATCCAACTTGCTTGCTCACGAAGACCTAGGGCATTTTGAGGAAGCCCATCATTGGAATATACAAGCCAAGTTCTATAATGAAAGATTCCCACTAGTATATGAAAGTGACAAAATGAGAGACTCTCTATCATGAAGATCTTGGTGCTACTTTGAAGCACAAGTGTGGTAAAAGGATAGTAGCATTGTCCCTTCTCTCTTTTTCTCTCATTTTTTTGGGCCTTTCTTTATTTTGGGCCTTCCTTTTTTTTGCCTTGCTCTTTTTTTTTCGTCTGCAGTCTCATCCCGACTTATGGGGGAATCATAGTCTCCATCATCCTTTCCTCACTTGGGATAATGCTCTAATAATGATGATCATCACACTTATATTTTTCTTACAACTGAACAATTACAACTTGAAACTTAGAACAAAATATGACTCTATATGAATGCCTCCGGCGGTGTACCGGGATGGTGCAATGAATCAAGAGTGACATGTATGGAAAATAATGCATGGTGGCTTTGCCACAAATACGATGTCAACTACATGATCATGCAATTTCAATATGACAAAAGTAATGTATGTCATAATAATGATGATGGAAGTTGCATAGCGATATATCTCGGAATGGCTATGGAAATGCCATGATAGGTAGGTATGGTGGCTGTTTTGAGGAAGATATAAGGAGGTTTATGTGTGATAGAGCGTATCGTATCACGGGGTTTGGATGCACCGGCGAAGTTTGCACCAACTCTCGAGGTGAGAAAGGGCAATGCACGGTACCGAAGAGGCTAGCAAATGCGGAAAGGTAAAAGTGCGTATAACCCATGGACTCAACATTAGTCAAAAGAACTCATATACTTATTGCAAAAATTTATAAGCCATCAAAAATCAAGTACTACGCGCAATGCTCCTAGGGGGATAGATTGGTAGGAAAAGACCATCGCTCGTCCCCGACCGCCACTCATAAGGATGCACAAGCCAGGTACACTTCATGTTTCAAATTTGTTACACAACTTTAACCATAAGTGCATGCTACGGGACTTGCAAACTTCAACACAAGTATTTCTCAAATTCACAATTATCAACTAGCACGACTTTGATATTATTACCTCCATATCTCAAAACAATTATCAAGCATTAAATTTATCTTAGTATTTAATCCACTCAAAAAGAAAGTTTCACATATCTTGAACACTAAGTATATTAACATTAAGCAAATTACCATGCTATTAACGACTCTCAAAATAATCTAAGTGAAGCATGAGAGTTCAACTATTTCTCCAAAATAAAACTACCACCATGCTCTAAAAGATATAAGCGAAGCACTAGAGCAAAAATTATCAAGCTCAAAAGATATAAGTGAAGCACATTGAATATTCTAACAAATTCCAATTTATGTATGGCTCTCTCTCATTAAAGAATTCAGATCTTGATACTTTATTCAAACAGCAAGCAAAGCTAAAGAAAACTACATTGCAAAGATAGCACAACTGTAACATCCCAAATTTCCTATTTGGAATGTTTTACAATTATAGCTAAGCATCTATGCATATTGGTTGAAATTTGAGTGGCATTTGAAGTTTCAGAAGTTTTTGGAGTTGTTGGAATTTGAATTCAAATTTTGGCAGTGGAAATTATTTCAAAACTATGAATGATAAATACTTGAGGAAAAGTATGAGAGGAGTAAACATGACACTCCAAAAATATCAGAGGAAAAACATTGCCAAAAAGTTTGAATTCAAATTTGAGTTTTATTTGGAATTTTAGAAAATGATTTTTATAAAGTTTGATTTCTGCCCGGAAAATGTTCAAATTATAGGAATATTCCCTGATCATTTTGATATATATATATATATATATATATATATATATATATATATATATATATATATATATATATATATATGTCCTATATAAAATATTTATATTCATTATGTTTTTCTCTCTCTAAATTCAAAAAAGAAAAGGAGGCCCAGGCGCCACCAGCTAATCTGGCCCACCAATGCCGAGGTGGCCCACCAGTGCAGCCACCAGCCCGGCCCGGCCCACCAAGGCCAATGAGCTTGCCCAGCCGAGCCCCCTCGCCAAACCCTCCCAGACCGGTCGTCCGACCCGACGCCTCTCCTCACCACCGACGCCTGCCCCACCACCTTCTTCCTCCCCAAACCGACGCCGCCACCGCCGCCTCGCGGAATCCCGAGATCCCGGGATCTCATCTCGATCTCCTCGCCCGACCTGCCCTCGTCCAAGTCGAGGTCCCCCTATATACCCCTCCTCGCCTGTTTCTCCCATCGCCTCGCCCGACCTCTCCTCTCGCAAACCTCGCCGGAGACCCAAGCCGCCGCCCGCCATTAGCCCGCCCGACCGCCCTGCCACCTCGAGCTCGCCTGACTCCACTGTGAACCCCTCGCCACGCCCAGACTCGCGGACCTCTCCGCCGTCGTCCCCGATCACGGACCACCGGAGCTGCCGCCCGCCCGAGCTGCGTCGCCGTTGCCGCCACGGTGAGTCGCCGGAGTTCTCCTCACTGCTAGATCTAAACGTAGGGTTTAGATTAGAAGCCGAAGGGTAAGTTTTATTTTAGGGTTTAGTTTAAGTGAACCGGTTTTATTCGGTTTAGATCGGTTTTATTAGGGTTTAGTTGGACCGCCGACGCGGTTTGTTTTCTGTTAAACCGTGCAGCGTAGTTTAGTTATTTAACGCCAAGCGTTAGATAGGCCCATTAGCCAGTTTTTCGTTTTAGTTTTATTTTTCGTTTTCTGTTTTAACAGAATAGTTTCAGTTTTGTAAAATTCATATCTTTTAATCTACTTAATATATTTAAGTGATTCTTTTTTGTTGGTTTGCAAATTTATTGTAGTTTCTGTAGAAAATATAATTAGTCATGTTAAAATTATTTAAAATTGCTTTATTTTAACTTTAGACAGAATAGTAATTCTGCTATAAAATGAGTTAGGAATATTATTTTTAGTGATTCTTTTGTCACAACTTTGTTTTGACATTGGCTAACCGTAGGAATTTATTTGGGAATTTTAGAAATTAATAAAAAATAGTTTTAACCAGAATCATGTTATTCCTATTTATTTAACTAGCTACTGTTTTTCTATTGTTTCATATAGCAAATAATTTTATTTATCCTATGTGATAGTTTATTCTTGATTAGTTTCTGTAACTTTAGATCAGGAACTTTTATTTGCTATAAATAAAACTTTTATTTTATTTTATTTTGCTAGGATTGTTTTGTGCGCAAACCTCTGCAGAGAAAAGATCTAATCGATTAGCCGTGTCCCCGGTTACGGACAATTTGAGCCTCTGGAACTTGGAAGTATTTCGGAAATCTCAACACTGAAATTAATAAATTAATTGAGGGGATTATTTAATAATTGGGAATGAGACATTGGTTGGCGGAACCGTCTCAATAACTACCAACAATTTTGTAGTATTTGCAAACAAGTCCTTATTGTAGGGAAAACTGGCCTTTTCGCAAAACAATGAAACTTAGAGCCCCACACCAAATTGCATATAGTGTTAGTAATTTTATTGTTATTCTCTCTTCATGACTTGCCAAAGATATTCAAAATGCTGACCTACACGGCTGCAACGTCTTATGTTGCAGAGGAGTATTCGATCGGGAGTGAGGCTACGCCCGCGCTTGGGATTGCCCTTTGGAGTCGGATGGACTCGCTTATTCTTCTATGCTTCCGCAGCTTTACTTAGTTTATTTCTCATGAGTTGGCCTTCGTCAATTTATTCTATTGTAATAAAGACTCGATATGAGAATCGTGTAATAAATTCAGGTGTGATTGAACTTTAATTATTTCATCAATGTCTTGTGTGTGCCAAAGATGATCTTGGGATGGTACAGACACAGAGACTTGACCGATTTTGGGTCGGGTCGCTACAGAGATGGTATCAGAGACACGCTGACCGTTAGGACGTAACCCCTAGGATCGGAAAGCCATAGGAAGAGACTATTTATTTTATGTCCTTATCATTCCGTAATTCTCCCCTGTTCATTTCTGACTTCTCTCCGATTTTCAACATTCTAGATGGCCGCCGAGTTCACCCCAGTTTTGCTACCGGAGTTTTGCCAGCCAGATGAGACGATGCCTTTCGGCAAGAAGCTGGTCCAGATCGTGAAGAAGCTGAAGATTGCTCTGCCCTCAATCACCGGGAAGCCTACCAATGCGCTTCCGACGGATACCTGCTACAGGATTGAAGTGCATATCCCAGGGAGGACCTTCGGAGGACATTCAGAGCCTATTGACTTTGAGTTTACCGATTTCAATTGGATCCTCGGAAGAGACATGGCGATTTATCGTGCACTTGGACATCTCCGAGAAGAGTACAGGGCCGAGCTCGATCCATCAGACCTCGCCATGATTTCTCGCAGAGCTAGGAATGGAGATATCATCCGTACCGTAGAGGACGACTCCATTCTCTCATATGTCCAAGACTTGGAGTGTCTCCTCAGGAAATGGGAGATCCAGACTCGCCGTAACTCGAACACAGGAGGCTGTTGTTCCGGGAACTGGAACTGGAGGAGAAGGCACACATAGACTTCCTTGACGATGAGGAAGAAATCGCGGATTTCATGGAGAGAGTCGACAACCTGAAGATGAATGTTGCCGCATTAGAGGAAAAGAAGGACTTGGGAGAAGACCTTTTTCCGAGTGGAGATGACGGACCTCTCGTGAGCAATGACCAGGATTATGAAGGGAGCTCCACTGAAGAAAGCCGCAAGAGGAGACGCCGCACCAGAGGACGCCCCACCGGAGGACGCCGCACCAGAGGACGCAAGGATAATTGATGAAGACCTTTAGTCGACCGCCATGTTATTTTATTTTTCCGTCGATCAGTTAGGCCGTTATTTTCGATTAGTCGTGAGATATTGTAATCGAGATTGAACCATGTTTGAGATGATTGAATAAATGATTGGTGTGATTATGTTTGTGCATTCATATGGGTAGTGATATTTCTCATTAGACCATTGTTCTATTCTAATTTTCTCATCCACTCCAAAACACCAGATGCCTCCGAGACGTGACCCCGGTCTCAACTTTCCGCGGAGCTCACCCAGCTGATCCAGCAGCAGAATGCCCTCATGCAGATGCTCATCCGTAACTGAACAATAACAACAAAACAATCCACCGCCACCACCCCTCGCTGACAACTTGACCCGCTTCCTAAGGCTGAATCCGCCCGGTGTTCTCTAGCAGACCGAGCCGATTGTGGCCGATGATTGGCTCCGCAAGGTCGGAAGGAGTTAGTCACTGTTGGATGCACCGATGCGAGAAGGTGCACTTTCCGCACATCAACTTGATGGACCTGCAGCTTCTTGGTGGGAGAACTACACCGCCACTTATCCCATCGCCACCATTACGTGGGATCAGTTCCAACAGCTTTCCGCACCGCCATGTTTCAGCTGGAGCCATGAGTCAAGAAGCGTGAGTTCCGCAACTTATGCCGGGGAACCGTCATGTGGGGCAAGATGCGTGGATGAGTTCAGCAAGTTAGCTCGCTATGCCCGGATGATGTGGCCACAGATGCCGCAAAGCAGGAAAAGTTTCTCGAGGGACTCAATGACGAGCTGGGTATGCAGCTTATGGTGGCTACCTTCACCAACTACCAGGAGCTGGTAGACAAGGCCACCATACTTGAAGGCAAGCAGCAGCAGATTGATAGCCGCAAGCGGAAGTATGGCCAGGGGAAGTACAACTCTGGAGCTCAGCAGAAGCCCCGTTATGCCCCATACTCGGGAGGGCATACCCATCACAACCATGGAGGACATAACCATGGAGGAAATGGGAACAACCGCAACCAGGACAACAAGTCAGGCAATGGAAATGGCAATGGAAACGGCAATGGCAATCAGCATCGTCCTGCCCCGGCTCAGAAAGATCTGAGTCACATCACCTGTTTCAAGTGCCAGAAAACAGGGCACTATGCCACCGACTGCCCGGAGGCCAAGCAGAGGAATGGAAACGGCAATGGAAGCTCAGCAAAGAAGCCCAACCCTTTTCCTCGTGCTCAGGTGAACCACATTGACGTGGAGGACGTCTATGATCAGCCAGACACTGTGGTTGGTAAGTTTTTATTAAATTCACATCGAAGATCGGTACTCTTTGATTCTGGTGCAACGATTCATTCATATCAAGGGTAGTTGTGGAAAGTACGGGTTGCCCACTAGAACCCTTAGAAGCCCTCTTCACGCCGGGCCCGCAGAGGAGAAATGATGGCAGGCTTAGGCTGTCATGCAACCCTCAACATCGAAACCATAAATTTCCGCAGACCTCATAGTATTGGAAACCCAGACCTTGTATGTAATCCTAGGCATGGATTGGTTGACGAAGTTTGAAGGAAACATAGACTGTGCTCAGAAGTCGATTCTGCTCACCACCCGGAGCGAAGAGGATCAAGTATGTATCCGACGTAGCGGATGAAGAATCAGTGAATTCCCTCACGGAGTCGTTCAGAGGAAGTGCCGAGTACAAGATTTTCCCGATGTGTTTCGGAGGAATTACCAGAATGCCACCGACGAGACATTGAATTTCTGATTGAGTTATTGCCCGGCACAGCCCCAATATCCAAGAGACCCTATCGGATGCCCCCGAACGATTTGAAAGAGATCAAGAACCAAATTAATGAGCTATTGGAGAAAGGATATATTCGGCCAAGATCATCACCTTGGGGAGCCCCAGTTCTTTTGGTAGAGAAGAAGGATGGAACCCTGAGAATGGTTGTGGATTATCGTTCGCTAAACGACGTGACCATCAAGAACAAGTACCCTCTGCCGATGATTAATGATCTATTTGATCAGCTAGTTGGAGCCAAGGTATTCTCCAAGATTGATCTTCGATCAGGGTATCATCAGTTGAAGATCCGTGAAAAGGATATACCCAAAACAACATTCACTACCAGGTATGGTTTATATGAGTATACCGTCATGTCATTTGGATTGACTAATGCCCCTGCATACTTCATGAATTTGATGAACAAGGTATTTATGGAATATCTGAACAAGTTTGTCGTGGTGTTCATCGATGATATACTGATTTTCTCCAAGAGCAAGGAAGAGCATAAGGAACATTTGCGTCTAGTTCTGGAGAAACTCCGAGAACATCAGTTGTATGCCAAGTTCAGTAAATGTGAATTTTGGCTGAAGGAAGTCGGATTCCTCGGGCATGTTATTTCAGGAGAAGGAATAGCAGTTGATCCCGCCAAGGTGGAATCAGTCACCGATTGGCAGTCGCCCACCTCAGTCAAGGAGATCCGCAGTTTTCTCGGACTCGCAGGATATTATTGGAGGTTTATTGAGAACTTCTCGAAGATTGCCAAGCCCATGACTGAGCTGTTGAAGAAGGATGCCAAGTACATTTGGACCGAGGATTGTGAAGCCAGTTTCCAGGAATTGAAGAAACGTTTGGTTACAGCCCAAGATTGATTTTTCGGACATACACAAGGATTACCAGTATATTAGACGCTTTCGTCCGGGACTCGGAGGAGTACTCATGCAGGAAGGAAAGGTTGTAGCTTATACCTCCAGACAGCTACGACCACACGAGATGAATTATGCCACACATGATTTGGAGTTAGCAGCCGTAGTGCATGCACTCAAGACCTGGAGACATTTTCTTATCGGAAACCGTTGTGATGTTTACACAGATCATAAGAGCTTGAAGTATATTTTCACGCAGAAAGAGTTGAAGCTCAGGCAGAGGAGATGGCTAGAGTTAATCAAGGAATATGACATGAGATTGCATTACCACCCAGGAAAGGCTAATGTTGTAGCAGATGCTTTGAGCCGTAAGAGTTATGTAAATACTCTTATAGCGGGAGGATTACCCCAGGAGTTAGTCGATGACCTCAGAGATCTCCGACTAGAGATAGTTCCGAGAGGATATGTTGCAACTCTGGAAGTTCAGTCCACTTTGGCCGAAAGAATACGTGAAGCCCAGAAGTCGGACAAGGAAATTGATGAGATAAAGAAAAAGATGAATGAAGGAAAAGCTAAAGGGTTTCCTAAGGACGAATACGGAGCTATATGGTTCGAGGATCGTATTTATGTACCCAATGATCCCGAACTCAGGAAGCTAATTCTTCAGGAGGCTCATGATTCACCGTACTCGATTCACCCCGGTAACACTAAGATGTATCTGGATTTGAAGGAAAGTTTCTGGTGGACAGGAATGAAGAAGGATATTGCCGAGTACGTAGCAGTATGCGATGTTTGTCAACGAGTAAAAGCAGAACATCAGAAGCCAGCAGTGTTACTTCAACCTTTGCCGATTCCCGAGTGGAAATGGGAAAAACTTGGAATGGATTTTATCACAGGATTACCCAGGACCCGTTCAGGTTATGATTCCATCTGGGTAGTGGTTGATCGATTGACCAAGGTAGCTCATTTCATTCCCGTGAAGACTACCTATACCAGTGCTAAGTAAGCCAAGATATACATGACCAGGATCATATGTCTGCATGGAGTTCCGAGGAGTATCGTGTCAGATAGAGGAACACAATTTACCTCAAAGTTTTGGAATCAGTTGCATGAAACTTTGGGTACGAGGCTGGAATTCAGTACAGCCTTTCATCCGCAGCATGGATGGATGACCGAGAGAGTCAACCAGATTCGGAGGACATGTTGAGAGCTTGTGTGCTAGACTATGGGTCTAGCTGGGATGATAATTTACCATACGCGGAGTTCTCCTACAATAACAGTTATCATACCGGTCTGAAGATGGCCCCTTTCGAAGCTCTATACGGAAGGAGGTGCAGAACACCATTGCTGTGGGATAGTGTTGGAGATCGAACACTTTTCGGTTCCGATCTTATCAGAGATTTCAAGAGAAAGTCAAGCTGATTCGAGATAGGCTCAAGATAGCTCGATCGAGGCGTAAGAGTTATGCCGACAAGAACGAAGGAAGTAACTTACGAGCGGGAGACCGAGCAAATCTTCGTGTGTCCCCACTTCGTGGAATCAAGAGGTTCGGTGTTAAAGGAAAGTTAGCACCCCGATCCATTGGCCCCTACAAAATCCTCGAACGTCGTGGAGAAGTTGCTTACAAGTTGGAATTGCCGGAAGGATTGTCCGGAGTTCATGATGTCTTCCATGTTTCTCAGCTGAAGAAGTGTCATGCCGACATGGCCGATATTCCGTTGAGAGACACAGTGCCCCTAGAGGCCATACAGCTCGACAGTGATCTGACTTATAAGGAGAAACCCGTCCAAATTCTCGAGACTGCGAACAGAGTCACCCGCAGCAAGATCATCAAGTTTTGTAAGGTGCTGTGGAGTCATCACTCCGAGGAGGAAGCCACCTGGGAGCGAGAAGAAGACCTCCTTCGAGACCACCCGCACCTATTTGCCAGCCAACCCGAATCTCGAGGGCGAGATTCATCTTAAGGTGGGTAGGTTTGTAACATCCCAAATTTCCTATTTGGAATATTTTACAATTATAGCTAAGCATCTATGCACATTGGTTGAAATTTGAGTGGCATTTGAAGTTTCAGAAGTTTTTGGAGTTGTTGGAATTTGAATTCAAATTTTGGCAGTGGAAATTATTTCAAAACTATGCCTGATAAATACTTGAGGAAAAGTATGAGAGGAGTAAACATGACACTCCAAAAATATCAGAGGAAAAACATTGCCAAAAAGTTTGAATTCAAATTTGAGTTTTATTTGGAATTTTAGAAAAATGATTTTTTATAAAGTTTGATTTCGCCCTAGAAAAATGTTCAAATTATAGGAATATTCCCTGATCATTTTGATATATATATATATGTCCTATATAAAATATTTATATTCATTATGTTTTTCTCTCTCTCTCTAAATTCAAAAAAATATAGAAAAGGAGGCCCCAGCGCCACCAGCTAGCCTGCCCACCAGCGCCGAGGTGGCCCACCAGCACTGCCCACCACCGGCCCGGCCCAGGCCAATGAGCTGGCTCAGCCGAGCCGCCCGAAACCCCTCCGCACCGGTCGTCCGACCCGACGCCCTCTCCCCTCACCCACTGACGCCCCGGCCCCACCACCTTCTTCCTCCCCAAGCCGACGCCACCGCGCCGCCTCGCCGGAATCCCGAGATCCCCGGGATCTCATCCCGATCTCCTCGCCCCGACCTGCCCCTCGTCCAAGTCGAGGTCCCCCCCCCCTATATATACCCCCTCCCCTCGCCCCGTTTCTCCCCTCGCCCGTCGCCTGACCTCTCCTCTCGCCGCAAAACCTCTTGAAGACCGAAGCCTTGCCGCCATTAGCCCCGCCCGACCGCCCTGCCACCTCGAGCTCGCCTGACTCCACCAACCGAACCCCCTCGCCACGCCGCACTCGCCGAACCTCTCCGCCGTCGTCCCCGACCGCCGGAGCCACCGGAGTCGTCGCCGCCCGAGCTGCCGTCGCCGTCGCCGCCACGGTGAGTCGCCGGAGTTCTCCCCCACCGTTAGATCTAAACGTAGGGTTTAGATTAGAAGCCCGAAGGGGTACGTTTTATTTTAGGGTTTAGTTTAAGTGAACCGGTTTTATTCCGGTTTAGATCGGTTTTTATTAGGGTTTAGTTGGACCGGCCGACGCGGTTTGTTTTCTGTTAAACCATGTGCGTAGTTTAGTTATTTAATGCCAAAGCGTTAGATAGGCCCATTAGCCAGTTTTTCGTTTTAGTTTTATTTTTCGTTTTCTGTTTTAACAGAATAGTTTCAGTTTTGTAAAATTCATATCTTTTAATCTACTTAATATATTTAAGTGATTCTTTTTTTCTTGGTTTGCAAATTTATTGTAGTTTCTGTAGAAAATATAATTAGTCATGTTAAAATTATTTAAAATTGCTTTATTTTAACTTTAGACAGAATAGTAATTCTGCTATAAAATGAGTTAGGAATATTATTTTTAGTGATTCTTTTGTCACAACTTTGTTTTGACATTGCCTAACCGTAGGAATTTATTTGGGCATTTTAGAAATTAATAAAAAATAGTTTTGACCAGAATCATGTTATTCCTATTTATTTAACTAGCTACTGTTTTTCTATTGTTTCATATAGCAAATAATTTTATTTATCCTATGTGATAGTTTATTCTTGATTAGTTTCTGTAACTTTAGATCAGGAACTTTTATTTACAATAAATAGAATTTTTATTTTATATTTTCTCGTTAGGATTGTTTTAGGCCTAATAGGAGTTTTATAATAGATTTTAAGGTGATTCTTTTTGCTCCTAGTTGCTTGATGATTTCTTTTCTGTTAGGTAGCATAAACCCATGCTTAGGTTCTGTTAAGAAAAAATTTGTAGTGTAAAACTATTCTTAGTTGTTGCTTGATGTAGGAAAACAATAAGTTGGATTTCTTCGAGTTTTTCTTTGGGTTTTGATTCGTTTGTTTTGTGTGTTTCGTATTACTATGCTGTTATGCTAAGTGATCATATGCTATATGCTCATTATGATTGTTGTTTGCCTCGGTAGAATTTCCGGAGTGCGAAGCTTGCTACCACGAGTCCCTAGCTTTCGAAGATCGTCAGCAAGGCAAGTCATTGATCATGTTTCTTTACAATACCTATGATTTTTATTGCATTAGAATTATACCTCCCCACCATGCATGCAGTAGGAGAAATTTGAAGTTATGTTCTTGAGTAGTACCATGAGGTAGGATGAACCCAATTCCCCTTGTTACCATTGCCCGGGACGAAGTAGTTTATTTTTGCTATGCTCGTAGACGAGGTTGGTTGAGTGAATTCATAAGGGAGATGTGAGAGTCAAAGATGATGACAACCCCATGAAGTAAAGATCAAGATGGACTTCAAAATTCACTACTGGGTGGAGGACGGTTGACGGGCACCCTGGAGAACCCAGTGGTTGGCCGGGATGCATGGAGAAGCGCCATGACATCTTGCGGAAAGCTTCACCCAGCCACGAAGAGACGGATGTATATCCCATTGACCGGAAGCTTACCTGTGCAGCCGCAAGCCATTATGGGCTCTGGCTTGGTCAACCTTAGTTGTGACTCTGGCCGGACGGTGCTACGAGATGTAGAAGAACGGTAGGATTGGATGGGTACGGCGGTGGCGGAGGAACTCTTTGGAAGACCCTGTTTTGTTCGTCCGTCTTCAAACACCATGAAGTGCGAAGACTTAAAAGGAGGGAACGATTCTTGCGGGTAAAGTGCGCTAACCTCTGCAGAGAAAAGATCTAATCGATTAGCCGTGTCCCCGGTTACGGACAATTTGAGCCTCTGGAACTTGGAAGTATTTCGGAAATCTCAACACTGAAATTAATAAATTAATTGAGGGGATTATTTAATAATTGGGAATGAGACATTGGTTGGCGGAACCATCTCAATAACTACCAACAATTTTGTAGTATTTGCAAACAAGTCCTTATTGTAGGGAAAAACTGGCCTTTTCGCAAAACAATGAAACTTAGAGCCCCACAGCCAAATTGCATATAGTGTTAGTAATTTTTATTGTTATTCTCTCTTCATGACTTGCCAGCATATTCAAAATGCTGATCTACACGGCTGCAACGTCTTATGTTGCAGAGGAGTATTCCGATCAGGAGTGAGGCTACGCTCCGCGCTTGGCGATTGCCCTTTGGAGTCGGATGGACTCGCTATTCTTCTACGCTTCCGCAGCTTTACTTAGTTTATTTCTCATGAGTTGGCCTTCGGCCGAATTTATTCTATTGTAATAAAGACTCGATATGAGAATCGTGTAATAAATTCAGGTGTGATTGAACTTTGATTATTTCATCAATGTACTGTGTGTGCCAGCATGATCTTGGGATGGTACAGACACAGAGACTTGACCGATTTTGGGTCGGGTCGCTACAACAACTCATGTGAAGAAGCAAAAACTTAGGCTCAACCGATCCTAACCGATAGTTGTTGAAGAAGAAAGGTGGGATGCCTACCGGGGCATCCCCAAGCTTAGATGCTTGAGACTTCTTGAAATATTATCTTGGGGTGCCTTGGGCATGCCCAATCTTGAACTTTTGTGTCTCCTTAATTCCTCTCATATCATGGTTTCTCTTTTTTATCAAAAGCTTCATTCACAACAAAGTCAACAAGAACTCATGAGTTAGGTTAGTATAAACCAATGCAAAACCTTATCATTTTCTACTGTAACAAATCACTAACATTATTATTCAACATTGCATACTAAATGCCTCTGCATATTTAATACTCCTATCCTCAAATAGAATCATTAAACAGGCAAACATATGCAAACAATGCAACCATAACAGCAATCTGCCAAAACAGTACAGTCTGTAAAGAATGCAAGATTCATCATACTTCCCTAACTCCAAAACTTATGAACTAAAATTCCCACTGTAATAAATTTATCAGAGCTCAATATGCAAAAAGATTCAACATTATACCACTCTCTGACTTTTCTAGGGAATTTTTGCAACAGTGGTAAACTTTCTGTTTTCAAACAGCAACATGTATACTAGCAAGATAAGCATGGCAAAGGTATCCTTGACTTTTTTTATTGAAACTAGAGATGCAAAACATTATTCTAACTAACAGCAAGAAAAGCTAAATAAAATAAAATGACGCTCCAAGCAAAACACATATCATGTGGGGAATAAAATTATAGCTCCATGTAAAGTTACCGATGAACGAAGACGAAAGAGGGAATCCCCAAGCTTAGGCTCTTGCCACTCCTTATTCCATAGTCCATCGAATCTTTACCCAAAACTTGAAAACTTCACAACACAAAACTTAACAGAAAACTCGTGAGCTCTGTTAGCGAAAGAAAACAAAACACCAATTCAAGGTACTGTAATGAACTCATTCTTTATTTGTATTGGTGTTAAACCTACTGTATTCCAACTTCTTTATGGTTTATAAACTATTTTACTAGCCATAGAGTCATCAAAATAAGCAAACAACACAATGAAAACAGAATCTGTCAAGCACAGAACAGTCTGTAGTAATCTGTAACTAACGCAAACTTCTGGAACTCCAAAAATTCTAAAATAAATTGGAGGACCTGAGGAATTTGTCTAGTAATCATATGCAAAAAGAATCAACTAAATAGCACTCTTCAGTAAAAAGTTATAGCTAATCTCATGAGCGCTAAAGTTTCTGTTTTTTACAGCATGATCATAAAGACTTCACCCAAGTCTTCCCAATGGTTCTACTTGGCACAAACACTAATTAAAACACAAAACCACATCTAAACAGAGGCTATATGGATTATTTATTGGGTTGTCTCCCAACAAGCGCTATCGTTTAACGCCCCTAGCTAGGCATGATGATTTCAATGATGCTCACATAAAAGATAAGAATTGAAACATAAAGAGAGCATCATGAAGAATATTACTAGCACATTTAAGTCTAACCCACTTCCTATGCATAGGTATTTTGTGAGCAAACAACTTATGGGAACAAGAATCAACTTGCATAGGAAGGTAAAACAAGCATAACTTCAAAAATTTAAGCACATAGAGAGGAAACTTGATATTATTGCAATATGTAGAAGCATATGATCCTCTCTCATAATAATTTTCAGTAGCATCATGAATGAATTCAACAATATAACCAGCACCTAAAGCATTCTTTTAATGATCTACAAGCATAGAAAATTTACTACTCTCCACATAAGCAAAATTCTTCTCATGAATAACAGTGGGAGCAAACTCAACAAAATAACTATCATGTGATTGAAAATTAAGATCAAGATGACAAGTTTCATGGTTATCGTTATTCTTTAAAGCATACATGTCATCACAATAATCATCATAGATAGGAGGCATGCTTTCATCATAGTAAATTTGCTCATCAAAGCTTGGGGGACAAAAAATATCATCTTCATCAAACATAGCTTCCGCAAGCTTGTGGCTTTTCATATCATTAGCATCATGGGTATTCAAAGAATTCATACTAACAACATTGCAATCATGCTCACCATTCAAAGATTTAGTGCCAAACATTTTAATGCATTCTTCTTCTAACACTTTGGCACAATTTTCCTTTCCATCATACTCACGAAAGATATTAAAAAGATGAAACATATGAGGTACCCTCAATTCCATTTTTTGTAATTTTCTTTTATAGACTAAACTAGTGATAAAACAAGAAACAAAAAGATTCGAATGCAAGATCTAAAGATATACCTTCAAGCACTCACCTCCCCGGCAACGGCGCCAGAAAAGAGCTTGATGTCTACTACACAACCTTCTTCTTGTAGACGTTGTTCGGCCTGCAAGGGCACAGGTTTGTAGGACAGTAGCAAATTTCCCTCAAGTGGATGAGCTAAGGTTTATAAATCTGTGGGAGGCGTAGGATGAAGATGGTCTCTCCCAAGCAACCCTGCAACCAAATAACAAAGAGTCTCTTGTGTCCCCAACGCACCCAATACAATGGTAAATTGTATACGTGCACTAGTTCGGCGAAGAGATGGTGATACAAGTGCAATATGGATGGTAGATAAAGGTATTTGTAATCTGAAATAATAAAAACAGCAAGGTAACTAATGGTAAAAGTGAGCGTAAACGGTATTGCAATGATAGGAAACAAGGCCTAGGGTTCATACTTTCACTAGTGCAAGTTCTCTCAACAATAATAACATAGATAGATCATATAACAAGCCCTCAACATGCAACAAAGAGTCACTCCAAAGAAACTAATAGCGAAAAACAAACGTAGAGATTATGGTAGGGTACGAAACCACCTCAAAGTTATTCTTTCGGATCAATCTATAAAAGAGTTCGTACTAGAATAACACCTTAAGACACAAATCAACCAAAACCCTAATGTCACCTAGATACTCCATTGTCACCTCAAGTATCCGTGGGCATGATTATATGATATGCATCACACAATCTCAGATTCATCCAACCAACGTAAAAGTACTTCAAAGAGTGCCCCAAAGTTTCTACCGGAGAGTCAAGAACGTGTGCCAACCCCTATGCATAGGTTCTCAATGGAACCCGCAAGTTGATCACCAAAACATACATCAAGTGGCACATGATATCCCATTGTCACCACAGATAATCACGGCAAGACATACATCAAGTGTTCTCATAAAAGACTCAAACTGATAAGATAGCTTCAAAGGGGAAACTCAATTCATCACAAGACAGTAGAGGGGGAGAAACATCATAAGATCCAACTACAATAGCAAAGCTCGGGATAAATCAAGATCGTGCCATAGAGGGAACACGAGAGAGAACACGAGAGAGAGAGAGAGATCAAACACATAGCTACTGGTACATACCCTCAGCCCCGAGGGTGAACTACTCCTCCTCGTCATGGATAGCGCGGGATGATGAAGATGGCCACCGTGATGGGATCCCCCTCCGCAGGTGCGGAATGGGCTCCCGAGAGGTTTTGGTGGCTACAGAGGCTTGCGCGCGGAACTCCCGATCTATTTTCCGTTCTGGAAGTTTTAGGGTACGTAGGTATATATGGGTGAAAGGAGTACGTCGGTGGAGCTACGGGGGCCCCACGAGGCAGGGGGCGCGCCCAGGGGGGGTGGGCGTGCCCCCACCCTCGTGAGCACCTCGCGTATCTTCTGACGTGGGGTCCAAGTCCATCAGGTGGGTTTCCTTCCAAAAATAACTTCTCCAGTTGATTTCGTTCCGTTTTGACTCCGTCTGATATTCCTTTTCCTCGAAACACTGAAATAGGCATAAAACAGCAAATGTGGGCTGGGCCTCCGGTTAATAGGTTAGTCCCAAAAATAATATAAAAGTGGATAATAAAGCCCAATATTGTCTCAAACAGTAGATAAAGTAGCATGGAGCAATCAAAAATTATAGATACGTTGGAGACGTATCAAGCATCCCCAAGCTTAATTACTGCTCGTCCTCGAGTAGGTAAATGATAAAAAAGATAACTTTTGATGCGGAGTGCTATTTGACATAATTTCAATATAAATCTTCTTACTTGTGATATGAATATTCAGATCCGAAAGATTTAAGACAAAATTTCATATTGACACAAAAATAATAATACTTCAAGCATACTAATCAAAGCAATCATGTCTTCTCAAAATAACATGGCAAAAGAAAGTTCATCCCTACAAAATCATATGGTTAGGCTATGCTTCATTTTCGTCACACAAAGATGTTCCCAACTTCTATACCCCCAATGACAAGCCAAGCAATTGTTTCATACTCAAATAATCTCAAACTTTTTCAACCTTCACGCAATACATGAGCGCGAGCCATGGATATAGCACTATGGGTGGAATAGAATATGATGATGGGATTGTGTGGAAAGACAAAAAAGGAGAAAGTCTCACATTGACGAGGCTAATCAACGGGCTATGGAGATGCCCATCAATTGATGTCAACATGAGGAGTAGGGATTGCCATGCAACGGATGCACTAGAGCTATAAGTATATGAAAGCTCTACAAAAGAAACTAAGTGGGTGTGCATCCAACTTGCTTGCTCACGAAGACCTAGGGCATTTTGAGGAAGCCCATCATTGGAATATACAAGCCAAGTTCTATAATGAAAGATTCCCACTAGTATATGAAAGTGAGAAAATGAGAGACTCTATCATGAAGATCTTGGTGCTACTTTGAAGCACAAGTGTGGTAAAAGGATAGGCTGCGCCTCCCCCCTCTCCCTTGCCCCTATATATAGTGGAGGGGAGGGAGGGCAGCCGCACCTGAGTCCCTGGCGCCTCCCTCCCTCCCGTGACACATCCTCCTCTCCCGCGGGTGCTTGGCGAAGCCCTGCAGGATTACCACGCTCCTCCACCACCACCACGCCGTTGTGCTGCTGCTGGATGGAGTCTTCCTCAACCTCTCCCTCTCTCCTTGCTGGATCAAGGCATGGGAGACGTCACCGGGTTGTATGTGTGTTGAACGCGGAGGTGCCGTCCGTTCGGCACTAGGATCATCGGTGATCTGAATCACGACGAGTACGACTCCATCAACCCCGTTCACTTGAACGCTTCCGCTTAGCGATCTACAAGGGTATCTAGATGCACTCTCCTTCCCCTCGTTGCTAGTCTCTCCATGGATAGATCTTGGTGACACGTAGGAAAATTTTGAATTTCTGCTACGTTCCCCAACAGTGTCCCTTCTCTGTTTTTCTCTCATTTTTTGGGCCTTTTTTTGGGCCTTCCTTTTTTTTGCCTTGCTCTTTTTTTTCGTTGGGAGTCTCATCCCGACTTATGGGGGAATCATAGTCTCCATCATACTTTCCTCACTTGGGACAATGCTCTAATAATGATGATCATCACACTTTTATATTTCTTACAACTCAACAATTACAACTCGAAACTTAGAACAAAATATGACTCTATATGAATGCCTCTGGCGGTGTACCGGGATGGTGCAATGAATCAAGAGTGACATGTATGGAAAATATTGCATGGTGGCTTTGCCACAAATACGATGTCAACTACATGATCATGCAATGGCAATATGACAAAAGTAATGTATGTCATAATAATGATGATGGAAGTTGCATGGCAATATATCTCGGAATGGCTATGGAAATGCCATGATAGGTAGGTATGGTGGCTGTTTTGAGGAAGATATAAGGAGGTTTATGTGTGATAGAGCGTATCGTATCACGGATTTTGGATGCACCGGCGAAGTTTGCACCAACTCTCGAGGTGAGAAAGGGCAATGCACGGTACCGAAGAGGCTAGCAAATGCGGAAAGGTAAAAGTGCGTATAACCCATGGACTCAACATTAGTCAAAAGAACTCATATACTTATTGCAAAAATTTATAAGCCATCAAAAATCAAGTACTACGCGCAATGCTCCTAGGGGGATAGATTGGTAGGAAAAGACCATCGCTCGTCCCCGACCGCCACTCATAAGGATGCACAAGCCAGGTACACTTCATGTTTCAAATTTTTTACACAACTTTAACCATACGTGCATGCTACGGGACTTGAAAACTTCAACACAAGTATTTCTCAAATTCACAATTATCAACTAGCACGACTTTGATATTATTACCACCATATCTCAAAACAATTATCAAGCATTAAATTTATCTTAGTATTTAATTCACTCAAAAAGAAAGTTTCACATATCTTGAACACTAAGTATATTAACATTAAGCAAATTACCATGCTATTAATGACTGTCAAAATAATCTAAGTGAAGCATGAGAGTTCAACTATTTCCCCAAAATAAAACTACCACCATGCTCTAAAAGATATAAGTGAAGCACTAGAGCAAAAATTATCAAGCTCAAAAGATATAAGTGAAGCACATTGAGTATTCTAACAAATTCCAATTTATGTATGGCTCTCTATCATTAAAGAATTCAGATCTTGATACTTTATTCAAACAGCAAGCAAATCTAAATAAAACTACATTGCAAAGATAGCACAACTCATGTGAAGAAGCAAAAACTTAGGCTCAACCGATACTAACCGATAGTTGTTGAAGAAGAAAGGTGGGATGCCTACCGGGGCATCCCCAAGCTTAGATGCTTGAGACTTCTTGAAATATTATCTTGGGGTGCCTTGGGCATCCCCAAGCTTGAACTTTTGTGTCTCCTTAATTCCTCTCATATCATGGTTTCTCTTTTTATCAAAAGCTTCATTCACAACAAACTCAACAAGAACTCGTGAGATAGGTTAGTATAAACCAATGCAAAACCTTATCATTTTCTACTGTAACAAATCACTAACATTAGTATTCAACATTGCATACTAAATGCCTCTGCATATTTAATACTCCTATCCTCAAATAGAATCATTAAACAGGCAAACATATGCAAACAATGCAACCATAACAGCAATCTCCCAAAACAGTACAGTCTGTAAAGAATGCAAGATTCATCATACTTCCCTAACTCCAAAAATTATGAAATAAAATTCCCACTGTAATAAATTTATCAGAGCTCAATATGCAAAAAGATTCAACATTATACCACTCTCTGACTTTTCTAGGGAATTTTTGCAACAGCGGTAAACTTTCTGTTTTCAAACAGCAACATGTATAATAGCAAGATAAGCATGGCAAAGGCTATCCTTGACTTTTTTTATTGAAACTAGAGATGCAAAACATTATTCTAACTAACAGAAAGAAAAGCTAAATAAAATAAAATGACGCTCCAAGCAAAACACATACCATGTGGTGAATAAAAATATAGCTCCAAGTAAAGTTACCGATGAACGAAGACGAAAGAGGGGATGCCTTCCGGGGCATCCCCAAGCTTAGGCTATTGGTTGTCCTTGAATATTACCTTGGGGTGCCTTGGGTATCCCCAAGCTTAGGCTCTTGCCACTCCTTATTCCATAGTCCATCGAATCTTTACCCAAAACTTGAAAACTTCACAACACAAAACTTAACAGAAAACTTGTGAGCTCCGTTAGCGAAAGAAAACAAAACACCACTTCAAGGTACTGTAATGAACTCATTCTTTTTTTGTATTGGTGTTAAACCTAATGTATTCCAAATTCTCTATGGTTTATAAACTATTTTACTAGCCATAGAGTCATCAAAATAAGCAAACAACACAATGAAAACAGGATCTGTCAAAAACAGAACAGTCTGTAGTAATCTGTAACTAACGCAAACTTTTGGAACTCCAAAAATTCTAAAATAAATTTGTGGACCTGAGGAATTTGTCTAGTAATCATCTGCAAAAATAATCAACTAAATAGCACTGTCCAGTAAACAGTTATAACTAATCTCGTGAGCGCTAAAGTTTATGTTTTTTACAGCATGATCATAAAGACTTCACCCAAGTCTTCCCAAAGGTTCTACTTGGCACAAACACTAACTAAAACACAAAACCACATCTAAACAGAGGCTAGATGGATTATTTATTCCTAAACAGAACCAAAAAAAGCAAGAACCTAAAATAAAATTGGGTTGCCTCCCAACAATCGCTATCCTTTAACGCCCCTAGCTAGGCATGATGATTTCAATGATGCTCACATAAAAGATAAGAATTGAAACACAAAGAGAGCATCATGAATAATATGACTAGCACATTGAAGTCTAGCCCACTTCCTATGCATTGGGATTTTGTGAGCAAACAACTTATGGGAAGAAGAATCAACTTGCATAGGAAGGTAAAACAAGCATAACTTCAAAAATTTAAGCACATAGAGAGGAAACTTGATATTATTGCAATATGTAGAAGCATATGATCCTCTCTCATAATAATTTTCAATAGCATCATGAATGAATTCAACAATATAACCAGCACCTAAAGCATTCTTTTCATGATCTACAAGCATAGAAAATTTACTACTCTCCACATAAGCAAAATTCTTCTCATGAATAATAGTGGGAGCAAACTCAACAAAATAACTATCATGTGATTGAAAATTAAGATCAAGATGACAAGTTTCATGGTTATCATTATTCTTTAAAGCATACGTGTCATCACAATAATCATCATAGATAGGAGGCATGCTTTCATCATAGTAAATTTTCTCATCAAAGCTTGGGGGACAAAAAATATCATCTTCATCAAACATAGCTTCCCCAAGCTTGTGGCTTTGCATATCATTAGCATCATGGATATTCAAGGAATTCATACTAACAACATTGCAATCATGCTCATCATTCACATATTTTATGCCAAGCATTCTATGTAATTCTTCTTCTAGCACTTTGGCACAATTTCCTTTTCCATCATACTCACGAAAGATATTAAAAAGATGAAGCGTATGAGACAAACTCAAGTCCATTTTTTTGTAGTTTTATTTTATAGACTAAACTAGTGATGAAACAAGAAACAAAAAGATTCGATTGCAAGATCTAAAGATATACCTTCAAGCAGTCACCTCCCCGTCAATGGCGCCAGAAAAGAGCTTGATGTCTACTACACAACCTTCTTCTTGTAGACGTTGTTGGGCCTGCAAGTGCACAGGTTTATAGGACATTAGCTAATTTCCCTCAAGTGGATGACCTAAGGTTTATCGATCTGTGGGAGGCGTAGGATGAAGATGGTCTCTCTCAAGCAACCCTGCAACCAAATAACAAAGAGTCTCTTGTGTCCCCAACACACCCAATACAATGGTAAATTGTATAGGTGCACTAGTTCGGCAAAGAGATGGTGATACAAGTGCAATATGGATGGTAGATAAAGGTATTTGTAATCTGAAATAATAAAAACAGCAAGGTAACTAATGGTAAAAGTGAGCGTAAACGGTATTGCAATGATAGGAAACAAGGCCTAGGGTTCATACTTTCACTAGTGCAAGTTCTCTCAACAATAATAACATAGATAGATCATATAACAAGCCCTCAACATGCAACAAAGAGTCACTCCAAAGCCACTAATAGCGGAGAACAAACGTAGAGATTATGGTAGGGTACGAAACCACCTCAAAGTTATTCTTTCGGATCAATCTATAAAAGAGTTTGTACTAGAATAACACCTTAAGACACAAATCAACCAAAACCCTAATGTCACCTAGATACTCCATTGTCACCTCAAGTATCCGTGGGCATGATTATACGATATGCATCACACAATCTCAGATTCATCCAACCAACATAAAAGTACTTCAAAGAGTGCCCCAAAGTTTCTACCGGAGAGTCAATAACGTGCGCCAACCCCTATGCATAGGTTCTCAATGGAACCCGCAAGTTGATCACCAAAACATACATCAAGTGGCACATGATATCCCATTGTCACCACAGATAATCGCGGCAAGACATACATCAAGTGTTCTCATAAAAGACTCAATCCGATAAGATAACTTCAAATGGGAAACTCAATTCTTCACAAGAGAGTAGAGGGGGAGAAACATCATAAGATCCAACTACAATAGCAAAGCTCGGGATACATCAAGATCGTGCCATAGAGGGAACACGAGAGAGAACACGAGAGAGAGAGAGAGAGATCAAACACATAGCTACTGGTACATACCCTCAGCCCCGAGGGTGAACTACTCCCTCCTTGTCATGGATAACGCCGGGATGATGAAGATGGCCACCGGTGATGGGATCCCCCTCCGGCAGGGCACCGGAACGGGCTCCTGAGAGGTTTTTGGTGGCTACAGAGGCTTGCGGCGGCGGAACTCCCGATCTATTTTCTGTTCTGGAAGTTTTAGGGTACGTAGGTATATATGGGTGAAAGGAGTACATCGGTGGAGCTACGGGGGCCCCACGAGGCAGGGGCGCGCGCCAGGGGGGTGGGTGCGCCCCCCACCCTCGTGAGCACCTCCCGTATCTTATGACGTGGGGTCCAAGTCCATCAGGTGGGTTTCCTTCCAAAAATAACTTCTCCAGTTGATTTCGTTCCGTTTTGACTCCGTGTGATATTCCTTTTCCTCGAAACACTGAAATAGGCATAAAACAGCAAATCTGGGCTGGGCCTCCGGTTAATAGGTTAGTCCCAAAAATAATATAAAAGTGGATAACAAAGCCCAATATTGCCTAAAACAGTAGATAAAGTAGCATGGAGCAATCAAAAATTATAGATACGTTGGAGACGTATCAACCCACACATGATAGTCCTATTATCTTTTTGAATTCTCCAAACTACACTATATCGGAGAAGTTTGCTCTTATTAAGGATTATGTTGATGGGTTGCCTTTTACCGTTACACATGATAATTTCGATGAATATAATATGCATGTGCTTGCTACTCCTACTTGCAATTATTATGAGAGAGGAACAACGTCTCCGCCTTTCTATGCTTCCAACACGACAAAATTGCAAGAAACTGATTATGCTATGTATTGGCCTTTAGTTGATGTGCATGAATTGTTCTTGTATGACATGTCGATGCATAGGAAGAGAGTTAGACTTCGTCATTGCATGATTTATGTTTCTTTGTGCTCACTACTAAATGCTAAATCATTGTTGATTCAAATTGGCTTTGATATACCTTGGGATCCGGGTCGATCCATTACTTGAGCACTTTATGCCTAGCTTAATAGCTTTAAAGAAAGCGCTTCCAGGGAGACAAACCCAGAAGTTTTAGACAGTCATTTATTTCTATTGAGTGCTTTTATAAAGTTTAAAAACAAAAAATATATAGAGGGGAACCCAAAACTTTTCAAAAAGGAAAGTGAAAGTGAGAGAGACAAGCATTGTTGAAGTAGGGGAGCTCCTTGAACTTTGTTCATGCTCACGGAAACTTTATGAATCTTAATTACAGAAACTTTTCAACAAAAATAATTATCCTCTTGTACAATTCCATTGTATTATAAAAATAATGTGCCAAGATTTGCCTTTAGGATGATTAGATTGCTTGTTGGTATGTGCGGTGCAGAAACAGAAACTTTGGCTGTAGCGCGTGAATTTTCATTTTTTACTGGAATGTCAAAAGCTTCTGAAACTTTTTCAAAAGTCTTGCTATAAAAATTGTTTATTTCTTCCTAATTATTCAGAATTTGTAGAGTTACATAAGTATGGTGGATGTTCAGATCTTTACAGACTGTCCTGTTTTCACAGATTGCTGTTATAGCTTCATTATCTGTGTATGTTTGAATTCTTGTTGAAGCCTCCTTGACTTGGGGCCATAGAATTGTGATAGAATATAGTGGGTAATTTTTTATTATAATTATACAATAATTTTAGGGCAGTACATGATGGGATTACATTGATCATATGCACTAATCCCGCTAAAAGTTCGGTTAAGTTTTGTGTGGATGAAGTGTTTGAAGATCGAGGAGGTATCGATGTGAGGAGAAGGAGGAGAGGCAAGAGCTCAAGCTTGGGTATGCCCAAGGTAACCCAAGTAAATATTCAAGGAGACTCAAGCATCTAAGCTTGGGGATGCCCCGGAAGGCATCCCATCTTTCTTCAACAAGTATCGGTATGTTTTCGGATTCGTTTCGTTCATGCGATATGTGCAAATCTTGGAGCATCTTTTGCATTTAGTTTTCACTTTTCTTTTATGCACCATGCTGGTATGAGATAGTCCATGGCCTTGTAGAATGCTTCATGTGCTTCACTTATATCATTTGAAGTTCGGATTGCTTGTTTCTCTTCACATAGAAAACCGTTATTTGAAGAATGCTCTTTTGCTTCACTTATATTTGTTAGAGCATGATCTTTTGTAGAAAGAATTAAACTCTCATGCTTCACTTATATCTATTTAGAGAGTCAACAGGAATTGGTCAATTGCATGGTTAGTCATAAAATCCTACATAAAACTTATGGATCACTGGATATGATATGTTTGATTCCTTGCAATAGTTTTGCGATATAGACATGGAATATGTGGGAGGTACTAGTAAATGGTTGTGTTTAGTAAGAATATTGGTGTTAAGGTTTTTGATTCCCGAAGCATGCACATATAGTCTCTTGTTATGCCGGGAAGTTGGAGCACAATTTATCCTTGATTGTCTATCTTTGTGTGAAGGTCGGGGGCGCGCGATGGTTAACTCCTACCAACCTCACCCCTAGGGGCATGCGTAGTAGTACTTTGCTTTGAGGGATAATAAACTTTTGCAATAAGTATATGAGTTATTTATGACTAATGTGAGTACATGGATTATACGTACTCTTACCTTTGCGCAATTTGCTAGCCTCTATGGTACCGTGCATTGCCCTTTCTCACCTCGAGACATGGTGCAAACTTCGCCGGTGCATCCAAACCCTCTGATATGATACGCTTTATCACACATAAGCCTTATTATATCTTCCTCAAAACAGCCACCATACCTACCTATTATGGCTTTTCCATGGCCTTTCTGAGATATATTGCCATGCAACTTCCACCGCTTCCGTTTGATGACTTGAGCATTCATTGTCATATTGCTTTGCATGATCATATAGTTGACATTGTAGTTGTGGCTCAGCCAACGTTCATCATTTTTCATACATGTTACACTAGATCATTGCACATCCTGGTACATGCCAGAGGCATTCATATAGATTCATACTTTGTCATAGGTATTGAGTTGTAATTTTTATTTCTTTTGAGTTATAAGTAAATAGAAGTGTGATGATCATCATTATTCATTTTTTAGAGCAGTGCCCCAGTGAGGAAAGGATAATGGAGACTATGATTCCCCCACAAGTCGGGATGAGACTCTAGAAAAAAAAGAAAAAAAAGAAAAAAATAAAAATAAAAAAGGAAAAAAAAAAGAAGAAAGAAAAAAGAAAAAGAAAAAATAAACAAAGAGAGAAGGGGCATTGTTAGTATCCTTTACCACACTTGTGCTTCAAAGTAGCACCATGTTTTTCATATGGAGAGTCTCCTATGTTGTCACTTTCATATACTAGTGGAAATTTTTCATTATAGGATTAGATGCACACCCACTTAGTTTTCATATTGAGCTTTCATACACTTATAGCTCTTAGTGCATCCGTTGCATGGCAATCCCTACTCCTCGCATTGATATCAATTGATGGGCATCTCCATAGCCCGTTGGTTAGCCGAGTCGATGTGAGACTTTCTTACTTTTTTGTCTTCTCTATATTTACCCCCATCATCATACTCTATTCCACCGATAGTGCTATATCCAAGGCTTGCGCTCATGTATTGCGTGAGAGTGAAAATGCTGAAGCGCGTTAAAAACTATGAACCAATTGCTTGACTGACACCGGGGTAGTACATGATTTATACTTTGGGTTAGGAAGACAGAGCATGACAAGGCTATATGATTTTGTAGGGATAACGATCTTTAGCATCTGATGTTCTGAAAGACATGATTGTTTGTAGGGATGCATGAGTATTGATGTCTTTATGTCAAATTATAGACTATTGCATTGAATCACTTATGTCTTAATATTCATGCCATGACTAGTTATATGATCAAGTTTATGCTAGGTCGCATACCACATCAAAAATTATCTTTTTTATCATTTACCTACTCGAGGACAAGCAAGAATTAAGCTTGGGGATGCTGATACGTCTCCGTCGTATCTATAATTTTTTATAGTTTCATGCCAATATTATACAACTTTCACATATTTTTGGCAACTTTATATATGATTTATTGGACTAACCTATTGATCCAGTGCCTAGTGCCAGTTCATGTTTGTTGCATGTTTTTTGTATCACAGAAAATCCATATCAAACGAAGTCCAAACGCGATAAAAATTTACGGAGAATAATTTTGGCATATTTATGATTTTTGGGAGGTGGAATCAACGCAAACGGGAGCCCACAGAGCCCACAACCCACCAGGGCGCGCCAGGCACCCCCTGGCGCGCCTAGGTGTCTTGTGCCCTCCTCGAATGTCGGTTGGGGCCCTTCTTCTGGCACAAGAAAGATAATTTATGGGAAAAAATCATGTAAATTTTTTAGCACAATCGGAGTTTCGGATCTCCAGGAATTTAAGAAACCGTGAAGGGCCAGATCTGGGGAACACGAAACAGAAGAGAACAGAGAGGGAGATCCAATCTTGGAGGGGCTCCCGCCCCTCTGCCGCCATGGAGGCCATGGACCAGAGGGGGCACTCTCCTCCCATCTAGGGGGGAGGCCAAGGAAGAAGAAGGAGGAGGGGGGCCCTCTCTCCCTCTCTCCCGGTGGTGATGAAGCTATGTACCTAGGGTAGGGTTATGGACCTGTCCAAGATACCCTCCCCAAGGACATCTCTAAAAGAACCAGAGGCATTCAAAGAAAAATCATCATCCACTCGACCATGAAGCTATGTTCCACTAGACAGTCTTGAAGACCCTCGACCATGCAGATAATCACTCGACTACCAGGAGATCTAGAGCCACTCTGCTCTGCAACGGTCGGGAATTAAGTCATAGCTTTAATGTTAATTATGAATATTTATTGCTGGCGTTACCAGTAACGCCCCCTCTTGATGTACATTAAACCCTATGTAACGGAGGGGTGCTGGGGTCCTAACGCACTCTATATAAGCCACCCCCCCCCCCTCCTCTGGGACAAGGGTTCGCACCCTCTGTAACTCACACGCATATAATCCAGTCGACCGCCTCCGGGCTCTGAGACGTAGGGCTGTTACTTCCTCCAAGAAGGGCTTGAACTCGTAAAACTTGTGTGTACAACTCCTCCATAGCTAAGATCTTGCCTCTACATCACCTACCCTCCATTCTACTGTCAGACTTAGAACCACGACAGTTGGCGCCCACCGTGTGGCAGGTGTCTTAGCGACTTGTTGGAGAAGTTGTGATTTTTCCGATCCCCATCATCATGGTTTCAGGCGGAGGTTTGGCTGAGGGCCGCGAGATCCATCTCGGCGCGCTCGTGTTCATCGCCGACGACTCCGCTTGGCTCCAAGAAGCTCCACTCGATGTCGAGGCGCTCCCTGTCCGCGGGGCAACGCACTTTCGAGCGTGCGTCCGCAGCGTCCTCTTACGGAAGTCGTCGACTCAGTATCGGTCAGCTCCTGTACTATCCTCTCCCCTTGTAGCCCGCCGGAGCAAGTGTTCCGGTCGATCGAGGCTCCAGCGGTGGGTGAGACATGCGGTGGCTCGCCAGACGGCCACCCCCCAAGTCGCGGCGATCAAGCCCGACGAAACTCTCTACGGCCTATTCGACCTGTCGACGGGCTCCGCAAAGTCTGCATCCGAGTGCGACATCAGTGACCCCACGACGGAAGTCCTAATGGTCAATGGAACGCGCAGTCCTCCTGGCTTCCCCCGCGGTGATGGCGGCGATGGTGGTGGCGATCCGCCGTGTGTTCACGATGAATACCGCCCCGAGCCTCTTTCATCGCAGCAGAGAGAAGAGCTCCGCCGCCGCAATATAGATGCACTCCACACTCCTATCGTTGGAGAAACCCCCGAGACCCAGGCCTTGGAGGAAGCGCGTCTGGCAAACTTAGCCGAGCGCACTCGACTGGAGAATCTCCAGCACGCACTCGACGAGCGCGCTTGACAATGGATTCCTGAATTCAGTCGACGACAGCTTTTTCCGCCTCCAACTCAGGTATATCGAACTCCAATCCAGAATCTCACAGCCGCAGCCCGAATAGCAGAGTCAATCCAGCCGTCCCAGTCAGAAGCTGGCAGAGGTTTGATGCAGATCAGGGCTTTACTCCGGGCAGCAGGAGAACATAATACAGTTGTGTCTCAGTCGCGAAATAGGATCCATAGCAGATCCGTTGTAGCAGATACAGTCCAATCGGCCCACAGCCCAAGATCGCCCTCGTTGCGTGAGGGACGTGGAGACCGGCGAGATCAGGATAGAAACCGTGAGCAGTATGATCACCGACTCGATCACGATGATCATCGTTGAGTGCCCACGCCTCCCCCAATGAGTGGGTCAGACATGCCTCGGTAGCATGATGACAGACGCCCTCGCAGTGGTGGGCGAAGGATTCCAGTCGACCCCAGGGAACCGAGCTTTGATGCGAGATCTATTCTCGTACAAGGTTTGGTCGACAGAAACAGAGCTCACAGAGAAGTCCATGACAGAGATTTTCCAACCAATAGCAGAGTGCATGTCTCAGGTCCAGAGTGCTTCAGCAGAGCCATCAGGGCCGCGGTGATTCCTCCCGACTTCAGGTTGGCGACTGGAGTCAGTAAGTTCACAGGTGAGTCCAAGCCTGACACTTGGCTTGAGGACTACAGAGTGGCTGTTCAGATTGGTGGCGGCAATGATGAAGTGGCCATGAAGCACCTTCCTCTGATGTTGGAGGGCTCTGCCAGAGCATGGTTAAATCAGTTAGCGCCAGGCAGTATTTACAGTTGGGAAGATCTTGTCCGAGTGTTTGTCAAAACATTTGAAGGAACATGTAAACGGCCAGTAGGGTTGACAGAGTTGCAATCTTGTGTGCAGAAGCCAAATGAAACTTTGAGGGACTATATCCAGAGATGGATCACGTTGTACCACACGGTGGAAAATGTGTCTGATCACCAAACAGTTTGTGCCTTCAAGGAAGGCGTCAAATATCGAGAGTTGAATCTGAAGTTCGGTCGGACCGGAGATATGTATCTGGGTCGGATGATGGAGATTGTCACCAAGTATGCCAATGGTGAAGAGGAGGATCAGCTCCGGAGTGGCAAGCACATAACAGTCGTCCACGAAACTGGAGGAGTGAACTCCAGTCGGAAGCATAAGCGCAAAGCCGAGCTAGCTGCTCCTGGATAAGCCTTAGCCGTGACTCAAGGAAAGTTCAAGGGGAAACCCAAGGGGCCGTGGAACCCTAAGAAAGTAAAAGATCAAGATGGGAATGATGTGTTGGATTTGCCATGCCACATTCACACAAACAAAGATGAGGAGGGTAATCTCAATTAGCCAAAGAATACCACTCGACAGTGCCGGCTCCTAATCCAGCAGTTCCAAATAAACAACCCAAAGAGAAGGAAAAAGAGGCGGACAAAGTTGAGGACAAAGAGGAAAGTGATTATGGTTACCCTCACGTCAATTCCACTCTGATGATTTTTGCTGATGTTGAGAGCAAAAGTCGACTGAAAGTCATCAACAGAGAAGTAAACATGGTCGCTCCGGCGATGCCCAGTTATTTGAAATGGTCTCAGACTGCCATTACATTCGACCAGTCTGATCACCCGATGCATATAGTCACCCCCGGGAGGCAAGCATTGGTGGTCGACCCAGTCGTCGAAGGCAGTCAGTTGACTAAAGTTCTAATGGATGGTGGCAGTGGCCTGGATATTCTGTATGCGGAGACGTTGAAAGGAATGGGCATTCCGATGTCGGACTCGATGAAAGCAATATGAGTTTCCATGGAGTCATTCCGGCAAGAAGGTTGAGTCACTCGGCTAGATCGCCCTTGATGTAGTTTTGGTGATTCCAAGAATTACCGCAAAGAAAAGTTGACATTTGAAGTTGTGGATTTCGAGTGCTTATCACGCTATTCGGTAGGCCAGCTTATGCACGTTTTATGGCTCGACCATGCTACATGTATCTCGAGTTGAAGATGCCTGGTGCTAAAGGTGTGATCACTATCACTGGCAATCGAAAGAAGGCAGAAGAGTGCTTCCGGAAAGGCTCGAAGATCGCCGATGCACAGATGGCAGTAGTGGAATTGCAGGAGTATCAGAAAAATGCAGATCTGAGTGACTTGTTGCGAGCTAAGAAGCCTGCCACGGATTCAGCATTTCAGTCGTCTGGCGAAACAAAGCCGATTCATATTCACCCGACGGATCCCAATGCTGCTCTGACTCACATTTCAACAACACTCGACTCCAAATAGCAAGAAGCGCTCATCCAGTTCCTCCATGAGAATTGGGACATCTTTGCATGGAAACCTTCTGACATGCCGGGTGTTCCCAGGGGGCTGGCTGAGCATCGTCTGCGAGTCGACCCAAAAGTGAAACCAGTCAAAGAACATCTTCGACGGTCCGCCGTGCAGAAGAGAAAGGCAATCAGTGAAGAAGTGGCTCGGCTCCTAGCAGCTGAGTTTATCCGAGAGATTTACCAGTCCGAGTGGCTAGCTAATGTTGTCATGGTTCCTAAGAAGGACGACTCGCTTCACATGTGCATTAACTTCAAGCATATCAATCGGGCCTGCCCGAAAGATCACTTTCCTCTCCCTCGCATCGACCAAATTGTCGACTCAACTGCGGGGTGTGAGCGTTTGTCCTTTTTGGGTGCTTATTCGGGGTATCATCAGATCCATCTGTATGGACCCGGCGAGATAAAAATAGCTTTCATTACCCCATTTGGGTGCTTCTGTTATGTCACCATGCCATTCGGCTTGAAGAACGCTGGAGCCACATTCATGCGGATGATTCAGAAGTGTTTACTCACTCAAATTAGTCGGAATGTGGAAGCATACATGGATGATATTGTGGTTAAGTCACGTAAAGGTTTCGGCCTACTGGCTGACCTTGCTGAAACCTTTGCCAACCTCGGAAGGTATGATATCAAGCTTAATCCATCAAAGTGCACATTCGGAGTCCCAGGCGGAAAATTTCTTGGTTTCCTCGTTTCCGAACGAGGGATTGACTCTAACCCAGAGAAAGTGGGTGCCATACTCCGGATGAAACGCCCCGTGTGTGTGCATGATGTCCAGAAGCTTACTGGTTGTTTGGCTGCCCTAAGTCGATTCATTTCTCGCCTCGGTGAAAAGGCATTGCCTCTTTACCGACTGAAGAAGAAGTCAGATAAGTTCGAGTGGACTCCTGAAGCTGATGCAGCCTTCGCAGAGCTAAAAGCCCTGCTTTCCACCAAGCCGGTGCTTGCTGCCCCAATTAGCAAAGAGCCTTTACTGCTTTACATTGCAGCCACTGGACAATTCGTCAGTACAGTACTTACGGTCGAGTGGGAAGAGGAAGGAAAAGCCTATAAATTTCAGCGCCCAGTATATTATGTTTCTAAAGTTTTGACTCCATCGAAGCAAAGATATCCGCATTATGAGAAGCTCGTTTGTGGGATTTATATGACCACGAAGAAGGTTGCACATTACTTCTCTGACCATTCAATTACAGTCGTCAGCGACACTCCATTGTTAGAGATTCTGCACAACAGAGATGCAACTGGTCGAGTGGCAAAATGGGCGACTGAACTCCTTCCCTTAGATATCAAGTTTGAGGCAAAGAAAGCTATCAAGTCCCAAGCAATAGCAGATTTCCTCGCCGAGTGGATCGAACAGCAACTGCCGACTCAAGTTCACTCGGAGCACTGGACCATGTTTTTTGATGGTTCCAAGATGTTAAACGGTTCTGGTGCTGGGGTGGTACTGGTATCCCCCCGAGGAGACAAGCTCAGATATGTCCTCCAGATTCACTTTGATTCCTCCAACAACGAAGCAGAATATGAAGCCCTCTTGTATGGGTTACGTATGGCCATTTCACTCGGCGTCCGTCGCCTTATGGTCTATGGCGACTCAGATTTGGTAGTCAATCAAGTGATGAAGGAGTGGGACGTCAGAAGCCTAGGCATGACTGGTTACTGCAATGCAGTGAGGAAATTGGAAAAGAAGTTTGAGGGGTTTGAGCTCCATCATATACCCCGACTGAAAAATCAAGCTGCCGATGATTTGGCAAAGATAGGTTCCAAGAGAGAAGCAATTCCCAATAATGTGTTTTTGGAACACATTCACACACCGTCAGTCCAAGAAGATCCTTTCACTGAAGAGCCCCTGCAGCATAAGAGTGCCACAAATCCGACTGAAGTTGAGGTCCCAGCGGTGGTCGACCTGATCATGGAGGTTTTGGTCATCACTCCCGACTGGACAGTGCCATACATTGCATATATTCTTAGGAAGGAACTCCCAGAAGATGAAGAAGAGGCTCGACAGATCGTCCGTCGATCCCAAGCCTTTACTGTGATAAGAGGACAACTGTTCAGGGAAGGAGTGACGGGAGTCAGTCAGAAATGCATAATGCCAGAAGAAGGTCGAATGATCCTCAATGACATCCACTCAGGGACCCGTGGTCACCATGCGTCCTCTCGGACCATCGTGGCTAAAGCATACCGTGCTGGGTTTTACTGGCCACGAGCAAATGGAATGGCGAAAGATATAGTCGACAAATGTGAGGGTTGCCAGTTTTACTCCAATATGTCGTACAAGCCTGCGTCAGCCCTAAGGACCATTCCACTCGTCTGGCCCTTTGCTGTTTGGGGATTGGATATGGTCGGACAGCTGAGAATCGGTAGGAGCGGCTTCACTCACGTGCTTGTAGCAGTCGACAAGTTTACCAAACGGATTGAAGCTAAGCCTATCAAGAATCTTGAAGCCAGCACTGCTGTCAGTTTCATCAGAGAATTGACATTCAGATATGGAGTTCCGCACAGCATCATCACTGACAACGGGTCGAACTTCGATTCTGATGAGTTTAGAGCCTTTTGCGCTTCTCAAGGCACACGAGTCGACTATGCTTCAGTCGCTCACGCCTAGTCGAATGGACAAGCAGAAAGAGCAAATGGCCTAATTCTCAAAGGACTGAAACCCCGACTCATGCTGATCTCAAGCACGCAGCAGGCACCTGGGTTGATGAACTCCCATCAGTTCTTTGGGGTCTAAGGACAACTCCCAATCGGTCAACTGGCCAAACTCCATTCTTCTTGGTCTATGGAGCGGAAGCTGTTCTGCCGAGTGACTTACTTCACAATGCACCACGAGTCGAGCTCTTCTCTGAAGATGAAGCGGAACAGGCTCTACAGGACGCAGTTGACCTCCTAGAGGAGGAGAGAGAGATGGCTTTGATCCGGTCGACCATTTATTAGCAAGACTTGCGTCGATTCCACGCCAGAAACATGAGGGGTCGAGCCTTTCAAGAGGGAGACTTGGTTCTTCGAGTGGATCAACAGAAACCACACAAGCTTGCACCTGCTTGGGAAAGTCCCTTCATTGTCACCAGAGTTCTCCACAATGGAGCATACCATCTTTACAATGTCGAGCATCAGAAAGACGAGCCACGAGCTTGGAACGCGGAGTTGCTCCGCCCCTTTTATACTTAAGTACTCACTCGGATGAGATGTAATAAGAAATACCTTTGTAGTTTGTTTATCAAAGACAAGAGCTTTATAATCTTCCTAAACAATTGTTGTTGCTTTTGTTTGCGTTTGAAATCCCCCAGTGGGTAACTTCGCTGCGAACTCGTTTCGCCTAAGTTTGAAAAACCCTAACGAGTGGTGAGCAAGCCTCTCACTCGGGGGCTTAGCTGCGAATCCGTTTCAACTAAGTTTAAAAAATCCTACCGAGTGAGCAAGTTTCTCACTCGGAGGCTTAGCTGCGAATCCGTTTCACCTAAGTTTGAAAAATCCTACCGAGTGGTGAGCAATCCTCTCACTCGGGGGCTTAGCTGCAGTCCAGTACTCGCCTAAGTTTAAAAAATCCTACCGAGTGGAGAGCAATCCTCCCACTCGGAGGCTTAGCTGCAGTCCAAGTACTCGCCTAAGTTTAAAAAAATCCTACCGAGTGTTGAGCAATCCTCCCACTCAGGGGCTTAGCTGCAGTCCAGTACTCGCCTAAGTTTAAAAAGTCCTACCGAGTGGTGAGCAATCCTCCCACTCGGAGGCTTAGCTGCAGTCCAAGTACTCGCCTAAGTTTAAAAAATCCTACCGAGTGGTGAGAAATCCTCCCACTCGGGGGCTTAGCTGAAGTACAGTACTCGCCTAAGTTCAAAAAATCCTACCGAGTGGTGAGCAATCCTCCCACTCGGAGGCTTAGCTGCAGTCCAAGTACTCGCCTAAGTTTTGAAAAATCCTACCGAGTGGAGAGCAATCCTCCCACTCGGAGGCTTAGCTGCAGTCCAAGTACTCGCCTAAGTTTAAAAAAATCCTACCGAGTGGTGAGCAATCCTCCCACTCGGGGGCTTAGCTGCAGTCCAGTACTCGCCTAAGTTAAAAAGGTCCTACCGAGTGGTGAGCAATCCCCCCACTCGGAGGCTTAGCTGTAGTCAAGTACTTGCCTAAGTTTTGAAAAATCCTACCGAGTGGAGAGCAATCCTCCCACTCGGAGGCTTAGCTGCAGTCTTATACTCGCCTAAGTTTGAAACTTATCCCTATCCGCAAGGACGACGAGATGCAGGTCGGCTGCAACCTTCTCCTTCGGAGCTACGCCACAAATACAATGTCCGCTCCATCCCTATCCGCAAGGATGACGAGGTGCAGGTCGACTGCAACCTTCTCCTTCGGAGCTACGCCACAAATACAATGTGCGCTCCATCCCTATCCGCAAGGACGACGAGGTGCAGGTCGACTGCAACCTTCTCCTTCGGAGCTACGCCACAAATACAATGTGTGCTCTATCCCTATCCGCAAGGACGATGAGGTGCAGGTCGACTGTAACCTTCTCCTTTGGAGTTGTGCCACAAATACCACGTGCGCTCCATCCTCGTCTGCAAGGACGACGAGGCGCAGGTTGATTGAAGTCTCCACTTCAGGGCTGCATCTCAAACACAAAAGTCATTCCAAGTGCAGAACAAATTCCAAAAGCAATCGCAAGCATATCCTGAGATAAATCAAGTTCAGATGAACCCTAAAAGTTCAAGACCGCGGAAGTACTCGGGCATTCAGCCCTAAAGAGTTAACGGTTACAAAAACCACTCAGCATCCCGAGGCAAATTTAAGGTGGAGCATAAAAGTTTGTTCACTCCGCAGGAGGAGGGCTGGCAGGCTCGTCGAGTTCATCCAGGTCAATGCCATCAGCAATCCGAGTGGCGGCAGCAATGAAAGTCTCCATGAAGGATTGGAAGTCATGCTTCTTGGTATTGGCAACCTTGATCGCCGCCAGCTTCTCTTCTCGCGCCTCCTTGCAATGGACACGAACCAAAGACAGAGCCACATCAGCAGCGCACCGGGCAGAAGACTTTTTCCACTCCTGCACTCGACCTGGGATCTCGTTAAGTCAAGTCATCAGAGACTCGAGGTCATTCTGGAGCGTTGCCCTTGGCCAGAGTGCTGTGTCGATCCGCCACATTGAGACCTTCAGTCGAGCAAGGTAGTCAACAACACCGTCGATGCGGGATTCCAGTCGGAGCAGGTTCATAGCAGCTTCATCTTTCACGAGGGAGTTGATGGGGTCCAAGCTTGGTTCAATTCGCCCGGTCTCCTCCTCGAAGTCTCGGAAAAACTCTGCTTGCACAATCCGAGGGTGAGTCAATAGTCGTATGCCGAGTCGATGAAGATAAACCAGTCGGAACAGAGTATATACCTTCAAGCTTGATGAACAGCTTCTTGGCAAGGCTCCTCAGATAACTTTCCAGATCATCCCTCCTGCGAGCAATGCCTTCCATCCTCTTGTTCAGATTGACCTTGTCCTTCTTCAAGCGAGTTACTTCCTTGTTGGCTTCATCCAGGGCAGATTTCATCTTGGCATTTTCTTCCTCCAATTTGCCGATCAAGCCAACCACATTCAGCGAGCAGTTTTGTCATCAGCCTTCTTCTGTGCGGCAGCCAGATCTTGATCCTTTTTTGCCAGAGCCTGGTTCAGTTTTTCTGAGAAGAAATGATGCTTGGTTCAGAAAGAGCAGAATGAAATCCAGATCAAAGACAAACCAGTCAACAAGTCTGTCTTAACATTGGCGTCATCCTTGGCTTTCTGCAGTTCCGTCTTGGCCAACTCTAGGTCAAGGTTGAGTTGAATCTGCTGTTTCTCCAAGTCAGCAAAGCGAGCTCCAAGATCACAAGATTTCTGCAATCAAGGAATAGGTCAGTCGACTGGATAAAAGATAGGTTATTTCAGAGAGCTAAAAGGATAAAGACAACAAATTCTAAGACTACCGTCGAATCAAACATCCAACAGTAGTCTCGGGGACTACACCCAGTGGGTGCATTAGCGTGCCCCCACTGGTTCAGTTTACACTCGACAAAACCTTTCCAGCGCGAGTGCAAAAAAAAAGACAGAGACAGCAACAAACAGGCTCTTCAGACCATAGTCGACTGCCAGCAGTCGACCACGGTCTCGGGGACTACATTCAGTGGGTGCACTTAGCGTGCCCCCACTGGTTCAGTTTCCACTCGACATGGCCCGACCAGACCGAGTGAAGGAATTCAAAATTCAAGACTACAGTCGACTACCCGCAGTCCACCATAGTCTCGGGGACTACACCCAGTGGGTGCACTCAGTGTGCCCCCACTAGTCCAAAAATTCAATCAAAGTATGAATTTGTTCAGTGAAAAATCGAAACACCTAGTGGGTGTACAGATGCAAAGATCCTTGCAAAGAGAGTTTTCAGGTACCATATCCTAAACGGAACAAGCCAAGAGAGTCAGTCGACATTCTGCTAACCTGAAAATTGCTCTGGAGAGCGGAGCTGGCATCATAAGCAGCCTGGCTGGAATCCCGCACCATCTTCATCTTCTCCATCATAATGCCTGCCTGGCGTATAGCTTCCTTGGCAGCACCCACTTCGTCTTTCGGGACGTGGTGTGTAGCAAAAACTGAAGGTGGTTCGGCAGGAGTTGGCTCAGATGACGCAGAAGGTAGAGCACTCGACAGCGGTATGGCGAAGGAGACAGAAGTCCGATTGGCGTCACCGGCATCCTGAATTACCGGTTCCACTACTAGCGTTGATTGAGGCGTCTTGCCAGCGGACGTTTTCCTGTTCCTCCTCCCCAAAGGCCTCTGTGGCTCGTCCTCATCATCGTCGGGGAGGTCGATGACGTTGGGAGCTGTAAAAAGATCAGTCGCCAAAATTACATCGCCCGGTTGGATATATTACAGTTCAGTTGACAAAAAGAAGACAGAATATCAAAGATTGTACCCAGGTGGGAGGTGACCGTGTCTTCCATCTCCTCATCCTCGTTTTTGTAAGCTGAAGTTCCAGAGGTAGCAGCACTGCCAATTTCAAGATTCGTTTGATCAAACCAAAGGAAAGACAAACATCACAGAATGTCAAGTAAATGCGAAAGAAAAACACTCACGCAGAAGCAACATGGATGTCAATCTTAATCTTTGGCAGCGCCTTCCGAGGCTTCTGCATTACAACCTTGGACTGCTTTGGAGCTTTCTCAGTCGGTGCCAGAGAGGACGTCCGAGGACGCTTTGACGACTGGCCAGTTTGAGCGATCGCCTTTTCATGGGCGCTCGCCCGATCTTGGTCGAGCTTGGATTGCCTCTCCCTGCTAGGAGGCGAATCGACCTCTTCCTCGTCACTCGAGTCGTCACTCTCCTCGTTCCCCTCTCCGTCAGAATGCCACTCGCCACTTTCACCTCCTCTTGCCTCCCCCTCCGGATTCTGCTCCTACTCACCGTTGCGCATCGAGTACATCTCGGTAAGGGCCTGGAAGAAAACAAGCAGAACAAAGTCAGTCAGCGAAACATAAATAGCTACACGATTGAATCAAGATTGCAGTCGGAAGTTCAGAATTAGACCTTGTCTGGTTCGTAAGATTGGTTGTGCGGAGGAATTCTCTTGGCTCCCCTGGGGTTATCTTTGTTTCCAGTAATACTCATCAGCCACCCCTTAAACGTGGTCTCGTCGACCTCCTCTGGATGGGTCCGACACTACAAAAAAAAATTCCCTTCCATGATGATACGTGTTTGTCACAGTAGGTCGCGTTTTTTTTCATGCATGTACATCCATGAAAATTTTATGACAGAATCAAGTTAGTCATACATGTGGTGTCGTAGAAGTGTTCCATGACATTACCAAAATTATCATCACGGAAGTGTCCACTTCCATGACGATAAATCGCGCGTCACAGAAGTGCTTTCGTCAAGGGTGACCGACACGTGGCATCCACCGTAACGGAACGTCGTTAAGCTATCGGGTCGGGTTTTGGATCCGATAACCCATTAACAGCCCCGACCAATGGGTATTTTCCACGTGTAAATTCATCATTGGCTGGAGGAAACACGTGTCGGCTCATCGTTGGGACAGATGTCATCCACTCATTGGACGGAAGGGGCCTATGATACGTTGACACGTGACATGGCCCAATAGAGGCCCATTCCTGTGAAAAGGCCGGCCCAGTAAAAATTAGCAGGCCAGCCCATATAAGGCCTACTTGTGTCAGGTCCATTTAAGCCCACGGCCCATAAGAGATGTGCCAATTTGGCCCGTCAACGGCCCGTTAAATATTTGACACCATTGCAGCCCATCGTCAGTCCGAGCCCGTTAACAGCCCGCTATATATTTGGGCTCAATATCGGACCGATGAGATTTTGGCCTGTTAACGACCCATTTAATGGATGGGCCAATTTTCAGGATGTACATCTTTCGGCCTTTTAGCGACCCATTTAAATGTTGGGCTAATTTCCGGCCCGGTGTGTCTTTCGTCCTGTTGACGGCCCATAAATCTGATGGTCCATTTGTTGTCGGACCTGAGTTTCGGCCTTTTAGTGGCCCATTTAAGTGTTGGGCCAATTTACGGCCGGTGTCACTTTCACTGTTGACGGCCCATAAATCAGTTGGGCCATTTGTAGTCGGACCTGAGTTTTGGCCTTTTAGCGACCCATTTAAGTGTTGGGCCAATTCCGGCCCTGTGCCTTCGGCTGTTAACGGACCATAAATGAGTTGGGCCATTTGTAGTCGGACTTTAGTTTTGGCCTTTTAACGCCCATGCCCTTCATGGTCCAATACCAGCCGGTTTCTCTTTCGGCTGCTAAAGGCCCACAACCTGATTGGGCCATTTACAATATGACCTGACTTTCGGCCTCTTAGCGGCCCATGGTCTTCATGGTCTAGTACAAGCCCGCTGTCTCTTTCGGCCTGCTAAAGGCCTACAGTATAGTTGGGCCATATGTAGCCCAAACTTAGTAATGGCACGTTAACGCCCGTGAAATAAATTGGGGCCACCTGTTGCCCGCTTGATGTTGGCTGTTAATGACCGGGAGGTAAGAGGGCCGATCATTAACTTCGGCCTAATGTGGCCCATTAACTTAATGGGCCCACTAAAGTTCGTACATGTCTTTAGGCCAAATTAGATAATTTGAGCCCATTACGACGAGCAATTATGCACAGGACCAAAACCGATCAAGCAAAGGTATGGCATACGAGGAATAACGTTGCACATCCAGCATATATTACAGAAATTACATCCTTTGGGCAATCAAAGATTGATGCGGTGCAAATAAATAAGCAGAACCTAACCATCTACAACGTCACAATCTGCAACCTCAAGACGAGATGGCGCCCATAAGCATGTGGGCAAGTTCTTTCGCTTTGCTACACTGTCTCTGAAAACATTGATCGGTTGTTGTGTCGCACGACTCTGCACCTCTGATTCAACCACCATTTCCATCATTGCTTCAGCCATTAATTGGTTCACAAACATAAATTTATTCCATTGCATTCGAGACAGAGGATATTAAACAGATTCTGATGGCGATTTTGGCGAGCTTGTATTATTGATAGTGGAGAGTGTCTCACCCAACGCATCATAACATAAATTAGGACGGAACCAAACATATTAATCATGAGTTATTGCCATATTACCTGGCCTAGACTTCTTGAAAAGAAACAATGGGGTTGCCTTGCTGTTTTGAGTTTGTCTTCTTATCTTCACAGCCTCGCACAAAATTAACACACTAGCATTGCTATCATTGGCCAAGTCGGATAATGGGAAAGCAACATTGGCACTGTGAGCGTTTGGGCAACTAGCCTACACCAAATTAACACAATATGGCACAACTATCATTAGCCAGGTAAGGTAGTACGAAAGCAACATTGACACAATGAATGAACGGGCAACCAGAGAAGCACTACAATTCAGTAATGTGCGTGATATTAGAGAGTACATTCATGCAGCTCAGTGTGCAAAACTACCAGGCAGTTTTCCTTACAAAAATCAACATTGGCGCCTTTAACATTTTGCTACAACTAATTTTAGATCAGATAAAGGTTAGATTCAGCCGATTAACAAAATACATGTTGATGTAAAAATATAGTGATATACAACATGTACTTACATCAGCATTGGAGCACTGAGAGAATTCCGCAAGATATTTTCCTCGAATCGATCCCAATGGAGGAAGTCTTCTATCGTTTAACCTTATTTTCTAAAAGAGATGGGTAAGAAACATGTAGAAAATATGATCAGAATGCTATAAAATTTCATGATGCGAGGATACGCACACGCTTCTTAGAATGGAGTTTACATTCTTTTGCTGGACTGGAGCGGACTAGTTCTTTGGCCACTGGAATCTGCTTATTATTAGTGGGAGTTGGGTTTCTCTGTGTTGGAGCAGTGTCTATGAAAAATGGAGTTGGTTTATTATCTCCTGGCGTTTGGATCTTTTGCAAAGACCTAGTTTGTAACCCTTCAGATTCTAACATAGCCGTCTTCCCCTTGCATGCGTTATATAGAAGAATGGTGATTCAATTATAAAACATGCTACAGCAGAGATGGAATAGGTACTGAAGAATAGAAAGGCATGACATATTGACATGTATTCCCTCCATCCGGAAATAAATGGACGGGTCTAGGCGTATTTCAGTTCTAGATACATCCAGTTTTATCCATTTCTGCGATATTTAATCCGAACGGAGGGAGTATGATGTAAGAGCTAGGGATACGACAGGACAACACAGTAAAAAAACACTGAAAAACCCACTGCAGAACCAAAGTATTCAAGCCCACTGATATGAGATAGTACACTCATGCAGCTCAGGATGCAAAACTACCAGACAATTTTCCTTACAAAAATCAACATTGTGGCCTTTAATCTTACATTTTGCTACAACTAAATTTAGATCAGATAAAGGTTGGATTCACGCCGATTAACAAAATACATGCTGATGTAAAAATATAGTGATATACAACAGGTACTTACATCTACATTGGAGCACAGAGAATTCCTGCAAGAATCTTTCCTCATAAACGATACCATTGCAGAAATTCTTCTATTTGTTAAGCTTATTTTCTAAAAGAGAGATGGGTAAGAAACATGTAGAAAATATGATCAGCATGCTATAAAATTTCATGATGCAAGGATACGCACACGCTTCTTAGAATTGAGTTGACATATTTTTGCTGGACTGGAGCGGACTAGTTCTTTGGCCACTGGAATCTGCTTATTATCAGTAGGAGTTGGGTTTCTTTGTCTTTGGAGCAGTATCTATAAAAGCTGGAGCTGGTTTATTATCTCTGGCGTTTGGATCTTTTCAAAGTCCTTGTTTGTAACCCTTGATTCTAACATAGTCGTCTTCCCTTGCATGCCTTGTATAGAAGAATGGTGCTTTAATTATAAAACATGCGACAACAGAGAGATGGAATAGGTCTTGAAGAATTGAAAGGCATGACATATTGACATGTATTCCTCCATCCGGAAAAAATGGATTGGTCTAGGCGTATTTCAGTTCTAGATACATCCTTTTTATCCATTTAAACAACATGTAATCCGGACGGAGGGAGTATGGTGTAGGAGCTAGGGATACTGACAGGACAACACAGACAAAAAAACACTAGTTGAATGTAAAACTATATGCTAGCGGAATACGTGCAGAAATAACTAAGGCAACATACGTGTATGATTGGGTAAATAAGATGGCATTACAACAGAGCACTAGAACAACACTTCAATGTAAAAAACAAGGTATGGCAGATGATGAAGTACATCTTGATGAATAACAATGCATAAGATATTCGAAGCATGATGTCCAAATTAAGCGAGATGGCATTGCGATAGAGTAGAATGACAAGACTTGAATTTGAAAACATGTTATCATGAATGGAAGAGGTAATGAAAAAAGGAAGGCATGACATATTTACATGCATGATCAGCATGCTAAGCACATGGCATTACAATGAGTAGATACACTCTGGACATTATATGCATGTTGTACCCATATCACAGGCCAAGTTAGAGCAAGGACCTTGTGGGGTGAAGAGGATTCATCATCTATCTGCAAGTCTTCCGAAGAACTGCCTTTACATGTTCCATCATATTGGGTATCATTGACATCAAGTTTATTGGCCTTTCGTTGCTCCGTGAGGTTCTTGTGGATATATCAGTGTGTGCAATTATATCTCACATGCATGGAAGACAACTAGTAGTTAGAAATGTAAATGAGTGCCTGTAGGAGACGACATAAATAGTAGGATTGGGGTTAACTAGCAGCAACAGGTCTCATAAACTAAAGGGGGAACACAGATGAAAGCTATAGAATATGTATCGTTTGTACTCGAGATTAACTAGATGGCACCCAAAAGTATTAAAGAACAACATAGGTAATACTAGAAGTGGTATAATACTATAATCACCAGCCTGTGGGATAGCATTGGCTGATGGATGATAACTATGGAACAGTGTTACCTAAAGAACAAGTATCTTAGCTGAACTATGGAACAACGTGAACTCCTGAACAAGACCCGTAAGAGATCAGCATGAATATACAGTGAAATATGATGATCTATTTTCCGTCCTTAGATGAATAACAAAGCCATAAATGTTGCACACAAGTAAGATGAGGGTACAACCTATCGGCTGCCATCCATAGGAATGAGCATCATGTGCTGACTTGTCGATGGCCCTGCGGTTGTTGTGGCTGTCCATGTCGGGCACGCGCATTCGATCGTGAGGGAACTGTTGAGTGGGGACTGTAGCTCCCTTCTGGTGTATGCTTCCCTTGTTGGAGCAGCTGCGGTGAGTCGGAAGGCGGTGTGTCGAAGATGCAGATAACACATAATGTTAAGAACAACATATCTCTTTGATCGAAGAAATACACTAAGAGATCAACAACAAAGGTGCGAGTGGTCACACGTCATTGTTGAAGACTAAATTGGGGTCACATGATTTTATTTTATTTTGGTACTGTCCGATCTACGCCGGATGGCTTGATGGCCGTCTTGTGCCTCCCGGCTGACACTGTTCAGAATCTTCCCCGAAGAGCCAGCGACCAATGGCAGAGCAGCCTGCCTCCGTCGTCCGTGGCCCCGGCCAAAACCCCGCTCCCCGCCCCACCACACTGCCGTGGTTGCGCCGCCCCCGGGCCAATCCACAAAGACTCCCCGTCATCCAGATCCGGCGGCGGCAGTACCTTCAACCCACGCAACTCTAAAAGATAGCCATCTAAGCGCTGCTTCCGCGGTGAACATGCGGCCCCGCACCCTTACGTTAGACACTAGCCAACCGGCAGCCTAGGAGCTCCGCCACCTCGAGGGGTGCTGCTTCCCATTGGGAATCGATTGGCCCAGAAAAAAATTCAGACAACTGACGCCTAAATAAAGTGATTTGAGATGAGGGTGCGACCTATCTGGCGGCATGGTGAAGTAGGCAGGTCCAGCTGCCGAGTCAGTGAGGCTAGCGCGGTTGTGGTGGCGACCGGCGGCAGAGAAAGAGCGATGTCACGACGGTCGACGGCTACACGGAAGCAGCGCCAGGACTCTGGACGGATCCAAAGTTGGAGCCGCTCCGGCGCCGTGAACAACGGCGGGGGTGAATCGGCTCCGGTACGGTTCACGCGGCCATCATCAAGGCAGCACCAACAGCACGGAGTAAGAGGCACACGGCCCAATGCATGACGGCAATTGGACAGCGTCTCCGGCATTAAGGAGGAGGGCGGCTGTGAAATTGGTGCGGTGGGGGGCACCATGGAGGTGGGGCTGAGGTATCGCGGCTCAGGAGAAGGAGAATCCGGGAAGAAGGTGATTTGGTGCCCACGAGGTATGAATGGGGCGGGGGGGGGAATTGGGAGGAGTGGAACCATGTCTTACGGACGCATTTATGCGAAATGTGAGGGAGTTACAGTTCTACCCTTGCCTATGGGCTTCTCGGCTTGGGTCGTGTCTTCGAGGGTCGGGATAGTAGAGTAACTTTGCTTCTCCCCAAATAGTGGGCGGGACCGATTTGAGGCGAGGAGGGCCTGTTTTGAACTATAGTGGCGCGAGCGATTTGAGCGAGTAGGCGTGTTTTGAAATAGTGGCGCGGGCTATTTGAGGCGAGGAGGCGTGTTTTTCCGACCATGGTTTATGAATTATTCGGCACATGTCATTTGGCCGAGGAGAAGGCGCTTGGATGAAGTTACTGAACCTACCCTCGATGTACAACGGGCCAATTGATGCGTGTCCCACATAGGACGGTAATTTCGCGTCTCCCATTTATTTGCTCGGGCGAATTCCACCGAGCAGAGAGGATGTTTAACGGTTCGTTCAAATATTGGGAGAACGAGCATCCACGTCTACCTTACCAAGTCGATTCGAATCAAATTTTGAAATATTAGCTTGCCACTTCTTTTTTAGATGGAGAGATGATGCTCGGGAGTAATGTGTTTTTACATGCTCGTTGCTAGTGATTTACTATATGACAAATAGTTGACCCACTCAAAAACGCGAATCAAACCCAAAATGAAATATCTCGATTCAATGAACTAGCTCGTTCAGTAGGTCAAAATAGTGAACTAAATCCAAAATTGAACACCTCAATCGAGTAGCATGTTTATGCAGTATTATAGTACTCCATGAACATGTTGAAAGTCAAATTAATGAACTTGTTTGATATATGCATATATCCGTTCATGTGTGGATTGCGACAACATGTTCTCCAATTTAAATATTTGAATGCAAGTTTATATCGAAACATGGTTTATATCAGTCTTTGATGCATAAGCGACCTCCCCTCTCCGGACTCCTGTTTCTCTCTCTTTCTCTCTCACTCTCTCCGACAATCTTCAATTCATCATACGCATCCGACACAAAAACCTTGTTGGTCCCTCTCCCTTTCTCTCCATCTCTCTCTCTCTCTCTCTCTCTCTCTCTCTCTCTCTCTCTCTCTCTCTCTCTCTCTCTGTGTGTGTGGGGGGTCTTTCTAGTTCGCATTCATCTATACACCATCTATAGGTCTCTCTACAAGACACTATGTATGATACTCTAGCTAGTCCAAGCTAGATATCTTGGGTGCACTCATCGTCGCACACAAATTCCTTGGCTCTTTGCTGTAACTCTCTCACGCACCACTATGTCGTCTCAGAGCTCTTCCTCCCCCCACTCTCAAACTCTCCATCCACAGGTCACACATACATGCATATCTCACTGCACTTTCGATAGGCCCATCTAAAACTCTATCTCTCTCCCTCGTTCTCTCTCCATCTCACACGCACACACACATACACAATATCATGCCCAGCTAGCCAAGTATGATGGTCTCTCACTCAATCGTAGGCACACGCAGTCCCCCCTATATGTATATGACTAGATAATCTTAGTCTCCATCACAAATATGTGCATGGTCTATGTCGGTGTACTAAAGTAGGGGTACCTTAGTACCCCGAACCTGTGCACGGGCAGTCGCAGCGTCCCCATGGCAAGCCTTGCCGGGCGTCTGCCAAGACCCTCCGCGGCCCTTCAGAAAACAAGACCCCGGCAAGAGGAGCTTGCCAGGGAGCCATTCAAGAACAAAGAACTCAAGATGAAGAGACAAGGCCCCGGCAAGAGGAGCTTGCGGGGAAGAGACAAGGCCCGGCAAGAGGAGCTTGCGGAAGGCCAACTTTGGCACCTCAAGAAACACTTGCTAAGACACACCGCGTCCGGCAAGGCCGGCGAGCGATAAGCTCCAATGGCGACAAGAACCTTGCCGCGGCAAGGTACTCACATGACAAGTGACCTCTCTTCATCTCCGCTCCAGCTCACCCGCCAACGTGTCACCACGGGGCTCTCCCAAGCACGCGTGTCGACGGGCTGTGCAGCCAGCGGGGAGCAGTGATAAGCGGCGCTGACGAGCTACCATCATGGCGAACGGAGACGCACTTGACGGTCCATGTTACACTGTTCAGGCGACTGAGACGGGCATTGATGACTTTTGTCCCTTACCGTCAGAGTTAGGTATAGATTACTGTACACTGTACAAAGCGGTGTACCAACCTATGTTTTTACCATCTTACCCTTGTCTACTTGCCACATGTGCCCAAGTGCAACGTAGAAAGGGTTCGGTTCAGCTCCGGCTTAGTTCATTCTACTCATACGAGACCACACTCAGGCTAGGTTTTGTAGCTCCCATTGCTCCCTAGCAAGAACACAAGATAATCCACAAAGCAGCAGTAGGAGTATTATCTCTCCCGAGAGCTCCGAAGCTGGGTAAATCTGCTCGTGTGCATCGCCTCGATCCGCTCTTTGTGCAATCTCCGCCCCCCTCCGAACCACAAGGGACCCAGGTCCCGTAGGTGTTCGTGGGACACGATCAGCTCCTCCCCGACAGTCTATATCGATTTATCTCGGGGCATCTTTCTATCCCGCACACACTCCCTCGATCTCCCACCCATATAGTCCCCTCACGATCTCGAGGGGATCTCTCTATCACAAACACACCCTCTCTCCCTCCCCATGCGTCCATACCATCCATGTGTCCCTCTCGACCTTTTTTCCTTGTTGGCCAGACCTCTATTGGACATGTGCTATAGGGGTGTCTCTCTCCATTGCAAACAATCACACACTAGCTATCTTTGTGTATCTCATCGCCTCGCTTTTCCATCTCGGAGATGCATGTGTGATATGTTCGCATAAGAAACGAAAAAACACACACTCTCTCTAATTTATCGTTTGTTGTCACTTTCTCTTTGACACACATACTCTTTTTGCACACTTACTCATTCTCCTTCACACGCACATGATCTGTCTCGACTGAGGCACTCTCCTCCGTCCATAGCACATAGATTTATTGAAAAGTCAAACGTCACAAAGTTTGACCATGTACATGGAGAAAAAAAAATTACATCTATTACGGCAAACATATACCATTAGATTCACCATGAGATGTAGTTTTGTATGATGTATCTTTGGTATTTTAGATATAAATAACATTTGCGTAAACCTGATCAAAGTTTCCAAGTTTGACTTCTAAAAAATTTACATGCACTGCATTATCGAGCGGATGGAATATCTCTTTCCCCCTCTCAGCTATTTGACGCACCACTCAGCCTTATCGGGGCTCCTCAATCTCTCTCAAACTTTATTGGTCAGTTTGGTTCGTGACTGACCCTCATGCCTTGATGGCCGGTACTGCCTGGTGTGGACGTGAGATGTAAAATATTTCTGCCTGGCCAGGCTTGTGTGGTGCTGAAGCGTTTGTTTCATGCATGGGCCAGGCAAAGCATCAACGTCCCATCAATCAATCCATGCATCAATTATTTAATGCGAATATCCATCCATGTTGTTGTTAGCCTCGTGGCCGCACGATGAGGCACGACGAGGCGTTCGAAACCGGTCGCTTGGGCTAGGCTACTTGCAGTGTCTGGAGTTCATCCAGGCTAATTAAAGTGCAAGGGAACCCAGCCCCAGGCGGGCTTCCTTTTTCACTCGGTAGCAACCAAACAAGCGTGCATGAAATCCAGCCACAACCCCAGGCCAGGCAAAAGATGCTCACAACGCAAGCCAAACTGGCCTTATATCTCCCTGGTTCACACATACACATGTCTCGCTCGCGCTATACATATATACCCATCCAACACTCTACGCCCTTGTTCTCTCTCCATGTGACACGCACCCCCCTAAGTACCATAATCCCTCACTCCATCATAGGCTCTGTTTGGATCCATGGGTTAGAGTTAGTTTGGGTTAGTTTGGAGTCAACTAACCCAAAAAGATCCAAACAGGAGGGTTAGTTTAGGTTAGATGCATATAACCCATCAAAAAAAACTAACCCATCCAAGAGGTGCTTATTTGGGTTAGTTCTTCTCGGGACCACTAATAAACACTTTTTTCTCTCGCTCTCCCCGCAGCAGATCCCTCCCCACTTCCTCGAAGCTTATCATCCTCTCCCTCCCTCCCTCTCGCACCGCCCGTGAAGGTGCCTCGACGTATCCGTGCTCCATCTAACCCTGCCATCCAAACACCTCTTTACTTAGAGTTAGTTCAGGGTTAGTTCAGGGTTAGAATCTAACTCTAACCTCTAACTGAGTTAGAGTATCCAAAGAGGGCCATAGGCGCAAGCACTCCCCCCCTCCTAAGTATGATTATCTCTTACTAGCCATCAGGAACACACGTATTGTCTCCTTCCATCCATACGTCTATCTTGATATCTCTCGGGGCATCTTCTATCATGCACACACCTTGTCACTCGATCTCCCACCCATGTAGTCCCATCACGATCTCCAGGGGATCTCTCTATGACAAACATACACTCTCTCCTCCCCATGTCTGCATTTTCTCAGTACGTCTCTCTCGACCTCTCTCCCTTGTTTGCCAGACCCCTCTTGGCCACGTGTCTTCCTCTCTCGGTTCCAAACAACCACACACTATCTCCTCACCTTGCCTCTGTTGTCGAAGATGCATGTGTGATACGTTTGCATAAGACACGCATGCTTTTTCTCTACTTTTATCGTGTGTTGTCCATGTCTCTTTCACACACGCACACACACTTTTTTCACTCTCTCTCTCTCTCTCGTTAGGGACTCTGTCACGTCCATAAGCATATGGATGTTTTGAAAAGTCAAACCTCAGAAAAGTTTGACCAGGTATATGTGGAGAAAAACAATTACATCTGGAACAATCATTAGATTCATCACAACATGTACTTACTTCATACTATCATTTATCTTTGGTATTGTAGATATAAGTAATTTCTTTATAAACTTGGTCAAAGTTTCAAAAGTTTGACTTAAAAAAAATGTTGTAACTACATTATCGAGCGGAGGAGTAGCTCTTTCTCTCTCTCTCTGCTATCTCTCACGGGCCTCCCTCTCCTCGAACTCTCTATACCGACGGATTATCGCTCCTTTGTGTCAGCGTATAGCTCCGTATATTGTTTAGTTGACCGGTCAACCAATCCACATGTTGCGTTGTCAGCTCGTGTTCTGTATCTTGGTGTGCTGGCCCATGTGGCAGTGGGTGAAAATAAGTAAACTAGAGGCCCATCTGACACGCGGTGAAGTAAACAAAGTTGAAACCACTCGGGTAGCACCCTGCGCTACTAAATTGAGGGCACATTGAGGACAAACTTCTTGCGCGCGAAGGGCCTTTTCGCGCACAATTCACCACTTCTGGCGGCAGCATGCATGAAGGGCCTTTTCGTGCACCCAAGCACACAACACACACCAGCACATGTGTACACCGACGTCGCCGCCGGTTGAGATGGACGGCGAGGCAACCAACAAGCAGAGGCGGCTCGAGCAAAAACCGCATCCGGCGAGCCTGGACTTCATCAGCAGCCTCCCCGATGACATGCTGCTCATCATCATCGGCCTCCTCCCCACCAAATCTTCCGTGCGGACCGCCCTGCTCTCCCGGCGGTGGCGCCCCCTCTGGCGCTGCGTCCCCCTCAACCTCACCATCGACAGCTGCCTCTGCGACGGGGATTGCAAACGCATGGCCGCAGTCTCCAAGATCCTTTCATCGCACCCTGGGCCAGCCAGACGCCTTGACATCCGCATGTTCAGTACCAACTGCAAGGTCCAACCCAAGTTCGACGAGTGGTTCTTATCCCCCACCCTAGATCAGCTCGAGGAGCTCAGCTTTGAAGCTGGGCGATGTCGCTCTCTGCCACCGTCCGCGCTCCGCCTCACGCCAGCGCTATACCGCGCCAGCTTCAGCTCCTGCTATCTTCCCAGTTAATGTCGCGCCGCCTTCTTCTCCCTCAACTCAAGCAGCTTGACCTCTTGACGTTGTCATCTCGAAGAAGGCTATGGAGCACCTGCTCGCAGCTATCTTGCGCTCGAGTACCTTCGTCTTGAGCAGATCCACGGGTTCATTAGCCTCCACATCGCCTCGGCGAATCTCCGATGGATTTATGTGTCTTGCTGGCCCGCAACAAGACATCAATTGGGAAGAGATCACTCCAGCTGTTCCACGTTATGGTCATTGAGAATCGCCTTTCCTTGAGAGATTGCTTGTATCGGATCTAGAAGGTCCAACAAAATCAGGGTCATTGGCGCTACGAAATTGACAGCGTTGGTGTACTCGTCGCCAAATTCTCGAACTCTTTATTGGATCCGTAATCGTTCACGTACAGCACTCATCTTCTTCTCCATCTTCTTGAAATTCACATTTTAAATTTCTTCTTGATGTATTCGACCGTCTTCCAGAAAATGATTCCCACAAGCTTGACCCAGTCCATGCGCGCGGTGAAGATCTTAGCACTAAAATCTATCGGCCCCAATCTGGATCAAGTTGTTGGATTCCTTACATGCTTTCCGTGCGGAGAAGCTACTCATCGAGTGAAACTTCTTTCCTATAAGTAAGCGGTAATCTGGCGTAGCTCAATTTTTCATAATTTTCCCAAATTACGATGACAAGTGTAGTGTTCAAAACTGCATCTCGCTTTGCACCGAAAGAAATGTTTTTAGTATTTTTTCTCACATGATCACCTGCATCGTTTTTATGTTGTACTACTATAGTAGCCTAGGCTAGTCATAGTGGAAAGTAACTTAGACTACTCCAGTAACTCTATGGTTACCCTAAGAGCAAGTACTACCTCCGTCCTGGTTTACTCTTCCAATTTTTTAGTATCAAAATTTGACCATAGATTTAACTAACAAAATGTTAATGCATGTCACTAAGAACTATTTCGTTGGATTCGTATTTGAACATAATTTCAAATGGTGTAATTTTTAGTGACATGCATTGGCATTTTCTTAGGTAAATCTATGGTCAAAATTTTATACTAAATACAAGGTAGTATTCCCTCCGTCCCAAAATTCTTGTCTTACATTTGTTTAGATACGGATGTATCTAACACTAAAATGTAACTAGATACATCCGTATTTAGACAAATTTAAGACAAGAATTTTGGGACGGAGGGAGTACAAAAGTGGGCTATGTAGGCCAAAACATGTGCCAAATTCACTTGTGATGCATTTGGCATCGATGCCCCTCCATTGCTCACCTGGTGCCCCAATCTGGATCACCTACTTTGCTCCGGTGCCAAATTAACTCACGCAATGAAAAAACACTACGCGGGAGAGAGAGAGAGAGGACTGGGGCAATAAAAAAACACTTGTTTGGGAGAGTGAGAGGCTGGTGTAGTTGGTCTGATTGATTTGTTTATACATGTGGGTCTGTGTGCACAGCGGTGCCAACTCTCTCACATCTCGAGAGTGGTGCCAAAATCTTTTGATTTGACATCAATGCGTATTATGTGGCATACTTTTGCGAAATATGGCATCGGCCACATAGTGGAAGGCAACAAATGCCCAAGCTCTTCACGTGCTCCTAGTTAAATGAGAGGAAAAATAAAGCGAGAGAGAGAGAGAGAGAGAGAGAGAGAGTGAAATAATATCACTAGCCAGCCAACCCTATCGTATGAGCGAATGATATTGGTACCTCTTGATGACACGACAATCTTATGCAGCCAGCTGCTCTAATATGTTCTCTTCTTTTGCAGATAAAAAAAGACCCGAAAGTGAAAAATGTGATGCACTATAACAATCTCATCGAATGCCTTGATCTCCATCTTACGAAATTGATTTGATCGACTACCGAGGCAGCACATCTGAAATTAAATTGGCAGGTTCTTTGTTACGGAGGCAAGTGTGCTCAAGGTAATGAGGTTTAGCGTTCTCTGGCGCAACAATGAATGGCGTGCTGATCACGCAAGCATCTAAGCCTAAATGACAAAGTCTCCATGAAGCTGAATTTGTTTTGAAACATCAAGTGGCCAGAGACTCGAAAACTTATTTGCCCATTAGTGACTTGTTAGGGCGGTGGATTTTAGTTTGTACGATAACGCTGCATACACCTAAAGTAACGAAATTTCTTACGTATACTTCCTAGTAATTCCCTCTTCCTAGGTGCAGCATTACTCCTAACATTTGTAATATCAGTTTGAAACTTGTAATATTGTCGTGTCCTATTCCTGCGTTTTCAAAATCCTGCGAATCAAACAGGTCCTGAGTTGGTGATGATGTTGTGCCTCCCATCTTTCACCAATAGCCGTCGGATCTAGATCTGGCGCATACAAACCAAGCTTCTCCATTTTTGCAAAAAGATGCCCGCACTTGTTCCCTATTTACAAACAACTCCTTCTCTCTCACAATCAGCCTTATTTCCTCCCCACCACATCTAGAAGGCCGTGGAAAAATCTGGCGTGATGGCCGCTGCCGGAGCCGTCCACCCCAATCTTGGTGTTCCGTGCAATGCACAGGCATCTACGCACGGGAGATTATGTCGAACATGGCTAGTTGTAAGCAGGATAGCTCTACAACCATGATGATAGTGACTGCAGACGGTGAGGCTGACTATGGTATACCAAACACGGTGCCTATACTCAGGTGTCATCTCTGGCGCAGGGTCTTGTCACTTCAGTGTGAGGAGCAGCACGTAATAATTTGACCAACGGGTAGTACAGTGCTAGTACTCCTACTACTACATTGGTAGTACTACTACTAGTACTAGTAGCACCACCGTCTGGATTTAGGAGTACTACCACGTCCATCTGGATTTTAGTATTTGACTAGCAATATCTAGTAATGCATGTCACAAAAAATGTACTACTCCCTCTGTAAATAAATACATGGTGTTTTATTCCTATCGGCGAGAGAACTTAATGTTTTTTGCTAACTAGAGTACTACTACCTCCGTCTAGGTGAATAAGTCATTCGCGTAGTTCTAGGTCGACGATTTAACTATCTAAATATGTATTATATGTGACAATATAGATATATTTAGAAACTATATCCGTGTAGAAATCTAGTGATATACTTTTCATGACATATAACACATATTTAATTCCTCAAATCGATGAACTAGAACTACGCGAATGACTTATTCACCTAGACGGAGGTAGTAATAGGATTACATGCAATGAACTAAACACTGCATGTCATGTTTTGTAGTCTCAAGTCATTGAAAGCGTGCACGACCCACATCTCTCATTGGTTGATATGTCACGAAATAAGAAACAAGGAGGGAGTTAATGCACCGTGCCTAAATGTTTTGGGATTATTTGGTTTTCGTAATGTGACTTACACAACATTTTTGTTTACATGCATTAACATTTTATTAGTTAAATCAAAGGTCAAAACTTGGCGCAAAATGCAAAGGGGACCGATAAACCAGTAAACATCAAACATTTCTCGTTTGGCCCCAACTAGAGGTCCGGTGAGATGACTATACTGCACTGGCACGGAGGGGGATGCAACTTTATTAACTTACGGCAATTGCCTTTGGGTGAATGACACGTGGGCCCAGGGGGTGGCTGGCCCACCTATCATACAGCCAAAGGCAGGTGTAGTAGAGGGCCGAGGAGTAGTATGAAATCCTACGCACCTACGCACGCTAACCAAGGGCAAGAGTGATCACTCGAATCACAAGATCAGTTGACTAGAAGCTAAGTAGACCCATGGAGGCGATGAGCGCGAGCATCAGCCGGCTGTGCCAGATGGTCCACAACGCCGCCTGCTGCGGCCGCAACGCGAGCGTCTCCGGTAGTATTGCTTAAGGCCGCCGAGGCGAGGGCGCTGGACGGCAACCGTCTCCTTGTTCGACGAGGTCCTCGTCGGTTTCCTCGACAAGTTCATCGTCATCAAGAAGCTCGCGGACGACTTTGACTTAAGCCTCCAGCCGACGCGCCCAGGCTATGCTATGCCCGCAACCCTCAACGGCCACTATGGTGACAACCTATTCGACGCACTGGTGGCCCTGCGACTGCCTGCCGTCGCGCCGGAGAATGTCCACCTCGAGGTCGCGCTCGCCGCGCAGCGCCTGGCGCAGCAAGACGCCATCGACATAATCACCCACGTCTATGCGCAAATCGTCCACAAGGACTACTACATGCAAGAGGAGGACGATAGGATGCTGGCCTTCTGGACCGCAGGGCAACCTTGGGCGGCCTTGTTCGAAGCACGTTGAGCTCGCCGCCAAGCCACTGCTCCTCACACGTCGGTTGGTGACCCGTGCACTAGGGCGTGAGGATGTCGTTGATGGATCCATATGTATTTTATCTTTCGTCAAATCCATGTAGTAGTATATGATACTACAGTAATTATCTTACCTTTCACATCAACTTCATAATTTTAAATCGTACTCCATGCATGAGCGGCGCGAACCAAACTTCTCATTACTCTAGGAAAAATAGTTACTTTCTATCTATCGATCGCGCCATGGAGCAGAACCAAATTTTACAAATTACGAGTTCAAAGGAAAAGTCTGCCGTGTTCGTCGCACCCCACACGTTTGGTCCGCACGCCGCTCAAGCGGGAATGCGTGCGGTGTTGCATTTTCACTTACAAGTGGGACCGCAGTTGAGCAAACCGACTATCGGCAAACCCCCACCCCGCCCACCGCGCGATGGCTAAGAAAACAGGAGGGAGAAGAGATGGTTGTAGCACGGACTCCAAGAAAATTGGTGTCGGATGGGACTCGTGTGGGTGGCGTGTGCCGTACTGCTAGACGTGAATGCTAGTTATGGCCCATGTCACCCCACTATATAGAGCCTATATCGAGGTACGTAGAACAAATTTCCTGCAGTCCGTGCTCAGCCCTCCTCTATCTCTCTTCTCAGCCAGCCAGCGGACGCGCGGAGCCCATCGTCTGTTTGCTCACATGCGGTCCCACATGTTAGTGAAAGCGCAAGCGGACCCACTGAACCTGCACATCTTTCACCTCGACATGCTGGTGATGAAAAACAAATCCAAGAAAGATCTTCGGTGGCCGCTTTTGGAGTTACTCAAGAGTAGTAAGATTCTATTTACAGTTTAACCCAAGATGCACATCTCGTGGCTTCAACTACCACTCTATTTTCTTTCATGACACGACCTGGATGTTGGATGTCCCACGTGTCGGCAAAAGGAGGAAGAACCCGACCAAATCTTCGGTTGTGCTCTCGGATTAGACTAGTTGTGCTAACTTAAAGTTTTTATTGTGTACTCCCTCCGTTCCAAAATACTTGACTTCCATTTTTCCAAAAATGGATGTACCTATATACTAAAACATGTCTAGATACATATATATTTTGACAAATAGAAGGCATGTATTGTGCAACGGAGGGAGTAGAATGGATGCAAGTTTTTGTATTGGGAAGAAGAGTACATCCATATATTGATAGAGCGCAATTTAGTAGATGTTCTATCACTTTTAGCTAGCACAGAGGCTATAGATGAGATTAGTGCACTTGTTGATACTCCTACTTGGTATGCGTGTTGCTGCTTAGACGCAGAGAAAAACAGACCAGAGGGAGTACTAGAATAGAGGGTAGACATGAGACTAGATGCGAGGAAGCAACGTCTACTTCTTTACACTCGAAGAAGAAAGAAGCACACAAGATCGAGCCTCCGCAGATCAACAATGAATGCATCGAGAAGGCACTAATCCAACTTACAGGAGTAGTAAAATGTATTCTTGTGGTTCTTGTTTTCTTTGGTCTTGCTTTTCTAGTCAAAATTATCGTTGGAGTTCGTGCAAAACGGAGGTCCGTTTGGGGTCGTGCATTGCAGTTGGCCTTGCAAGTGGGACCGTATTAAAAAAACCGACTATCGGCAAACCCCACCTCGCCCGCCCCGCGATGGCTGAGTTAGAGAAACGATGAGGTTGAAGGGATTGCTCTAGCACGGACTCCAAGAAATATGGTGTCAGATGGAAGTCGTGCTGGTGGCGTGTGACGTACTCCTGGACGCGAATGCTTGTTCTGGCCCATGCCACCCTACTACTCCTACTACTTACTATATAGTACTACTAGTATCAAGGATTCGAGGTGCTGGTTACGTAGTACAATATGGCTACAGTAAAAACACCTGCACGACGCGCGAAGCATGTGAAGCTAGTACAAATAATGTACTACTATTGTTGATTGGCCTCATCCGATAACCTGTTGCAATGCACGTACAATTATGCATTCGGAAAATATTTTTTTGCCTCGTCGCACCACTCACTCACAGATGCAACTCGAAAGCCATTCATAAATTTAGTAAGTTTATCACAGGCATATCATTTTATTACATACAACAGGTCATCAACCCACATCGACAACAAGGATACATTATAAATACTAAAGTTTTCACCACACAACAAATAACAAGCAATGAAATGAACTTCAACTCAACCATTCCTCGGCGTTGGAAACGCTTGCTTTGAACCACAAGTGATTCTCTGGGACGGGCCATCCATTGTCGATCTGGAGACCAACGCAGACTGATCATCCAGTGAAGCGGCCTACTATATCGATACCGTGGTAGGGAACCACCCAAATGTCTGAGGTATAGACACAGTTGCTTCTCATAAATGGTAGTAACGTTGTGTCAACAACAGTTGGATCGCCTTTCACCAGCATTGGATAGTTTTGTCCAAGGAAGAGCGAATTTTCTCCAAGACTATCAATTCTGTACCAGGGAGAAGGAGTTGGCGCTAGCACACTAGTATCCATCCCGAATACCATGCAACGGGTGTTGGAATAGGTCCGGAGAGTGCGACCATGGGAGACTACACCTGCTTCCTTAGCAGTAACATCATCAGTGGGTTGTATACACACGAGAAGAGGTGATCCATCGGAATTAGTTGCCAGGCGCCAAATTGTATATGGGCACTGCTCGTCCTCATGCTCGTGATCATCACCATCATCATCTCCCCCTTGGTTATAAAAATCTTCAACTATAGGTGGTGGAATGTTCACAGGACCTTGGAAACACAAGAAGAAGGTTAATTAGTATGCCGGCCATAGTGGGGGTAACATGAGTAGTATCATGCACTTGGGACTCGCAAACATGCTTATGTGGCAGGCAATTAAGGAAGAGAGAGATGGTTATAGTAACATAGGTAGATACCGTAACATAATAAATGTGATGCTACTATGTGTCATGCATGGCAATAAATGAGACCACCTATGATACTAATCTAAGATACTATGCACTATAGAGGTAGTAACATACTCCCTCCTTTCCGGTTTATAAGGCTCAATTAAAAAATCTCACCAGCCAAGGTAGATTATGAGTGGTGGAATACTTTTTGTAGTTTGCAAAATCACCCAATTAATGCTCTTGTATTCCTCAAAAAAGTATGTTTACCAATGCATTAATTGCAATGCATGCATGCATGCCTAAATTACATGCATTGGTTAATTTTCTCTTAATACTTGCATGCAATGATTTAATGCACCTTGGAATCTGAACATGTGATGGGAAACAACCAAATTGAGCCTTATAAAATGGAAAAACAATAATTTTGAGATAAGACCTATAAACCGGAAAGGAGGGAGTAAACTAGTAACATATGCATGTTACTAGTCTAAGTTACTCCCCACTATGACCAGCCTAAAGGGAAACTTGCTAACCCGCATGCATGTGGATGAAACAATTATAATTATGGTGGAAGACAAACGTACCGAAACAACGAGGATGCCATGCAAAAACAGTGCCACGAGTGGTGGCAGCAAACACAAGGCCCTCGTATTGAATTGCATCACAGTACTCATCCGTGTACAGAAACTGAGTTTTGAGCAATATCCATCCAGTCAAACCACTGACGACGGCAACAAGCTTGTCGAAGATAGCAACAACTTCATAGTTGTTGTAATTCCAGAGCGGTTGGGAACTCGAGAAATTGCTATCTTCCGTAGAAGACAGTCACCATTATTGTATTTGAACATGCATACAATACCGATGTGCTCAACCTCTGGGCAGTCTGCTGAGATTTTTGGAAGTGGAACCCGGTCACGAGTGTACACATTCACAAGTTCCCACTCGCAGTTGGACCCAATGTAAAAACCCAATCTCCATTTGCGCCTTCCCAAGCCTTGCCCTCAAGCGATGGCATCTTAACATCATACGTATCATTATCAAGCGGCATCCACTTGCACAGGGCGAGGCCTCCGTCGTGACGGCGCCAGTCATCAGGGTCACGGCGAAGAAGATAGGGGAGATCAAACTGCTCCTTGACTCTTGGGTTCCTTGTAATGATGTTATTAGTTGAGTCGAGAATGGGCTTGAACGAACCTGCCATGCTAGCCGAGGTGATGACGTCGCACCGATCAATGAGTTCCTCCACCACGTCATCTTTCAGATCAGGGCAAGAATAACGGGGTCGTTTCCGTCCTGTTCCCTCCATGGAGAAGACGATCGAACAATGGCAGAAGAAAGGGTGAAGGGCTAAAGGAAAATGGAGGAGGGAGAGGAAGAGCGTGCGACAGCAGTTCCAAATCGAGAGGGAAAGGCGAAGAGTCGGTGGACGGTTGCCAGTTTGCCATGGTTCACGAAGGGGCGCCCGGCCCTACACGTCGGTTCGGAAATACTCCTACTACTCGCCGTCGTCTCACTGATATCTCGTGCAAAATACGTTGGCCCGAGGTGCCGCATTAGTTATCGACCTTTATTTTTTTAATGGTGTGTCATTCAGTTTTGAAGCACGACTAACTGGTACTACTGTACGCAGAGAAAATATAAACTACTCTACCACTACTCCACCTCCAGTACTAGTAGTATAAAGAAGATATATAGGCTGGAGCTTCAGCGCTTTCTTGCCAAGGGCTGCCCACTTGCTTCTCACACTACCACCCTCTCTCCAGATCTAAAAAAGGCGGCCCCTCTCTCCCTCCTCACCGGTGGTCACAGATCCGTCGGGGAAGAAAAGGACGTGGAGTGTTGCGCTTTTCGTCGTCGGCGGCGACGTCACGCCGCGACGACAAGGCGTCCTCTCAGACCTAAGCGCCAGCTGGGATGGCCTTCGTCCCCAAGCTCGCTGCCGTAGTGTGTGCGGAGGATGGCGACCCAGCGAAGCCACTTCCGCCGACCCTCGGTATGCTACCTCTTTTCAAACCATACCCTTGTTCTATTGCCCCATCCGCACGTCGTTGCATGTGGATCTTTTTCCACTCCACCATCTTCCCACTTTGCTATCCTCTCGCTCTGCTGGCCACGCATGAGCGAAAACCATAATTTGCACTATTAAAGGAAACCCTACTTCATGCAGACTAATGCATGCGGGTTGAATAAGGAAAGGAAGGAGACTGTCTTGTCCAAGAGAATAGGCATCGAACCCGCATCTAGGTTGAAAAGGGTAAAATCAGTAGCTAAGGAACGAGTCTCGCGTCTCTTGGTTGAAGAAGGGTAGAAAGGCATGAAAACACAATAGAGAATGACCAGGTCGATCGGTTTGTTGTCCTCACATAGGAAAAAGGTGGCTAAAGAGAACAAAAATGGGATGTAATCCACATATGCTGCCTGGATATTTGTTGCTCTGGGCAACCATACCTCCCTCACCACTTTGCGTCCGTGGAGGTACATCATACTGGTGCGCCCACTGTCCGAATGGGCCTCCCATGCTCTTATTGCCACTTTTTTTGCTGTTAGTATAACGCCAGCAGTCAAGTTAAGCAATGCTACTACTAAAGTGATGCCACATTTAACTAATGCCGCTCTCAGTCTAATGCCACCGATAATTTAAGCAATGCCATTTAATGTCCTTTGGATCATTTCTGTGGTTAGCTGTTGATTGTGGATGTATTAAAGATTTTTCAGCTAAGGCATTCTAATGCTGTTGCACAGCTAGTATACCAACGATGAAACTTGTTACTACCTTCAGATTTTTGCATTGTTAATGCTTATAGATTACATACCTCACTTTCATGAGATAAGTTAATTTTTTTGTACAGTGTCACCAAAATGCCAAAGCGCTGATGTCATTTTATTTTGGTTAAACTGCATGCACAATTATGAAGACAAGAGGAAAGGTCAAGTGGGCACCTCCTCCTCGGCTGTTCTCTTGATTCGATTCGATCAAGTTTTTATGTTTGATCGATTATCAAGATTGGGATAGCAATTTTAAGGTCCCCGAGTTGAAATGATATTTACCTTGGAGGTACATGGTTTGCAATTTTTATACTGTCATTAGTTAATAATGCTAGTTACCTTCAGACTTTTGTATTTGGTTTAATGCTCATGCACAGCTAGTATACCAATCTGAAACTTGTTACCTTTACATTTTGTATTGTTAATTCTTATAGAAACCTTCCAAAGTGCTAGAGTTTATTGAAATCTGTTCAATAAAACCATTGTACTGTACCCTGTAATAAACTAACTACTCTACTGTTGCACTAGCCACTAGATTAGTGTATATTTGTAGTATTCGAATGGTGTTGCATTAGCGTATGGACATAAATAAAGTGTGGCAAGCTTTCCCAGATATGTGCTCAAGAAAACTACTACCTGTTTTTCTAAATACTAGACGTTTGGGTACTTTAAATTGAACCGCGAAAACGTCTTATATTAAGGAACAGAGGGTGTAGAGTTCACTCAAATTATCCCGGTAAAGCTAGTCACACCTTTGTTAAAATTAATGTTCATTATGTTATCGGAGGAGGTCTGTATGTTTGTCTCTAATGCCTGTCTACTACATACCCGACATCATGATGTAATGTTAAGTCATTTCCTTTTGTACAGTGTCACTGAATTGTCAAGGCGATGATGGCATTTTATTTTAGTAGAACTGCACAAAATTTGCTTAAAACAAGAGGAAAGGTCGGGAGTGGCTCAGTTTTTCAGAAAAAACTATGTATGACTTCCTGACATCAGCGGTTGTTGCTAGAAACAGTCTTGCTACCTTTTCCCATTAAGAAATTGGAATGCTTATATTTGTGAGTCTATGCTTCAACTAGTGCCACTTTTATAGTAATCACACATTCAATATCTATGCAAACAGGGATGCTCGATTTTAGTGGAACTGCACAAAAAGTCCAACTGGTTCAACATTAGGAGCATGTTTTTTTCCAAACCTTTATATCCAATTGGTGGCACTATGAGCTGTTCATTACAAAAGTACATGGTTTGCTACTATCTTGCTACTCTTTTTGTACTGTCATTAGATAGTAATACTAGTGGTTTGCATGTGAATTTATTGGCAGGGTGGACCTACATTGGAGGTGCAGGACAGGATTCAATGATTGGATGCTCAATTTCGGTTGTATCGATTTCACCTCTTCCATCACTGCAACATGGTGTGGTATATGTTTAATAGCTGCTTGATATTTGTGCGGACAGAGATGTCTGCCCATTGCTATTTGGCAAACAAACAAAGTGTCCGCAATTTTGGTTGAACTGCACAAGAGAATAGTATAGTCACTGCATGCAGTGCCATTTGAAAATAGACACAAAGATTGGATAGTCACTTCATGGACTGCAGAAAAGTAGTCTTGTACTATTTATGGCCAACACTAGGTGCTTCATTGCTTTGGTCTGATTATACAATGGGCATCATTTTCCTAAGTTAAAGTTTGTATTCGAAAATAGTCTCGCGGTGTGATCGAGAGAAGACCAAATCATATTGCAGTGGATGTTCCTCCATCATGTGTGGTTCATTCTCATGGTTCCAGCTGTTGGTGAAACCACTTACGTTTGCAAGAGGAATTGTAGACTTCACAAACAAATTTGTCTTTCAGTCTATATTGAATGTTGGCCAAGAGAAGCATCCATGTTAGTAGGAAGAACAGATGTTTTTTCTAGATCTTTGCTTTTGAAGCTAAATATTTGTATATGATCTGTGAATCATTGAGATGCATTAACATGTTGATCTTATGTATGGGAATCGTACTAGTTAGTTTTAGTTGCGACGCAAGATCCGAAGTGGCTGATCTTTGCTTTTGGAGCTACATATTTGTATATGATCTGTGAATCATTGAGATGCATTAACAGTTACTTATTTCTGTTCGCTCAGTGTTTAAAAGTTACTGATTGATCACTAGCTAGCCTACAAATGCGCTCCTGGCAGTTTTATTTGCGATGCAAGATGCGAAGTGGCAGTTTTTTGAATAAAAATGCCTACCTTTGAAGAAACTGACAAGCTACACTATCGATCCTACACGGATAAAAATTCCTACCTCTGACGAAACTGACAAGCTACACTATCGATCCTTCACGGATAAATAGCGGATCACGCACGTACTACCTCCTTTCCGGTTTGCAGGGCTCAATTCAAGAAACGACCTACTCGATCCTACACGAATAAATAGCGGATCACGCACGTACTAGTACCTCCTTTCCGGTTTGCGGGGCTTAATTCAAACCTCTCACCAACCAAGGTACTCCCTCCGTCCGGGTTTATTAGTCCCGTGAGCAAAGCAGCAAGACCAAGGCATGGCGATAATTAATGGCATGCGAAGTTTAAGCCTAATTAATTCCAGCGATTTAAGTGGCTGCATCGTGCCCTCGGCTGCGACTCGTTGCATGCTGCTTCGCAGATCTTGCCAATGAGCGATTCGAGTGCACGCATTCAGCCCGCCGTAATTAAGGTAGCTAACTGATGCGAAAAAAGATACGCTTTAATTGTTGCGGGCTTTTTAAATCCGTGAAATCATTATTGACAAGGAGGGAGATGATTCGAGTGCACTCGTTTGACTGCCATGCCGGCGTGCGACCCAGATGGGACGGGATGGCATAGTCATAATTTCAGTTTCCCTAGTTTTCCACGGCAAGCTGGCGCGCTAAGCCATTATGCATTGAATTATGATGACCGTCGCGCTACCTTCCCCCTATAAGTACTGTTTCCCGGCCTTCTCCGGTGCCACCGCTACCCAACTCGCCATATCCTCATAAGCCCCCACCGCCCGGCGTCCGCCGCCACGTCCGCCATGCCCCCGCCCGTCCGCGGTAGGCGACGCCGGAGGCGGTCACCGCCGGAACTAGTGTTCGGTTTTTCACCGGAAGGCAGACGGAGGGAGGAGGCATTCTATCTGTCTTTAGATGGCAATGCGCAGATCGAGGAGTTGTTGGAGCACGACCGCATGGCGGAGGAGCAGGAGTTGTTGGAGCGCGACCGCCTGGCGGAGGAGCAGCGTATCGCTAATTTGCGCCACCAGCAGGACATGGAGCAGCAGCGCACCGACGCTCTGAGTCGCGAGCAGAGCGCCCGCAACTAGGCCGACTACGTGGAGGCCGGCGCCCGGCAAATAGCCCTGGAGGCTGTCGGGCACGCATGCGTTCGCGACGCCGATTTTTACTACCAGCTCGTCAAGTGGGTTTCCCGCTTGGAAGCCGAAGCTTCGGTGGACCACGCCGGCATGGAAACGGCCAACGCGCGCGAGCAACGCGCCCTATCGCACCTTTGGCAAGTCCGAGGCAAGGCGCAGGACGCCGGTGCTGGCGTTTAGCGTGTACCACAGATGGCGGCCGGCATCGTCTAGTTAGCTAAGAGTAAGTTAGTACTTGTCTAGTGGGAGTAGATAGTTAACTTGGCTATGATGGTTGTCAACGTGGAAGTTCAATACTCTATATGTGGATCAGACCTATTACTTTGCTCTGAATGTTGAACTTTCCGTTTGAACGTATGGAATGGGCTGTTATTTTTTAAATGGGTTGTATTTGTCCTCCACGGGTTTAGAGGCTGACTTGTGGGCCTAGCAAGTTGACGCGTACACAATCAGGAGATGATTGTATGTGGAGAGGATGACAGCAGGGACCCGCCAAGGTCATGGCAGTACGCAAGCAAGTGCCTCCTTATTTCAAGCCAATAAAAAAATGGCTCCTCCTAGTGGATTTCTGACATCTGGGTCCCATGCCATTGTCAACGTAGTCAATAAACGAGAGAATTGCACAACGAGCGGCTGACAACAGGGACCCATCAGCTCGCCCAGTTATTTTTGTTTTGGGTTAATTTGATAAATGCCTCCGAGAAATGCCACTCCAATTTCCAAACTTTGAAAAATGCCATTTCATGCCATTTCTAGTGGCATTTTTCAAAGTCTAGAGTGGCGTTTTTCAAAGTTTGCAAACTGCAGTGGTGTTTTTCAAAGTTTGCAAAAATTGTAGTGGAATTTTTCAAAGTTTGGAAATTGCAGTGGCATTTTTATGAATCGCCATAATTGGAGTGGCATTTATCTAATTTGTTTTTGAGACGGAAGTAGGTGTCAATCTGGGCTGTAAAGGGACACTCGGCCTGTCTAGACAGCCTTTTCTTTTATGTTTACCACATACCAGCCCAAGAGTTTTTTTTCTTTTGAAAATAGCTAGCCCAGTTTTTTGTGATTTGTCAAGTAAGTCGCTTTATCGGGCATGTTGGGCTGCAAATCTTTCAAGACGAGGAGAGCTTCATTGGCTGGCGAGAAAATGGCCTATCAAGAATGAGAAATGGGTTGTACATTTCTAAAACACATCAAACCGCAATTAGTTTCAAATATATTTTTTTCATTTCGAGATTTTAAATTGCATTGATTTTTATGCATGGACAATTTATTGGATTTTATATTGATATACATTTATTTTTTAAATCAGTCTGAATGTGACTCGAAATTTCAGGATTAAAAACAGTTCAGACCGCACCGACATATGCAAAATTTCGTATAATTTTTTAACCGTGGCCACAATATGGGCTGTAATGCTAACAAAAATAATATGGGCTCCAAAAAAACCCGTAAGAATTAGCAAATGGGTTGTAAACTATTTGAAATAATGGCAGATGGGCTGTATGCTGTTTTCCACAGATTTGAGGCTTTCCACATATGGCCTGTATACTGTTGGATGTCCATCCAACGGCCGTCGTGCTTCTTCAATCTCTGCTCTTCCTGCTCCGGCCGCTCAAACAAGCGCCAAGGGACTGCTCGCTCCCTCCTCCCTCATGGCGGCTGTGCTGCCGCCAAGACAGCCTCACCGCCCCATCGTACTCCCATCGCTGGCCTAGCCATCCCTCTACTCTCCCACAGTCCCACACTGCTGTTATTCTCCAATGACGGCAGACGAACCAAGAACCCTCGACAACAGATTCCCCTCCGCATGGGAAACAAGCGTCGAGTCTTCCCTGCCTCCATGTCGCTCCTTCCTAGGCCTCGCCGTCGCCCACCGCCTCGGTGCTCTCGGCGTGGCGTGGTCAACGTGGTCAACGACCGACATGCATCTGAAGTGGACTGTACGTGGAGAGGCTGACAGCTGGGTCCACGGCCGCATGCAAGAAAATGCCTCCTTATTACGCGCAAAATCATGACTCCTCCACCTAACATCTGGGACCCACCGAAAGGGCCTCTGTATTTCGCGAAAAAAACTTTACCACCGCTGACAGCTCGGACCCACCAGCTATATCTTCGCACGCAAGGAAGTGCCTCCTTATTACGCCCAAAAAAAAGAATACTCCCCCTGCTGGCTGGGACCCAGTATAGTGGGCCTACTAAGTTGACGGGGACGAAGGGCTTTGTCAATGATGTATACTACACAACCTTCTTCTTGTAGACGTTGTTGGGCCTCCAAGTGCAGAGGTTTGTAGGATAGTAGCAAATTTCCCTCAAGTGGATGACCTAAGGTTTATCAATCCGTGGGAGGCGTAGGATGAAGATGGTCTCTCTCAAGCAACCCTGCAACCAAATAACAAAGAGTCTCTTGTGTCCCCAACACACCCAATACAATGGTAAATTGTATAGGTGCACTAGTTCGGCGAAGAGATGGTATTACAAGTGCAATATGGATGATAGATATAGGTTTTTGTAATCTGAAAATATAAAAACAGCAAGGTAGCTAATGATAAAAGTGTGCGTAAACGGTATTGCAACGATAGGAAACAAGGCCTAGGGTTCATACTTTCACTAGTGCAAGTTCTCTCAACAATAATAACATAATTGGATCACATAACTATCCCTCAACAGGCAACAAAGAGTCACTCCAAACTCACTAATAGCGGAGAACAAATGAAGAGATTATGGTAGGGTACGAAACCACCTCAAAGTTATTCTTTCCAATCAATCCGTTGGGCTACTCCTATAAGTGTCACAAACAGCCCTAGATTTCGTACTAGAATAACACCTTCAGACACAAATCAACCAAAACCCTAATGTCACCTAGATACTCCAATGTCACCTCAAGTATCCGTGGGCATGATTATACGATATGCATCACACAATCTCAATTCATCTATTCAAACCAACACATAGAACCTCAAAGAGTGTCCCAAAGTTTCTATCGGCGAATCACGACGAAAACGTGTGCCTGTCGGCGTTCTGGGAACGGGGTCCCAGACTTGCTCGCTGCATGCCCGCGGCGTGGCTCAAAGGAGGCCCAGGACGGCCCATCTTCATCAACATAAACTCAAGACCTCGCGAGGGGCAAGCAGCAGCTGGGCGGACGACCAAGAGCTTCTCAGCGCGGCCTCGTCAGCTGGCTCATGAGGAGGCGGAGAGCTCAAGGCGGGGTACTCGCGTGGTGCCCGTGGACGCGAGCCATGACGCACCAAGGGCGCCATCGAGGCGCCAGCCAGCAGCAGCGCCCTCCTTTCCTCTTTGGTGCAAAGGGGCAAGCGCAGCAAGAGCATCGAGCAAAGGCATCCGCTTCGTGCAACAAGACCAAGACCAGCCCTAACGGCTGGAATGCGTCATCGTGGAGCCCAAGCAAAGGTCATCACCAGAGCCTTTGGCAAAGCGAGGACCAACTTTAGTCGAGGATAAGTGTACCCGCTGTTCCCTTCAAATGGCTAATTGTTGGCGCCTTCCCGCCAATATTTGGGAAGAGGCCCAGGCCTTCGCCTATATAAGTAGAGCTAGCCACCATAGGAGGGGGACGGAGGATCCAGATTCGAATCCAGAGAGAGAGAGAAACCCGCTCCCTGTGCTAGAGCGACGGATACCACCTAGCAGTTCATCACACCCACCAAGAATGCCCTCGCGAGGCTGTTCTTCCCTCAGACTTATTCTTCATCAGCCCCAGAGGAAATCCACACACCACAAACTAGAGTAGGGTATTACACCACAACGGTGGCCTGAACTAGTATAAATCTTGTGTCTCTTGTGTTGTTCTTGTTAGTAGTTTTGGTCCCTGCGATTCGGCGAGGTACGAGACGGTGGAGGGTTGGATCTCCGCGCGCACCCCAGAGTTCGAACCTCAAGGGTCTGCCAGAACCCGTAATCCGACATTTGGCGCGCCAGGTAGAGGTGCGCTGGAATCTGCCTTTCATCGCCTCGTTCTTCCCCAACCACCGCAACCATGTCTGACGCTCGTCGGACTCGCGCCGAGCGCCGAGCCGCCCTCGCTTCCCACGTCGCCCAGACGGCTTCTTCGCGGACGCCCTCGCTGCTCCTCATCACCTGCTGTCAACGCCGCCACCGCCCGGCGGGAACGAGCAGCAAGCGCCGCCCCAAAGACCCGCCCATGAAGCGGACGGCCGCACCGCCACGCTTTCGCCACCCCGCTGGTTTTCGTCCCGCGCGCCAAGGCCGCCATGGAGGCCCGAGCTGCACTCATCGCGCTAATGAGCTCTGCGCTACCACCCTGCCGACGACGTTTACGAAGAATGGCTCGACCGCATCGCTGAAGCTCGTCTGCCTTGCGGGAGGCGACCCAGCGCCGTCCGTCTCGCAGACCGCACCGCCCAGCTGGCGATGAAGCTCCCGGGCCGCCTCCTCCTCAAGATGGCGCCTGGCCCCATAAGCGCTGCGGCCTCTGGCGGAACTGTTCCGCCAGCGCCGCGCTGCAAGAGTAGAGCTGCCAAGAAGTTCCTCGCCCGCAAGAAGATGCCCGAGCGCTCCCCCCTCCAGCATGTCAAGACCTTGCGCTGCCCCCAGCCGCGGCGCAGGGAGGCCTGCAAGACCAAGCTCTCTGCCGTCCGAGGCCCCCCACGGCCACGGCGGGCTGCCGCGCCTTCACCACCGAGCTACGCGGCGTCGCGTGGCCCGCCAAGTTCAAGCCAGACCTGTCCCCACGCTGCAACGGCACAGCTGACCCTACGGAGTTCCTCCAGCTCTACGAGTTGGGCATCGAGGCTGCCAACGGAGATGAAAAGGTCATGGCGAACTGGTTTCCCATGGCGCCAAGGACGGAGCCCGCACTGCTCCTCGACCGCCCTGTGCACGACCTCTTCTCGGGCCGAGATGCGCACCCGCTTATCGCCAACTTCGACCGCCACCGCCGTGAGCGACATGCGCCGGATCAAGCAGCAGCCTGGGAAACCCCGCAAAAGTACATCCAGCGCTTCAACAACGCACGCCTCAAGATCCCTGTGGTAACGGAGGAGGCCATCATCTCGCTTTCTCCGACGGCGGCGCGACGCCAAGATGAAGGAGGAGCCTGGCGATGCATGAAGATCTGTGCACCTCCTCGAGCTGTTCAACTTGGCGACCAAGCGCGCCAGGCTGAGGAGGGCGCTCTCCTCCTTGAGCTGCCCGCCGCGGATCCCAAGAGAAGAAGTCCAAGGCCAAGGACGAAGTGCAAGGGGCTGCCGTGCTCGCGTCGAACAGACACCAAGCGGGCAGAGATCAGCCCGAACCTTCCAAGGGCAGCTGCATGCAGGTACCACGACCTCCACACCCACAACACCAATGAATGTCAAGAGCTCCGGCCGCGGCGCTGAAGGAAGGGTCGGCAGACGCCTGAAAGCGCAGCGACCAGGGCTACGGCCGAGGAGGAGGAAGAAATGCAGACGCTGGAAGATCATGCCCGCGCCAAGGGTGGCGCGACCAACCTCGCGAGGATCGCTGGCAAGACCCACTCGCGAGGGGGGCTGGAGGATCAGCCTCGTGAGGATCGTCCGCAGGGAACGCAGGCCTCCCTCCGCCTCGCCGCCACCAAGGAGAATCAAGACCGCTGCCAGGACGAGGGGCTGGGGCTTCTGTGAAGCGCGGCGATCGTCAGATCCCGGGCGGAGCTCAAGCCCCAGCCTCTCACCGCATCTTCAAGTAGTTCGCCCGTGAAGTGAATGCAGTCATCCCCAAGCTCGAGTCCACGCGCCTCTCGTGGTCGGCGGCGCCATCACGCTCAGCTCAGCGGATCAGCTCAAGCGCGCAGCCACAGCCGGAGTTCTCCCAATGCTTTGCTCCCCAATCATCAAGAACGTGCTGGTCACCAAGACCTCATCGACGGCGGAGCAGGGCTCAACGCTCGTCTGTGGAGACATTCAACAATCTTCAAGCGCCCTACCAGCTTCAGCCAACCAAGCCCTTCTCCGAGTCACCGATGGCTCCACGGTCCCGATCGGGCAGGTCCGCCTTCCGTCACCTTCGGGCCCGCGACAACTACCACACCGAGCTCATCGACTTCAACGTCGCCCACATTCGCCGCCAGACAACGCCATCCTCGGGTACCCAGCGCTGGCCAAGTTCATGGCCGTGACCCACCATGGCTACAACATCCTCAAGATGCCACGGCGGCGGGGTCATCACGGTGCCCCGTGAAGAGAGAGATGCAGATGTGCTCCCCGAGCGAAGCTTTTCAGCCGCGCAGGAAGACCTGCACTACAGCAGCAGGACGCCTCATGAGGCAGCACCCAAGAAGAAGAAGACATCGACCGGCCCGACTCATCAAGAGATAGGCCCCTCAGGGCCCACACCGGGCCAAGTGGAGCCTCCTTCCATCGCATAGGAAAGCGCGCCGCGCCTCCTCAGCAGGCTCGGGGCTCTCCTCGAGGGCCACCGACCTCGCCAAGGTCTCGAGGGAGGCGCTTGGGCACCACATGGAGGCGCAGCCAAGCACGCTTCCATAGCAAGGTGAGCAAGACCGGGAGGACAGAACCCCGAGAGTTCATCAGCAAGGCCATTCAGGAGTTACAGGAGTCAAGGGCCATAAGGGGCAGCCGCCGCCTACCCGCTGTGGCCCCCCATCCAGGCAAGGATGGTTGGCTGCACGTCTGCATCGACATACCAGGGCTCAACCGAGCCGCATCTCAAGAGCGCCTCTGGCCCTCGCGAGTGGGACGTTGCGAGGGTCCGCCCGACAGCTACGTACGCATGCCTTATGGTCTGCCAAATGCGGCTGCTGCACACCAGCGCCTCATGAGGACCATCCCGAGGCTCAAGAGGTCGCACGCCGCAGCCCCGGGCGGAGATGGAGATGGCCCGTGAGGGCCGCCAGCGCCCCCGGAGCCTCCCGAGGCCCCTGAGCCTGGGGGCTCATGAGGATCCCGCAGCCCACCGAGTCTGCTACATCAACAACCCTTCATCCCCAACATCACCAGGTGACATCTTTAAGTTTTATTTCGCTGGGAGCGCCTTCAGGTCAGATTATTCCCAGTGCCGCGTGGGTCCGTCCTCATGCATGTATCCCTTTATTTCATGTCTTTAGCTTATCCTGCTGGGGGCACCTCGGGCTGCATCATCCCCAAGCCGCCGGGCTACCCCAGCTGCATGTATCCTTCATGCGCTTTCCTTAGGATTATGCTCTTGCTCCACCATGCTTGTTATTTGGTGCCTTCTCCTGGTGGCGAAAGCTATGCGTTAAAGGGGGTGCCGAGCATCGCGACTCGTGGCTCCTACCGCTCTCCGCCCTCACCCTCTGGTCTTGTCCATGGCATCGCGACCTGGCTTGCCAAATGACGGTAGAGACCAGCCCGAGAGCCGAGACCCGAGGACGAGAGTTGCGTCATCTAATCCAGCTTAGCGCTAAAGGGGGTGCCTGAGCATCGTGACTCAGTGCTCCTACCAGCTCTCCGGCCCTCACCCTCTGTTCTTGTCCATGGCATCGCGACCGGCTTGCCGGCGACGGTAGAGACCGCCCGAGAGCGGGACCCGAGGACGAGTTGCGCCATCTAATCCAGCTTATGCGCTAAAGGGGGTGCCCGAGAATCGCGACTGTGGCTCCTACCGCTCTCCGCCTTCACCCTCTGGTCTTGTCCATGGCATCGCGACTCGCTTGCCGGCCGACGGTAGAGAACAGCCCGAGAGCCGGACCCGAGGACGAGTTGCGTCATCTAACCTAGCTTATGCGTTAAAGGGGGGTGCACGAGCATCGCAACTCAGGGCTCCTACCGCCTCCGCCCTCACCTCCGGTATTGTCCATGGCATCGCGACCTGGCTTGCCGCTGACGGTAGAGACCAGCCCGAGAGCCGGACCAAGACGAGAGCACCGCATCCGCCAATTTTGCAGAACACGCCAAGATAAGGCCAAGAGCCAGCGCAGCCCGCCTTGAGGTAGGGCCTCGTGAGTCCCGCGCTGGCTCACGGGTGCCTGATACACCTCGCCTAGCCCTACCGTGCCAGCCACGTGTCGTGGTGGGCAGATACGCCTGGCTCCTCCCGGAGGGGAGCCCCTTCCACGCTCCAAAGGAAGCACCATGTCCGCTAGGCTGGCCGACGACACCGCCGAGGAGCGGCTATGCCCAGACGCATGCGGAAGCGCTTATGCTCCGCTGGTGATAAACAACCGAGGTGGCCTCCGGGTTGCATCAACCTCGTGGAGCCCAGAGCTCGTGTCCGGCCTCGTCGCAACGCCTCCCTCGGGAGCGCCAGCGAGGGGCTGGGCACGGGCTGTGCACGGGTCACGCCCAGATGCACGCCACTCCAGCCAGCCCTCGGCCTGGTTCGTCAGACGCCACTCCCCGAGCGGAGCCAAGGCACGATTCCATTTGAGCGACAAGGGGGACTCCTGAGCATCGCGACTCATGAGCCTAACTGGTCACGTAGCCCCTCACCCCTTAGTTCCGAAAGGCTAACGGTGGTTGGGGTATGCGTGGGGCCGGGCTCTGCAGATGTAGAACGGTGGATCCGCCCGCTCCTCACCTCCCTACTTGTTGTTCGTGCGCCAAGGGGGACTCTTGAGCATCGCGACTCAGGAGCCTAACTTGTCACATAGCCCCTCACTCCTTGGTCCCGTCCTGGTTTCCGGTCGGGGCTAACGGCGGCTGAGGTATGCGCGGGGCCGGGCTCTGCCAGCGTAGAACATAAGAAAGTAGGAAGCACAAATTTCAAGGAATCCAAAAGCAAATATTACAGTCCACACTGTTATCGCAGTACCAAACGCAAGTTTAAACGCCTCCCCGAGGCATGATACATGTGCAGGAATTAAAAGCAAGACAGGAGCCGCAGCGGAGTCACTTGTCGACGGTGGAGCAGCTGGAGTGGGCTCGCCTCTTGAAGCAGCAGGCGGCAGCGCCGCCCGGCTTGGTGTCAAGGCCCGAACTTCCCCAACAGAGCCTCACGCGACCCTTCACAGCCTCGGCGTGGCAGCTGCATGCTCGCCGTCACGGCTGGCTCCAAAGAAGCTGTCCATGTCGACGCTGGGATCGCGAAGATAGATGTGGGTGAGGATCCGTGTCAGTGCCGCAGAAGACAAGACCCGCGCCTCGGCCTCAGCCGTGGGGCCGAGACCAAGGGAGACATCTTCAAGAGCGCGGATCAGGAAGGGAAGCAGCTTGGCGGGGCCGTCCTCCTCGCCGGCCAGTGGGCTCTCCAGGCCGCTGTCATAAAGCTCCCTCAGCAGGACACGAGCCTTCACCTCCATATCCATGAAGGACACGCGGTCTTCAGCAAGAACCTGCGCCTTGGCGTCCAGCTCGACCTTCCTCGCCTCTAGTTCCTGCCCCAGCGCGTCAAGACGGTCGCGGCGCTTCTTCAGCTTGGCCTCCCGGTCCTTGATGGCCGCCTCGCGAGCCTTCATGCCTTCCTCCTGCTCCTGGCGGAGGCGGGCCTCCTCGGTGAGCTGGTTCTGCAGCCCTTCACCGCCCTCCGGCCTCTGCGGCGACCTCGGATGCTGGCTGCCTCCCCGAGGCAGCATCGCAGCTACCTTCGCCTCGCGAACAGCCTCGCTTCTCCTCGTCACAAGCCGTCGAAGCTCGACCAGCGCCGCCCGAATCAAGGTTGCCGGCACGAATCCAGCCAGAGGCCAGCTCCAAGCGCCCGCCACCAAGCGAGGGTCGGCGCCGAGAAGATCTGCCGCCAGCCTGTCCAGCTCAGCGAGAGCGCGGTCCAAGATCAAGGAGGAGTCGGGAGACAGCAGTTGGCGGAGTAGGAGAGAGTTGGCGGCGTAACCACTGCGCTACCGAGGCGGAACCAGCGGCGCCGGGCAACGGTGGAGGCAGCCCCAGCAGAAGGCCACCACGGAGTCGCTTAGGATAGGGGCTGAGCTTCGCCCAGCCTGGCTCACCAGATCATGAGGACGCCCGGCAGGAGAAGCTCAAGGCGTCGGGTCATCTTCCTTTCGGGCAAAGGCACCACCACGGACGGGCCTCAGAGCCCCTTCACTTCTTCGCGCGGGCGCCAGCTGGACCAAGAGCATGGACATCGATCTCGCCGACAAAGCAATAATCAAGGCAGGAAGCAGGCACTTACAGGTCGTCGCAGGTGGACTCGAGCAGCCTCCGGCCATACTTGAAGCCCGAGAGCCGCTGCAGGGATCAGCTTCAAGGGGACCAGGAGCGGGAGGCGCGTCCGCGGATCGCCCCGGGGCCGGGGCGGACCCACGGGGGACCAGCCTGGTCCTGTCCTTCTTCGGGATCGGGGGCGGGCTTCTGCCTCCCCGCCCATCCTCATCTTCGTCGTCGTCACTCTCGGGGAGGCGGAGAACGCGGGGCCTGCGCCACAGGGAGGGAGCCCTTGACTCTGCCCCTGAGTCAACCCCCTCTCCTGGCTCCCTTTCCTCCACCTCTTCGCCGGAGTCGGAAGAGGACACGTCCACAGGGTCCTCCGGAGCCTCCGCGGGCACGAGCCCGTCCCCATTGAAGGCGGGCATGGATCCCACAACCTACTCCCAATCCTTGCGAAGGAACAGGGGCGCGGGGGCGCCCTCCGGCCTCGCCACATCGCCCCCTACCAAGGACTGGAGGACCGTCACCAGATCCTCGCCGGCCAGGGCCACGAGGCTCGGGTTAGGCCTACACATCGGAAGTGAGTACTGGCGAAGCGGAGCTAGTTGGTGCTCCAGGAACTCCCACAGCAACGACGCACCGGTCAGCCTCGCCGCCGCTGCATCGTCCGGCTTCAGATCTGCGTCCATCCTCTCCAAAGACTACCAGCAGAGATCCCGAAGCTTCGCTCGGGACCAGTCGTCGGAACTCTCGGCAGGCTCCGTGGGCAGGATCAGCCGGGGGTGGATCCGCCCGGCATCCACCAAGACCCACTTGCTCCTGAAGCCCTCAATCCGCTTCCCAATGTTTGAAATGGCAATGGCTCCGCCGTATGCGACGAAGCTCGCGCACGCGGAGACGGGACCACGGGAAAATCGGAGGAAGAAGTAGTGGCGCAGCAAGGCCACCGAGGGCTTCACCCCGACATGGGCCTCACAATAGTAGGCGAAGATTGCCAGCAGAAGGACGGAGTTGGGATGAAGGTGCAGAGCGTGAATGTTGTAATGGCGAAGGACGGAAAAGAAGAACTCAGAGAAAGGAGGTGCCAGACCAGCAATGATGGCGCCCGCGAAGAACGGGTAGAAGGTACTCCCCCGACCCTCAGGGGCGGAGGAGCCGGCCTTGAACACCGCCGTTTCGTTGACGCCCTGAGCCTCCGCCACCGGGCGATCGTGGCAAGGCTCGCCACGACACATTCGGGCGGGTCCAAGGCAGAGAGTACCAGCTCCGGCCGGGTTTGACGAGGAGCCATGGCTGGCTAGGGCACGATGGCGGAGAGGATCAAGGTCTTGGAAGCAAGGAGGAGAGGCGCAAGAAAGGGATCTGAGCAGCAATCGAGAAAGTAAAGGAGGCAAGGAAGATGCCGCTCTATTATCAACCAGCTGTTGCAGAGGCCCCCACGCCCAATCAACCGCCACGTGGCACCCAAGGCCGCAGCTGTTAGGGGCCCACAACGCCGCGACTTGCCCTTTCGCCTCTCTGCACGGCCAAGTCCGGGCGCTGCGTGGCCCCGGGCTACTCTGTCGGCGTTCGGGAACGGGGTCCCCAGACTTGCTCGCCTGCGGCCTGCGGCGTGGTTTCAAAGGAGGCCCGGACGGCCCATCTTCATCAACGCAAACTCAAGACCTCGCGAGGGCCAGCCTGCTGGGCGGACGACCAAGAGCTTCTCAGCGCGCCTCGTCAGGCTGGCTCATGAGGAGGCGGAGAGCTCAAGGCGGGTACTCGCGAGGTGCCCGTGACGCAAGCCATGACGACCAAGGGCGCGATCGCTGGCGCCAGCCACAGCAGCGCCCTCCTTTCCTCTTTGGTGCAAAGGGACAAGCGCAGCAAGAGCATCGAGCAAAGGCATCCGCTTTGGTGCAACAAGACCAAGACCAGCCCCAACGGCTGGAATGCGATCATCGTGGAGCCCAAGCAAAGGCCATCACCAGAGCCTTTGGCGGCGAGGACCAACTTTAGTCAGATAAGTGTACCCGTTGTTCCCTTCAAATGGCTAATTGTTGGCGCCTTCCCGCCAATATTTGGGAAGAGGCCCAGGGCCTTCGTCTATATAAGTAGAGCTAGCCACCATAGGAGGGGGACGGAGGATCCAGCATTCGGAATCCAGAGAGAGAGAGAAACCCGCTCCCCAGGCTAGAGCGACGGGATACCACCTAGCAGTTCATCACACCCACCAAGAAGACACTCGCAAGGCTGTTCTTCCCTGCATTATTCTTCATCAGCCCCTGAGGCAATCCACACACCACAAACTAGAGTAGGGTATTACACCACAACGGTGGCCCGAACTAGTATAAATCTTGCGTCTATTGTGTTGTTCTTGATAGTAGTTTAGGTCCCTGCGATTCGGCGAGGTACGAGACGGTGGAGGGTTGGATCTCCGCGCGCACCCCAGAGTTCGAACCTTAAGGGTCTGCCGGAACCCATAATCCGACAGTGCCAACCCCTATGCATAGGTTCATGGGCGAAACCCGCAAGTTGAGCACCAAAACATACATCAAGTGAATCACGTTATATCCCATTGTCACCACAGATACGCACGACAAGACATACATCAAGTATTCTCAAATCTTTAAAGACTCAATCCGATAAGATTACTTCAAGGGGAAAACTCAATTCATTACAAGAGAGTAGAGGGGGAGAAGAAACATAAGAACCAACTATAATAGCAAAGCTCGCGATACATCAAGATCGTGCCAAATCAAGAATACAAGAGAGAGAGAGATCAAACACATAGCTATTGGTATATACCCTCAGCCCCGAGGGTGAACTACTCCCTCCTCGCCATGGAGAGCGCCTGGATGATGAAGATGGCCACCGATGAGGGTCCCCTCCCATGAGGTGCTCGAACAGGTCTCGATTGGTTTTGGTGGCTCGAGGTTTTTGCGGCGGAACTCCCGATCTAATCTCTGCTCGGAAGTTTTAGGGCACGTGGAGTTATATAGGCGGAAGAAGCACGTCGTGGGAGCCACGAGGGCCCCACGAGGTGGGGGCGCGCCCTAGGGGGTGGGCGCGCCCCACCCTCATGGCTTCTCGCTCCTTCCTTGACGTGGGGTCCAAGTCCGTCCGTAGCTTTCCTTTCAAAATAACTTCTCCAGTTCATTTCGTTCCGTTTGATTGCGCTTGATATGCCTTTTCTTAGAAATCTTGAAATAGGCAAAAACAAAAACTGGGCTGGGCCTCCGTTAATAGGTTAGTCCCAAAAGTAATATAAAAGTGGAAAATAAAGCCCAATATTGTCTAAAACAGTAGATAATATAGCATGGAGCAATCAAAAATTATAGATACGTTCGAGACGTATCAGTCAACTTAGTCAATATGCACGATTCTAGGTCGACTGACCGTACGATGTCCATCCAACGGCCATAGTGCTTCTTCAACCTCTGGTCTTCTTGCTCCAGCCACCCAAAGCAGCGCCGGTCGTGTCGCCTGCTCCTGCCTCCCGTGGCCGGCTATGCTGCCGCGGAGGCCTCACTGCCCCCATACTACTCCCACCGCTGGCCAGGCCATCCCTCCACTCCACTCACCCACACCCCCTGTTATTCTGCGGCGACGGCAGCGCAGCCGAACCACACCCCCTGTTATTTCACGGAAAAAAATCATTTGCCCCTGACTGCTGGGACCCACCCGACGGGCCACAGTATTTCGCAAAAAAAACATTCCCCCTGCTGTCAACTCGGACCCACCGGAACTGCCTCCTTATTACGCACAAAAAAATGAATACCCCCTGCTAGCTGGGACCCACCTTGGTGGGAGGATGACTTGTGGGTCTACTAAGTTGACGGGGACGGAGGGCTTTGTCAACTTAGTCAATATAAACGATTCTAGCTCCAAAGGACCGTGACGATGTCCATCCAACGGCCGTAGTGCTTCTTCAACCTCTGGTCTTCTTGCTCCGGCCGCCCAAAGCAGCGTCGGTCGTGCCGCATGCTCCCGCCTCCCGTGGCCGGATGTCTTTGCCGCTGAGGCCTCACCGCCCCTACTATTCCCACCGCTGGCCAGCCTCGCAGCCGACGGCAGCCTCACAACGCAGCCGAACCGGTGAACCTCATACTCCTCTCCGCTGGCTTCCACCGCCGCGTCTTCCCGGCCCCGCCGTCCCCTTCCTAGGCCTCATTGTCATCCACCGCTCGGTGCTCTCGGCGTGGCGTGGTCAACGTGGTCAAGGAACGACTTCCATCGGACATGGATCAGTATGTGGAGAGGTCGATAATTGGGTCCACGGCCGCAGCAAGGAAGTGCCTCCTTATTACGCAGAAAATATTTATTCCTCCACCGACAATGGGGACCCACCGACAGGCCACCATATTTCGTGAAAAAACGCTTCTCGACCGCTGGGACCCACTAGCTACACCTTCGCACGCAAGGAAGTGCGTTCGGCAAAAACGATTCGCCCCTCGATCCGCTGGGACCCACCAGCTACATCTTCGCATGCAAGGAAGTGTGTCCGGGCAAAAAATGATTCGCCCCCGATCGCTGGGACCCACGAGCTACAACTTCGCACGCAAGGAAGTGCGTCCGCAAAAAACGATTCGCTTCTAACCGCTGGGACCCACCAGCTACATCTTCGCACGCAAGGAAGTGCATCCAGCAAATAAAAACGATTCCCCGACCATCGGGACCCACCAGCTACATCTTCGTAGGCAAGGAAGTGCCTGACAGTCGGGACCCACCTGGTCGAAGCGTACGTAGCATTGTCATTCTGGTCGCGAACGTGTACGTACATACTGGTCGATGTAGAGGCGCGCACGTGTCGTAGTAGAGGCGCGCATGTAGCATGTACACGTACGTACAGCGTCGAGGGTGCAAGAAAGAAAATACGCCACGCACGCACATACGGGCATGGTCTCAACGCCTACTCGTGATACGTACATGGCTGGGTCGGAACGGAGAAACAGCGCCGTCGTCGTGTTCATGGGGAGCCAACCGCTGGGTCGGAACGGAATGCATGGTCGTGTTCATCGGGAGGATTGGACGGAACAGCGATGGAACGAGGCTGGCGCATCGCACAATGGAGGAAACAGACCTCCCACGCTCGAACGGGTCCTATTGATCGGGAGGGTGTGGCGATTAAAATGGAGGAAGCAGACCTCCCACGGTCGAAACGGAGGTCCCGTTGATCGGAGGGTGTGGCGATCGCAAAACAGAGGAAACGGACCTCCTACGGTCAAACGGGGTCCTGTTGATCGGGAGGGTGTGGCGCATCGCAAAACGGATTTAAACGGACCTCCTACGGTCAAACGGGGTCCTGTTCATCGGAGGGGTGTGGCATCGCAAAACGGACTCCACGGATACCGTTCATCTCCACCGTCGACCTCCTCCAGCCTCCATGGGCTATTGTCGACCTCCTCCAGCCTCCACGGGCTCTGCTCATCCAGCCTCCATCACGCTTACTCCACCGCCCTGCTCAACCACCCTCCACAGCACCCCTCCGCAGCTTCATCGCTCATCCAGCCCTCCACACCACGTGGTCCCGCTCAACCACCCTCCACGGGCACCCCCGCACCGCTCATCGCTCATCCAGCCCCGCACACCATGGGGTCCTGTTCATCCGAGGCAAACGCCACCGCCACTTTTCATCCAACCACCCCGCAACGCCATCGCTCATCCAGCAGGCAGATCGATCGGCTTGATTAGCGCAGAGCGGCGAATAGCTTGATCGGGTTCGATTAACAGCCATCGATCGATCGCCGAGTTCGAGAACGCGTAGCTGCGCAGCAGTAATCGCCGGGTTGATTAGAGCCCAACGCCGCCGGGTTGATTAGAGCTAACGCCGCACACACGCAGATACACGTACGTAATGAGAAACGCACATCGCTCGCCCCAACCTCCCACCGTGAATCGCAACTCCCGAAATTTTCCTCGCCCTCGCTTCTATCACAGTTTTTTCCGTCATGGACGGCCCAAAGAATGTCATGCAGCTGCGTCTCCGCCCGCCCAGACGAAAAGCCCATTTTCTCGTCATGATTTTTTGTCATAGAAGTAGGAGCCCACCACATCTATGATGATACCGGTTTTGTCACAATTATCGCATAGAAGTGTCATATGTATGATGAGAAAAAAATTGCTCGCCCAAAATGTCACGGATGTGTCTTTTTTTTGTAGTGCGAGTGGTGTCATCAGTGCCCGAATACATCCACATCGGATGGTCGCGAGCTTGAAGCGGTTGGATGCGTCGCCGGAGGAAGACCTCCAACAAATCCATACCAGTCACCCCATCATGGACAAGTTGGACTACTCGATCGACCAGCACCTTGACTTGCGCCTTCTCCTCCGGGATCACCTTCAAAGGAGAAGGCTTCCCCTCGGGCCATGGAAAAGGGGAAGTCGGTCGACCGCCTCGAGTCGGCTGGTCTTTGCAAGAGAACCAGTCGATCGCCACCCACGGACCGAATCGGGAAGGATCATGGTTGGAAAGGAACTTTGCCCTCATCCGATCCCAAGGCCCCGCACATCTGAATCACTTGCGTCCTCTCGTCACTCGGATTGGCCTTTTTTACCGTCTGGGAGCGACAGGGGAAAATATGCTTGAAAAGGCCCCAATGAGGTCGGCAGCCCAAGAAATTTTCCCACAGAGACACGAAGGTAGCAAGGTACACGATGGTGTTGGGAGTAAAGTGGTGGAGTTGCGCCCCAAATAAATTCAAGAAGCCTCGAAAGAAAGGGTGAGGAGGCAAGGAAAACCCGTGGTCGATGTGAGTGGCGAGGAGAACACACTCACCCTCTCGAGGTTACGGCGCGATCTCGTTCCCCGGAAGCCGCGCCGATTCATGGGGAATCAGTCCTCCCTCGACCAGGTCGTCGATGTCGTCTTGACGAATCGCCGAGCGAATTCAGCCGCCCTGGATCCAACCCTGCGGCAGGCCAGCCCTCGAGGAAGATCCGCCCCGGCTGGACTTCTTCCCCTTTGCCTTCGCCATCGCTTTCTTCACCCGCTCCAGAGCCACCGTCTTCTCTTTCCCCATCGTCGCGGGCGAAACGCGAACGGAGCAGCGACACGGGGGCGAGAGCATGCACGGCGGAGAAGTCTGAGAAAGAGGGGGAAGAATGAAAGCACACTGTTCAAAAACCCCGGTCTGGCGCCTTATATGAGGTTACTTCCGAGTGACTGACTTGTAGGCCCAGGCGATCTTATCAAATCCCGCAACAATCGCGCGCACGATACGTGGCGAAAAAGGCGGCGCGGAAATCGAGGCGGCCTTGCCTAACCCCATCCGATTACTGCGGCCTCCTCCGCCCCGCGCGCTTCCCGAAATTCGAATCCCGCGAAATCCGCGGACAGTAGAACAACTTGTCAGACGGAAGATCTCCTCCACATCATCACTCGGAGCTCTTCCAGTAAAAGTTCCCTCGACAAAAACTAGGAATGGATCAAGGCGACTAAAAAGAAGTTTGTGTCATCACCTCGGTTCATTGATCCAGAACAAGATATACTCATAGCACGAAAAATGGGTCGGGAGTTTTCTCAACTCCTTCCTCATTCAAACCCTGATCCATTCGGGGGCTAATGATGAAGCTATGTACCTAGGGTAGGGTCATGGACCTGTCCAAGATAACCTCCCCAAGGACATCTCTAAAAGAACCAGAGGCATTCGAAGAAAAATCATCATCCACTCGACCATGAAGCTATGTTCCACTCGACAGTATTGAAGACACTCGACCATGCGCACAATCACTCGACTACCAGGAGATCTAGAGCCACTTTGCTCTGCAACGGTCGGGAATTAAGTCATACCTTTAATGGTCATTATGTATCTTTATTGCTGGCGTTACCAGTAACGCCCCCTTCTTGATGTACATTGAACCCTGTGTAACGGAGGGTTTTGGGGTCCTGGCTCACTCTATATAAGCCACCCCCTCCTCGGGACAAGGGTTCGCACCTCAGAACTCACAAGCATATAATCCAATGACCGCCCGGGCTCCGAGACGTGGGGCTGTTACTTCCTCCGAGAAGGGCCTGAACTCGTAAAACTTGCGTGTACAACTCCTCCATAGCTAAGATCTTGCCTCTACATCACCTACCCCCCATTCTACTGTCAGACTTAGAACCACGACAGGTGGCACCGGAGTGCCGCCGGGGCTAGGATCGTGACGGTGATCTACATCAACAATCTTTGCTACCGTCAATACAAACTCTCTCCCCCTCTATGCAGCGGTGTAACACTCCTTCTCCCCGCTGTAATCTCTACTTAAACATGGTGCTCAACTCCATATAATATTTCCCAATGATCTATGATTATCCTATGATGTTTGAGCAGATCCGTTTTGTCCTGTGGGTTAATCGTGATCTTGGTTGGTATGATTGTATATTTTATTTATGGTACTGTCCTACGATGCCCTCCGTCTTGCGCAAACATGAGGGGCCCCTGCTATACGGTGTTGCAATACATTCATGATTCGCTTATGGTGGGTTGCGAGAGTGACGGAAGCTTAAACCCAAGTAGGTGGGTTGTTGCGTATGGGATAAAGAGGACTTGATACTTAATGTGCCTCTCCCTCATATAAAATTGCAAGAATGATTACAGGTACTTGTTATCGATTGCCTAGGGACAAATAACTTTCTTGTTGACACAAACCCTTTTACTAAACACCTAACTTTTATTATCTTGCAAAGTTCTCGTAGTTTTATTCTTGCAAAATAGTTCTAGCATCACTCCTAGAAAATAGTTTCATACTTGTTTTGGGTAAAGCAAACGTCAAGTGTGTTAGAGTTGTATCGGTGGTCAATAGAACTTGAGGGGATATTTGTTCTGCCTTTAGCTCCTCATTGGGTTCGACACTCTTATTTATCGAAGAAGGCTACAAACGATCCCCTATACTTGTGGGTTATCAGTGTTGGTCACATGGCGATGTGAACTGATACGTCTCTGATAACCCACAAGTATAGGGGAACAATTATAGCCTCTTTCGATAAGTAAGAGTGTCGAACCCAATGAGGAGCTAAAGGTAGAACAAATATTCCCTCAAGTTATACCGACCACCGATACAACTCTACGCACGCTTGACGTTCGCTTTACCTAGAACAAGTATGAAACTAGAAGTACTTTGTAGGTGTTTTTGGATAGGCTTGCAAGAAAGTAAAGAGCGAGTAAATAAAGACTAGGGGTTGTTAAGACAAAAAAGCAATAAAGTAAATATAGCGAGTGTGGAAAAGTGGTGGTAGGAGTTGTGAAATTGCCCCTAAGCAATTGACTATGTTACTAGACCGGTAATCACTATTGCAATTCTATTTGAGGGAGAGGCATAAGCTAACATATCATCCCTTACTTGGAATTCTATGCACTTATGATTGGAACTCTAGCAAGCATCCGCAAATACTAAAGATTCATTAAGGTAAAACCAAACCATAGCATTAAGGTATCAAGTCCCCTTTATCCCATACGCAAACAACCTACTTACTCGGGTCTGTGCTTCTATCACTCACGCCACCCACCATAAGCAAATCATAAACATATTGCAAACCCTACATCGGGAATCCCTCACGCTTGCGCGACACGGAGGGCACAATAGGACAGAACCAATAATAAAATATGCAATTCAAACCAATCATAGCAATTCATCAATCACCGATAGGACAACGAAAATCTACTCAGACATCATAGGATGGCAATACATCATCGGAAAATAATATGAAGCATAAAGCACCATGTTCAAGTAGAGGGTACAGCGGGTTGTGGGAGAGTGGACTGCTGGATATAGATGGGGGAAGGTGATGGAGATGTTGGTGAAGATGACGGTGGTGTTGGTGAAGATCGCGGTGATGATGATGGCCCCCGGCAGCACTCCGGCGCCACCGGAAGCAAGCGGGAGAGAGGCCCCCTTCTTCTTCTTCTTCCTTGACCTCCTCCCTAGATGGGAGAAGGGTTTCCCCTCTGGTCCTTGGCTCCCATGGCTTGGGAGGGGCGAGAGCCCCTCCGGGATTGGATCTATCTCTCTGTTTCTGCGTTCTGTTCCTGGCTCTGTTTCACCGTTTCGCGTCTATATGGAGATCCGTAACTCCGATTGGCCTGAAACCTTCGCTGTGATTTTTTTCCGCATATTAGCTTTCTTGCGGCAAAAGAAGAGTGGCAACCGCCTTACGGTTGGCTCACGAGGGTAGGGGGCGCGCCCAGGGGGGTCAGGCGCGCCCCCTACCTCGTGACCACCTCGGGCACCATCTCGCGTGGATTTTTCTTCTGGAATTTTCCATATTTTCCAAAAATAAGCTCCGTCCGTTTTTGTCCCGTTTGGACTCCGTTTGATATGGATATTCTGCGAAACCAAAAACATGCAAATGAGCAGGAACTAGCATCGGGCAATCGGATCAATATGTTAGTCCCAAAATAATATAAAAGTTGCCAAAAGTATATGAAAGTGAATAATATTGGCATGGAACAATCAAAAATTATAGATACGACGGAGACGTATCAGCATCCCCAAGCTTAATTCCTGCTCGTCCTCGAGTAGGTAAATGATAAAAAAGATAATTTTTGATGTGGAATGCTACCTAGCATAATCTTGATCATATGTCTAATCATGGCATGAATATTAAGACACGAGTGATCCAAAGCAATAGTCTATCATTTGACATAAAAACAATAATACTTCAAGCGTACCAACCAAGCAATTATGTCTTATTGAAATAACATAGCCAAAGAAAGCTCATCCCTACAAAATCATATAGTCTGGCTATGCTCCATCTTCACCACACAAAGCATTCACATCATGCACAACCCCGATGACAAGCCAAGCAATTGTTTCATACTTTTGACGTTCTCAAACCTTTTTAACTTTCATGCAATACATGAGCGTGAGCCATGGACATAGCACTATAGGTGGAATAGAATATGATGATGGGGGTTATGTGGAGAAGACAAAAAAGGAGAAAGTCTCACATCGACGCGGCTAATCAACGGGCTATGGAGATGCCCATCAATTGATGTCAATGTGAGGAGTAGGGATTGCCATGCAACGGATGCACTAAGAGCTATAAGTGTATGAAAGCTTAACAAAAGAAACTAAGTGGGTGTACATCCAGCTTGCTTGCTCATGAAGACCTAGGGCATTTGAGGAAGCCCATCGTTGGAATATCCAAGCCAAGTTCTATAATTAAAATTCCCACTAGTATATGAAAGTTACAACATAGGAGACAATCTATATGAAGAACATGGTGCTACTTTGAAGCACAAGATATGAGACTCACTACATGAAGAACATGGTGCTACTTTGAAGCACAAGTGTGGAAAAAGAGATAGTAACATTGCCCCTTTTATTTATTTCCTTTCTCTTTTTTTGCGGGCTTCTTTGGCCCCATTTTTTTATTTAGGCTTCTTTGGCTTCTCTTTTTTTTAATGGGGCAATGCTCTAATAATGATGATCATCACACTTTTATTTACTTAAAACTATATATTACAACTCGATACTAGAACAAAGATATGACTCTATATGAATACCACCGGCGGTGTACCGGGATGTGCAATGATCTAGCGTAGCAATGACATCAAAAAACAGACAAGCCATGAAAACATCATGCTAGCTATCTTACGATCATGCAAAGCAATATGATAATGAATGCTCAAGTCATGTATATGATGATGATGGAAGTTGCATGGCAATATATCTCGGAATGGCTATGGAAATGCCATGATAGGTAGGTATGGTGGCTGTTTTGAGGAAGATATAATGAGGCTTATGTGTGACAGAGCGTATCGTATCACGGGGTTTGGATGCACCGTGAAGTTTGCACCAACTCGAGGTGAGAAAGGGCAATGCAGTGCATCAAGAGGCTAGCAATGATGGAAGGGTGAGAGTGTGTATAATCCATGGACTCAACATTAGTCATAAAGAACTCACATACTTATTGCAAAAATCTATTAGTCATCGAAACAAATTACTATGCGCATGCTCCTAGGGGGATAGATTGGTAGGAAAAGACCATCGCTCGTCCCCGACCGCCACTCATAAGGAAGGCAATCAATAAACACCTCATGCTCCGACTTCGTTACATAACGGTTCACCATACATGTATGCTACGGGACTTGCAAACCTCAACACAAGTATTTCTCAATTTCACAATTACTCAACTAGCACGACTCTAATATCACCACCTTTATATCGCAAAACTATTGCAAGGAATCAAACATATCATATTCAGCGACCTACAAGTTTTATGTAGGGTTTTATGACTAACCATGTGAATGACCAATTCCTGTCATCTCTCTAAATAGATGTAAGTGAAGCACGAGAGTTTAGTTCTTTCTACAAAAGATATGCCCACGCTCTAACATATATAAGTGAAGCAAAAGAGCATTCTACAAATGGCGGTTGTCTATGTAAAGAGAAACAGGCAATCCAAACTTCAAATGATATAAGTGAAGCACATGAAGCAGTCTATAAAGCCATACTCAAAAGATATAAGTGAAGTGCATACAGTATTCTATAAATCAACCAAGGACCATCTCATACCAACATGGTGCATAAAAGAAAAATAAAAACCTAATTGCAAAAGACGCTCCAAGACTTTGCACATATCGCATGAACGAAACGAATCCGAAAACATACTAATATTTGTTGAAGAAAGAGGGGATGCCTTCCCAGCATCCCCAAGCTTAGACGCTTGAGTCTCCTTGAATATTTACTTGGGGTGCCTCGGGCATCCCCAAGCTTGAGCTCTTGCCTCTCTTCCTTCTTCTCACATCGAGACCTTCTCGATCATCGAACACTTCATCCACACAAAACTTCAACAGAAAACTCGGTAAGATCCGTTAGTATAATAAAGCAAATCACTACTCTAAGTACTGTTGCAAACCAATTCATATTTTGTTTTTGCATTGTCTCTACTCTAATATAACTTTTTCCCAACACCACCGTAGCATTAAGGTATCAAGTCCCCTTTATCCCATACGCAAACAACCTACTTACTCGGGTCTGTGCTTCTGTCACTCACGCCACCCACCATAAGCAAATCATAAAAATATTGCAAACCCTACATCGGGAATCCCTCACGCTTGCGCGACACGGAGGGCACAATAGGACAGCACCAATAATAAAATATGCAATTCAAACCAATCATAGCAATTCATCAATCACCGATAGGACAATGAAAATCTACTCAGACATCATAGGATGGCAACACATCATCGAAAAATAATATGAAGAATAAAGCACCATGTTCAAGTAGAGGGTACAGCGGGTTGCGGGAGAGTGGACCGCTGGATATAGATGGGGGAATGTGATGGAGATGTTGGTGAAGATGACGGTGGTGTTGGCGAAGATCGCGGTGATGATGATGGCCCCCGGCAGCGCTCCGGCGCCACCGGAAGCAAGGGGGAGAGAGGCCCCCTTCTTATTCTTCTTCCTTGACCTCCTCCCTAGATGGGAGAAGGGTTTCCCCTCTGGTCCTTGGCTCCCATGGCTTGGGAGGCGAGAGCCCTCCGAGATTGGATCTATCTCTCTGTTTTCGCGTTACATTCTCGGCTCTGCTTTCACCGTTTAGCGCGATATATGGAGATCCGTAACTCCGATTGGCCTGAAACCTTCGCCGTGATTTTTTTCCAATATTAGCTTTCTTGCGGCAAAATAAGAGCGTCAACCGCTTACGGTGGGCTCACGAGGTAGGGCGCGCCCTACCTCGTGACCACCTCTGCACCGCCTCACGTGGATTTTTCTTCCGAATTTTCCATATTTTCCAAAAATAAGCTCCGTTCGTTTTTATCCCGTTTGGACTCCGCTTGATATGGATATTCATGAAACCAAAAACATGCAACAGACAGAATCGCATCTGAGCATGGATCAATATGTTAGTCCCAAAATAATATAAAAGTTGCCAAAAGTATATGAAAGTGAATAATATTGCCATGGAACAATCAAAATTATAGATACGACGGAGACGTATCGTCTCCAACGATCTATAATTTTTTATTGTTCCATGCTGTTATATTATCATTCTTGGATATTTTATAATCATTTTATATAATTTTTTGGTACTAACCTATTGACATAGTGCCAAGTGCCAGTTGTTGTGTTTTTGCATGTTTTTTACATCGCAGGAAATCAATATCAAACGGAGTCCAAATACCGCGAAACTTTTTGGAGAATTTTTATGGACCACAACACCTAGGATGGGCCAGAGCAGCACCTGGGGGTGTCCCGAGGGGGGCACAACCCACCCAAGTGCGCCTGGGGGGCCAGGCGCGCCCAGGTGGGTAGTGCCCACCTCGGTGGCCTCCCGCACCCCCGCTTCGCCCTATAAATTCCCTAATATTCCAAAAACCTTCGGGGTAGCCCTAGATCATAAGTTCCGCCGCAACAAGGCTCTATAGCCATGAGAAACCAATCTAGACCCCGTTCTGGCACCCTGCCGGAGGGGGGAATCATCACCGGTGGCCATCTTCATCATCCCGGTGGCCACCACGATGAGGAGGGAGTAGTCCACCCTCGGGGCTGAGGGTTTGTACTAGTAGCTATGTGTTTAATCTCTCTCTCTCTCTCTCACTCGTGTTCTTGAGATGCCACGATCTTGATGTATCGCGGGCTTTGTTAATATAGTCGGATCATATGATGTTTTCCCCTCTCTATCTTGTTGTGATGAATTGAGTTTTTCCCTTTGAGATTTCGCTGTTATCGGATTGAATACTTTTATGGATTTGAGAACACTTGATATATATATTGCAATTGAATACTCGGGGTGACAATGGCGTATCGTATTGATTCACTTGATATATGTTTTGGCACTCAACTCGCGGATTCCTGAGGTGACATTGGGGTAATCTATGCATAGGGGTTGATGCACACGTTCTTGTCTTTGTTTCTCCGGTAGAAATCTTGGGGCACTCTTTGAAGTTCTTTGTGTTGGATTGAGTATTATGAATATGAATATGCTTTGGTGTTATTTTAGTATGAACTCTAGGATAGATCGAACGGAAAGAATAGCTTTATGTTATTTTAGTACAAACTCTTGAATAGATCGAACAGAAAGAATATCTTTGAGGTGGTTTCGTACCCTACAAACAATCTTATGTTTTCCGCTAGATAGGAACTTTGGAGTGATTCTTCATCGCAGTTTGAGGGGTGGTTATATGATCCAATTATATTAGCATTGTTGGGAGATTGCACTAGCGGAAGTACAGATCCTAGGCCTCATTTTCAAGCATCGCAATACCATTTGTGCTCACTTTTATCGATTGTTACATTGCTGTTTTTATTTATGCAGATTATAAAAATATATTTCTACCATCAATATTACACTTTTATCACCATCTCTTCGCCGAACTAGTGCACCTATATAATTTGCCATTGTATTGGGTGTGTTGGGGACACAAGATACTTCTTGTATTTGGTTGCAGGGTTGTTCGAGAGAGACCATCTTCATCCTACACCTCCCACGGATTGATAAACCTTAGGTCATCCACTTGAGGGAAAATTGCTACTGCCCTACAAAACTCTGCGCTTGGAGGCCCAACACGTATCTACAAGAATAAAGTTGCGTAGTATACATCAAGCTCTTTTCTGGCGCCGTTGCCTGGGAGGTGAGTGCATGAAGGTATATCTTTAGATCTTGCAATCGAATCTTTTAGTTTCTTGTTTTATCACTAGTTTGGTTTATGAAAGAAACTACATAAAAAATTGAATTGAGGTTGCATCATATTATTGATCATCTTTATAATATCTTTCTTGAAAATGATGGATCGAAAAATTGTGTTCAATTGTTAGAAGAAGAATTCTATAAAATGTTTGACAAAAAATATGTAAATGATGAGCATGATTGCAATAGTACGAATTCTTTGAATATCCATGATGCTAATGATATGCAAATCCATAAGCTTGGGGATGCTATGTTTGATGAAGATGATATCTTTAGTCCCCCAAGATTTGATGTGCACATTTGTTATAATGATTGCTTGCCTCCTATTTATGATCATTATATTGATGAAAGTGGGTTTGGAAGAGTGTCAACTCTAGGTAATGATCCCACTATTTTGGAGGGTGTTGAATCTTGTTACAATATTGGAAAAAGTGGATTTGGAGAGGTCATGACTTTATTTAGTGATGAATCCACTACTTTGGAAGAGGTTTCAATTGATTATGAGAACAAAGTTGCTATCTATGATGATTATGGTGATGACATGTATGCTATATTGAATAATGCTAACCATGAAACTTGTCATCATGATTTTAATTTTCAATCACATGATAGTTATTTTGTTGAGCTTGCTCCCACTACTATTGATGAGAATAAATTTGCTTATGTGGAGAGTAGCAAAATTTCTATGCTTATGCATCATGAAAATAATGCTTTATGTGATAGTTATATTGTTGAATTCATTCATGATGCTACTAAAAATTACTATGATAGAGGAACATATGCTTTTACATATTGCAATAATATCAAATTTCCTCTTTATGTGTTGAAAATCTTGAAGTTATGCTTGTTTTGCCTTCCTATGCTAGTTGATTCTTGTTCCCATAAGTTGTTTGCTCACAAAATCCCTATGCATAGGAAGTGGGTTAGCCTTAAATGTGCTTGACATGTGATTCATGATGCTCTTGTTATGTTTCAATTCTTATCTTTTATGCGAGCATCATTGAAATCATCATGCCTAGTAAAAGGCATTAAAGAAAAGCGCTTGTTGGGAGACAACCCAACATTTTTACCTACTGTTTTTGTGTGTTAACATGATTAAGCTACTGCAGTAATCATGTTTTATTGCTTTTGTTTCACTAAAGTGCCAAATAAAGCCTTTGGGATAATGTGGATGATAGTTGACTTGAATCTGTGCAAAAACAGAAACTTTTGCACTCAGTCCAGGAAATTTGAAAATTCACCGGAACGTGATTTTGATCTGAAATTTTTGTAGGTTATAGATATACAAATTCTCTACGTTGTCCTAATTTTTCAGAATTTTTGGAGTAGCAGAAGTATGGTTGGAGTACAGATTACTACGGACTATTCTGTTTTTGACAGATTATGTTTTCAATGCATAGTTTGCTTCTTTTCTAGTTTCTATGGCTTATATTGCTCAATATAAATTATGGAAATGATATGCTACAGTAGGCATTGTGTGGAAACAATTATTAATCTTGTCTTTGACAGTACCAAGTAAAATGGTTTGCTCTTTATCATACTAACCTATCTCACGAGGTTCCGTTAAGTTTTGTGTGATTGAAGTTTTCAAATTTTGGGTGAGATATCAATATGAGGAGAATAAAGAGTGACAAGACCTTGGGGATGCCCAAGGCACCCCAAGGTAATATTCAAGGAATATCCAAGCAACTAAGCTTGGGTATGCCCCGAAAGGCATCCCCTCTTTCGTCTCCAACATTATCGGTAACCTTACTTGAGACTATATTTTTATTCATCACGTGTTATGATTTTTACTTGGAGCATCAATTCGTTTTTGCTAGGATTTGCTTGCTATTATTTAGAATAACGTTTTGCATCTTTTATTTCAATTAAAATGTCAAGGATAGCCTTTACCATGCTTATTTTGCAAGTACTAGCAAATATGCCCATGCATTGCAACGGAAGAAAATAAATATGTACTTAAAAACCTGAAAACAATTTACAAATAAATCAACTTGCAAGTAACAACACAATATTAAAATCTCTCAAAAGTACATTACACTTGAACAGAATGAGCAGTCAGTTAGGTACACAAGGTTTGCATTGACACAACAAAATATAGAGGATCATTGTCACAAAGATAGTTCATCAAAAGTTCAAACAGAAAAACTTCTATTGAACATGTGCTATGGCACTTGAAGCAGCGTCAAACTGGGGCTTGACTAATGTTGAGGTGGAGCTAGACTGTCAAGTGCTCGTCAATGCACTGCAAGGCAATACTGCTGATCTGGCTCCGGAGGGAATCTTATTTCAGGAAATATGTACATTTGCCCAGCTGAATTTCAACAGTGTTTATTTCTCTTTTGCCCCGAGGGCATGTAATAATCTTGCTCATGCTTTAGCTGCGTTTGGTGCTAGTCGCCAAGTAGTTCAGAAGCTTTGGTCTGAGGACCTTCCAAATTATGTAAGCGTCCGGTTGGCCAGCACTTTAGCTGGACGAGTGTGATCTATGGAATCTCAGTGTTCCATTTCAAAAAAAAAAGTTCAAACAAAAAAACTTCCATTTAAGAAAAAAAATCATCATAATGAACACCACAAAGTTCCATTTAAGCAAAAAAAACTTCCGTTGAACTAATAATCAGCTATGCTAGTCATCCATGCTTATATGGTAAAAAGCATGGTGAGTTCAGTAAAGTAATCTTTAAAGCTAAACGAAGGACAAAACAGAATATACGTCCGGCCTCTTGAGTAGGGAGGACATGTCATTACAATGTATGCATTTACTCAACAGCCGCGTTTGAGGCACCCTGTAGGATTTTTTGTCGTATACATGTCCATTAACAGGAGCAACAACAATACTACACAGCAAGAACCTCCAATCGTCTTAGATACTTGCCGACAGCAGAAAATCAGACACCACGCTTGTAGCGAAGCAGGTGAGTTCTGACCAAACCTGAAAATAAGATTGCCATCTAACACATGACCTATTGAAATTCCTATGCTTTATCGGCATTCTTACCCTCTACATCTTAATCTAAATGAGGATTTGCAGTTCAGGCCACAACCATCCATCTAATAAAAGAAACCAGATGAATGCAGATGATAATTGATATCTATAGAAGCTGGAGCTTCGTATGTGGCCCGAGTTAAATTGAACAAAGACATTTTGCAGCATCTATAAGAAAATACTCTCAAACATCTAGACATTTTTCAGTTTTGTTGTCATCACGAATGTAGTAGTATAGTAAATCTCTAATAAAAAAGCAATGTACACAAGACTGTGCATGCATTGTCATTCTGAAGAACAACATAATACCCAGAGTGGCATGCGCCTTTTTTTTGTCCTGAAACTTGCAATGGCATGTACCACAAGTTTTGTCTGGCTAAGGATTGGCATGCGCGGAGCCTCGGACAATGGCTAATTACTAATTATCCATGTTTATTTGCAGCCAAGATTGACATTCTCACAAATGGCATGTACCACAAGTATTTTCTAGCTAATAGGGAATGCTACACATGCCTAATACTGTTGATTTCCTATTCATCTGACGGTAATGGTGCAACAATCAACATACTGCTGGTACCGCTGTTTTTAGGCGTAGCAAACAGCACACGTCCTCAGCAGCATGGCCAATTCCCAACTGATGCAAGTACGTGATTCCTACGGAGGACACACACGGACCTGAACGGTGGCAGTAGATGGAAACAGCGGCGGCAGAGGTGATGTGTGGAGCTTCATAGATGGCAGTGTCTGCATCGAGATTCAGTTGGGATCCCACCCGTGTCTGTTGGGGCCGTCGGGAACCGCCGCCCCTCCAAGCTTCAGCTGGAGCCTCCCCGCTGTAGTGGGAGCCGCCGCGCCTCCAATATGCAGCGGGAGCGCCAGGCCGCTGAGCTTCAACGGAGCCGCCGCGCCTCCAAGCTGCAGTAGAAGCACAACAAACCACATAAGATACGAAGATTACAAAGGTTAGCACATAAGCTTTGCACTGTAAATTCCAAGGGCCGCTACTTTCCTCCAGCTCCTTGTATGTGACATGCGAGTCTGCGACGCATCTCCTTCCTCTGTAAATTCCCAGGCCGCTACCTTTCTCGGTCTCCTCGTCATCCGTGACCTACGACGCATCTCCGGGAGAGCACCGTCGAGTGGCCCACACACTCCTCATCCAGCTCTGACCCAACCTCCTGCTCCCCGCCCCCGCTGCATCCTCCCACTCCCACCTCCTGCTCCCCACCCCCGCCGCATCCTCCCACTCCCTCCTGCTCCTCACCCCCGCTGCATCCTCCCACTCCCACCTCCTTCTCCTCGCCCCCCTGCATCCTCGGACTCATGTGTCAGCGGGGCCGCGGGGTCTTCCAGGTGGCTGGGGTTTGCTCTGGCTGCGCGTTAGGGCAGAAGTTGTGCTCAAGCGCAGCGGCAGTGGCGGGGGCAGCGAGCGGCCAGAGGTGCGTCCACGGCGGAGGGCGGGTTGAGGTCGGCCGCAGGGGCGGGCGGGTTGAGGGCGGCGGTGGCGGCTGAGGGATTTGGCTCGGCCTGGGCAGAGGCCAGGGTCGAGGCGAGGGCTTCTTTTTTTCATCGAACCGTTTTCTGGCAGATTAATGATGGATTGCGGGTCAAATAGTCAAAACAGCAGGGGCTTTTCTGTAAAAAGGACGCGACGGTGAACCCGACAAAGTCAATCCGTGCTTTATTATTACTAGGGGCGTGTTTGTATGACTGCCTCGCATCTAGCTCGTATCCGCGATGCAAATGTCAGCGTGATTGGTTACCTGCGCGGCCTCCTCAGCCTGGCCCGATCCATGCAAAATGAGCCTCTCAGCCAGGCTGAGGGGAACGCAGGAATCGGGCGTACCGGGGAGCCAGGCCCGTGCCTGCATCCACGCCTCAACCGCAACCTCTCGTTCTCTTTCCTCTTTCTTTCTCTCACGCATCGACTCGAGAAACCAACCCGCCGCTGCCGTCGTCAGATCCCCGCGAGCGTAACTCGAAGCACCCTTGCCGGCCACCGGTCCAATCTCGTCGGCGCCTCCACGCTTGGCGCTTGCGCGCCGCCCCCGCTCGACATCGCGGCTTCGCACCGCCTCAACGCCACCGAACTTCTATATAGCCAAGACACCCAGCTCATGGACGAGCTCGCCCGCCACCGCCCATCTCCGCGTCGGCGGCTTGGCGCCTCCACGCCACGCCGGGCTCGCCCCCGCCTCAACATCATCTTTCGCGCCGAACTCCTCCATAGCAGCAGGCCGCCCTGTGGATGAGCTCGCTGGGGCTCGCCAGGCCACCTGCCGTCGATCGAGAGGAAATAGGAGGAGGGGAGCATCTAGCGCCGCGAGCCGCTACTACCATCGAGCTCATCTTTGCATCCACTCAACCAGGCCACGCTCACCCAGGATCCCTCATGCCATGCAGGTTAGAGCCACCCAGGCAACCAAACACGCCCTAGGAAAATTGCCCGTGCATTGCAACGGGGAACATGCTATTAAAACATTGTCATGGTGTGAAAATATGCATAAAAATGAAAGGATTATACTCCCTCCGTTCCAAAATAAGTGTCTCAACTTTATACTAAATTTAATACAAAGTTGTACTAAGGTTGAGACACTTATTTTGGGACCGATTGAGTATGTGTTTTTACCTCCTCGTCGTATCTGGATTGATGCCCTTTTTTACTATTGTGTACAATGACATGAAAGTGTACATACCATTGCCTAATATCATATCCGCCTTAGGAGTATTGTACATTATATTTTTCATCTATATATCTTCTGTAAGAAGTAAGATCATGGTTCGAATAAAGTTGTTCGCGCTACCATTGCTCATCATATAATCTCAAAATAATATATGCATAATCGGACTCGCCAAGATAAAGATGAGATGTTGTATTTTATGATGTTATGTTTTCTACACATGCAATGGTAGTTTCCTAGGAAAATAATCTCAGTAAAACAACTGAAATAAAAACGAAGGATATTTTACCGGTATCTGATACGAACGTCAATAAAAATAGATCAGACCACCATCAATTAACACACACACATATATGGAAGTGTGCTCGATTTTTACTCAATGTGGCAAAACAAAAATTCTGCAAATGAATGGTAATTGACGAACTGTTATTAGGATTGAGATTTGATTGCTATGTGATTTGAGTATTTCCTCCTAATTTTACTTTTCTATCGATCATCTGAAAGAAAGACTGCTATATATTTCTAGTGATTTGGTCAGAACTTGAATTCCATGTTATATGCAGCACTACATGATTGCCTTAACACCGTTTTTTAAGAGTACATGTGCTAATCTGATAATCTAGATCAGAAATATGCTAATGTTGGAACCAAAATATGCGAAAGAACGTAAATTACAATATATACATTGAAGATAAGTACTAAAAACACAAAACCATAACGGTGCTAGCTGACTTGTATTATTCTTAAAATAGCATAATACTGCTACTGCTTGCTTGTTTGATTAACTACAGGGCCAGTTTTTCGATTTCACTTGAGAAAGTAAGTGAATCTTCTTCTGATGCATGATACCACCTTTTGTGTTCATCATGCACTGTGATTTTTTCCAGTTGTGTATAAACTAAACTGAAGCTATCAGTTAAATGTGAGATCGATCAAAATGGCTAACAAAATGTTGCCAATTTATGCATTTGCAAACATCTAGCGTGTTGCAACTAATTTTCTCGGCTCTCTTTTTCTGAGCTGCAGGTTGACTCCCAAACAAAGCAAAGGATAAAAGAAATAAAAACAAAAAAATAAATGTAAGAACCCAATTTATGCATTTGCAAACATCTAGCGTGTTGCAACTAATTTTCTCCGCTCTCTTTTTCTGAGCTGCAGGTTGACTCCCAAACAAAGCAAAGGATAAAAGAAATAAAAACAAAAAAATACAAAGGATAAAAGAAATAAAAACAAAAAAATAAATGCTTATAGCATACATGGGACTCCCCCTTGCAGGGGTGAGGCACAAGCCATTGTGCTACACAAACGCTTCTAGCATACATGGGACTTTCACTTTTAATAAACTAAAGCCAGCGGCCACTTGAGAAGGGAAAAAACGAATCGTTTTTCTTTTCACTTACCGGTGGCAAGGGGGTAATTATTAGCAACTACGGGGGTAATTCTTATGACGGACGACAGAAACCCAATTCTCTTTATTATTAGGTAAAGACTAGCAAAAGAGCCCGTGCGTTGCAACGGGAGAAAAATGATAATATTGCCCCTAGCACGATAAGCATTGCTCGAGACCCCTACAGGTGCGTGAGGGCCGTGTACGTCAGGACACCGGTGAGGAAAATGTCCCGTGGAAGCAGGTGGAAAATAATAGTGGAGGCCGTACATAAACCTAGCTGCTGGCTCAATCTCATAGGAACAATCACCTGATATCTGGCTATCCCGACTAATGTATTCGCCTTGATAGTTGTTTCTGACCTCTTCTGATAGCTTCCTCGTCCATCGTGGGCCCTACCACCGATGCCTCCTCGGTCCAATCTTCTTTAATCATGTCCATCTTTTATTCCTTCTCCTTTTAGTAACTCTCACTTTATAGATGCATTGATAGCATCGTCTCTATCCCTGAAATCCACATGTTTAGATTTGTTCCAAAATTTTGCAATCCATAAATATAAGGATTTGCCCCCAAATAAAATGACATAACAATTCAAAATCAAACATCTGCGCATGTAAAATGGGGAGAATTTAAAACCTCGAAAAATGCATTCGAAAAAAGAATGCTGAAGTAAATTCCCTTAAGAGCTTCTGAAAAGTCTCAATGTATATTTAAAAGATTTTTGGATGGACAACCCTTTCAATACGATTTATTGAACAATAAATTCAGTTAATTCCTATGAACCATGGCAGGCTGAGTCGAGAAATTGTGGCATGGGAGGTCCATATCCTGGGAACTTGATGGTGTGTTTTGTTACTATAGAATAGTAGTACGAAAAAACAAGGATCACGATGTTTTCGTGAAGAAAGTCATACTTTCTGTTGCTGCACATAGAGCTCCAGTGGAGAATTGCCGTTGGCAACAAATCACACTGACATTATATTCTTCCCCGGTTTTTTGTTTTGATCCTGCAATTCTTGCTCCTGCAGCTCATTTGGCCAGCCATTAAATAAACAATAGTAACGGAGGGAGCATGCTATCTAGGGTCAGAATTAAATGGAGGTCCTAGTTCATCATTAGGGAAAGAAATAGTAACATAAGGAGTATGCTCTTTAGGGTGACGATTAGATGAAGTTCCTGATTCATCATTACTTTACTTTTGAGGTTAAATTCGAAATAACTCATCAAGTAATAATCTATTTTGCAAAAATATATGGCTTTTGGATAAGGCAGGCACAACCACTGGCATCACCATCATATATCTCTTAACCTAACTATAGAAAAATGTCTTTAAAAGTTCTGATACATCTTAAGTCCTAACTACAGTGGGTACATCACTATTTAGATGCTCTGAAGTAAAGAGGTGTTCACAAGGAGAATTCAAAACTAACACGTCTTCTTGAACTGAAGCACTATTTGTATATCGAAAATGTTCTGAAACTGCTGAACCTGAGCTTATCTAACAAGTATTAAACATTCAACTTTTCTACCATGCTTGACCTGGTATGCTTGAGGGAAACAAAAATAGAAGTTTAACCTTACGTAAAGATACGATTAAATGGTGGTTCATTGATGGAGTAATCAGATAATGCGAAAATCAATTGTAATAATAAAAAAGAGTTGCAGTAATCACTAATAATATATTTTTTGTCAACTCTGGAGAAAACTTGCTACCTGCTGCTACAACCAATTGACTCATGCACAAACACCTCTAATGTATAAACGTACAAACATGACTCGCTGCTACATATGAATTCTACTCACTTCTACATATGAATGCTTGTGAATTCTTCAGGTTACAACAAGAAACTGAAGGATATACAAAATCATGAAAAATCTTTGTTCTTCATGCAGATGAAGGTACATGATTAATTGTTATCACAACACATCAAAGCTTACTTCCAACGATTTTAAATGCATGTCACTTTTACTTGCCATACATCTGGAAAAGAAACTAAGGCAATGACGCTAGAAGACTTTTCTTTGCCGAACATATGGAAAAAAGAAAAACCTAAGGTAATGACGATGGAAGCTATGGTTGCAGGCACACACTAAAAGATCCTGGTGAAGAATAAAGCCCAAAACTCATGCTCTTTTCAAATTTCAATTTTAAGTAAATTCTGAAACATAACAGAACTGCTACTTCAAGGTTGCTAATGTTCTGATCATCCATAGTTGAGTCTTGAGAACAACATGATTTATTAACCAAAAGTAGGAATTTTCAGGTCTGGAGGGCACAATACAGACATTATGTTGAACTTGGATCAGTAAAAAGAATTGGTAAACTGAAGTGCAATCAAATGAACACGTATGCACATCGGTAAACTGGAGTGAAATCAAATGAACACGCATACACATCGGTAAACTATGCATTGGTATGCACTGCAAGCGCAACACATTTGTGTCTGAAACTGAAACAACACACTTCAGAGAAGAAGATTCAGAATAGCACAAAACCACATGAGTGAGACGTTTACGAGCTCGGCTCAGCAACAATCAGACCCTCCTTGTCAGCCTCTTGCAAGGTTAGCAATAATTCACAAGGTTATTCTAACTCGTCTCCAGATCGAAATTTTTACAAATCTGCACAATCAAGCAAAAATTGGGTATATAGTGCGGATCTGGGAGCAAGCACCTGGTACTTGGGGACTTTCAGACGGGGGATCTGGTGGTGCCGCCAATTTCCAGCGATGTCAGCTGAAAGGAGGCGGGCCCGGAGCAGCAGCCGGCGACGGGATGACGGGGAGCACCTCGAGGGCATGACCGACCAGTTCCATGGCTCCCTCAGTAGGGAGTTGGCCGGCTGAAGAGCGGTGGAGGCAGAGGAGGGGGGAGAGGAGTTGGGGGATGGTGTGGCGCCGGCGTCGTGTGTCTCCGGTGATGGAAAGCCGCAGGGGTGGGGGCGGCGGACGGCGTAGAGGCGGTGGCGGCGCGCGGCGGCGTGGCGGTGGTCGGCTGCGGCGGCGCACGGCGGCGTGTCGGGGGCCGGCGGTGCGCAGCAGCGTGGCAGGGCGCCGGCGGCGCGTTGGAGGTCGAGACGGGGCGTGCGTTTTTTCCCTCGCCCGTACCGGTTCGTTCGTGCTCTTCTTCTTATTTTCACCCTAAAGGCCGAGCCGAGGCCCAAGCCCAACACACAAAACGTTTACTCTATTTATTAGCATTAAAACTGTAGCGCGGGTTAATTACAGTAAAACACAGGGGTTTTTTCAAAAAATGACGCGACGGTGAACCCGGAGACCCAATCCGTGCTTTATTATTAGGGAGAGATTAGGGAAAGATACATGTTGCTATTTCAAAACAGAAAGTATATCGCTGTTGCAAAAATTCCCTAGAAAAGTCAGAATGTGATAAAATGTTGAAACTTTTTGCATAATAAGATCTGATAAATTTTCTACAGTGTGGTAAATTTTCAGAATTTTTGGAGTTAGGAAAGTATGATGAAGCTTGCATTCTTTATAGACTGTACTGTTTTGGCATATTGCTATTATGTTTGCATTGTTTGCATATGTTTTCTTGTTTAATGATCTATTTGAAGATAGGAGTATTAAATATGCAGAGGCATTTAGTATGCAATGTTTAATAACATTTTTTGTGATTTGCTATAGTAGAGAATGATAAGGTTTTTGCATTGATCTATACTAACTTATCTCACGAGTTCTTGTTGAGTTTTGTGTGGATGAAGTTTTTGAGATTTAGGAAAACCGTGATATAAGAAGAATGAAGAAGACACAAGAGCTCAAGCTGGGGATGCCCAATGCATCCCAAGTTAATATTTCAATAAGTCTCAAGCATCTAAGCTTGGGGATGCCCCGGTAGGCATCCCACCTTTCTTCTTCAACGATTATCGGTTATTATCGGTTGATCCTAAGTTTTTGCTTCTTCAAATGATGTGCGCTATTCTTGGAATGTCATTTTATTATGTTTTAATAAAATACTTAGAACTGAAAGTTTTTAAATAAAATAGAGTCCTCAAATAGTTGCCAGAGAGGCTAGGTAAGCGGCACTCACATCCCGTCAACGAAGCTCTTTTCTATGGAATTGCTCTAGTGCTTCACTTATATCTTTTTGAGCATGGTGTGCTTTAGTATTTTTGAAGTAATTCTCTCTTGCTTCACGTAAATTAATTTGAGAGAAAGAAATATTATGCTCATGATCTTCACGTATATTTATTTGAGCTTATCAAAAGCAACATATGAAAATTAGTTCCGAAGTGATAGATATCCAAAAAGAATATAATAAAAACTTTCATGAAGATCATTGGACAAAATAAACTTGGTTCCTTGTAATAGTTTTGAGATATGATGATGTGATATGTGAGTCGTGTTGATGAGTAATTGTGCTTTAGCAAGAATATTGGTGTTAAGGTTTGTGATTCCCTATGCAAGCACGAAAGTCAATAGTTGTGCAACGAAATTGCATCCTACTTGTGGTGCATTATTCGGTGTTAATTATGCTTCATACTCGCTTATGAGATTATTCGTTTCTTGGTTGGTCGCTTCTCAATCTTTTGCTAGCCTTCATTTTGCACTAAGTATGATCACTACTTGTGCATCCAAAATCCTTTAAACCAGTTTTGCCACATGAGTCCACTATACCTACCTATATGCGGTATTCTTTTGCCATTCTAAGCAAATTTGTATGTGCCATCTCTAATTTTTAAAATAAATTTCTCTTTTGTGTGCTCGTACCGCTCGCGAGGCGGTGAGGGGTGGCCAATATTTTCCATGCTAGATGTGTTATTCTCATGATGAGTGTTTATTCACTTGTCATTGCACGAGAGTAAGGCAAATGTATTAGGGATGCCCAGTCCCAAAATGAAAAATGAATTTACTTTATGTTGTCAAATAATAAATTCCTTGGAAACTGTTGGTATGGAGGGCACCCGTGGATACGGTTAGCCATGGAAAGTGAAAGTATGGTGGAAAAAGGAATAAACTTTATTTTCTGTTTGGGAACCGCCTATTATATATCTAGCATGGAAAGTGTTGGGAACTCTAAGTCGTTTTCGTTGGTGGTAAAGGCACACCTCCCAAAATGTTTTTATCTCTAAGTTTTTCGCTTTGAGCTCTGGCACCTCTACAAATCCCTACTTCCCTTTGGGAAGGGCCTTTCTTTTACTTATGCAATTTGTATTTTGAATTTGAGTCTCCATATTCTCTTATAAATCACAACCTAGGAGGCACTATGATCGTACTTGAGCATTGGGTGTAGCTAATATGCGAGTGTGTTTCATGAATGGATCAATGATTGAGCATGATGGGCTAGGGATAACTTATTTTAGCGTTGATATTTTGAAAGACATGGTTGGTTGCTGATGTACTTGAGTATTTAAGTCGCATGTCAAAACTAGACTATTGCTTTGAAGCATATAAAAGTCCAAATGTCCATGCTAAAAAATAAAAGACTATGTGATGAACATGTTAGGCAGCATTCCACATCAAAAATTCTGTTTTTATCATTTACCTACTCGAGGACGAGCAGGAATTAAGCTTGGGGATGCTGATACGTCTCCAACGTATCTATAATTTTTTATTGTTCCATACTGTTATATTATCATTCTTGGATGTTTTATAATCATTTTATATCATTTTTGGTACTAACCTATTGACATAGTGCCAAGTGTCAGTTGCTGTTTTTTGCATGTTTTTTACACTGCAAGAAATCAATATCAAACGGAGTGCAAACACCATGAAACTTTTTGGAGAATTTTTATGGACCAGAACACCCAGGATGGGCCAGAGCAGCACCTGGGGGGTTCCCCGAGGGGGCACAACCCACCAGGGCACGCCTGGGAGCCCAGGCGCGCCCAGGTGGGTTGTGCCCACCTCGGTGGCCTCCCGCACCCCCACTTCGCCCTATAAATTCCCAAATATTCCAAAACCCTTTGGGGTAGCTGATACGTCTCCATCGTATCTACTTTTCCAAACATTTTTGCCCTTGTTTTGGACTCTAACTTGCATGATTTGAATGGAACTAACCCGGACTGACGCTGTTTTCAGTAGAATTGCCAAGGTGTTATTTTTGTGAAGAAACAAAAGTTCTCGAAATGACCTGGAACTTCATGGAGACTATTTTTGGAAATAATAAAAAATACTGGCAAAAGAATCAAGGCCAGGGGGGCCACACCCTATTCACGAGGGTGGGAGGCGCGCCTGCCCCCCTGGGCGCACCCCCTGTCTCATGGGCCCCCTGGAGCTCCACCAACCTCAACTCCAACTCTATATATTCGTGTTTGGGGAGAAAAAAATCAGAGAGAAGGATTCATCGCATTTTACGATACAGAGCCGCCGCCAAGCCCTAATATCTCTCAGGAGGGCTGATCTGGAGTCCGCTCGGGGCTACGGAGAGGGGAATCCATCGCCATCGTCATCATCAACCATCCTCCATCACCAATTTCATTATGCTCACCGCCGTGCGTGAGTAATTCCATCGTAGGCTTGCTGGACGGTGATTGGTTGGATGATATTTATCATGTAATCGAATTAGTTTTGTTAGGGTTTGATCCCTAGTATCCACTATGTTCTGAGATTCATGTTGCTATGACTTTGCTATGTTTAATGCTTGTCACTAGGGCCCGAGTGCCATTATTTCAGATCTGAACCTATTATGTTTTCATGAATATATGTGAGTTCTTGATCCTATCTTGCAAGTCTATAGTCACCTACTATGTGTTATGATCCGGCAACCCCGAAGTGACAATAATCGGGACCACTCCCGGTGATGACCATAGTTTGAGGAGTTCATGTATTCGCTATGTGTTAATGCTTTGGTCCGTGATGTCTACTATGCAACCTTCTCCTTGTAGACGTTGTTGGGCCTCCAAGTGCAGAGGTTTGTAGGACATTAGCAAATTTCCCTCAAGTGGATGACCTAATGTTTATCAATCCGTGGGAGGCGTAGGATGAAGATGGTCTCTCTCAAACAACCCTGCAACCAAATAACAAAGAGTCTCTTGTGTCCCCAACACACCCAATACAATGGTAAATTGTATAGGTGCAATAGTTCGGCGAAGAGATGGTGATACAAGTGCAACAATGGATGGTAGATATAGGTTTTTGTAATCTGAAAATATAAAAACAGCAAGGTAACAAGTAGTAAAAGTGAGCATAAACGGTATTGCAATGCTAGGAAACAAGGCCTAGGGTTCATACTTTCACTAGTGCAAGTTCTCTCAACAATAATAACATAATTGGATCATATAACTATCCCTCAACATGCAACAAAGAGTCACTCCAAAGTCACTAATAGCAGAGAACAAACGAAGAGATTTCTGTAGGGTACGAAACCGCCTCAAAGTTATCCTTTCTGATCGATCTATTCAAGAGTCCGTAGTAAAATAACACGAAGCTATTCTTTCCTTTCGATCTATCATAGAGTTCATACTAGAATAACACATCAAGACACAAATCAACCAAAACCCTAATGTCACCTAGATACTCCAATGTCACCTCAAGTATCCGTGGGTATGATTATATGATATGCATCACACAATCTCAGATTCATCTATTCAACCAACACAAAGAACTTCAAAGAGTGCCCCAAAGTTTCTACCGGAGAGTCAAGACGAAAACGTGTGCCAAACCCTATGCATAGGTTCATGGGCGGAACCCTCAAGTTTATCACCAAAACATACATCAAGTGGATCACGTGATATCCCATTGTCACCACAGATAAGCACGGCAAGACATACATCAAGTGTTCTCAAATCCATAAAGGCTCAATCCGATAAGATAACTTCAAAGGGAAAACTCAATCCATTACAAGAGAGTAGAGGGGGAGAAACATCATAAGATCAAACTATAATAGCAAAGCTCGCGATACATCAAGATCGTATCATCTCAATTACACGAGAGAGAGAGAGAGAGAGAGAGAGAGAGATCAAACACATAGCTACTGGTCCATACCCTCAGCCCCGAGGGTGAACTACTCCCTCCTCGTCATGGAGAGCGCCGGGATGATGAAGATGGCCACCGGTGAGGATCCCCCTCCGCAGGTACCGAACAGGTCCGATTGGTTTTTGGTGGCTACAGAGGCTTGCGGCAGCGAAACTCCCGATCTATTGTGTTCCCCGATGTTTTTAGGGTATATGGATATTTATAGGTGAAAGAAGTCGGTAAGGGGAGCCACGAGGGGCCCACGAGGGTGGAGGGCGCGCCCAGGGGGTGGGCACGCCCCCTGCCTCGTGGCTTCCTAATTGCTTCCCTTACGTACACTCCAAGTCTTCTGGATTGCTTCCGTTCCGAAAATAACTCTCCCGAAGGTTTCATTCCGTTTGGACTCCGTTTGATATTCATTTTCTATGAAACACCGAAACAAGGGGAAAACAGAAACTGGCACTGGGCTCTAGGTTAATAGGTTAGTCCCAAAAATAATATAAAAGTGCATAATAAATCCCATAAAACACCCAAGATGGATAATATAATAGCATGAATACTTCATAAATTATAGATACGTTGGAGACGTATCAGCATCCCCAAGCTTAATTCCTGCTCGTCCTCGAGTAGGTAAATGATAAAAGAAATAATTTATGAAGTGTGAATGCTAGTAGGTGCATAAGTTTGATCAATGATAATTTCAATCACCTTTTCTAGTATCATCATATGTCATAACAATAGCTCAACTCATAAAACTTTGCATGATCAAGTAACAAACTATTCACATGTTAAAGTATAGATCATAAACTTTCTTGAAAACTAACAAACCTTGTTATTAGTCATCAAACAATTGCAATTCATCTTATTTTCAGGAAGATTCTATGTCAGAGCTTTGATTCAGCAAACTTCACATACTCAACTATCATTTAGTCTTCCATGATTGCTACCACTCAAAGCATATTTTTAGAACAAATAGTATTCATCGAACACAGAGAACGATAGGGGCTTAATGTTTCGCCTCCCAACATTTTACCTCAAGGGTAATGTCAACAGTAATAATTCATGCTCAAATATATTTGAATGGCCATATATGCTTAGATCTTTCCATCACATGATGCTTGCCAACTAAAGAGTAGGTTGGAATGAGAAGGAATACTGCCGACTCTTGCATAAAATTAAAAGATAGGCCCTTCACAGAGGTAAGCAGGGATTTGCAGAGGTGCCAGAGCTCGAAGCAAAAACAGAGATGAAAATAATTTTGAGAGGTATGCTTTCATTGTCAACATAACGGCCAAGAGTTCCCAATATCTTCCATACTACATACATTATAGGCGGTTCCCACACAGAAAGGTAAAGTGTTTACTCCCCCTCCACCAACATTCACACTCCACGGCTCGTCCGAAACAACGGGTGCCGTCCAACTATCAACATTCCTGGGGGAGTTTGTTTAAATTATTTGTGAATTTGTTTTTGATCTTTTGATCATAGGACTGGGCATCCCAGTTACCAGCCATTTTCTCGTGAATGATGAGCGGAGTCCACTCATCGTGAGAATAACCCACCTAGCATGGAAGATATTGACAGCCCCTAGTCGCTACATGAGCGATTCGGGCATACAAAAAAGATTATTATTTGAAGGTTTAGAGTTTGGCACATGCAAATTTACTTGGAACGGCAGGTAAATACCACATATAGGTAGATATGGTGGACACTCATGGAATAAACTTGGTTGAAGGAATTTGGATGCACAAGCAGTATTCCCGCTTAGTACAGAAATTTTGGCTAGCAAAGGATGCTAAATAGCAAGCACCACATGTTAGAGGATCCATAACAATATAACTTCTATACAAATATACCCAAGCATAACTCATTATGTTGTCTTCCTTGTCCAGCTTCAACTAATTTGCTTAGGTTTGAAAATAATTAATGGGGCTCACAATCATAGAATATGTCCAAGATAGTATATTTATATGTGAAATCTCTCTTCCTTCAATATTCTTTCATGAATTGTTCAAGTGACCAAATACAATGTTTGCTAACCTTCAATAAATTTACCACCTCTACTTCTTATATGTGAAGGCATTACTCCCCATGGGAAAGGCATATGAAACATATATAATTTCAGATTTATGACATTCAAATCATTCAACCATTTACTCATAGAATATAAGTGAAGCACACGAGTAAATGACAAACTGCTCCAAAAAGATATAAGTGAAGATCAATGAGTAGTTAAATAATTATGTAGCTATGTGAAGACTCTCTCTCATTTAAGAATTTCAGATCTTTGGATTTTATTCAAACAGCAACAAAGCTAAAGAAAATAAAATGACGCTCCAAGCAAAACACATATCATGTGGTGAATAAAAATATAGCTCCAATTAAAGTTACTGATGAACGAAGACAAAGGAGGGGATGCGATCCGGGGCATCCCCAAGCTATGGCTCTTGGTTATCCTTGAATATTACCTTGGGGTGCCATGGGCATCCCCAAGCTTAGGCTCTTGCCACTCCTTATTCCATAGTCCATCGAATCTTTACCCAAAACTTGAAAACTTCACAACACAAAACTTAACAAAAAATCTCGTGAGCTCCGTTAGCGAAAGAAAACGAAACACCACTTCAAGGTACTGTAATGAACTATTTATTTATTTGTATTGGTGTTAAATCTACTATATTCCAACTTCTATATGGTTTATAAACTATTTTACTAGCCATAGATTCATCAAAATAAGCAAACAACACACGAAAAACAGAATCTGTCAAAAATAGAACAGTCTGTAGTAATCTGTAACTAACGCAAACTTCTGGAACTCAAAATATTCTACCAAAATAAGAAGACCTAGATAATTTGTTTATTGATCTACTGCAATTGGAATCAGTATTCTATCACGTTCTGGTGATTTTAAACAATTGTTTTCGTGAACAGAAAGTTTCTGGAATTTTCAGCAAGATCAAATAACTATCATCCAAGAAGATCCTATAGGTATTACTTGGCACAAACACTAATTAAAACATAAAACCAAATCTAAACAGAGGCTAGATGATTTATTTATTACTAAACAGGAACAATAAAATTGGTTTGCCTCCCAACAAGCGCTAACGTTTAACGCCCCTAGCTAGGCATGATGATTTCAATGATGCTCACCTAAAAGATAAGAATTGAAATATAAAGAGAGCATCATGAAGAATATGTCTAGCACATTTAAGTCTAACCCACTTCCTATGCATAGGGATTTTGTGAGCAAACAACTTATGGGAACAAGAATCAACTAGCATAGGAAGGCAAAACAAGCATAACTTCAAGATTTTCAACACATAAAGAGGAAATTTGATATTATTGCAATATGTAAAAGCATATGTTCCTCTCTCATAGTAATTTTTAGTAGCATCATAAATGAATTCAACAATATAACTATCGCATAAAGCATTATTTTCATGATGCATAAGCATAGAAATTTTACTACTCTCCACATAAGCAAATTTATTCTCATCAATAGTAGTGGGAGCAAACTCAACAAAATAACTATCATGTGAAGCATAATCCAATTGAAAATTAAAATCATGATGACAAGTTTCATGGTTATCTTTATTCTTTATAGCATACGTGTCATCACAATAATCATCATAAATAGGAGGCATGCTTTCATCATAATAAATTTGCTCATCAAAACTTGGGGGACTAAACATATCATCTTCATCAAACATAGCATCCCCAAGCTTGTGGCTTTGCATATCATTAGCATCATGGGTATTCAAAGAATTCATACTAACAACATTGCAATCATGCTCATCATTCACATATTTTATGCCAAGCATTCTATGTAATTCTTCTTCTAGTACTTGAGCACAACTTTCCTTCCCATCATTTTCACTAAAAACATTAAAAAGATGAAGCATATGAGGCACCCTTAATTCCATTTTTTTGTAGTTTCTTTTATAGACCTAACTAGTGATAAAACAAGAAACAAAAAGATTCGATTGCAAGATCTAAAGATATACCTTCGAGCACTCACCTCCCCGGCAACGGCGCCAGAAAAGAGCTTGATGTCTACTACGCAACCTTCTCCTTGTAGACGTTGTTGGGCCTCCAAGTGCAGAGGTTTGTAGGACAGTAGCAAATTTCCCTCAAGTGGATGACATAAGGTTTATCAATCCGTGGAAGGCGTAGGATGAAGATGGTCTCAGTCAAACAACCCTACAACCAAATAACAAAGAGTCTCTTGTGTCCCCCAACACACCCAATACAATGGTAAATTGTATAGGTGCACTAGTTCGGCGAAGAGATGGTGATACAAGTGCAATATGGATTGTAGATATAGGTTTTTGTAATCTCAAAATATAAAAACAGCAAGGTAACAAGTGGTAAAAGTGAGCATAAACGGTATTGCAATGCTAGGAAACAAGGCCTAGGGTTCATACTTTCACTAGTGCAAGTTCTCTCAACAATAATAACATAATTGGATCATATAAATATCCCTCAACATGCAACAAAGAGTCACTCCAAAGTCACTAATAGCGGAGAACAAATGAAGAGTTTATTGTAGGGTACGAAACCACCTCAAAGTTATCCTTTGTGATTGATCTATTCAAGAGTCCGTACTAAAATAACATGAAGCTATTCTTTCCGTTCAATCTATCATAGAGTTCGTACTAGAATAACACATTAAGACACAAATCAACCAAAACCCTAATGTCACCTAGATACTCCAATGTCACCTCAAGTATCCGTGGGTATGATTATACGATATGCATCACACAATCTCAGATTCGTCTACTCAACCAACACAAAGAACTTCAAAGAGTGCCCCAAAGTTTCTACCGGAGAGTCAAGACGAAAACGTGTGCCAACCCCTATGTATAGGTTCATGGGCGGAACCTGCAAGTTGATCACCAAAACATACATCAAGTGGATCACGTGATATCCCATTGTCACCACAGATAAGCACGACAAGACATACATCAAGTGTTCTCAAATCATTAAAGGCTCAATCCGATAAGATAACTTCAAAGGGAAAACTCAATCCATTACAAGAGAGTAGAGGGGGAGAAACATCATAAGATCCAACTATAATAGCAAAGCTCGCGATACATCAAGATCGTATCACCTCAAGAACACGAGAGAGAGAGAGAGAGAGAGAGAGAGAGAGAGAGAGAGATCAAACACATAGCTACTGGTACATACCCTCAGCCCCGAGGGTGAACTACTCCCTCCTCGTCATGGAGAGCGCCGGGATGATGAAGATGGCCACTGTGAGGATCCCCCTCTCGTGAGGTGCTTGAACAGGTCCCGATTGGTTTTGGTGGCTCTGAGAGGTTTGCGGCGGAACTCCCGATCTATTGTGTTCCCTGATGTTTTTAGGGTATATGGATATATATAGGCGAAAGAAGTCGGTAAGGGGAGCCACGAGGGGAACATGAGGGTGGAGGGCACGCCCAGGGGGGTGGGCCCGCCCCCTGCCTCTTTCCTTCCTCGATGCTTCCCTTACGTACACTCCAAGTCTTCTGGATTGCTTTCGTTCCAAAAATAACTCTCCTGAAGGTTTCATTCCGTTTGGACTCCGTTTGATATTCCTTTTCTATGAAACACTGAAACAAGGGAAAAAACAAAAAGTGGCACTGGGCTCTGGATTAATAGGTTAGTCCCAAAAATAATATAAAAGTGCATAGTAAAGCCCATTAAACATCCAAGATGGATAATATAATAACATGAATACTTCATAAATTATAGATACGTTGGAGACGTATCAGTCCGGTACTCTATTAAAAGGAGGCCTTAATATCCCTTAGTTTCTGCTAGGACCCCGCTGCCACGGGAGGGTAGGATAAAAGATGTCATGCAAGTTCTTTTCCATAAGCACGTATGACTATATTCGGAATACATGCCTACATTACATTGATGAATTGGAGCTAGTTCTGTGTCACCCTATGTTATAACTGTTGCATGAATAATCGCATCCGGCATAATTCTCCATCATCGATCCAATGCCTACGAGATTTTCACATATTGTTCTCTGCTTAGTTACTTTTCCGTTGCCACTGTTACAATCACTAAAATACTGCTACTATTACTTTTGCCACCGTTACCGTTACTTCCATACTACTTTGCTACTAAATACTTTGTTGCAGATATTAAGTTATCCAGGTGTGGTTGAATTGACAACTCAACTGCTAATACTTGAGAATATTCTTTGGCTCCCCTTGTGTCGAATCAATAAATTTGGGTTGAATACTCTACCATCAAAAATTGTTGCGATCCCCTATACTTGTGGGTTATCAAGACTATTTTCTGGTACCGTTGCCGGGGAGCATACCTCTATTCTTTGAGTCACTTGGGATTTATATTTGCTGGTCACTATGAGGAACTTGAAAGACGAGAAAACTAAAATTTATCCCTCAACTACGATGGGAGGTAAGGAACTTCCATCTAGCTTTGCACTTGATTCACCTTCTGTTTTGAGTAAGCTTGCGACACCTAAACCTGCTTCTGCTATTAATTCTGATATGTCGCATGTTATTGATGATGCCACTTCTGCTATGCATGATGCTTATGATGAAACTACTTCTATGCTTGATACTACTGTGCCATTAGGTGAATTTCTTGACGAACAACTTGCTAGGGCTAGAGAGAATGAAATTATTGAAACTGAGAATATTGACGAAAGTGATGATGAAGATTCTCCCCCTAGATATGAATTGCCTGTTGTGCCTGAGGGCTATGTTATGGATGAAGAAACTGCTAGAGACTTTCTTGCTTGCAATGATAGGAATGATCTTAAGAAATTATTAGCTAAGTTGAAAGAAAAATTTCTAAATGCTAGAATGAAATATGATCCTGCTTATGATACTTCACCTATCTTTGTTACTGATAAGGATTATGAATTCTCTGTCGACCCTGAGGTAATTACTTTGGTTGAATCTGATCCTTTTTATGGCTATGAATCTAAAACTGTTGTGGCACATCTTACTAAATTAAATGATATAGCCACCCTGTTCACTAATGATGAGAAAACTCGCTACTATTATATCCTTAAATTATTTCCGTTCTCATTAAAGGGTGATGCTAAGATATGGTTTAATTCTCTTGATCCTGGCTGTGTGCGTAGTCCTCAGGATATGATTTATTACTTCTCTGCTAAATATTTCCCTGCTCATAAGAAACAAGCTGCTTTAAGGGATATATATAATTTTGTGCAAATTGAAGAAGAGACTCTTGTTGGAGAACGTTGCAGAAAATAAAAATTTTCCTACGGTTTCACCAAGATCCATCTATGAGTTCATCTAGCAACGAGTGATAGGAGTGTGTCTACATACCTTTGTAGATCGCGAACGGAAGCGTTCAAGAGAACGGGGTTGAGGGAGTCGTACTCGTCATGATCCAAATCACCGATGACCAAGTGCCGAACGGATAGCACCTCCGCGTCCAACACACGTCGGGCGGATGGCGTCTCCGCACCTTGATCCAGCAAGGAGGAGGAGAGGTTGATGAAGATCCAGCAGCATGACGGCGTGGTGGTGGATGCAGCGAGGCTCGGCAGGCTTTGCCAAGCAACTACGGGATGGAGAGGTGTAGCGAGGGAGGGAGGGAGGCGCCGGTGTTGGGTGCCGCTGCCCTCCCACCCCTCTTTATATAGGGACCCAGGCGCCGGCCCTAGGAGATGGGATCTCCTAGGGGTCGCCGCCAAGGGGGGACTTGCCCCCAAGGCAAGTGGGCGCGCCCCCTAGGGTTCCCAACCCTAGGCGCAGAGGGGGCCAGGGGTGCACCAGCCCACCAGGGGCTGGTTCCTCCCACTTCAGCCCATGGGGCCCTCCGGGATAGGTGGCCCCACCGATGGACCCGGGACCCTTCCGTGGTCCGGTACAATCACCGGTGGACACGAAACTTTCCGATGGCAAACTCGACTTCCCATATATAATTCTTTACCTCCGGACCATTCCGAACTCCTTGTGACGTCCGGGATCTCATCCGGACTCCAAACAACTTTCGGTTTGCTGCATACTCATATTCATACAACCCTAGCGTCACCGAACCTTAATGTGTAGACCCTACGGGTTCGGAGACATCTGAACATGACCGAGACGCTCTCGGTCAATAACCAACAGCGGGATCTGGATACCCATGTTGGCTCCACATGCTCCTCGATGATCTCATCGGATGAACCACGATGTCGAGGATTCAAGCAACCCCATATACAATTCCTTTGTCAATCGGTATGTTACTTGCCCGAGATTCGATCGTCGGTATCCCAATACCTCGTTCAATCTCGTTACGGCAAGTCACTTTACTCATCAGTAATGCATGATCCGTGACCAAACACTTGGTCACCTTGAGCTCATTTGATGATGCATTACCGAGTGGGCCCAGTGATACCTCTCCGTGTACGGAGTGACAAATCCCGATCTCGATCCGTGTCAACCCAAGACACTTTCGGAGATACCGTAGTGCACCTTTATAGTCACCCGCCACGTTATGACGTTTGGTACACCCAAAGCACTCCTACGGTATCCGGGAGTTACACGATCTCATGGTCTAAGGAAAAGATACTTGACATTGGAAAAGCTCTAGCAAAACGAACTACACGATCTTGTGCTATGCTTAGGATTGGGTCTTGTCCATCACATCATTCTCCTAATGATGTGATCCCGTTATCAATGGCATCCAATGTCCATAGTCAGGAAACCATGACTATCCGTTGATCAACGAGCTAGTCAACTAGAGGCTCACTAGGGACATATTGTAGTCTATGTATTCACACGTGTATTACGATTTCCGGATAATATAATTATAGCATGAATAAAAGACAATTATCATGAACAAGAAATACAATAATAATCCTTTTATTATTGCCTCTAGGGCATATTTCCAACAGTCTCCCACTTGCACTAGAGTCAATAATCTAGTTACATTGTGATGAATCAAACACCCATAGAGTTCTGGTGTTGATCATGTTTTTCTCGCGGAAGAGGTTTAGTCGACGGATCTGCGACATTCAGATCCGTATGCACTTTGCAAATTTCTATGTCTCCATCTTGAACATTTTCACGGATGGATTTGAAGCGACGCTTGATGTGCCTGGTCTTCTTGTGAAACCTGGGCTCCTTGGCAAGTGAAATAGCTCCAGTGTTGTCACAGAAGAGTTTGATCGGCCCCGACGCTGCCTCCGAGGCTGCCATGTACTCCGCTTCACATGTAGATCCCGCCACGACGCTTCGCTTGCAGCTGCACCAGCTCTTGCTCCACCATTCAACATATACGTATCCGGTTTGTGACTTAGAGTCATCCAGATCGTGTCGAAGCTAAGCGTCGGCGTAACCCTTCTGACGAGCTCTTCGTCACCTCCATAAATGAGAAACATGTCCTTAGTCCTTTTCGGTACTTCAGGATATTCTTGACCGCTGTCCGGTGTTCCTTGCGGGATTACTTTGGTACCTTCCTACCAAACTTACGGCAAGGTTTACATCAGTGCAGTACACAGCATGGCATACATAATAGACCCTATGGCTGAGGCATAGGGATGACACTCATCTCTTCTATATCTTCTGCCGTGGTGGGACATTGAGCCGAGCTCAATTTCACACCTTATGTCTGAGCAAGAACCCTTTCTTGGACTGATCCATTTTGAACTTCTTCAATATCTTATCAAGGTATGTGCTTTGTGAAAGACCTATGAGGCGTCTCGATCTATCTCTATAGATCTTGATGCCTAATATATAAGCAGCTTCTCCAAGGTCCTTCATTGAAAAACTCTTATTCAAGTAGGCCTTAATGTTGTCCAAAAGTTCTATATCATTTCCCATCAAAAGTATGTCATCTACATATAATATGAGAAATGCTCTGAGCTCCCACTCACTTTCTTGTAAACGCAGGCTTCTCCATAAGTCTGCATAAACCCAAACGCTTTGATCATCTCATCAAAGTGAATGTTCCAACTCGAGATGCTTGCACCAGCCCATAAATGGATCATTGGAGCTTGCATACCTTGTTAGCATTTTAGGGTCGACAAAACCTTCCGGTTGCATCATATACAGTTCTTCCTTAAGATAGCCGTTAAGGAATGCCGTTTTGACGTCCATTTGCCATATCTCATAATCATAGTATGCGGCAATTGCTAACATGATTCGGACGGACTTCAACTTCGCTACGGGAGAGAAAGTCTCATCATAGTCAACCCTTGAACTTGCCGATAACCTTTAGCGACAAGTCGAGCTTTATAGATGGTAACATTACCATCCGCGTCCGTCTTCTTCTTAAAGATCCATTTATTTTCTATTGCTCACGATCATCGGGCAAGTCTGTCAAAGTCCATACTTTGTTTTCATACATGGATCCTATTTCGGATTGCATGGCTTCAAGCCATTTGTTGGAATCTGGGCCGCCATCGCTTCTTCATAGTTCGAAGGTTCTTTGTTGTCTAACAACATGATTTCCGTGACAGGGTTGCCATACCACTCTAGTGTGGAGCGTGTCCTTGTGGACCTCTGAAGTTCAGTAGTAACTTGATCCAAGTACCTTGATCATCATCATTAATTTCCTCTCCGGTCGGTGTAGGCACCACAGAACATTTTCTGTGTTGCACTACTTTCAGTTCAAGAGGTAGTACTTCATCGAGTTCTACTTTCCTCCCACTTACTCCTTTCGAGAGAAACTCTTTTCCGAGAAAGGATCCGTTCTTGGCAACAAAGATCTTGCCTTCAGATCTAAGGTATAAGGTATACCCAATGGTTTCCTTAGGGTATCCTATGAAGACGCATTTTTCCGACTTGGGTTCGAGCTTTTCAGGTTGAAGTTTCTTGACATAAGCATCGCATCCCCAAACTTTTAGAAACGACAGCTTAGGTTTCTTCCCAAACCATAATTCATACGGTGTCGTCTCAACGGATTTAGACGGTGCCCTATTTAAAGTGAATGTAGCTGTCTCTAGAGCATATCCCCAAAATGATAGTGGTAAATCAGTAAGAGACATCATAGATCGCACCATATCCAATAGAGTGCGACACGACGTTCGGACACACCGTTCTGTTGAGGTGTTCAGCGGCGTGAGTTGTGAAACGATTCCACATTTCCTTAAGTGTGTACCAAATTCATGACTTAAATATTCTCCTCCACGATCTGATCGTAAGAACTTTATTTTTCGGTCACGTTGATTCTCTACCTCATTCTGAAATTCCTTGAACCTTTCAAAGGTCTCAGACTTGTGTTTCATCAAGTAGACATACCCATATCTACTTAAGTCGTCTATGAGAGTGAGAACATAATGATATCCTCCACGAGCCTCAATGCTCATTGGACCGCACACATCAGTATGTATGATTTCCAATAAGTTGGTTGCTCGCTCCATTGTTCCGGAGAACGGAGTCTTGGTCATTTGCCCATGAGGCATGGTTCGCATGTGTCAAATGATTCATAATCGAGACTCTAAAGTCCATCGAGCATGGAGCTTCTTCATGCGCTTGACACCAATGTGACCAAGGCGGCAGTGCCACAAGTATGTGGGACTATCGTTATCAACTTTACATCTTTTGGTATTCACACTATGAATATGTGTAACATCACGTTCGAGATTCATTAAGAATAAACCATTGACCATCGGAGCATGACCATAAAACATATCTCTCATATAAATAGAACAACCATTGTTCTCGGATTTAAATGAGTAGCCTTCTCGTATTAAATGAGATCCTAATACAATGTTCATGCTCAAACTTGGCACTAAATAACAATTATTGAGGTTTAAAACTAATCCCGTAGGTAAATGTAGAGGTAGTGTGCCGACGGCGATCACATCGACCTTGGAACCATTCCCGACGCATCGTCACCTCGTCGCCGCCGGTCTCCGTTTATTCCGCAGCTCTGCTGCGAGTTACAAATATGAGCAACGGCACCGTATCAAATACCGGGAGTTATTACGAGTCTTGGTAAGGTACACATCAATTATATGTATATCAAATATACCTTTAGTGTTGCGGCCTTCTTATGCGCTAAGTATTTGGGGCAGTTCCGCTTCGATGGCCCTTCCTTTGCAATAAAAGCACTCGGTCTCAGGCTTGGGTCCATTCTTTGACTTCTTCCCGCAAGCGGCTTACCGGGCGCGGCAACATCCTTGCCGTCCTTCTTGTCTGCTAAGTATTTGGGGCAGTTCCGCTTCCAGTGACCCTTCCCTTTGCAATAAAAGCACTCAGTCTCAGGCTTGGGTCCATTCTTTGACTTCTTCCCGGCAAGCGGCTTACGGGCGGCAACATCCTTGCCGTCCTTCTTGAAGTTCTTCTTACCCTTGCCCTTCTTGAACTTAGTGGTTTTATTGACCATCAACACTTGATGTTCCTTCTTGATTTCTACCTCTGCTGACTTCAGCATTGAAAATACTTCAGGAATAGTTTTCACCATCCCCTGCATATTATAGTTCATCACAAAGCTCTTGTAGCTCGGTGGGAGCGAATGAAGGATTCTGTCAATGACCGCCTCGTCCGGGAGGTTAATGTCCAGCTGGCACAGGCAGTTGTGCAACCCAGACATTTTGAGTATGTGCTCACTAACAGAACTATTTTCCTCCATCTTACAACTATAGAACTTGTCGGAGACTTCATATCTCTCGACCCGGGCATGACCTTGGAAAACCATTGTTAGCTCCTCGAACATCTCATATGCTCCGTGTTGCTCAAAACGCTTTTGGAGCCCGGTTCTAAGCTGTAAAGCATGCCGCCTTGAACGAGGGAGTAATCATCAAGACGAGACTGCCAAGCGTTCATAACGTCTTGGTTCTCGGGATGGGTGCTTCACCTAGCGGTGCTTCTAGGACATATTGTTTCTTGGCTGCTATGAGGATGATCCTCGGGTTAGGACCCAGTCCGAATAGTTTCTGCCATCATCTTTCAGCTTGGTTTTCTCTAGGAGCGTTGAAGTTCATGTTGACATGGCGTTGGCCATTCGATCTACAAGACATTTTTGCAAAGATTTTAGACTAAGTTCATGATAATTAAGTTCATCTAATTAAATTATTTAATGAACTCCCACTCAGATTTGACATCCCTCTAGTCATCTAAGTGTTACATGATCCGAGTCGACTAGTCCGTGTCCGATCATCACGTGGGACGGACTAGTCATCATCGATGAACATCTCCATGTTGATCGTATCTTCCATACGACCCATGTTCGACCTTTTGGTCTCTTGTGTTCCGAGGCCATGTCTGTACATGCTAGGCTCGTCAAGTTAACCTAAGTGTTTTTGCATGTGTAAAACTGCCTTACACCCGTTGTATGTGAACGTAGGAATCTATCACACCGATCATCACGTGGTGCTTCAAACGCAGCGAACTTTAGCAGCGCGCACAGTTAGGAGAGCACTTTCTTGAAATTATTATAAGGGATCATCTTATTTACTACCGTCGTTCTAAGTAAACAAGATGCATAAACATAATTAACATCACATGCAATTATATAGTAGTGACATGATATGGCCAATATCATATAGCTCCTTTGATCTCCATCTTCGGGGCTCCATGATCATCTTTTCACCGGCATGACACCATGATCTCCATCATCATGATCTCCATCATCGTGTCTCCGTGAAGTTGCTCGCCAACTATTACTTCTACTACTATAGCTAACAGTTTAGCAATAAAGCAAAGTAATTACATGGCGTTGAATCAATGACACGCAGGTCATACAATAATTAAGACAACTCCTATGGCTCCTGCCGGTTGTCATACTCATCGACATGCAAGTCGTGATTCCTATTACAAGAACATGATCTCATACATCAAATATATCATTCATCATTCATCACAACTTTTGGCCATATCACATCACAAGGCAATTGCTGCAAAAACAAGTTAGACGTCCTCTAATTGTTGTTGCATCTTTTACGTGGCTGCAATAGGGTTCTAGCAAGAACGTTTTCTTACCTACGAAAAAGCCACAACGTGATTTGTCAACTTCTATTTACCCTTCATAAGGACCCTTTTCGTCAAATCCACTCCAACTAAAGTGGGAGAGACAGACACCCGCTAGCCACCTTATACAACTAGTGCATGTTAGTCGATGGAACCTGTCTCACGTAAGCGTACGTGTAAGGTCGGTCCGGGCCGCTTCATCCCACAATACCGCTGAAGCAAAATAAGACTAGTAACAGCAAGAAAGTTGACAACATCTACGCCCACAACAGATTTGTGTTCTACTCGTGCAATAGAGAACTACACATAGACCTAGCTCATGATGCCACTGTTGGAGAACGTTGCAGAAAATAAAAAATTTCCTACGGTTTCACCAAGATCCATCTATGGGTTCATCTAGCAATGAGTGATAGGAGTGCATCTACATACCTTTATAGATCGTGAGCGGAAGCGTTCAAGAGAACGGGGTTGAGGGAGTCGTACTCGTCGTGATCCAAATCACCGATGACCAAGTGCTGAACGGACAACACCTCTGCGTTCAACACACGTACGGAGCGGATGACGTCTCCGCACCTTGATCCAGCAAGGAGGAGGGAGAGGTTGATGAAGATCCAGCAGCACGACGGCGTGGTGGTGGATGCAGCAGGGCTCCGGCAGGGCTTCACCAAGCAACTACGGGAGGGAGAGGTGTAGCAGGGAGGGGAGGGAGGCGCCAGGTGTTGGGTGCCGATGCCCTTGCACCCCCCCTCTTTATATAGGGACCCCAGTGGGGCGCCAGCCCTAGGAGATGGGATCTCCTAGGGGGGGCGGCGGCCAAGGGGGGAGACTTGCCCCCCAAGGCAAGTGGAGGCGCCCCCTCCCCTAGGGTTCCCAACCCTAGACGCAAAGGGGGGGCCCAGGGCGGCGCACCAGCCCACCAGGGGCTGGTTCCCCTCCCACTTCAGCCCATGGGGCCCTCCGGGATAGGTGGCCCCACCCGGTGGACCCCCGTGACCCTTCCGGTGGACCCCGAAACTTTCCCGATGGCCGAAACTCGACTTCCCATATATAATTCTTTACCTCCGGACCATTCCGGAACTCCTCGTGTCCGGGATCTCATCCGGGACTCCGAACAACTTTCGGTTTGCTGCATACTCATATTCATACAATCCTAGCGTCACTGAACCTTAAGTGTGTAGACCCTACGGGTTCGGGAGACAGGCAGACATGACCGAGACTGCTCTCCGGTCAATAACCAACAACGGGATCTGGATACCCATGTTAGCTCCCATATGCTCCTCGATGATCTCATCGGATGAACCATGGTGTCGAGGATTCAAGCAACCCCGTATACAATTCCCTTTGTCAATCGGTATGTTACTTGCCCGAGATTCGATCGGCGGTATCCCAATACCTCGTTCAATCTCGTTACCGGCAAGTCACTTTACTCGTACCGTAATGCATGATCCCGTGACCAAACACTTGGTCACCTTGAGCTCAATTTGATGATGCATTACCGAGTGGGCCCAATGATACCTCTCTGTAATACGGAGTGACAAATCCCAGTCTCGATCCGTGTCAACCCAACAGACACTTTCGGAGATACCTGTAGTGCACCTTTATAGTCACCCAGTTACGTTGTGACGTTTGGTATACCCAAAGCACTCCTACGGTATCCGGGAGTTACACGATCTCATGGTCTAAGGAAAAGATACTTGACATTGGAAAAGCTCTAGCAAAACGAACTACACGATCTTGTGCTATGCTTAGGATTGGGTCTTGTCCATCACATCATTCTTCTAATGATGTGATCCCGTTATCAATGACATCAAATGTCCATAGTCAGGAAACCATGACTATCCGTTGATCAATGAGCTAGTCAACTAGAGGCTCACTAGGGACATATTGTAGTCTATGTATTCACACGTGTATTACGATTTCCGGATAATACAATTATAGCATGAATAAAAGACAATTATCATGAACAAGAAATACAATAATAATCCTTTTATTATTGTCTCTAGGGCATATTTCCAACAACTCTCCCACAAGCTTGGGGGAGGCTTCTCCAATTACTTAATGCTTTGCTTGATCATCCTCTCAAGACGAATGAAATACTTGGTATCTTTTATAATGGACTAACCGATGCTTCCAGAGACCACCTGGATAGTTGTGCTGGTTGTGTTTTCAGGGAAAGAACTGTTGATCAAGCTGAAATTCTATTGAATAATATGTTGACCAATGAAAATAATTGGACACTTCCTGAACCAACTCCTAAGCCAACTCCGAAGAAAAGGGGTATTCTATTTCTCAGTCCTGAAGATATGCAAGAGGCAAAGAAATCTATGAAGGAAAAAGGCATTAAAGCTGAAGATGTTAAGAATTTACCTCCCGTCGAAGAAATACATGGTCTTAATTTACCGCCTGTTGAAGAAATACATGGTCTTGATAACCCGACACAGGTAGTAAAGGTAAATTCTCTTTATAGATATGATAAAGCTAAAATCCCTCCTACTAAGTTTGCTAGCCAATGCTTAGATGAGTTTGATAATTTTATGGTTAAGCAAGAAGATTTTAATGCTTATTTTGGTAGAGAATTAAAGCGCAATGCTTATATGATTGAACACTTGAGTGATTATATGTCTAGAGTTAAAGGTGAACTTAAACTCATTAGTAAACATGCTTCTATGGTTACCACTCAAGTAGAACAAGTACTTAAAGCTCATAATGACTTGCTCAATGAATTAAATAATAAGAAGAATGATAATGCTGTTAGAGTTGTGACTAGAGGGGGTAGAATGACTCGGGAACCTTTGTATCCTGAGGGCCACCCTAAGAGAATTGAGCAAGATTCTCAGAGAACTAATGTAGATGCACCTAGTCCTTCTAAGAGGAAGAAAAAGAAAAATGATAGTACGTTGCATGCTTCTAGTGAACCTGTTGTTGACACACCTGAGAATCCCAATGATATTTCTATTTCTGATGCAGAAGCACAATCTGGTAATGAACATGAACCTAGTGATAATGTTAATGATGATGTTCATGTTGATGCTCAACCTAGCAATAACAATGATGTAGAAATTGAACCAGCTTTTGATCTTGATAACCCACAATCAAAGAATCAATGTTATGATAAGAGAGACTTTGTTGCTAGGAAGCACGGTAAGGAAAGAGAACCATGGGTTCAGAAACCCATGCCTTTTCCTCCTAAACCATCCAAGAAAAAGGATGATGAGGATTTTGAGCGCTTTGCTGAAATGATTAGACCTATCTTTTTGCGTATGCATTTGACTGATATGCTTAAAATGAATCCTTATGCCAAGTATATGAAGGATATTGTTACAAATAAAAGAAAGATACTGGAAGCTGAAATTTCCACCATGCTTGCTAATTATACTTTTAAGGGTGGAATATCAAAGAAACTTGGAGATCCAGGAGTACCAACTATACCATGCTCCATTAAAAGAAACTATGTTAAAACTGCTTTATGTGATCTTGGAGCCGGTGTTAGTGTTATGCCTCTCTCTTTATATCATAGACTGGATTTGAATAAGTTGACACCTACTGAAATATCTTTGCAAATGGCTGATAAATCAACTGCTATACCTATCGGTATTTTTGAGGATGTGCCTGTTGTGGTTGCAAACGTTACTATTTTAACGGACTTTGTTATTCTTGATATTCCCGAGGACGATAGTATGTCTATTATTCTTGGAAGACCCTTTTTGAATACTGCAGGGGCTGTTATTGATTGCAACAAAGGCAATGTCACTTTTCATGTTAATGGTAATGAGCATACGGTACACTTTCCGAGGAAACAACCTCAAGTTCATAGTATAAACTCTATCGTAAAAATTCCATCGATTATTTTTGGAGGTTTTGAATTTCCTCTTCCTACTGTCAAGAAGAAATTTGATATTCTTATTATTGGGGACGTGCATATCCCCGTTGAGGTAACATAGTGTTATTCGAAATTTCTCTGGTTTCATGCGATTCGGAATGAGTTTGTTAACAAGACTTGATCAACCTTTTTAGTGGATTCCTTTTGATGAGCATGAGATGGATGAAGTTAGAAAGCACAACCTTCTGTACCCTCCTTTTATTTATGTTATTTAGATTAAATAAAGCAAAGATAGTATTTTCTGTCTATTTTCTGATTTATCCGTGCAATAAAAAATACCCTGAAAATAAAAGTTCTCCAAATGCCCCGAAATTGAAATATGATTTTTTTTATAGAATATTTGAGAATATCTGGCACTGAGAACACATCAGGGGGAGCTGGCACCTGGCCACGAGGGTCCAGGGCGCGCCCACCCCCTGGGCGCGCCCCTGCCTCGTGGGCCCATGGTGGCTCCCCTCCACTTATTCTAGCCACCACACACTCCTTCTTCCTCCCAAAAAAATCACTAACCAACTCAAGCACGAGTTCTTGCTCATCTTGCTGCCATTTTTTATCTCCTTGCTCAAAGCACCTCTCACAAAACTGCTTTCGGGGATTGTTCCTTGGTATGTGACTCCTCCAATGGTCCAATTAGTTTTTGTTCTAGTGCTTTATTCATTGCAAATTTTTGCTGCCTAGGTGACCCTGTTCTTGAGCTTGCATGTCAAATTTATATGGTCCCAAGTAGTTCTAATGCATGATATAGTCTCTACGCACTTGTGGGAGTAGTTGCTATCAATTTTGTTGAGTTTGGTTCACTCTTTATTTGAAGTTACTAAAAATTTCAGAAATTTTCAGAAAATGATGAAGAGATTTTTGAGGGGCTCTTCGAGTCGAAGCTCGAAGGATAAGCAAAGTGAAGAAGAAGAGAGGCCTAAATATAATCTCCCTCGCACCGCAGAGGTTCGGCCGTGTGAATGGCCTTGTGATGATTTCTTGAGAGCAGCCGGGATTTATGATGATTTTTATGAGTTGGCTGAGAATGCAGGCCTCACCGACTTCCTCCGCGACCAACGCGAATAGTATCTCCTACTCACTAATATTTTTGTGAAAAATTTTCATTTCCATGCTAGGAGGTCACCACCTTCGGTGGATTTCTATTTATATGACGAGTATAAGGAGATGTCCCTCTATGAATTTTGTGAGGTTTGCAAGTTGCCCTTTTCGGGTAGCGTAGAGGAACCACATCGTGACGATGTGGAGGGGTTTATTGATACACTTGTTGTAGGGGAAACGAGGAAAGTTTCCGACGCAAGAATTACTTGCATACACTTTCCTGTTCTACGTTACTTTGCATTATTTGCTAGTAGATGCTTAATTAGTCGCGGAAACTGTGGCAACCTTAGTGCCCCTGATATTGTCATTTTGTGCCATGCTCTGTTTCATGATGACACATTTAGTATGGGCGCTATTGTTGCAAAGCGGTTAAATCTTAACCGTACTAAGGGCCCCATCTTGGGAGGCATCTTCGCCTCGCGCCTCGCTGCACATTTTAACATACCTATTAGGCATTATGAGAAAGAAGAAAAATTGTTGCCTCCTGTTTTTCTAGACTACAAGAGTATGGTTGCACATGATTTCATTGTTAAGAACAAGAAAAAGGAGCTTAACTATAGACTGATATTTGATAAAAAATCACCCTTAGACTATTACCTTGCTTGCTCCTTCCTTGTTTGACTTATATGCAGGCAAGTACCTTGTTCTGCTGGAGGCCATTCACGCCCACCGGAACCCCACATCAGCTACAGAGCCAGATCCGGAACCACAATTTGTTCCTTCACGGCAGTCTGTTTACCATTGGGATCCGGAGGAGATGGCCAACCAGTGGCAAACCGAGGCTTCATCTCAGTACGACCCCAACTACAACTTTGGATATCCACCAGGCCAGCCGTGGCAATAGACCAACTTAGGCCAAAAGCCTAAGCTTGGGGGAGTACGTATTTCTCACCGACATTACATTTATGTTCACACACTCATGCTAGTTGACGGTGCTCATACTTTTTCACTTTAATATCCATGCTAGTTTATTTTCCTTTTTATGCTTTCTTCTTGTGTGTTTGAAAAACCTTAAGAAAAACCAAAAAAAGTTAGTAGTAGCTTTTAGCTAGTTTACTTTCTTACTTGTAGTAGTATTAATTAAAAGGAAACACAAAAGGATTTCCTGTTCTTCTTTTGCTTGTTGGGGGCTTTCTCGTGTAAATAGTTTTATTTCTTTTCTTTTCCTTGGGGGTCGTGGGGAGAAGACCATTATGAAAATGTTGGAGTGGCTCTTGTATGCATTATTGTTGATTTAACCAAGAGCCCATATTATCTTGTCTTCTCCTTTGTATTGAATGCCTGCAGATTCCAGCTTAGTCCAATGCACATGCACTATTATTATTATCATCGTTCGGTCATGCAAGTGAAAGGCAATTATGACGATATATGATGGACCGATTGAGATAGGAGAAGCTGGTATGAACTCGACCTCTCTTGTTTTTGTAAATATGATTAGTTCATCGTTCCTGATTCGGCTTATTATGAATAAACATGTTTGCAATGACAATTAGAGATTATAGTTGCTTATACCATGCTTAATTAGCTAGGAGCTTATAATGGTTTACCTTGCGTGCCAACATGCTATTAAAATGGTTGTGATGTGGTATAGTAGGGTGGTATTATGACGCCCGGATAATTAGACTACAGTAATCCCACGTTAACGATGCCATGTCACCCCGGTTCTGTTGCTAACCTCTCGTTAGTTCAAAACCGGTTCAAAAGTCAAATTCAAAATATGTCAAACAACAAAAAATTTCAAACTTTAAAACTAAAATGTTCGGAGTGTGTCGATTAATGTTTGGAATTTAAGGTGAAAGAAACACACTTTTACAGAATGCATAAATATTTTAAATTGAATTAAAATAGAAAAGACAATAATTAAGAAAAAAACAGAAAGAGTAAAAAAAAGAACAACAGACCCCCCCCCCCCGCTGGGCCTCGTGACCCAGCTGGCCTATGCCGCCCGACCGAGCCGGCCCACACGCCCACCACTTAACCCCGGTCCACCCGACCGAAACCCTAACCCCTCCCACTTCTCCCTCCCCGATTCCCCACTCCCCTCGCTCCCTCCCCACTCCCCGACCCCCTTCTGGATCGGGGCAACTACCTCAGCGCCCTCTGCCTTCCCCGGCGCTCCGCCGGCCCCCACCTGCGCCGCCCCGTCGCCTCGCCTCATCCCCGCAGGCCTCCCCAGGCCTCGTCGCCCCATTGACGCCCGTCGTCCCTTGCTGCTGGATCGCCGCCCGGCGCCAACCACCGCCGCCCCGCCTGGACCTCACCGGAGCCCCTCCTCGCCGGACTGCCTCCTAGTCAACGTAGTCGTCTCCGTCCTCCTCCCCAAGCCCCGCTGCCTTGTGCCCTGCAACCCCTTGTGAGGACCCCCTCCTTCTCCTCTTCCCCGCGCTCCGGCAGCGCACCTGCACGCCCGCGTCGTCCGCGCCGGTGCGTGGCCATGCCTGCTCGAACCCGTCTCTTCCGCTGAGCATGCCGCCGCCCTGCTGCTCGCCCGTCTCCGTCGCCTCCGCTCAGGCCACGCCCCGCTCCCGCTCCCGCACTCCGCCTCACCTTCGCTCCGGCGCACACCCGCGCCTGTCTCGTCGCCTCGGGTCCGCCTCGATGGGCGCCCGCTGCCCAGTGGCCGCTCGGGTGACATCCGCAACCGAGCGCCCGAACCCGATAGGCCCTTATGGGCCTATGGCAAACGGGCCCCGCCCCAGAACGTTTATATAAAAAACCAAACAAAAGAAATTAAAAATAATAATGATAATAAATAAAAATGAAAATAATTAATTAAGTTAAATAACTCTGTTTAGTGACCTAATTAATTAGTTAGTTTAATTAAACGGTAATTAGATTAGTTATACCCTAATTAGAATAATCAGAGTATGCCAGCTGGGACCCACATGCCAGTTTGACCTAGTCAACACCTCTGTTGACTGCTGATGTCATGATGATGCAGTAATGCTGATTTTGAATTAATTCAGTAATAATAATTTAGGAAATGATTAAAACCCTTTTAAATTAATATAAAATAAACCGTAGCTCGGATGAAAATACTTTGTACATGAAAGTTGCTCAGAACGACGAGACGAATCCAGATACGTAGCCCGTTCGTCCGCCACACATCCCTATCATAGAGAACACACAACTTTCCCCCTTCGGATCACCTGTCCAAAAACGCGAAACACAGGGGATACTTTCCCGGATGTTTCCCCCTTTCGCCGGTATCACCTACTACCGCGTTAGGGCATGCCTAGCATCACGCTTTGCTTTGTCATGCACCGTCATGCATCTGTTTGCATTGTATTCATTGTTTCTTCCCCCTCTTCTTCCGCGAGACACCGAGACCGACGCCGCTGCTACCCAGTACGACTACGGAGTTGACGAGCCCTCTCCCTTGCCAGAGCAACCAGGCAAGCCCCCCCCCTTGATTACCAGATATCGCCTATTTTTCTCTATACTACTTGCATTAGAGTAGTGTAACATGTTACTGCTTTCGGTTACTCCTATTCTGATGCATAGCCTGACATTGTTGCTACAGTTGTTACCCTTACCGCTATCCTATCGCTTAGTATAGGATGCTAGTGTTCCATCGGTGGCCCTACACTCTTGTCCGTCCCCGCCATGCTATACTCATCGGGCTGTGATCACTTGGGAGGTGATCACGGGCATATACTATATACTTTACACTATTACATTACAGTGATACTGTTAGGAGATGGGGCTGAAAGGACGGTGGCTCCATCCGGTAGAGGTGGGCCTGGGTTCCCGACGGCCCCGACTATTACTTTGTGGCGGAGGAGCGACAGGCAGGTTGAGACCACCTAGAGAGAGGTGGGCCTGGCCTGGTCGGCGTCATGGATACTTAACACGCTTAACGAGATCTTGGTATTTGATCGAGTCGGCCATTTGGTCTATACGCACTAACCAACTACGTGGGAAAGTTATGGGCACTCGGCGCCGTGGTATCACCAAGCCTTTGTGACGTCGGTGGTGAGCGAGCAGCAAGGCCGGATTGATTGAACGCTCGCTAGGCTAGGTCTGCTTCCGGCCGCCCACGCAACATGCATGTGTGCTAAGGGCGATGGGCCCAGACAACTGGGCGCTTAGGTTTAGACCGGCGTGCTGACCTCTCTGTTGGCCTAGGTGGGGCTGCGACGCGTTGATCTTCCGCGGCCGGGCATGACCCAGAAAAGTGTGTCCGGCCAAATGGGATCAAGTGTTGGGTTATGTGGTGCACCCCTGCAAGGAAGTTAATCTATTCGAATAGCCGTGATCCTCGGTAACAGGACGACTTAGAGTTGTACCTTGACCTCATGACAACTAGAACCGGATACTTAATAAAACACACCCTTCCAAGTGCCAGATACAACCCGGTGGTCTCTCTCTAACAGGGCTACGAGGAGAGGATCGCCGGGTAGGATTATGCTATGTGATGCTACTTGGAGGACTTCAGTCTACTCTCTTCTACATGCTGCAAGACGGAGGCTGCCTGAAGCGTAGTATTCGACAGGATTAGCTATCCCCATCTTATTCTGGCATTCTGAAGTTCAGTCCACCGATATGGCCCTTTACACATATACCCATGCATATGTAGTGTAGCTCCTTGCTTGCGAGTACTTTGGATGAGTACTCACGGTTGCCTTGTTCCCCCCTTTTCCCCCTTTCTTTACCCGATTGCTGCGACCAGACGATGGAGCCCAGGAGCTAGATGCCACCGTCGACGACGACTCCTACTACACCGGAGGTGCCTACTACTACGTGCAGCCCGCTGACGACGACCAGGAGTAGTTTAGGAGGATCCCAGGCAGGAGGCCTGCGCCTCTTCGATCTGTATCCCGGTTTGTGCTAGCCTTCTTAAGGCAAACTTGTTTAACTTATGTCCGTACTCAGATATTGTTGCTTCCGCTGACTCGTCTATGATCGAGCACTTGTATTCGAGCCCTCGAGGCCCCTGGCTTGTATTATGATGCTTGTATGACTTATTTATGTTTTAGAGTTGTGTTGTGATATCTTCCCGTGAGTCTCTAATCTTGATCATACACGTTTACGTGTATGATTAGTGTACGATTGAATCGGGGGCGTCACAAGTTGGTATCAGAGCCGACTGCCTGTAGGAATCCCCCTTCCACACTCCTTGGCCGAAGTCGAGTCTAGACGTTGCAAAAACTTTTACTAACATGGCTGTGTGTCTTACGGGCACACGTCGCCATTGGGTGGTAGTAGGATCTTTTATTCCTCGACCTATACTCTGAGACTCTGACATCTCTTCTATTCGGGTTAAACGATTTTACTAACTCGGACTCTAGGTTCTCGATAATACTTTCTCCCGGAGAGCCCCTTCAGTCCAGATGATCACCGGCTGCACCAGAAGATTTCGAAGATACTCTCCGATTTTCTCTCGAGACCTTGTGGCCGTTGCTTTTGCAATTCCCTTCCACCGAAATATCCCTATGGATAAATACTTACACCTGTCGTGCTTACTTTTATTCCCAGTCGATCTTGTTATTACAAGATACCCCGAGAATATTTTGTGCCTACTGCCTTGCGGTTCTTTGCCACCTGAATACCCCTAAGAATAATTTCTCGCACTTTTCGAGTTTCCGCTCATCCCCAGTTGTTCAGATGTTTCACAAAAGTCTTTAAATACTATTCAATCCTCCGAAAATCCTTAGCAGCTTTATTGCTCTGCAAATACTTGTCTACTTGCATTATGGATGCTTCCCATATATCTGGCAATATTCACTAGTATCTTTTGACACCGTCATTTTGATCCTATTGATTCAACATGTGTGCGAATGCACACGATCATCTATCAACCCTTCTAAATAATCTTTCCGGCTCAGACATCATTTTTGAACATGAGCTGGTTCTCGACCAAACTATTTGTCGTCAATTGTGCCTCTGGTCTATCCAACTTATCCATCCTTGATCAGAGCGACTGCTTCTGATCCTTTGTTTTGGAAATCGAAATTCCTTTGTTATCTAAGCATCGAATTATTCAGATGTTCTATAATATGATGCCCGTGCATTCTTCTTCCTCTGGTTGAGTACCGATGCTCACATCAGATCCCTTGTGGACCATCGGTTCCTTTGTTGGATTTTATCCGACAGTGTCCTTCATATTGAATAACCTTGAGAGCCTTTCCATGGGTATATAATGCCTTTGGTAAATAGTATCATCTGCTTTTGAACAATGCTCTACTTTCGAGCTTGTATTATTTACCCCGAAGTTTGTGGTATATGTTCGTAAGATGCCCTGATGGGTTGAACCTATGCCTTCCTTACTATGTGTGAACTCGGAAGTTTTCATGGGTCATACTCATCTGGTATTTCACCAGGCAAAACTTTCAACACTAATGCCATTATCGAAACGAGAAGTGAATGTAAGGTTATGCTTTGGAGAAGTGGGAGTCGACCTTGAACTTTGTGTTCATGCCCATGGACCCGAGGTGGCACTTATCATGGAAGCTTCTCGTAGTAATAATAATCCCCTTGTTATAACTTATTCTCTTATCTATGCTTGGTCTTTTGCGACCGTGGTTTCGACCATATTGTTCTTCTTTGATCCCATTTCTTGGACAAGTTTAAGTGCTTGCCTTCTGCAAATGATTTCACTTGTCCAACCTCTATCCCGCTCTACCCTTGAGTATACCCTCTGGTACCGCGAGAATATCATGGAACTACATAACTTCTTATGGGTTCTTCAACAACTGTTATTTCTCACCGATTCCAATTTTCCTGGGTTCTGGGTTGTCGTCAACCGAGAACACCGATTAGTGAATTGAATCACCCCTGTGATTCAGTACTCCTAGTACATTGTGGATGAGAAGTTTAGTACTCCATCACGTCATTCCTAGCCTGATCGGCTATATCATTTTGTGCTAAATTTTACTATGCTACCTGATCCTTTCTGCCCGGAGCACAATTTTCGACGATGAGCTAAGCTTACGTCGATTTTCCTCGTCATATCATTTCACCTTGAACAACAAGCTTGATTTCGAGTTTGTGTCGTACCCATGGTTCCAATAATCTTTTGCTTCATAATTCCTTTAACTTGAAGTCATCGCCGATAGATTACATCTTCGTGGAGCCTCTCGACAAATGTGTCGTGATCATCATCAGCATTCTGAGCTCTTCCATGATATCAACTAAATTCATGGTGAGAAATACCAGCCTTGCCCTCGATGATTTGTGTTATCATCGACCACATCCTTGTCTTCCATCAATGCCGAACGTGTTCTTGTTTTGGATTGAATCTTGAGTTCCTGGCTATCCAACATATGTTCTTCTTCACCTTGGAGTATTACCATCTTTTATGCCAAGAAGGTCGTGAGAATTGCCCCGCCTCTTAAAAATTTCTTGGTATAGTGATACTTCTCACCATCACCATTCTTTCTTGGCCCCAATGTTGATTCTAACCGGAATGCCAACAAGTGAACTGTGCTGCTTGGATTCTGTACTCCTTAGCAACCCTATTGCTTTGGAGTTAATGGTCGACCGTTCATCCTTAGTCTACTGGATAACGAATCACCATTCTAACACTGATCATGCTATCTAATCCCACATTTCGGGTGCACCTTTCAACCAGTGTTTAATTATGTATGTTTTCCTCGAGCACACACCATTATGTCTTTTGCTCTGACTAATGTTATCTCCTTGTTCACATAATTGTGGAAATCCATCTTGTCAGAGATCTCGATGAATTGTCGCCGAGTCCCTCAGCCACCTCCTCACCCTCTCCTTGGTTTAATTATGAACTATTGTTTCAGGAAACCGCTCCCATAGTTCATTTCCCGAGAATCTTGCAATGTCATTTCATCGATTTGTGTTGCACCTTTTCTTCTCGGACATCCCGAGTCTGAGGTATCATGACACCAATCAGATCTGAATCTCGGTCAGATATGATGGTTGGGACAACTTTCCAAGAGTTATGATGTTGGTCCTTTGGTGACCCGGTAATATGATGTCATGCCTAGCACCCCCCTGGCTGGAGGACCTATCATTATAATTTCTTTTGCAAGGATAACCATTCTTCCTGGAGAAAATTGTAACACTTATTTTATAAGTTTCTCCTGATTGGATCATTTGTGTATCCAAGTCTGGCCCTTGATTGAAACACCATATCATTGCTACCTCGAAGCATGACTATGATACCCCGCTCATCAACAAGAACATTGGAGGCGCGATGCTAAATGTTTATTGGTCAGTTATCCAAACACCGTTGTATGGGTAACATCTTGATTAATCCTTGCCTCTTATCTGAATGGTTGGGTACTTGCTCTCCTACCCGGTATGCCATGTTCTGCTTTTACATGGGGAGGATATACTCCTAAAAATTGTCTGTAATCACAATTTTCCTTTCCATTGTTTTGTTTAATCTGATAAACGCGTTCTCCTTTCCATTGTTTGTTTAAACCTTTCTTGTTATCTACTTATCTGAGCAGTGATAATTCACTGCTTAGAAAAGCTCCTTGTTGTACCACTCTATCAGTAAGACCCTGTTACTATTGTTGATGACATTCTGGTAACCACCGATGGACGAGAACTTTGCCTACTGGTCCGCCTCGTTCAGCGAGCAGGAAGATGGTTCTCTTCGTCCCTCGCCCTTGGTACCGATGTTGTTGCCGACATAACCGACAGACTATCCTCTGGCATGCCTTGCTTACATGATCGTGCAAGATGTCACCGACCTTCCTATTTCTAGACTACATGGTGGGCCCATAACCCACAGTTCCACAGGAACGAAACCTGACTCTCCTGTACAACCTTTTGTCAAAGTTATTCCTCGCGCTTGACTTCGTATGTAATTCACGGGCCACCTGCCTAGTGATCTATTTTGGTATCAGACACAATACTTAATCCCATTGCTCTGAACCCCTTTCACACTTTGTTTCAGGCAACGAACGATTGCCTACCCGCTTGAAACTTCCCATGATACCTTCTTACTTTGCTCTCGATATTTTCTTAAGATTCGATTCAAGAGTTACTTTCCGCCACCTTTCCTGATGTTATCTACCAGATACGCATCATTGTAGCAGGTCCATTCTTCCGAAGTTACCCCTTGTCCTTCGTACGTACGATGGAGTTCCTGAAGAAAGGACGACAACCTCATCATGATGCATCGATGCATAGGAATGAAGTCATCAACGCTATGGATCGACCACTCGAGAAGAGCAACCAAGACCGAGAAGATCCGTTAGAAATTCCGTAACCAAATCCCTTCCCCCTTACTCCACCTCTTAAATCTCGGGACGAGATTTCTTGTAGTGGAGGAGAATTGTGACGCCGGGATAATTAGACTATAGTAATCCCACCTTAACGATGCCACGTCACCCCGGTTCTTTGCTAACCTCTTGTTAGTTCAAAACCGGTTCAAAAGTCAAATTCAAAATATGTCAAACAATAAAAAATTTCAAACTTTAAAACTAAAATGTTCGGAGTGTGTCGATTAATGTTTGGGAATTTAAGGTGAAAGAAACACACTTTTACGGAATGCATAAATATTTTAAATTGAATTAAAATAGAAAAGAAAATAATTAAGAAAAAAACAGAAAGAGTAAAAAAAGAACAACAGACCCCAGCTGGGCCTCGTGACCCAGCTGGCCTGTGCCGCCCGACCGAGCCGCCCACCGCCCACCACTTAACCCGGTCCACCCGATCAAACCCTAACCCTCCCACTTCTCCTCCCGATTCCCCACTCCCTCGCTCCTCCCCACTCCCGATCCCTTCGGATCGGGCCTTCTCAGTGCCCTCTGCCTTCCCCGGCGCTCCGCCGGCCCCCACCTGCGCCGCCCCGTCGCCTCGCCTCATCCCCGCCGGCCTCCCCAGGCCTCGTCGCCCTATCGATGCCCGTCGTCCCGTGCTGCTGGATTGCCGCCCGGCGCCAACCACCGCCGCCCCGCCTGGACCTCACCGGAGCCCCTCCTCGCCGGACTGCCTCCTCGTCAACGCAATCGTCTCCGTCCTCCTCCCCAAGCCCCGCTGCCTTGTGCCCTGCAACCCCTTGTGAGGACCCCCTCCTTCTCCTCTTCCCAAGGCCGCAGCCAGACCAGACGATCAGTGTCGTCGCGCCATGGCCGTGGCCATGCCTGCTCGAACTCGTCTCTTCCGCTGAGCATGCCGCCGGCCCGCTCTGCCCCACCGGGGTGCCCCCTGCTCTGCCGCTGCGGCTCACTGCCGCCCCGCTGCTCGCCCGTCTCCGGTCGCCTCCGCTCAGGGCCACGCCCCCGCTCCCGATTCCGCACCCGCCTCACCTTCGCTCCGGCGCACACCGCGCCCGTCCCGTCCCCTCGGGTCCGCCCCGATGGGCGCCCACTGCCCAATGGCCGCTCGGGTGACATCCGCAACCGAGTGCCCAAACCCGATAGGCCCTTATGGGCCTATGGCAAACGAGCCCCGCCCCAAAACGTTTATATAAAAAAACCAAACAAAAGAAATTAAAAATAATAATGATAATAAATAAAAATGAAAATAATTAATTAAATAATTAATTAAATAATTAATTAGTAAACTAATTAAGTTAATTAACTCTGTTTAGTGACCTAATTAATTAGTTAGTTTAATTAAACGGTAATTAGATTAGTTATACCCTAATTAGAATAATCAGAGTATGCCAGCTGGGACCCACATGTCAGTTTCACCCAGTCAACACCTCTGTTGACTGCTGATGTCATGGTGATGTAGTAATGCTGATTTCGAATTAATTCAGTAATAATAATTTAGGAAATGATTAAACCCCTTTTAAATTAATATAAAATAAACCGTAGCTCGGATGAAAATACTTTGTGCATGAAAGTTGCTCAGAACGACGAGACGAATCCAGATACGTAGCCCGTTCGTCCGCCACACATCCCTATCAGAGAGAACACACAACTTTCCCCCTCCGGATCACCTGTCCGAAAACGCGAAACACAGGGGATACTTTCCCGGATGTTTCCCCCTTTCGCCGGTATCACCTACTACCGCGTTAGGGCACGCCTAGCATCACGCTTTGCTTTGTCATGCACCGTCATGCATCTGTTTGCATTGTATTCATTGTTTCTTCCCCCTCTTCTTCCGCTAGACACCGAGACCGGCCTTGCTGCTACCAAAGACGACTACGGAGTTGATGACCCTCTCCTTGCGAGCAACCAGGCAAGCCCCCCCCCCCCTTGATCACCAGATATCGCATATTCTTCTCTATACTGCTTGCATTAGAGTAGTGTAGCATGTTACTTCTTTCGGTTAATCCTATTCTGATGCATAGCCTGACATTGTTGCTACAGTTGTTACCCTTACCTGCTATCCTACTGCTTAGTATAGGATGCTAGTGTTCCATCAAAGGCCCTACACTCTTGTCCGTCTTCCATGCTATACTACTGGGCTGTGATCACTTCGGGAGGTGATCACGGGCATATACTATATACTTTACACTATTACATTACCTGTGATATTATTCGGAGATGGGGGCTGAAAGGACAGGTGGCTCCATTCCGGTAGAGGAGGGCATGGGTTCCCGACGGCCCCCGATTATTACTTTGTGGCGGAGCGACAGGGCAGGTTGAGATCACCTAGGAGAGAGGTGGGCCTGGCCCTGGTCGGCGTTCGCGGATACTTAACACGCTTAACGAGATCTTGGTATTTAATCTAAGTCTGGCCATTTGGTCTATACGCACTAACCAACTACGTGGGAAAGTTATGGGCACTCGACGTCGTGGTATCAGCCGAAGCCTTCGTGACGTCGGCGATCGGCGGCGCGCAGTTGATTTGGAATGCACGCTAGGCTAGGTGCGCTTCCGGCCGCCCACATAGCGTGCGGTGTGTGCTAAGGCGATGGGCCGCACCCTGGGCACTTAGGTTTAGACCGGCGTCTTGACCTCTCTGTTGGCCTAGGTGGGGCTGCGGCGTGTTGATCTTCAGCGGCGGGCATGACCGAAAAAGTGTGTCCGCCAAATGGGATCAAGCGTGTTGGGTTATGTGGTCCACCCTGCAGGGAAGTTAATCTATTCGAATAGCCGTGATCTTGATAACAGGGCGACTTGGAGTTGTACCTTGACCTTATGACAACTAGAACCGGATACTTAATAAAGCACACCCTTCCAAGTGCCAGATTCAACCCGGTGGTCGCTCTCTAACAGGGCTACGAGGAGAGGATCGCCGGGTAGGATTATGCTATGTGATGCTACTTAGAGGACTTCATCTACTCTCTTCTACATCTTTGCAAGACGGAGGCTGCTGAGCGTAGTCTTGACAGGATTAGCTATCCCCTCTTATTACGGCATTCGTAGTTCGGTCCACCGATATGGACCTTTACACATATACCCATGCATATGTAGTGTAGCTCCTTGCTTGCGAGTACTTTGGATGAGTACTCACGGTTGCCTTGTTCCCCCCCTTTTCCCCTTTCTTTACCTGATTGCTGCGACCATACGATGGAGCCCAGGAGCCAGACGCCACCATCGACGACGACTCCTACTACACCGGAGGTGCCTACTACTACGTGCAGCCCGCTGACGACGACCAGGAGTAGTTTAGGAGGATCCCAGGCAGGAGGCCTGCGCCTCTTTCGATCTGTATCCCAGTTTGTGCTAGCCTTCTTAAGGCAAACTTGTTTAACTTATGACTGTACTCAGATATTGTTGCTTCCGCTGACTCGTCTATGATCAAGCACTTGTATTCGAGCCCTCGAGGCCCCTGGCTTGTATTATGATGCTTGTATGACTTATTTATGTTTTAGAGTTGTGTTGTGATATCTTCCTGTGAGTCCCTAATCTTGATCGTACACGTTTGCGTGTATGATTAGTGTACGATTGAATCGGGGGCGTCACAAGTATCCTCCTTTGAATGATTCGAGTGACTCGACTTGGCGCATGTTCACACACGTAGTTGAAACAAAATCAACATAGCCTTCACGATATTTATGTTCATGGTGGATTATATCCTACTCATGCTTGCACTCAATGTTCATTAATTTTAATGCAAGTTCATGACTATTGTCGCTCTCTAGTTGGTCGCTTCCCAGTCTTTTTCTAGCCTTCACTTGTACTAAGCGGGAATACTGCTTGTGCATCCAATTCCATAAACCCCAAAGTTATTCCATATGAGTCCACTATACCTTCCTATATGTGGTATCTACCTGCCGTTCCAAGTAAATTTGTATGTGCCAAACTCCAAACCTTCAAATGAAATTATGTTTTATATGCTCGAATAGCTCATGTATCAACTAGGGTTGTATGTATCTTCCATGCTAGGCGGGTTATTCTCAAGAGGAGTGGACTCCGCTCCTCACTCATGGGAAAATGGCTGGTCACCGGGATGCCCAGTTCCATGCTTTATGCAAATCAATTCAAAATAATTGCAAACAAAACTCCCCCAGGATTGTTGTTAGTTGGAGGCACCCATTGTTTCAGACAAGCCATGGACTGATGTTTGTTGGTGGAAGGGGAGTATAAACTTTACCATTCTGTTTGGGAACCGCCTATAATGTGTGTAGCATGGAAAATATCGAGATCTCTCGGTTGTTATGTTGACAATGAAAGTATACCGCTCAAAATATTATTCATCTCTACTTAAAAATCGTGCTCTGGCACCTCTACAAATCCCTGCTTCCCTCTGTGAAGGGCCTATCTATTTACTTTTATGTTGAGTTATCACCCTCTTATTAAAAAGCACCAGCTGGAGAGCACCACTGTCATTTGCATCCATTACTATTAATTTATATTGAGTATGACTGGATCTCTTTTACCATGAATTACAATGTTTAGTCAGTCCTTGATCTTTAAAGGTGCTCTGCATTTATGTTTTGCGGTCCCAGAAAGGGCTAGCGAGATACCATCCTGTTATATCATATCATGATTGTTTTGAGAAAGTGTTGTCATCCGAGATTTATTATTATTGCTCGCTAGTTGATTATGCCATTGATATGAGTAAAAATGAGACCTAACTGTTATTGTGAATATGGTTAGTCATAATCTTTGTTGAAAACTCGAATGCTGGCTTTACATATTTACAACAACAAGAGCAAACAGAGTTTGTAAAAGTTTTTCTTTGTCACTTTCAGTTTATCAACTGAATTGCTTGAGGACAAGCAAAGGTTTAAGCTTGGGGGAGTTGATACGTCTCTGTCGTATCTACTTTTCCAAACACTTTTGCCCTTGTTTTGGACTCTAACTTGCATGATTTGAATGGAACTAACCCGGACTGACGCTATTTCCAGCAGAATTGCCATGGTGTTATTTTTGTGCAGAAACTGAAGTTCTCGGAATGACCTGAAACTTCACAGAGATTATTTTTGGAAATAAAAAAAATACTGGCGAAAGAATCAAGGCCAGGGGGCCCACACCCTGTCCATGAGGGTGGGAGGCGCGCCTGCCCCCTGGGCGCGCCCCTGCCTTGTGGGCCCCCTGGAGCTCCACTGACCTCAACTCCAACTCTATATATTCGTGTTCGGGGAGAAAAAAATTAGAGAGAAGGATTCATCGCGTTTTACGATACGGAGCTGCCGCCAAGCCCTAATCTCTCTCGGGAGGGCTGATCTGGAGTCCGTTCGAGGCTCCGGAGAGGGGAATCCGTTGCCATCGTCATCATCAACCATCCTCCATCACCAATTTCATGATGCTCACCGCCGTGCGTCAGTAATTCCATTGTAGGCTTGCTGGACGGTGATGGGTTGGATGAGATTTGTCATGTAATCGAGTTAGTTTTGTTAGGGTTTGATCCCTAGTATCCACTATGTTCTGAGATTGATGTTGCTATGACTTTGCTATGCTTAATGCTTGTCACTAGGGCCCGAGTGCCATGATTTCAGATCTGAACCTATTATGTTTTCATGAATATATGTGAGTTCTTGATCCTATCTTGCAACTCTATAGTCACCTACTATGTGTTATGATCCGGCAACCCCAAAGTGACAATAATCGGGACCACTCCCGGTGATGACCATAGTTTGAGGAGTTCATGTATTCACTATGTGTTAATGCTTTGGCCCGGTACTCTATTAAAAGGAGGCCTTAATATCCCTTACTTTCCGCTAGGACCCCGCTACCACGGGAGGGTAGGACAAAAGATGTCATGCAAGTTCTTTTCCATAAGCACGTATGACTATATTCGGAATACATGCCTACATTACATTGATGAATTGGAGCTAGTTCTGTGTCACCCTATGTTATAACTGTTGCATGAATAATCGCATCCGGCATAATTCTCCATCACCGATCCATTTCCTACGAGATTTTCACATATTGTTCTCCGCTTAGTTACTTTTCCGTTGCCACTTTTACAATCACTACAATATTGCTACTGTTACTTTTGCCACCGTTACCGTTACTTCCATACTACTTTGCTACTAAATACTTTGCTGCAGATATTAAGTTATACATGTGTGGTTGAATTGACAACTCAACTGCTAATACTTGAGAATATTCTTTGGCTCCCCTTGTGTCGAATCAATAAATTTGGGTTGAATACTCTACCCTGGAAAACTGTTGTGATCCCCTATACTTGTTGGTTATCAGTAGCCCTAGATCAGAAGTTCCGCCACCGCAAGGCTCTGTAGCCACGAGAAACCAATCTAGACCCCATTCCGGCACCCTGCCGGAGGGGGGAATCATCACCAGTGGCCATCTACATCATCCCGGCGGCCACCACGATGAGGAGGGAGTAGTCCACCCTCGGGGCTGAGGGTTTGTAATACCAGTAGCTATGTGTTTAATCTCTCTCTCTCTCTCTCGTGTTCTTGAGATGTCACAATCTTGATGTATCGCGGGCTTTGTTAATATAGTCGGATCATATGGTGTTTTCCCCTCTCTATCTTGTTGTGATGAATTGAGTTTTTCCCTTTGAGATTTCGTTGTTATCGGATTGAATACTTTTATGGATTTGAGAACACTTGATATATGTCTTGAAATTGAATACTCATGGTGACAATGGGGTATCGTATTGATTCACTTGATATATTTTTGGCACTCAACTCGCAGATTCCCGAGGTGACATTGGGGTAATCTATGCATAGGGGTTGATGCACGTGTTGTCTTTGTTTCTCCGATAGAAATCTTGGGGCACTCTTTGAAGTTCTTTGTGTTGGATTGAGTATTATGAATATGAATTTGCTTTGTTGTTATTTTAGTTTGAACTCTAGGATAGATCGAACGGAAAGAATAGCTTTGTGTTATTTTAGTACGAAATCTTGAATAGATCAAACGGAAAGAATAGCTTTGAGGTGGTTTCGTACCCTACAAACAATTTATTCTTATGTTCTCCGCTAGATAGGAACTTTGGAGTGATTGTTCATCACACTTTGAGGGGTGGTTATATGATCCAATTATATAAGCATTGTTGAGAGATTGCACTAGCGAAAGTACGGACCCAAGGCCTCATTTTCAAGCATTGCAATACCATTTGTGCTCACTTTTATCAATTGTTACCTTGTTGTTTTTATTTATTCAGATTATAAAACTATATTTCTACCGTCAACATTATAGTTTAGCACCATCTCTTCGCCGAACTAGTTCACCTATACAATTTGCAATTGTGTTGGATGTGTTGGGGACACAAGAGATTTCTAGTATTTGGTTGCAAGGTTGTTCGAGAGAGACCATCTTCATCCTACACCTCCCACGGATTGATAAACCTTAGGTTATACACTTGAGGGAAAATTGCTACTGTCCTACAAAACTCTGCGCTTGGAGGCCCAACACGTGTCTACAAGAATAAAGTTGCACAGTAGACATCATGAACTATGGGTGTTAATCACATAAAGATATGAACTATTGGTGTTAAATCACATGGCGATATGAACAAGATTATTGACTCTAGTGCAAGTGGGAGACTGAAGAAAATGTGCCCTAGAGGCAATAATAAAGTTGTTATTTTATATTTCCTTATATCATGATAAATGTTTATTATTCATGCTAGAATTGTATTAACCGGAAACTTGATACATGTGTGGATACATAGACAAAACATCGTGTCCCTAGTAAGCCTCTACTAGACTAGCTCGTTAATCAAAGATGGTTAAGTTTCCTAACCATAGACATGTGTTGTCATTTGATGAACGGGATCACATCCTTAGGAGAATGATGTGATGGACAAGACACATCCGTTAGCATAGCATATTGATCATTCAATTTTATTGCTATTGCTTTCTTCATGTCAAATACATATTCCTTCGACTATGAGATTATGCAACTCCCGGATACCGGACGAATGCCTTGTGTGCTATCAAACGTCACAACGTAACTGGTGATTATAAATATGCTCTACAGGTATCTCCAAAGGTGTTTGTTGGTTTGGCCTAGATCGAGATTAGGATTTGTCACTCCGGCTATCGGAGAGGTATCTCTGGGCCCTCTCCGTAATACACATCATAAGAAGCGTTGCAAGCAAAGTGACTAATGAGTTAGTTGCAGGATGTTATTACGGAACGAGTAAAGAGACTTGCCGGTAACGAGATTGAACTAGGTATGAAGATACCGACGATCGAATCTCAGGCAAGTAACATACCGATGGACAAAGGGAATTACGTATGTTGTCATAACGGTTCGACCGATAAAGATATTCGTAGAATATGTAGGAGCCAATATGGGCATCCAGGTTTCGCTATTGGTTATTGATCGGAGAGGTGTCTCGGTCATGTCTACATAGTTCTTGAACCCATAGGGTCTGCACGCTTAACGTTCGATGACGATTTAGTATTATATGAGTTATGTGATTTGGTGACCGAATGTTGTTCGGAGTCCCGGAGGATTCTCGAAATGGTTGAGAGGTAAAGATTCATATATAGGATGATAGTATTCGGGCACCAGAAGTGTTCCGGGGGTACCGGGTACGTATCAGGTCGCCGGAAGGGGTTCCGGGCATCCCCCCGGCAACTACATGGGCCTAATGGGCCAAGAAGGGGACAGACCAGCCCCTAGGGGGCTGGTGCGCCCCATGTAGGCCGAAATAGAGGGGAAGGAAAGATGAGAAGAGGGAAAGGAAGGGGAGGGATTCGGCCTCCCCCTTCCTTCTCTCCCCCCTCCTCCTTCCTTCTACCTCCGGATGAATATGGAAGGGGGGAGGCCGAATTGGGAGGCGCCCAAGTAGGATTCCTCATACTTGGGGTGCCCCCTTGGCTACCTCTCCTCCCCTCCAACCTATATATATGAGGGGGGGCACCGCTAGAACACACAACATCGATTCCTAGCCATGTGCGGCGCCCCCCTCCAAAGTTTACGCCTCCGGTCATATTCACGTAGTGCTTAGGCGAAGCCCTGCGCAGATCACTTCACCATCACCGTCACCATGCCGTTGTGCTGGCGGAACTCTCCCTCGACACTTTGTTGGATCAAGAGTTCAAGGTACGTCATCGAGCTAAACGTGTGCAGCACTCGGAGGTGCCGTAGTTCGGTGCTTGATCGGTCGGAATGAGAATAAGTTCGACTACATCAACCGCATTGTCAAACGCTTCTGCTTTCGGTCTACGAGGGTATGTGGACACACTCTCCCCCTCTCGTTGATATGCATCTCCTAGATAGATCTTGCGTGATCGTAGGAATTCTTTTGAAATTGCATGCTACGTTTCCTGACATCTTTGTGGTGGAATTAACCCATCAAGGTTCAAGTCATACAACTTGACATTGGTGCTCATATTTTCCTAGATTTATTTCAGGCTTTTCGGCGATGTTCATTAAGTGGGAGGAGATGTTCCCGTTGACTACGGAGACACATGTGGTGACTTTGTCAATCTCAAAATGATGTGTCGGCTTAGTCTCTTGTGGGGTGCTTATAGGAATAGGGTGTGTGCGCGCGCGTTCATAGAGAGAGTCTATGTGTGTATGTATGAGCCTCAGCATCTATACTGTGTAAAAAGAAAAAAGAAAACATGCTCACTATGCCCTTTTTTGTTGTTCGCTCTGTAATTCTTTTAATGCTTTTTGCTTATTTTGTAGTTCAATGCATCACCTAGATGTCCATATCACTATTTTCCATTGCCATTTTCAAAAGCTCTAACTAAATTAACAATGTGGCATGCAAAAACGAATCTTACAACCACCAAAAGGTAAGCTTCTATTGCATCTTTAGGTATGGCGTATGGGATGCAACAGAAGAAAAAGATAGCACAATGCCAGCAAAGAGAGACCAAAGGCAAAAGAAAAGTTGAATCAACGGTCACAACATGAACTAATGAAAGTTTAATTTAAGCTTGAACCAAGTATATGTAAGTGTGCAAAGAAGTTGCATTGCAATGATCTGTTTGAAAAATCACATGGGCAAGTGCACTAAGTAACACAACATGAATTCAAATTACCGCAAAAAAGAGCAAATAATCATTAGCAATTATTACCAAACGTAAAGCAATCAGAACCAGCCATATGCACAAAACTAATCATGCAATAGTTTGCATTTACATAAATCATTTACAATTGTAAGCGCAAGTCTCTATCTAAAGTTGCAGTGAAGTATGAATCCAGTTATATCAGCCTAACCATCATAGAATTAAATTTAGAAGAAAAATAAAAAACTTATTAAGTAGTTCCTCAACCTTAAAAAATGTGGTGTAGGAATACCTTTAAAGCCACGAAGAAATGCCCTATGCATATATCAATACATTGCCTGCATGTTAAGAAGCAACCATTTTTAATTTAGCCCCTAATAAAAATATACATATTTAATTACATACTCCTCACGTTACCTATGTAGTAATGTTGTAGCTTCGGCTGAACACTTTTGGGCTTAGAGATGACATCCTTTAAAGTGGATAAGATTGTTAGGGACGAGCATATTTGGCATACCAAAAATTATGGTACATATCATCCAGGCTCTGCTAACTCCTAAAAAGTGCATGAAGATTAATTCCTTTAGCAGTATCCAGTTATTTCATGCGCCAAGCACAAAACCAAACCATGTCGAACCAGTTATTTGGATATTATGCATTGGAGTACTATTTGGATTTGATGCTATCATATTGATCTTTAGTTAACAATCTTGATATTGCTATTGGATCAGTAGGACCATTTGGTTTGGATTCAACATGATCATATTTAATCTTGTGCTTATGGTAGTATGATAATATGGCTATGTTGTTCTTTGGATTATTGGATGGAGGTGCTATAACTTGGATTACAGGTGGATATATGATATTGAAGACCCAGTTATCACGGATATATCTTGGGGATAAATTCCGTCATTTCATTGATCAGGTGCCACCAAACCGAGCTCATCAGTGCAGCCACACTTGCCTGGATGAGGAGACCCTAATTTGATCTATTGTTATGCCTCTCGCCGGTGCCTCCAACTAGGGAAGGTTATGTGCGTGCGCTACCATGATTAGGTAGGCGGCCATAAGCCTTGTGTGCCCGAGTTGCCTGCGCGCTTTTGTCCCCATTTGTGACCGTTTTGTTTTGTTTTGCCACGACGATGGTCGGCCATGAAGGTGGCGGATGTCACGAGGTGAGATCGGAGCCACCCATGACATAGCCCAAAGGGGAGTTTGTCGGAGTGGTCGGAAGAGTGTCATGCAATAGATTGGTTTTGTCGAAACGTTGTTGGTCTACCCAAATGGGAGCACGAGGCCATGAGTTCCGTGGTGTGGGTACAGTGTACTAACCTTTGCAGAGTGTATAGACTATCGATAGCCGTGTCCTCGGTCATGGACACAGTTCGTACTAAGTCACACCATTCGATCAACACTAGCGATGAGGGAATGACTTATAGATGACTTATCTTTATATGTGAGCAGTAAGAGTTTGGAAAGATGCCGATGTTGATGTTGGGATGATCATTCAGTTTGTGATGTGACCACACGGTGATCATGAGGAGGTAATGGTCACGAGGTGATCGAGATGATATGTTGCTTGGCCGGATAGCCAAGAGTGAGATGATTCATGTGACCCAGATGATGGTTTAGCATTAGTTCTAGCATTACCATATCATGCTTAGTAATTGCTTCCACCATAATAGTTGTTGATAACTTAACCCGCTAATGCTATGTTGTTGTCTTGCTTTGATGTTTTTGGTTGTTGTGAGCTGCGAGTTCATTCAAAGTACTCACCTGACGTGGCGTGCTAGTTTGCAGGTGATGCCGTGATTGATTGCTTGTCGAGGATTCCAATCGTGCGAGCTAGACCATGTCCCAGCCAGAGTCCCTGCAGAGTGGAGTTCATCACCGTCGTCGTTGTTCCGTTGCTAGTATAGAGCTACCTTAGCAGGCATAGTGTCGCCGTGCTGATATAATCCTTTGTACCTTCAGACCCTTGTACTCGTATTCTTTGTAATAAGAGCTGATGTGTTCTATGTCAAGCAGTGTCGTATTTCAGAAGACTTGATCTCTGGGCTAGAATACGTGGTGTTCCCGTTCCTCTGAGCCGGGGTACCACATGAAGGTCGGTGGGTGTCGGGGAAAATATACAGGGGCATACATTTTCCCCTGACTCGTGCGCGGACAAGCCAAGGACAATTCGAAGATTGAAGGACCAAGGGACTGGTAGAACCAACATGCTACCCAGAGAGATCGAGATTGAGCCAAAGGAACAAGATATCGGCAAGAGAAGGGCCTCCCTTGCTGGGCAGGCGAGCCCGGCAAGGGGCGAGGCCACCACCCGAAGCAAGCAACCAAGACTCCCCGGCAGAGCTTACCGGGGCTCGCGGGGGCTGAACCACCCTGCCAACCGCTCAAGCACGACCCACGTCGACAATCAGTGCGGTGTCAAGCCGCAAGATGATTAAGTAGCAGCCATTCACCATATGGTGGCCATTTCCTACGGAAGAAACCCACAAGTGACACCCATCCTGTGACGGAGCTGGCAAGATAGCCCGACAGGCCTTGTCGGGCGATCGGTGACATGACACTAAGTGGTGCATTTAGTGCACCCTGTCAGCCCATAGAGTTAGGTATGATAGCACTATTTGCTATCATATCAGTGGATAATGACCACTTTGCCACTGTGGTGACCCCTTAATCTATAAAAGGAGGCCCATGGCACTCATAGAAAGGGTTAGAAGGTTAGAAAGTTGACAAGCCCTAGCCATACGTGCGTAGTCCCTGCAGCCCCGAGGCAAATCTTGTCGGGCAAGTGTACTACACACCACCACACTCATTCCACCATCAATCCACCAAAAGCAGGAGTAGGGTCTTACGCCTCGCGGCGGCCCGAACCTGGGTAAATTCCTCGTGTGCTCTCTGCCGTGCTGCCGTGCGCTGATCTGCTCTTTGTGCAACGTGATGTCCCCTCGCCGAACCAGCAAGGGGCCACCCGGTCCCATAGGTGGTCGCGGATATCCCGCGACATCTTTGGCGCGCCAGGTAGGGGGATCGCTTGTGCAAACCTGAAAGCGTGCGCAACGCATCCTCTTCATCACCATCTTCACCTTCGACGGCATCATCGACCGTGGCACCCACAGTGACACGGACGCGGAGCAGGGGAAGATCCACTCTTGCACCTGTTGTCGCACTCCAAGACTCGTTGTGGCAACGGTTACAACCAAGGCCACGACTGATGGCGAGGGATTTTCTCTGGCGGCTCGTATGGGGTTGTAGTCATCCGAGTGATGTCCGGAGGAAGGGGCACAAGACGTACGAGCGCGAACTCCCTCCCTCCTATCCCTTTGATGTCTACTACGCAACCTTCTCCTTGTAGACGTTGTTGGGCCTCCAAGTGCAGAGGTTTGTAGGACAGTAGCAAATTTCCCTCAAGTGGATGACCTAAGGTTTATCAATCCGTGGGAGGCGTAGGATGAACATGGTCTCTCTCAAATAACCCTGCAACCAAATAACAAAGAGTCTCTTGTGTCCCCAACACACCCAATACAATGGTAAATTGTATAGATGCACTAGTTCGGCGAAGAGATGGTGATACAAGTGCAATATGGATGGTAGATATAGGTTTTTGTAATCTCAAAATATAAAAACAGCAAGGTAACAAGTAGTAAAAGTGAGCGTAAACGGTATTGCAATGCTAGGAAACAAGGCCTAGGGTTCATACTTTCACTAGTGCAAGTTCTCTCAACAATAATAACATAATTGGATCATATAACTATCCCTCAACATGCAACAAAGAGTCACTCCAAAGTCACTAATAGTGGAGAACAAACGAAGAGATTATGGTAGGGTATGAAACCACCTCAAAGTTATTCTTTCCAATCAATCCGTTGGGCTATTCCTATAAGTGTCACAAACAGCCCTAGAGTTCGTACTAGAATAACACCTTAAGACACAAATCAACCAAAACCTAATGTCACCTAGATACTCCAATATCACCTCAAGTATCTGTGGGTATGATTATACGATATGCATCACACAATCTCAAATTAATCTATTCAACCAACACATAGAACCTCAAAGAGTGCCCCAAAGTTTCTACCGGAGAATCAAGACGAAAACGTGTGCCAGCCCCTATGCATAGGTTCATGGGCGGAACCCGCAAGTTGATCAACAAAACATACATCAAGTGAATCACGCGATATCCCATTGTCACTGCAGATATGCACGGCAAGACATACATCAAGTGTTCTCAAGTCATTAAAGACTCAATCCGATAAGATTACTTCAAAGGAAAAACTCAATCCATTACAATAGAGTAGAGGGGGAGAAGCAACATAAGATCCAACTATAATAGCAAAGCTCGCGATACATCAAGACCGTGCCAAATCAAGAACACGAGAGAGAGAGAGAGAGAGAGAGATCAAACACATAGCTACTGGTACATACCCTCAGCCCCGAGGGTGAACTACTCCCTCCTCGTCATGGAGAGCGCCGGGATGATGAAGATGGCCACCGGTGAGGGTTCCCCCCTCCGGCAGGGTGCCGTAACAGGGTCCCGATTGGGTTTTGGTGGCTACAGAGGCTTGCGGCGGCGGAACTCCCGATCTATTCTGTTCCCTGATCGTTTTAGGGTATATGGATATATATAGGCGGAAGAAATACGTCAGGGGAGCCACGAGGGTGGAGGGCGCGCCCTGGCTACAGAGGCTTGCGGCGGCGGAACTCCTGATCTATTCTGTTCCCTGATCGTTTTAGGGTATATGGATATATATAGGCAGAAGAAATACGTCAGGGGACCCACGAGGATGGAGGGCGTGCCCTAGGGGGGTGGGCGCGCCCCCTACCTCGTGGCTCCCTCGTTTCTTTCCTGACGTGCACTCCAAGTCTATCGGGTAGGTTTCCTTCCAAAAATAACTTCTCCAGAAGGTTTCATTCCGTTTCAACTCCGTTTGATATTCCTTTTCTTCGAAACACTGAAACAAGGGAAAAACAGAACCGCTTTGGGCTCGGGTCAATAGGTTAGTCCTAAAAATAATATAAAAGTGCATAGTAAAGCCCATAAAACATCCAAGATGGATAATATAATAGCATGAATACTTCATAAATTATAGATACGTTGGAGACGTATCAGCATCCCCAAGCTTAATTCCTGCTCGTCCTCAAGCAAGTAAATGATAAAAGAAATAATTTATGAAGTGTGAATGCTAGCAGGTGCATAAGTTTGATCAATGATAATTTCAATCACCTTTTCTAGCATCATTATATGTCATAACAGTAGCTCAACTCATAGAACTTTGCATGATCAAGTAACAAACTATTCACATGTTAAAGTATAGATCATAAACTTTCTTGAAAGCTAACAAACCATATTATTTGTCATCAAACAATTAAAATTCATCTTATTTTCAGGAAGAGTCTATGTTAGAGCTCTGATTCCGCAAACTTCACATACTCAACTATCATTTAGTCTTCCATGATTGCTACCACTCAAAGCATATTTTTAGAACAAATAGTATTCATCGAACACAGAGAAAGATAGGGGCTTAATGTTTTGCCTCCCAACCTTTTACCTCAAGGGTAATGTCAACAGTAATAATTCATGCTCAAGTATATTTGAATGGCCATATATGCCTAGATCTTTCCATCACATGATGCTTGCCAACTAAAGAGTAGGTTGGAATGAGAAGGAATACTACTGACTCTTGCATAAAACTAAAAGATAGGCCCTTCGCAGAGGGAAGCAGGGATTTGCAGAGGTGCCAGAGCTCGAAGCAAAAACAGAGATGAAAATAATTTTGAGAGGTATGCTTTCATTGTCAACATAACGACCAAGACTTCCCAATATCTTCCATACTACATACATTATAGGCGGTTCCCAAACAGAAAGGTAAAGATTTTTACTCCCCCTCCACCAACAATCATCAATCCATGGCTTGCCCGAAACAACGGGTGCCTCCAACTAACATCAAACCTGGGGGAGTTTTGTTTGCAATTATTTTTTATTTGTTTCCATCTTTTAATCATGGGACGGGCATCCCAGTTACCAGCTACGTGTTGTTTCAGGCCCTAAATAAACGCGGACACTTAAAAAATCTGTCGGGCAGGCAGATTCACATCTCAATGAGCGGAGTCCACTCATCGTGAGAATAACCCACCTAGCATGGAAGATACTGCTAACCCGTAGTCGCTACATGAGTGATTCGGGCATACAAAACAGATTATTATTTGAAGGTTTTGAGTTTGGCACATGCAAATTTACTTGGAACGGCAGGTAAATACCGCATATAGGTAGATATGGTGGACACTTATGGAAGAAACTTGGTTCAAGGGATTTGGATGCACAAGCAGTATTCCCGCTTAGTACAGATATTTTGGCTAGCAAAGGATTCTAAATAGCAAGTACCGCATGTTAGAGGATCCAAAACAATATAACTTATACAAATATACCCAAGCATAACTCATTATGTTGTCTTCCTTGTCCAACTTCAACTAATTTGCTCAGGTTTGAAAATAATTAATGGGGATCACAATCATAGAAGATGTCCAAGATAGTATATTTATATGTGAAACCTCCCTTCCTTCAATATTCTTTCATGAATTGTTCAAGTGACCAATACAATGTTTGCTAACCTTCAATAAATTTACCACCTCTACTTCTTATATGTGAAGGCATTACTCCCCATGGGAAAGGCATATGAAACATATATAATTTCAGATTTATGACATTCAAATCATTCAACCATTTACTCATAGGATATAAGTGAAGCACACGAGTAAATGACAAACTACTCCAAAAAGATATAAGTGAAGATCAATGAGTAGTTAAATAATTATGTAGCTATGTGAAGACTCTCTAACACTTGACTTTCAGATCCTGGTATTTTATTCAAACATCAAGCAAAGCTAAATAAAATAAAATGACGCTCCAAGGAAAACACATATCATGTGGTGAATAAAAATATAGCTCCAAGTAAAGTTACCAATGGAAGTCGACGAAAGAGGGGATGCCTTCCGGGGCACCCCCAAGCTTAGGCTCTTGGTTATCCTTGAATATTACCTTGGGTGCCTTGGGCATCCCCAAACTTAGGCTCTTGCCACTCCTTATTCCATAGTCCATCGAATCTTTACCCAAAACTTGAAAACTTTACAACACAAAACTTAACAGAAAATCTCGTGATCTCCGTTAGCAAAAGAAAACAAAACACCACTTCATGGTACTGTAATGAACTCATTCTTTATTTATATATGTGTTAAACCTTATGTATTCCAACTTCTCTATGGTTTATAAACTATTTTACTAGCCATAGAGTCATCAAAATAAGCAAGCAACACACGAAAAACAGAATCTGTCAAAAACAGAACAGTCTGTAGTAATCTGTAACTAACGCAAACTTCTGGAACTCCAAAAATTCTAAAATAAATTGGTGGACCTGAGGAATTTGTTTAGTAATCATCTTCAAAAAGAATAAACTAAATATCACTCTCCAGTAAAAAGTTGAAGCTAATGTCGTGAGCGCTAAAGTTTCTGTTTTTTACAGCATGATCATAAAGACTTCACCCAAGTCTTCCCAAAGGTTCTACTTGGCACAAACACTAACTAAAACACAAAACCACATCTAAACAGAATCTATATGGATTATTTATTCCTAAACAGAACCAAAAAGCAAGAAACTAAAATAAAATCGGGTTGCCTCCCAACAAGCTCTAACGTTTAACGCCCCTAGCTAGGCATGATGATTTCAATGATGCTCGCAATAAAGATAGGAATTGAAACATATAGAGAGCATCATGAAGAATATGACTAGCACATTTAAGTCTAACCCACTTACTATGCATAGGGATTTTGTGAGCAAACAACTTATGGAACAAGAATCAACTTGCATAGGAAGGTAAAACAAGCATAACATCAAGATTTTAAGCACATAGAGAGGAAACTTGATATTATTGCAATTCCTACAAGCATACATTCCTCCCTCATAATAACTTTCAGTAGCATCATGAATGAATTAAACAATATAAGCAGCACCTAAAGCATTATTTTCATGATCTACAAGCATAGAATTTTTATTACTCTCCACATAAGCAAATTTATTCTCATGAATAGTAGTGGGAGCAAACTCAAAAAATAACTATCATATGATTGAAAATTAAGATCAAGATGAAAAGTTTCATGGTTATCATTATTCTTTAAAGCATACGTGTCATCACAATAATCATCATAGACAGGAGGCATGCTTTCATCATAGTAAATTTGCTCATCAAAGCTTGGGGGACAAAAAATATCATCTTCATCAAACATAGCTTCACCAAGCTTGTGGCTTTGCATATCATTAGCATCATGGATATTCAAGGAATTCATACTAACAACATTGCAATCATGCTCATCATTCACATATTTTATGCCAAGCATTCTATGTAATTCTTCTTCTAGCACTTGAACACAATTTTCCTTTCCATCATTCTCACGAAAGATATTAAAAAGATGAAGCGTATGAGGCAAACTCAATTCCATTTTTTATTTTCTTTTATAAACTAAACTAGTGCTAAAACAAGAAACAAAAAGATTCGATTTAAGATCTAAAGATATACCTTAAAGCACTCACCTCCCCGGCAACGGTGCCAGAAAAGAGCTTAGTTGACGGGGTGTGAGTGCCGCTTACCTAGCCTCCCCGGCAACGGCGCCAGAAAAGACCCTCCACCTCGTCAGCAGTCGAGTTGCTTTAGCCTCAGCGTCATCGGTGTCGACGATTACCATGTGACGCTCAATCCAGCATTTTCCCCACCATGGGTAATCCTGAGCAGAATGCTGGTATGAGTCCATCGGTCGATGCCCCAGCAAGCATACTTCAGCGAGGCTGCCCGCATTGGCACAGCCCATGAGACGGCAGCTGCTACACTGACTCGAGGGGAGGGGGAGCAAAAAAGGGGGAGAGGGCCAGAGAAGCTCGCCACTGTGCCCCTATGCCCGCCAATCAGAAGAAATACTTGCTGACCCTTGCCGGAACGAAGAAGCCACCAGATTGCCTTTTACTTCTCCAGGCGCCGCGAACGCATCGAACGCGCGCAACCCGGCAGACAAAAAGAAGCCTAAAATGAAAGCTAAGTTGGCATTATTGCTCCGTGTTGATGCGTTTTCTAGATTCTTGTTGTTGTTTATCCCTTAACTCTAGCGAGTGTTTGTATCGTGAAAGCCCTCATGCGATGGAACCTTGGCTAGTTTCTTTGGTCGCACCATCGTCCTGTCCAGAGCCACGCTCGCAGGACGCGAGGCTGCATCGAGAGCTACCTAGGAAAAACCTGCCGAGACGCATCCACGCCAAGATGACTCTTAAGGGCCGGACCCTTATGACAATCGCGGCAATATGATATCGGCAGGCATCCAGAACATACATGGGAATTGATCATACGAACACAAGAATATAGAGTTCAACGGAATAAACACGCGTTTAAAAATCCAACTAGGAATGTCAGTTCCGCACAAGCACTAGAGATATAATGACTAAACACAAGATATGCATGATGTTTCATTACAGGACCAGGTGGAATAGCTTAAACACAGAGAACCCTGTCGGCGCGGGGAGCAGCTTTTTCCTTGGCGACAGCAACGTCAGCACCCGCTGGCGGCTTCTTGAAGCCATCATCGAGGTCGAGCTCTGGGTGGCGGCAGGCGATGTTGCTCAAGACCATGAAGAGGGCATCGCGGGCGAGCCTCCGGGACTCGGTAGCGAAGCGCTCGGCCCTTCCCTCTTCGTGTGCCTTCAGCTTGTCGACCAATTCGTCGAAGAAGATCCCCGGCTTGACACTCGGGACCTCCTGCATGCTGGCTGAATAGACTGGGCCGTCCATGCCCATCGTCGCAGCTTGAGCACCGAGACGCTCTGCAACGTCAACCAGGCTCTTGATCCAGAGGTTGTTCATATCGACCGGTGTCAGCCTGTCCTCTGCGTCTTGCTAAAGGCGCTTGGCGGTCTCCAAGTCCTTGGACATCAGCTGCTGCCGGGATTCTCCATCGACTGCTCCAGCGAGCCGATCCTTGCCTTCATATTAGAGATATTGTTGTTGGCGGCCTCGAGGCTTTGGGTCTTGGAGGAGAGCTGCGACTGCACATCAGCCAAGTGAAGCTCTGTTTGTCGTGCCTTTTCTTTGAGTGCCTCCACCTCTTTGGCATTCCCGACACGGTCTTCGTTCAGCTTGGCCACCTGCCGTTCGAGCTCAACCTTAGCAGAGGACGCGACATCAATATCATCAACAAACTTCTTCAGCTGAGCCACATGATCAGTAGCAAGGGCGTCTAGGGCAGCCTCGTGTTCATCCTTCAATTCCTTGGTGCGTTGCTGCACCAAGGCCTCCAAACTCTCATCCTTGGCAAGGAGGGTAGCTTCAAGATCCTCTTCCCGAAGGGAGATCTCCCTCTCCCTGGCATCCAGAGATACCTTATGCTCTGCCAAGCGTCCCTCCCGGGCCACAGCGTCCTCCCTCATCATCTAGAGGATCTCTTGCTGATTCATGAGTGCCTTGAACTGCTTGTCGTGCCAGTCACGCAATTCCAGGCACTTGTCCTTCAGCTTTTCTGATCCACTTGGCCAGCAGATTCATGCTGCTCCTTGTGCTCCTGCCACTTCTGGTTGTGTTGGGCCTGCATTTCCTTCAAGCTCACCGCCATGGATTCAATGAAGGACAAATCCATGGTGATGGCAACTGTGTTGTCAGTCTTCCCGCCTTCCAGATGCAGCGGTGCCAAAAGATGCTGAAGCTCTTCATTAAGCTTTGCGTCTGTCAAGGATGGGCCGGGGACTCCGATATCAGGCAACAACGACACCAGGCCAGTGTGTTCAAGGACGACGGCGGGACATCAGCAGCACCCCCGGAGGGAGGGAGTGGACCCATGGTTTGAAGAGGAATCTTCGCCTCAACGGCCACTTCCTCCACCGAGGCGCTTGAGGGAGTCCTGGATTAAGGGGTCCTCGGACAGCCGGACTATATCCTTGGCCGGACTGTTGGACTATGAAGATACAAGATTGAATACTTCGTCTCATGTCCGGATGGGACTCTCCTTGGCGTGGAAGGCAAGTTTGGCAATACGGATATGTAGATCTCCTCCCTTGTAACCGACTCTGTGTAACCCTAGCCCCCTCCGGTGTCTATATAAACCGGAGGGTTTAGTCCGTAGGACAACAACAATCATACCATAGGCTAGCTTCTAGGTTTTAGCCTCTACGATCTCGTGGTAGATCAACTCTTGTAATACTCATATCATCAAGATCAATCAAGCAGGAAGTAGGGTATTACCTCCATCAAGAGGGCCTGAACATGGGTAAACATCATGTTCCCTGCCTCCTGTTACCATCCGCCTTAGACGCACAGTTCGGGACCCCCTACCCGAGATCCGCCGGTTTTGACATCGACATTGGTGCTTTCATTGAGAGTTCCACTGTGCCGTCACCACAAGGTTTGATGGCCCCTTCGATCATTGGCAACGATGCGATCCAGGGTGAGGTTTTCCTCCCCGGACAGATTTTCGTGTTCGGCGGCTTCGCACTGTGGGCCAACTTGCTTGGCCATCTGGAGCAGATCGAGAGCTATGCCCCTGGCCATCAGGTCAGGTTTGGAAACTTGAACTATACTGCCGATATCCGCGGAGACTTGATCTTTGACGGATTCGAGCACATGTCAGGTGCTCCGCACAGTCACGATGAGCACGACTTAGCTCTGCCACCAGACGATGTTCGGGAGATCACACCTGTGCCTACTCTGACCCTAGATCCGGAGTCGATTACGCCATCCGAGGACGGGTGGATGGACCCCGCCTTGGAGGCCACACACTCAGTGGCGATAGAGCCGAATACTGACTTCACCTCCTATGAGACCTGTGTCGCCAGATCCTCGGATTCATCCCCGGCCACAGGCCCCGAACCGCCTGCGTCCATGCCTATCGGATCTGATTGGGCGCCGATCATGGAGTTCACCTCGCGGATATCTTCGGCTTTTCGCCTTTTGGCGATGTGCTAAATTATTAAGGTCTCTCTCCTTGTCAGGAGAACCTTGGCCGAACCATGTCCGGCTAGAATGGGATGCGGATGACGAAGATATTCGCTCCCCACCCACCACCCACTTAGTCGCCACTGTCGATGATTTAATCGACATGCTCGATTTCGGCCAAAGACATCGACGGTATGGACGATGATGCAGGAGACAAACAGAACCACCCCACGTATACTGGACTGCCACCTCATCATATGATATATACATGGTGGACACCCCCAAAGAAGGCGATGGCGATAAGACAACGGAGGATAATCCCTCCAAACAGCAATCCAAGCACCGACGTCAGCGGCGCCGCTCTAAGTCCCGCCATAGCAAAAGCAGCGATACCGGCACAAGAGACAATAACGCTCCGGATAGTGCCGATCGAAGACGACGACAATCCCCTCCAGCTAGATCTCGAGCGGGAGGATGAACAAGCTAGCCCTCTAGAACAGGTAGCAGACGGAGAATCAGAGGATGACAATTACATGCCTCTCTCCGAAGACGAAGTGAGCCTCGGCGACGAAGAATTTATCGTGCCTGAGGATCCCGTCGAGTAGGAGCGCTTCAAGCGCCGGCTTATAGCCACAGCAAACAGCCTGAAGAAAAAGCAACAACAGCTTTGAGCTGATCAAGATCTGCTAGCGGATAGATGGACTGAAGTCCTGGCAGCCGAGGAATACGAACTCGAACGCCCAACCAAGAGTTACCCAAAGCGCAGGTTGCTACCCAACTTGAGGAGGAAGCAGTAAAACCTACATCACCAGCATATGATGCGGCTGATCGGCCACCTCATGGCCGAGACAGAGGGGCATACCAGCCCGAAGTCCAGCTTGCACCCCCGCCGCCATTCAAACAAAAATACCAAGGCCCGGGGCAACACGCGGGACCTGCGAGACGTATTGGAAAACAAAGCAAGACATGCGAGATCGATCTATGGATCACGGGGGCGCGCCCCAACGCAGGACGATGACCGTCACGCCGGATATACTAAAAGCAAATCCGGCCGGGCCGAATACAGCAGACAAGACTCGTATGAACTACGTCGTGATATAGCCCGCACGCAGGCGCCAAGACACCCCTATGCTTCACTGATGAAGTAATGAATCACGAATTCCCAGAGGGTTTTAAACCCGTAAACATTGAATCATATGATGGCACAACAGACCCCGCGGTATGGATTGAGGATTTACTCCTCCACATCCACGTGGCTCGCGGTGATGATCTACATGCCATCAAGTACCTCCCACTAAAACTAAAAGGACTAGCTCGGCATTGGCTGAATAGCTTGCCAGCAAACTCCATTGGCAGTTGGGAGGATTTGGAAGAAGCATTCCTTGAAAACTTCCAGGGCACTTATGTGCGACCACCGGATGCTGATGACTTGAGCCATATAACTCAGCAGCCAGGGGAATCGGCCAGGAAATTCTGGACTCGGTTCCTAACTAAGAAGAACCAAATTGTCGACTGTCCAGATGCAGAGGCCTTAGCGGCATTTAAGCATAATATCCTTGACGAGTGGCTCGCCCGGCACCTCGGCCAAGAGAAGCCGAAGTCTATGGCAGCCCTCACGACACTCATGACACGCTTTTGCATGGGCGAAGATAGCTGGCTGGCTCGCAGCAACAACCCATCAAGAAGTCATGGCAATTCAGATGCCAAAGATAGTAACGGCAGACCACGCCGCAATAGACACAAGCGCTGCAACAACGGTGACAACGCCGAAGACACGACAGTCAATGCTGGATTCAGTGGCTCTAAATATGGTCAGCGGAAGAAGCCGTTCAAAAGAAGCAACCCGGGCTCGTCCAGTTTGGACCGCATACTCGATCGCTCGTGTCAAATTCACGGCACCCCCGATAAGCCAGCCAATCACACCAATAGAGAATGTTGGGTGTTCAAGCAGGCCGGCAAGTTGAATACCGAAAACAAGGAAAAGGGGCTGCATAGCGATGATGAGGAGGAGCCCCGACCGCCGAACACAGGAGGACAGAAGAAATTTCCTCCCCAAGTGAAAACGGTGAACATGATATACGCAACCCATATTCCCAAGAGAGAACGGAAGCGTGCACTAAGGGACGTCTATGCGATGGAGCCAGTCACCCCAAAGTTTAACCAACCCATGGTCTTCTTGTCCGATCACTTTCGATCGCAGGGACCACCCCACTAGTATCCTCACGGCGGTTCTGCCGCATTGGTCCTTGATCCCATCATTGACGGATTTCACCTCACTCGAGTCCTTATGGATGGTGGCAGCAGCCTGAACCTGCTTTATCAGGATCTAGTGCGCAAAATGGGTATAGACCCTCGAGGATCAAACCCACTAAAACCACCTTTAAAGGTGTCATCCCAGGTGTAGAGGCCCGTTGCACAAGCTCAATCACACTGGAACTGGTCTTCGGATCTCCGGACAACTTCCGAAGCGAGGAGTTAATCTTCGATATCGTCCCGTTCCGCAGTGGCTATCATGCACTGCTCGGGCGAACCGCATTTGCCAGATTCAATGCGGTACCGCATTATGCATACCTCAAGCTCAAAATGCCAGGACCTCGTGGGGTTATAACAGTCAATGGAGACACATAACGCTCACTCCGCACAGAGGAGCACACTGCGGCCCTCGCAGCAGAAGCACAAAGCAGCCTTTCAAGGCAAACCGCCAATTCGGCGATAAAGCCCCCGGACACCTTTAAGCGAGTCCGGAATAATCTGCAACAGGATCGCCTGGCACGTTCAGAGCTCGCCTAGCAATTCGGCCTCTGTCCTAGTCCCAGTCAAGCGATGAAATCTGTGCCGCGCGTACATAATTACGCACTAAAAATACCATGGGCATAGGCCGGGGCATGGCCACGGCACGTCCCACAATGCGGCTCAACCGCCCCAGGGGCTGTATACCTTTATCATTTTCTCTCTTTCAGGACCTTACTCTCCGGAAGCCCTTTTCGGAAGTTCGATTGCTGGACGCATTACGGAAAGGAAATACCAAGGAAGCAAGAAGCTCTGGCGTCCAAGGGAACCCCCGGGTGGTCTCTGATAACGATCGAAATACCAGTTTTAAATACCCATACGCAGCTTGCCCTTGGATAGGACATGTCAAATAGTCCAATTTTTTGCTTATTGCACTACTTGTATCCGTACGCTTCGACGTATTATTTAATAACAATGCATAGCGTTAGTCTATTGTTGCATTACCCTTTCTCTTTTTACTTGTCTGCTTATTTACGACAAATTGCAACCGTACATTTTGGTACGACCAGTACGCCAGGGGCTTCGGTATATCCATAAATACGGCGTGAGAAGTCCGAACACTTTCGACAGTGCGGCACCTCGAACTTATAGCACTATATGCATCAGCTCCGAATCATGTCTTGGGTCAATAGTTGGGTTTGCCCGGCTCCCATGTTTTGGTACCTTACGTTCCGCAATATCGGCTAAGGTAGCACTGGGAGAACTACTGCGATTGTGTCCCGGTTCTTCCGGATGAGCACCTCAGTAGAGAAAGCTGAAAACTGACTGTCATGATAAGGCGAGAGTTGGTCGCTGTTCGAGAAGTCTCAAGTCCTTAAAGACTTTTTCCGCTTCGGGCGAGCAGTCGGCCTTGCCCGACTTAGGCGTATATAGCGCCCCAAATTCAGCCTTCCGAATACTAGGGGCTTCGCCAAAATTTAAAATTGTAGACTTCTATAGCTAAGTGAGAGTGATAAAGCCTTATAGTCCAATTGTCTGGTTCGTTGTGCTGAACACCTCCTTCAAAAGACCCAAAATTGGGATAAAGTGTGCTCAGGTTTATCCCGAACACCTCAGTACTAGTTACATGGGGGCAGAAGCCGACGACTGGCTAACTCTCAGATTTTATAAACGGCCGCATAGAAGGTAATATTTTAAATTCACAAGCGTTGCATAGCGCAAATGAACTCGTTTCATATTACAGGATCACATGAGTACATTTATTCAAATATTACATCCTTAGCACATTCCTCCGCCACAAGGCGAGCACCCTTCAGGACACTTTCATAATACTTTTCGGGGTGGCGATGCTCCTTGCCCTCCGGCGGCCCCTCCTTCACCAGCTTTTCGACGTCCAGCTTCACCCAGTGCACCTTCGCCTGGGAAAAAGCCCTACGCGCTCCCTCGATGCAGACGGATCACTTTATTCAAACCGTGGGTAGGCATTCGCAAGCCGCCTCACCAAACCGAAGTAGCTACCAGGAAGGGACTCGCTAGGCCACATCCGGACTACAAGACCCCTCATGGCCTGTTCAGCCGCCTTGTGAAGCTCGACCAGTTGCTTCAACTGGTTGCTCAAGGGCATTGGGTGTTCGGTCCCAGTATACTGAGACCAGAATAACTTCTCCGTCGAGCTCCCTCCTCGGCCGGTAGAACTCATGCATCGACACATCGCTGGGTAGACTGCGAATGCTCTGGAGAGCTCGAACTCGGGTAAGTAAAATAAAGTTTCCTTCACATGCTTGCTTTGCATAATGAATGCCTTACCCGCCGCTATCTTCTTAACCGTCTCAATCTCCTGGAGGGCCTTTTGGGCTTCGGCCTTGGCATGTTGTGCACTTTCGAGGGCCTTCGCAAGCTCGGACCCTTGCGTCTTAGAGTCAAGCTCCAAGGACTCGTGTTTCTTGACGAGAGCCTGGAGCTCTTGCTGCACCTCGCCTACTCGGGCCTCTTGTTTCTCTCGCTCGACGCGCTCGTTGGCCGCTTTGTCTTCGGCCTCGGATAGCGCCTTCTGCAGGGCCGCCACTTTGGTTGTGGCCCCTAGCACAATTCATGATGATCCTATTATTCCAAAACCAAATTTTTATCATTATTCGGACGGGGTGTCACTTACCTCTATTCTCTTCGAGCTGCCTCTTGGTACGGCCGAGCTCTTCCTTGGATAGCTCAAGGTCTCGCTTGATCTGGCGACCTCGTATAATCTGAAGCGGCATGCCAGCAAGTGAAGCCTGCTTATTCACATAGACACATTTTGATTAGACTCCTGCGATTATTATTTGATCCTCTATTCGGCCTTTCTTCGCGAACGCCAAACAGAGCATTAGGGGCTACAGTCTATACTGTAACATTTTCTTAAAATTTGGTTACTTACCTCAAAGCCAGTTAAGAGGCTGGCACAGGCTTCAGTCAGTCCGCTCTTAGCGGACTGAACCTTCTTGACTACCACACTCATGATAGTGCAGTGCTCTTCGTCAATGGAAGCGCCGCGAAGCACTTCCAGCAAGTTGTCTGATGCCTCTGGATGGACAGAGGCCCTCGGGACAGATGGCTTGCCCCCCTTAGCGAGGGGTTGCCTGACAGAATCCGGAACCACTGGAGGTTCCGGCGCCATATTCGGCTTGGGGCTAGACTTGCTGCTCCCGGCGTTAGGGCCCAGAGGAGTCTTGCCCCTCGTGCGCCCAGCGCCTAGAATGTCGCCTTGGGGCGCCTCCGGAACTGTCTCCCCTTGGTTCAGTTCCCTTTGAGACAACACCTCGGCGTCATCCGTAGGGTGGGGGAGGAGGCGGTCGGGAGTGAATCGCTGTTCATATCCGACGCGCCCAAAGAATCATCTGACGAAGACACATCGATATGGGCTCGGGATGGACTGCACAATCATGCGCAGTGTGATAAGAAACAGTACAATAAGACATACCAAGAATTATTATGGTATCCGGATACTCACGACTTCGCCAGGGGCTTGTCCCTAGGTAACCACTCCTCGTCGCTGAAAGCGCCCGTCGTGGAGCAGTCCGGGAGGAGGGTCCTTCCCTTCTTGGACCCTTCGGCCTCCCCCGATGGGGCGGCCTTCCTTTTCCTGTCCCCCCCCCCCCTGGCTGGGGGGGAGAACTTTCCTCTTCCTCCTCCTCGTTTTCGTGGGAGGAGTGCGCCTTGGTGTTTTCGGACGATGAGTCCGATGTAACCTTGCGCCGGAGACCCTTCCTGGTTCCTGTGGCCTTCTTCTTGGCCTTCTTCTCCGGCACCTCATAAGGTGTCGTAACCAGCATCTTCGTTAGGAGAGCATCTGCTGGATCTCCGGGCAGGGGAGCCAGACAATCGATCTGCTCCGCTGTCGCTACCCAGTCCTGTATAAATGGCGAGGAGGCTTAGATCCCGTGCGTGGTTATACTGGGGAAAAGAACATCTTATGAGATGTAAAAGGCTTACCGGATTGGCAGGACGCTTTGCGCTGAGTCCACGGTCCTCGGTAGGGGGAGGAGGTACCTCGGCGCCCTTGAACATCACCCTCCAAACGTTCTTGTGCATCGTGTCGAAGAGCTCTCGCAGCGTCTGGTGCTCGGCCGGGTCGAACTCCCACAAATTGAATGCCCGTCTTTGACACGGAAGGATCCGGCAGAAGAGCATGACTTGGACCACGTTGACGAGCTTGATTTTCTTGCTCATCATGTTTTTGACGCATGTCTGGAGTCCGGTCAGCTCTACCGAGGAACCCCAGGACAGGCCCTTCTCTTTCCAGGAGGTGAGCCGCATGGGGATTCCGGATCGAAATTTGGGGCCCGCCACCCAGTTGGTGTCGCGCAGCTCGGTGATGTAGAACCACCCTGATTACCACCCCTTTACGGTCTCCACATAGGAGCCTTCGAGCCAGGTGACATTGGGCACCTTGCCCACCATGGCGCCTCCGCACTCCACTTGCTGGCGACCACCACCTTCGGTTTAACGTTGAAGGTCTTCAGCCATAGGCCGAAGTGGGGCTTGATGCAGAGGAAGGCCTCGCACACGACGATAAACGCCGAGATGTTGAGGATGAAATTGGGGGCCAGATCGTGAAAGTCCAACCCGTATTACAACATGAGCCCGCGGACAAAAGGGTGTAGGGGAAATCCCAGTCCGCAGACGAAATGGGTAAGAAATACCACCCTCTCATGGGGTTCCGGAGTAGGGACGATCTGCCCCGCATCTGGCAGCCGGTGCACGACATCCGCAGCCAGGTATTCGGCTCCCCGCAGCTTTGTGATGTCCTCCTCCGTAACGGAGGAGACCATCCACTTGCCTCCCGCTCCGGACATGCTTGGAGTGGTTTGAGGAGAAAAACGCGAACTTGGGGTGCTGAAGCTCGAGTGCGTAAGAATGGATGAGCAAGGAGGAAGAAGGCGTGGGTGAAAAAGGTGAATCCTTGTCCCTTCATAAGGCCGGAAAAAACTATGCGCCTCCCCACCTACCTGGTAAACTCGCTTGTTCCCCAAGCGCCGTAATTGATGGCGCGGTTGGGTTACCCACGCCCGTATTGATGAGAATCCCTTGATAAGGGGACACGATCTCTGCTTCGACAAGGCATGCCAAGAAAACCGCCTCGCAATACGTGCAGTAGTAGGCTCGGAAAAAATGGTTCGTCATGACCAGACCACGGCAACACGTCACGTTTTGAAAAGCTGTCAGCATATTAGATTTGTGGAAATATTATTCTCTCTATGGTGGTATGTGGAATTTGTTTTGCAGATCCGGACACTATCCTTGTGTTCAAAATCTTCTATGGAATATTTGGAGGAGGAACCCGCCTTGCAATGCCGAAGACAATCTGCGCGCCGGACTCGTCGTCATTGAAGCCTTGTTCAGGGGCTACTGAGGGAGTCCTGGATTAAGGGTTCCTCGAACAGCCGGACTATATCCTTTGGCCGGACTGTTGGACTATGAAGATACAAGATTGAAGACTTCGTCCCGTGTCCGGATGAGACTCTCCTTGGCGTGGAAGTCAAGCTTGGCAATACGGATATGTAGATCTCCTCCCTTGTAACCGACTCTGTGTAACCCTAGCCCCCTCCGGTGTCTATATAAACCGGAGGGTTTAGTCCGTAGGACAACAACAATCATACCATAGGCTAGCTTCTAGGGTTTAGCCTCTACGATCTCGTGGTAGATCAACTCTTGTAATACTCATATCATCAAGATCAATCAAGCAGGAAGTAGGGTATTACCTCCATCGAGAGGGCCCGAACCTGGGTAAATATCGTGTTCCCCGCCTCCTGTTACCATCCGCCTTAGACGCATAGTTCAAGACTCCCTACCCGAGATCCACCGGTTTTGACACCGACAGCGCTCTCCAGAGAATGCTCCACCACTGCCAAGGAACCTTGTGTTCCCCCGGCAGCGAGATCCTACCCCTCAGCAACCGCGACCTTCACAGCTTCATCTGCGGCAGACCTCCCTATGCCCGCCACTACCTCCAACAAGTCTGGTTCTTCAGCCTGAGGATCTACAAGTGGAAGGAGCCAGTGAACAAACAGAAAGATAAAAGCATCGGAGCAGTCGAAAAAGCCAGTGGAGGAAGCCAAAGTATAAAAGAAGAAAAATCAAGTTAAATACCTGGGGAAGTTTGCCGGGCAGGGGTCTTCGTTCCCCCGGCAACATTCGTCGCCGGGTCGCAAGCTTCCTCCTCTGCCGGAGTAGACCCGTCAGCATTCTACACCGTCTCTGCCGTGGAGGATTCCATGGCGACTTCTTCGGCTTGGGCAGCGGTGGAGGTGTGCTCCTCGAGGAGCGGCTCGCCCTGCGCTACCTCGCCCCCTACGCGTGAAGGGACGGGAAGGTCGTCTCCACCAACGCCGGCAGGCGGGGTCAAGTCTCTGCTTTCAGACCGGGGGCTGAGCTAGGGGCTCGTCAAGGGATCTTCAGCATCCTTCCCTGCCGAAGCTGAGCCCTCCACGCCCTTCAGCGACCCAAGGCGCCGGAGTCTCTTCCGGGAGTGGTGGACGAGAGTCTCCGTGTCCACCTCCACCTCCCTAATCGGCAACAAAAAAAAAGGCAAGAGGTTAGTCAACAAAAACATTCGAATCTACTTGAAGAGATATCAACCGCAAAGAGAAATCTCCCTTACTCTTTCGCAAGGAGCATGGAGTTCAAGTTAAACTCCGCGGGAGGAGGGGATTCCCGCCCTCTCTTTAGAGATGGGAGGGTGGAACCCCCGGCAGCTTCGGTGCTTGCCGCGAAACCAAGAGCTCAGGAGAAGGCGAGGTTTCCTAGGAGCTCGAACCAGGACTAGAGCTGGACTCCTCCTCCGAGACCGCCGACCGCTTGGCGGAAGATGCCCTGGCCCGGGCGAGACGAGGGGATTAGCGACATGCCCCCTCGGCCTTGGTAGTACTGGTAGAGGTCTTCTTCACCCTCTTGGTGGGTGGAGCCGGGTTGGAGGATGTCGCTCCTCGGACTGCGGTGCGCCTGCGGGTGCGCTAGTCTGGATCCGGTGCGGGGGCTTCCGGTCCTACGGCAAGCCATTCCTCTTCAGGGGCCACTGCCGTGCTCCCCTCCCTCTCCGCCTCCTCTCCCTCCTGGAGCTCCTTTGCTGTCGTGGCTATAGCATCTAGCCCGTCAAAGTTATCCCCGGTAAGCTCTTCCCCGGCAGTATCTTCTGAGGCATGCGCCTCGCTGCCACCCTGGGAAGAGCTCCCATTCCCAGCCTTGCCTTTGACCTTCCCGGCCTTTGTGGCCTTCTCCATTTCTGCGCGGCAGGCATCCTTGTCCTACGCGACTCTCTTCAGAATATATGCCACCTCTGCTACAAAGGTGCATTTATACATTTCGCCTTCAGTCCTGGTGGCCTTTTCCACCAAAGTGATCGATCACTTGAGCTCTTCATCAAGAGAAGGGAGCTGCCAAGTGCCTGATACTCCCTCGGTGTTACAATCCGGCATCCACTTCAGTATTTGATCCTGGGCGGAGCTGATATTTAGAGGGACGACAGTTGCCGGGAGCTTGAACATCTCGAAGTGGCCAAACAGCTGGTCGCACAGCCAAGCATGGCCATAAACTGACAAGTTATTTGCCAGCCCCGGCAGCAGCCTCATCCTGTCTGCCGCGCCACCATATATCCACGCAGGTATGTCCCTGTCCTGCAGCGGTGAGATACGGCGGAGGAGGAAGTCTGCCCCCACATGCTCGATAGTTAGCCCGGAAGTCGCCAGGCGGTAATCTTGTTGATTGTCGGGCATAGCCTGTCATCAAAAGGCCCTTGGCACTCCCGTCCTTGCCGCGCTGGACGCACTCCTGCCGCGCTGCGCAAAACTCGGGGGCTTCTTTGTCCTGGATCCAACACAAATCCCCTCTCCATTCCTCCCACCTCTCACGTTGGTACCCCGGGAGGTAGTTTTTCTTCGACCGAGATATCCAGCTGATGATCCCAGAGCGGTTGACTCTGTTCTCCACCGGCAAGACGAAGTAATGCCGGAATAGATCCACATTGGGCTTTACTCCGACAAAATTCTCGCACAAATGCACGAAGATGGCCATTGTCGCCATTGCATTTGGCGTGAAATCAAGGAGGTGAAGCCCATAGATGTTCATGATTGCCTCAAAGAACTCAGAAAAAGGAGTGCACAGACCGCAGATGAAGTAAGCGGCAAAGAACCGATAGGAGTCAGGGGGATTCACCTCGCCCGCTTCATAGACCACGGGCACTCCGTGCCCCTTCTCGATGGGCTGCCCCCATAGGTACCCGTACTTCGCCTAAAGAACGGGGCCGCTCAAGTTGGACGGAACGAAGACAACGCCCTCGCTCCGTTTCTTGTTCAGCTCCGCCGACCTCTTGTTCTCCTCGGCGGCGGTCTCTTTCGCCGCGGTCGCGGGTTTCTTCCCCATCACTGCGGCGACGCAAAAAAGGGGGAAGAGATTCGTTGGGTAGCGGCGGAAGGAAGGGGGCAAGACGAGAACTGGCGCTTGGCTTGCGAAGGAAGAAGATGGGGGAGCGGGGCGAGAGACAGATGAATCGTGCGCGGACAAGCCAAGGACAAGTCGAAGATTGAAGGACCAAGGGACTGGAAGAACCAACTGTTGGGGAACGTAGTAATTTCAAAAAATTTCCTACGCACACGCAAGACCATGGTGATGGCATAGCAACGAGAGGGGAGAGTGTATGTCCACGTACCCTCGAGACCGTAAGCGGAAGCGTTATAACAACGCTGTTGATGTAGTCGACGTCTTCACGATCCGACCGATCCAAGTACCGAACGTCACGGCACCTCCGAGTTCGCACACGTTCAGCTCGATGACGATCCCGGGCTCCGATCCAGCAAAGCGTCGGGGATGAGTTCCGTCAAGACGACGGCGTGGTGGCGATGATGATGCTCTATCGACGCAGGGCTTCGCCTAAGCTCCATGACGATATGACCGAGGTGTAATATGGTGGGGCGGGCACCGACACGGCTAAGGAACGATCACATAGATCAACTTGTGTGTCTGGGGTGCCCCTGCCCCGTATATAAAGGAGGGAGGGAGGAGGAGGCCGGCCCTAGGAGGGCGCGCCATGGGGAGTCCTACTCCCACCGGGAGTAGGATTCCCCTTCCTAGTCCAACTAGGAGTCCTTCCATGTATTAGGAGTAGGAGACAAGGAAGGGAAGAGAGAAGGGAAGGAAGGAGGGGTGCGGCCTCCCCTAGTCAATTCGGACTAGGCCATGGGCGCGCGGCCTGCCCTAGGCAGCCCTCTCTCTTTCTGCAGGCCCAATAAGGCCCAATACTTCTCCCGGCGAATTCCGTAACTCTCGGTACTCCAAAAATACCGAATCATTCGAACCTTTCCGAACTCGAATATAGTCGTCAATATATCGATCTTTACGTCTCGACCATTTCGAGACTCCTCGTCATGTCCCCGATCTCATCCGGGACTCCAAACTCCTTCGGTACATCAAAACTCATAAACTCATAATAAAAGCATCATCGAAACCTTAAGCGTGCGGACCCTACGGGTTCGAGAGCTATGTAGACATGACCTAGAACTATTCTTGGTCAATAACCAATAGCGGAACCTGGATGCCCATATTGGCTCCTACATATTCTACGAAGATCTTTATCGGTCAAACCGCATAACAACATACGTTGTTCCCTTTGTCATCGGTATGTTACTTGCCCGAGATTTGATCGTCGGTATCCAATACCTAGTTCAATCTCGTTACCGGCAAGTCTCTTTACTCGTTCCGTAATACATCATCTCACAACTAACTTATTAGTTGCAATGCTTGCAAGGCTTATGTGATGTGTATTACCGAGAAGGCCTAGAGATACCTCTCCGACAATCGGAGTGACAAAACCTAATCTCGAAATACGCCAACCCAACATGTACCTTTGGAGACACCTGTAGTACTCCTTTATAATCACACAGTTACGTTGTGACGTTTGGTAGCACCCAAAGTGTTCCTCCGGTAAACGGGAGTTGCATAATCTCATAGTTACAGGAACATGTATAAGTCATGAAGAAAGCAATAGCAATATACTAAACGATCAAGTGCTAGGCTAACGGAATGGGTCATGTCAATCACATCATTCTCCTAATGATGTGATCTCATTAATCAAATGACAACACATGTCTATGGTTAGGAAACATAACCATCTTTGATTAATGAGCTAGTCAAGTAGAGGCATACTAGTGACTATATGTTTGTCTATGTATTCACACATGTATCATGTTTCCGGTTAATACAATTCTAGCATGAATAATAAACATTTATCATGAAATAAGGAAATAAATAATAACTTTATTATTGCCTCTAGGGCATATTTCCTTCAGTCTCCCACTTGCACTAGAGTCAATAATCTAGTTCACATCATCATGTGATTCAACACTAACATTCACATCGTATGTGATTAACACCGTAGTTCACATCGTCATGTGACCAACACCCAAAGGGTTTACTAGAGTCAATAATCTAGTTCACATCGCTATGTGATTAACACCCAAAGAGTACTAAGGTATGATCATGTTTTGCTCGTGAGAGAAGCTTAGTCAACGGGTCATCACATTCAGAGCCGTATGTATTTTTGCAAATATTCTATGTCTACAATGCTCTTGCACGGAGCTACTCTAGCTAATTGCTCCCACTTTCAATATGTATCCAGATTGAGACTTGAGTCATCTGGATCAGTGTAAAAGCTTGCCTTGTTGTAAATCTTTACGACGGGCTCTTTTATCACCTCCATAATCGAGAAATATTTCCTTATTCCACTAAGGATAATTTTGACCACTGTCCATTGATCTACTCCTAGATCACTATTGCACTCCTTGCCAAGCTTAGTGGTAGGGTATGCAATAGATCCAGTACACACATGACATACTTTATAGAACCTATGGCTGATGCATAGGGAATGACTTTCATTCTCTTTCTATCTTCTGCCGTGGTCGGGTTTTGAGTCTTACTCAATCTCACACCTTGTAACACAGGCAAGAACTCTTTCTTTGACTGTTCCATTTTGAACTATTTCAAAATCTTGACAAGGTATGTACTTATTGAAAAACTTATCAAGCGTCTTGATCCATCTCAATAGATCTTGATGCTCAATATGTAAGCAGCTTCACCGAGGTCTTTCTTTGAAAAACTCCTTTCAAATACTCCTTTATGCTTTGCAGAATAATTCTACATTATTTCCGATCAACAATATGTCATTCACATATACTTATCAGAAGGCTGTAGTGCTCCCACTCACTTTCTTGTAAATACAGGCCTTTCCAAAAGTCTGTATAAAACTATATGCTTTGATCAACATATCAAAGCGATATTCCAACTCCGAGATGCTTGCACCAGTCCAATGATGGATCGCAGGAGCTTGCACATTTTGTTAGCACCTTTAGGATTGACAAAATCTTCTGGTTGCGTCATATACAACTCTTCTTTAAGAAAACCATTAAGGAATGCAGTTTTGACATCCATTTGCCAGATTTCATAAAATGTGGAGATTGCTAACATGATTCGGACAGACTTTTAAGCATCGATACGAGTGAGAAAATCTCATTGTATTCAACATCTTGAACTTTGTCAAAAACCTTTTTCGACAAGTCTAGCTTTGTAGATAGTAACACTATTATCAGCATCTGTCTTCCTCTTGAAGATCCATTTATTTAATATGGCTTGCCGATCATCGGGCAACTCCATCAAAGTCCACACTTTGTTCTCATACATGGATCCCATCTCAGATTTCATGGTCTCAAACCATTTCATGAATCTGGGCTCATCATCGCTTCCTCATAGTTCGTAGATGCATCATGGTCTAGTAACATGACTTCCGAACATGATTACCGTACCACTCACAGTGCGGATCTTACTCTGGAAGACCTACGAGGTTTTGGTAGCAACTTGATCTGAAGTTTTATGATCATCATCATTAACTTCCTTACTAATTGGTGTAGGACTCACTGGAACTGATTTCTGTGATGAACTACTTTCCAATAAGGGAGAAGGTACAATTACCTCATCAAGTTCTACTTTCCTCCCACTCACTTCTTTCGAGAGAAACTTCTTCTCTAGAAAGGATCCATCTTAGCAACGAATAACTTGCCTTCGGATCTGTGATAGAAGGTGTACCCAACAGTTTCCTTTGGGTATTCTATGAAGACGCACTTCTCCGATTTGGGTTCGAGCTTATCAGGTTGAAAACCTTCTTCATATAAGCATCGCAACTCCAAACTTTAAGAAACGACAGCTTAGGTTTACTGCTAAACCATAGTTCATACGGTGTCGTCTCAACGGATTTAGACGGTGCCCTATTAACGTGAATGCAGCTGTCTCTAATGCATAACCCCAAAACGATAATGGTAAATCAATAAGAGACATCATAGATCGCACCATGTCCAATAAAGTGCGGTTACGACGTTCGGACACACCATAACGTTGTGGTGTTCCAGGTGGCGTGAGCTGTGAAACTATTCCACATTGTTTTAATTGCAGACCAAACTCGTAACTCAAATATTCATCTCCACGATCAGATCGCAGAAACTTTATTTTCTTGTTACGATGATTTTCCACTTCACTCTGAAATTCTTTGAACCTTTCAACTATTTCAGACTTATGTTTCATCAAGTAGATATACCCATATCTGCTCAAATCATCTGTGAAGGTCAGAAAATAACGATACACGCTGCGAGCCTTAACACTCATTGGATCGCATACATCGGTATGTATTATTTCCAATAAATCAGTAGCTCGTTCCATTGTTCCGGGGAACGGAGTTTTAGTCATCTTGCCCAAAAGGCACGGTTCGCAAGCATCAAACGATTCATAATCAAGTGATTCCAAAACCCATCGCATGGAGTTTCTTCATGCGCTTTACACCGATATGACCCAAACGGCGAGTGCCACAAATAAGTTGCACTATCATTATTAACTTTGCATCTTTTGGCATCAATATTATGAATATGTGTATCACTACGATCGAGATCCAACAAACTATTTTCATTGGGTGTATGACCATTGAAGGTTTTATTCATTTAAACAGAACAACAATTATTCTCGATTTTAAATGAATAATCGTATTGCAATGAACATGATCAAATCATATTCATGCTCAACGCAAACGCCAAATAACATTTATTTAGGTTTATCACTAATCCCGAAAGTATAGGGAGTGTGCGATGATGATCATATCAATCTTGGAACTACTTCCAACACTCATCGTCACTTCCCTTCAACTAGTCTTTGTTTATTCTCAGAACTCCTGTTTCGAGTTACTAATCTTAGCAACCGAACAAGTATCAAATACTCAGGGGCTACTATAAACACTAGTAAAGCACACATCAATAACCTGTATATCAAATATACCCTTGTTCACTTTGCCATCCTTCTTATCCACCAAATATTCAGGGCATTTCCGCTTCCAGTGACCATTTCCTTTGCAGTAGAAGCACTTAGTTTCAGGCTTTGGTCCAGCTTTGGACTTCTTCGCGGGAGTGACAACTTGTTTGCCATTCTACTTGAAGTTTCCCTTTCTTTCCATTTGCCCTTTTCTTGAAACTAGTGGTCTTGTCAATCATCAACACTTGATGCTCTTTCTTGATTTCTACCTTCGTCAATTTCAACATCACGAAGAGCTCGGGAATATTTTTCGTCATCCCTTGCATACTATAGTTCATCACGAAGTTCTAGTAACTTAGTGATAGTGACTAGAGAATTCTGTCAATCACTATCTTATCTGGAAGATTAACTCCCACTTGATTCAAGCGATTGAAGTACCCAGACAATCTGAGCACATGCTCACTAGTTGAGTGATTCTCCTCCATCTTTTAGCTATAGAACTTGTTGGAGACTTCATATCTCTCAACTCGGTATTTGCTTGAAATATTAACTTCAATTCCTGGAACATCTCATATGGTCCATGACGTTCAAAACGCCTTTGAAGTCCCGATTCTAAGCCGTTAAGCATGGTGCACTAAACTATCAAGTAGTCATCATATTGAGCTAGCCAAACGTTCATAACGTGCGCATCGCTCCTGCAATAGGTCATCACCTAGCGGTGCATCAAGGACATAATTTTTACGTGCAGCAATGAGGATAAACCTCAGATCACGGATCCAATCCGCATCATTGCTACTAATATTTTTCAATACAATTTTCTCTAGGAACACATATAAAAACATAGGGAAGCAAAACGCGAGCTATTGATCTACAACATAATTTGCAAAATACTACGGGACTAAGTTCATGATAAATTAAAGTTCAATTAATCATATTACTTAAGAACTCCCACTTAGATAGACATCCTCTAATCTTCTAAGTGATTACGTGATCCATATCAACTACACCATGTCCGATCGTCACGTGAGATGGAGTAGTTTCAACGGTGAACATCAATATGTTGATCATATCTACTATATGATTCACGCCGACCTTCGGTCTCCTTGTTCCGAGGCCATATCTGTTATATGCTAGGCTCGTCAAGTTTAACTTTGAGTATTCGCGTGTGCAACTGTTTTGCACCCGTTGTATTTGAACGTAGACCCTATCACACCCGATCATCACGTGGTGTCTCAAAGACGAAGAACTTTCGCAACGGTGCATACTCGGGAGAACACTTCTTGATAATTTTAGTGAGAGATCATCTTATAATGCTACCGTCAATCAAAGCAAGATAAGATGCATAAAGGATAAACATCACATGCAATCAATATAAGTGATATGATATGGCCATCATCATCTTGTGATTGTGATCTCCATCTCGAAGCACCGTCATGATCACCATCGTCACCGCGCGACACCTTGATCTCCATCGTAGCATCGTTGTCGTCTTGCCAACTATTGCTTCTACGACTATCGCTATTGCTTAGTGATAAAGTAAAGCAATTACATGGCGTTGCATTTCATACAATAAGCGACAACCATATGGCTCTGCCATTGCCGATAACTCGGTTACAAAACATGATCATCTCATACAATAAAATATAGCATCACGTCTTGACCATGTCACATCACAACATGCCCTGCAAAAACAAGTTAGACGTCCTCTACTTTGTTGTTGCAAGTTTTACGTGGCTGCTACGGGCTGAGCAAGAACCGTTCTTACCTACGCATCAAAACCACAACGATAGTTTGTCAAGTTGGTGCTGTTTTAACCTTCGCAAGGACCGGGCGTAGCCACACTCGGTTCAACTAAAGTGAGAGAGACAGACACCGCGGTCACCTTTAAGCAACGAGTGCTCAAGCGGTGAAACCAGTCTCGCGTAAGCGTCTGGCGTAATGTCGGTCCGGCCGCTTCATCTCACAATACCGCCGAACCAAAGTATGACATGCTGGTAAGCAGTATGACTTATATCGCCCACAACTCACTTGTGTTCTACTCGTGCATATGACATCAACGCATAAAACCAGGCTCGGATGCCATTGTTGGGGAACGTAGTAATTTCAAAAAAATTCCTACGCACACGCAAGACCATGGTGATGGCATAGCAACGAGAGGGGAGAGTGTATGTCCACGTACCCTCGTAGACCGTAAGCGGAAGCATTATAACAACGCGGTTGATGTAGTAAATGCGTCTTCACGATCCGACCGATCCAAGTACCGAACGACGGCACCTCCGAGTTCTGCACACGTTCAGCTCGATGGCGATCCCCGGCTCCGATCCAGCAAAGCGTCGGGGATGAGTTCCACAAGACGACGGCGTGGTGGCGATGATGATGCTCTACCGACGCAGGGCTTCGCCTAAGCTCCATGACGATATGACCGAGGTGTAATATGGTGGAGGGGGCACCGACACGGCTAAGGAGCGATCACGTAGATCAACTTGTGTGTCTGGGGTGCCCCTGCCCCGTATATAAAGGAGGGAGGGAGGAGGAGGCCGGCCCTAGGAGGGGGCGCCATGGGGAGTCCTACTCCCACGGGAGTAGGATTCCCCTTCCTAGTCCAACTAGGAGTCCTTCCATGTATTAGGAGTAGGAGACAAGGAAGGGAAGAGAGAAGGAAGGAAGGAGGGGTGCGGCCCTCCCTAGTCAATTCGGACTAGGCCATGGGGCGCGGCCTGCCCTAGGCAGCCCTCTCTTTCCGCAGGCCCAATAAGGCCCAATACTTCTCCCGTGAATTCCGTAACTATCCGGTACTCAAAATACCGAATCATTCGAACCTTTCCGAACTCCGAATATAGTCGTCCAATATATCGATCTTTACGTCTCGACCATTTCGTGACTCCTCGTCATGTCCCCGATCTCATCCGGGACTCCGAACTCCTTCGTACATCAAAACTCATAAACTCATAATAAAACTCGCATCGAAACCTTAGCGTGCGGACCCTACGGGTTCGAGGACTATGTAGACATGACCTAGAACTATTCTTGGTCAATAACCAATAGCGGAACCTGGATGCCCATATTGGCTCCTACATATTCTACGAAGATCTTTATCGGTCAAACCGCATAACAACATACGTTGTTCCCTTTGTCATCGGTATGTTACTTGCCCGAGATTTGATCGTCGGTATCCAATACCTAGTTCAATCTCGTTACGGCAAGTCTCTTTACTCGTTCCGTAATACATCATCTCACAACTAACTTATTAGTTGCAATGCTTGCAAGGCTTATGTGATGTGTATTACCGAGAAGGCCTAGAGATACCTCTCCGACAATCGGAGTGACAAAACCTAATCTCAAATCGCCAACCCAACATGTACCTTTGGAGACACCTGTAGTACTCCTTTATAATCACACATTACGTTGTGACGTTTGGTAGCACCAAAGTGTTCCTCCGTAAAGCAGGAGTTGCATAATCTCATAGTTACAGGAACATGTATAAGTCATGAAGAAAGCAATAGCAATATACTAAGCGATCAAGTGCTAGGCTAACGGAATGGGTCATGTCAATCACATCATTCTCCTAATGATGTGATCCCATTAATCAAATGACAACACATGTCTATGGTTAGGAAACATAACCATCTTTGATTAATGAGCTAGTCAAGTAGAGGCATACTAGTGACTATATGTTTGTCTATGTATTCACACATGTATCATGTTTCCGGTTAATACAATTCTAGCATGAATAATAAACATTTATCATGAAATAAGGAAATAAATAATAACTTTATTATTGCCTTAGGGCATATTTCCTTCACCAACATGCTACCCAGAGAGATCGAGATCGAGCGAAAGGAACAATATATCGGCAAGAGAAGGGCCTCACTTGCTGGGCAGGCGAGCCCGGCAAGGGGCGAGGCCACCACCCGAAGCAAGCAAGCAAGACTCACCAGCAGAGCTTACCGGGGCTCGCGGGGGTTGAACCACCCCGCCAACCGCTCAAGCACGACCCACGTCGACAATCAGTGCGGTGTCAAGCCGCAAGATGATTAAGTGGCAGCCATTCACCACACGACGGCCATTTCCTACGGAAGAAACCCACAAGTGACAATTGTCCTGCGACGTGTCAAGAAAACATGCGCGGAGCTGGCAAGATAGCCCGGTAGGCCTTGCCTGGCGACCGGTGACGTGACACTAAGCGGTGCATTTAATGCACCCCGTCAGCCCGCAGAGTTAGGTATGATATCACTGTTTGCTATCATATCAGTGGATAATGACCACTTTGCCACTGTGGTGACCCCTTAATCTATAAAAGGAGGCCCATGACACTCATAGAAAGGGTTAGAAGGTTAGAAAGCTGACAAGCCCTAGCCATACGCGCGTAGTCGTTGCAGCCCCGAGGCAAATCTTGCCGGGCAATTGTACCACACACCACCACACTCATTCCACCATCAATCCACCAAAAGCAGGAGTAGGGTCTTACGCCCGCGGCGTCCGAACTCAGGTAAATTCTCGTGTGCTTCTACCGTCTTTGCGTGCATCGACCGCTCTTTGTGCAACGCGACGTCCCCTTGCCGAACCAGCAAGGGGCCACCCGGTCCCATAGGTGGCCGCGGATATCCCGCGACAGTGGTTGGGGCTGCGGCGGTGTTCGGAAGGCTAGCCGACAATGAGTTTAGTGGAAGCTATTGGTTGGGGGCGCGGTGGTGGTTGGTAGCTGGGCAGGTGGGGCTGTCGGGTGGATGTAGTTGGCTGGGTCCGCGGCAGTGGTCGGCAGCCCGACAGACGATACTTAGGGAGGAGGTAGTTGGGCTACAGGTCGGTAGTTGTCGGGGGGCCGGCCGGCGACGCGTGGTGGCGGGGGGCGTGGGACTGGGGAGGAGGCGGCGGGCGAGGTCGTGGTCGAGGGCATCGGCGCGGGAGGTTTGGGAAAGATCACTTCCCGTGGATCGAGCGATCGGGATCGAAGGGCAGCCATGTAGTTCGGCAGTTTTGTCAAAACGATGTGGTGTGCCAGATATAGTGGTGCTTCGGATAGTTGTTGCCTCGCGGCGGACGCCCTTTGAGTGTGCTGCTGCGGTCAAATAGCGCTTGCGGCGTTGCCTCGTGGCGCTGGCACGTTACGTGCCCGCTGCTATCAAGGCAACCTCGCTCTCGCTTTTGGTCTCGGATGCTGCTGACGATAATTATTGGCTGAAGTCCGTTTTCTGAAAAAAATCGTGGAGCAGTCATTCTGCCGGAAAAAAACCGAGTCGATACAACGCAAACAATCCCACCAAGCTCGTCTCCCCTCCGCCTCCTCCCCGTGTCTCCTCCCGCGATCCCCTTCCCCTTCCCCGCCGGCCGCCGCGCCGCCTCCCGCAGCTCCCAGCACGCCGCTACCCACGACCACGGGCGCGATGCTTCCCCATACCCAGTGCCGCATCCCCCATCCGCTGCTCAGATTTCAGTCGTCGAGCCGTACCTCGCAGGTAACCGCCGGTCAGCTCGGTCATGGCAACCGCCGAACGTGCTGCAAGTCATGGTGGTTATCTCCTCCACCACTACAAAGAGGTACTGCGAACTCCTGCCTCACGTCCTCCTCACTTGCCTCCTTTTTTTTTTCTCATCTGGCCTCCCTCCCTCCCGTCCAGCGGCCGGAGCCCGCCGACCTGCCTTACCCTTGGCGTGGGTGAGGCACGCGCAGCTCCGTGGGACTGGATTCGCACAACACTTGCGGCGCCCGAGGCCAACTCCATTGCCCCCGGCGGACTCCAAGCTGAGCTGATCCGGCGCCGTGCTGCTCGCGGTTCCGCACGGTGCCGCGTGGTAAGTGGAGCTCCGATCATTTTGATTTCTTGATCTGCAGCAAGCAATACATTCTCTTCACAAGAAAGAGCAGAAATGTATATCTTGAACTGCAAACATTTAGTATTGTACATGACAAGTTAACCATAAGAATGAAACATAATATGGCTTTATTTTTGGCGCAAGTCTGGCAGTGATATGAACGGTGATGAAAAGTTGTACTCGTTCACTAGAGAGCTATAGATATCAGTCAAAATACCAGTGAAACAAGATTTTAAAGACTTCCAATATCTGAACATCAAGCTGAGCTGCTGTTGCATTCTTTACTCTGTCAATTGTCTGACTGCAGAGAAATAAACACATGAGAAAAGTAAGAGAGTAATGGTCGAATCCTACAAATATCATATCAGTTTCAGGTTGGCCACATTGACAGCATAAGGAATTTGCCACAGCTTAATACTCCCTCCGTTCACAAATATAGGATGTTTTGGATATTTCAATATAGAGTATATACGGACTGAAATGAGTGAACAAACACACTAAGACGCGTCTATATACATCCGATTCATAAAAAAAGTTTGAACATCTTATATTTGTGAACGTAGGAAGTAATATGATTTTTTGCAACTAAAGTTTGCATAAGAGCCAAGGGGCGTACTGTACTGTGAGACTCACCTCTTCTGCATCCTTTTGATACAGAGATGCCACAATAACATGAACTTGGTCAGTGTTATAATCATTAGCAGCTAGAAACTCAGCAGCTGGCCGGCACTCTTCCAGCTCTAAACCTTTGGTCCTACTTTATCCATGCTGCCATTAATTTCACATTCGCTTACCCTCCCTATCTTTTTAGACATATCTCAGTGGCATTATGATCTCCGGGGTGCAGTAGCTATATAAGAAGGAATCGATTATCATACCTAATGTAGGAGTATCATCTGCTCCTATTTGTTAAGGAAGGTGTTATATGTTTCAGAAGAAATATATCAAATAAAGCTTGTCTTTAAAAGCATGAATTGGTGAGGGGTGCTAAAAGGCAAAGTAAATCTGTATCTTTTATATTAAATGCATTACGTCGGGTCACATATGTTAATTAAGGTATGTTTCTATGTTCGTAAAATAGCTGCCAAATATTTGTGCCAGAACAGTGAGGTTAGAACACAATCCACTAATAATAGATATAAATCGTACTCAGGTTGATATGCCGAAATGATAAAGCAGAGTATGCTTTAAACTTGAGTGATTCAGATTGATATGTTAATAATATTATTAGCATGGACTTGTAAATGTCTATTTGAGGACTTTGCCTAAATGATGTTCTGATCTTCCTATTCTCTTTGGGGTAGCAGGGAAAGGTTGAGGTGTACATGGTCATATTCATCCTATTCTGCATGAGCCAGTCCTCCAAAAAGGTGAGTGCAGCATCTCTTGTGGTTTTTGTTGCCAGTCTTAGCAAACAAAATATATGTGCATGATCCTCAACCACTGCTATATCATAATTAGTGACAATAAAATGACCAACACAGTTAGCACACTCGAGAAATTATGCAGCAACTTAATAATCAAGTAATCTACCAATTGATTCCCTGGTCATGGAGTCCTATATAGATAATCAAACCCAGGGTTCAAGGCATCAGTTCCCTATTATGTTTCTCTTGCTAGCATATTATGTTTCTACTTTCTGCATAAGTGATGATAAAGCTTCTCTTGAAAAGCTAGCATACAAGGCAATTAAATATTGGGCTTCAGACTCACATGCAGCTAGGAATATCAAGGTAGAATTGACTTGACATTGTTGCTTTGGCTGAGATAGGAACTAGGAAGCATGCAGCTTGGATTGGAGCAGAAAAACGTAATAAAGTGTGGTTGCATCTGAATAGTATATTTCCAATGTGTGGTTATAAAGAGTAGTATTAGTTTGTTGATTAAATTACTTGCACAATATGTTTCCAAAAATTTGGATTATTATTATCTTAAAAGTTTGGCTGATTGTCAGGGTGTATGTTGATCATAAGAGGGGTATAAGTTACATATAATCTCCACAAATTCGGATTATGACTTAGTTATCTTTCACAACAGGTTTGTATTCTAAGGCAACTCATGGACATTCAACTAGTCTTCTCAATTTCTTAGAATTTTTGAGATCTCTCACCCAATTGAGAATAGACTATGATCCTTAATTTATTAACTTATTTATTGTAGGTATGATCAATTGATTGAATTTTAAGGAGTAATCGTAATTGAGATGCTATCACTATGAATAACAATTTACAGTTTCATCTGTCAGTGTAGTGAACTTTTATGTTTTAAATTGTTGCATTGGAGAAAACAATTGACTCCGCATACCCATGTCAGAAGCTCCATCACTGCATTGCTGAGGTCACAGGTGAGGAGCTAGCTAGCTAGCCAAGTCGATCATGGAGGTGTGGCCGCCGCTGCCGGTTGTCATCCTCATACTCTGTGTTGTCTCTCTCTGCTGCGGCCTTGAGGCCGTGGCCGAGAACGTGACTGTGGCACAACTACTCCCGATGTCGTCGTACCACGGGGGTTTGGCCACCTACAATGCCAAGAACTTCGGAGCTGAAGGCAACGGCACCAACGACGATACCAAGGTACATATCCAGTTCCTCAATAGATTGCTTGGTTGGTGTTCTAATTTGTTCCTTTCTTTGTTGTCGCGCTCGAACTATGTTGTAATCGATCGCTACCTTGGCGTTGGTGTGCAGGCGTTGATGGCAGCATGGAAGGCAGCGTGTGGGGCATCTGGCACGGTGACGCTGTTGATCCCGCCAGGGACGTACTACATCGGGCCGACGCAATTCCATGGTCCCTGCAAAGCCTCTGCCATCACCTTCTTGCTCCAGGCAAGCAGTTATGCAGTTATAATATTGCAGTGCAAGCACGACACGACAGGGAAAAAAGGGAGTCATTTTATATGCTTGTGCAGGGGACGCTCAAGGCGGCGACGGATCTGAGGCGTTTTGGCAACGACTGGATCGAGTTCGGGTGGGTGAAAGACCTCACTGTGGCCGGACAGAACAATGCCATCATCAATGGCCAGGGCGCCGCCTCCTGGCCCTTCAACAAGTGTCCCATCCAAAAGGACTGCAAAGTCCTCCCCACTGTGAGTATCCATCCGATTTCGTTACACATAAGTGGAATATCATCTTGCACTTGATCACTTCACCGGCAGTCACTAAGTATGTGACGATCCACAGAGCGTGCTGTTCGTGAACAACCAGAACACGGTGGTGCGCGACATCAAGTCGGTAAACAGCAAGTTCTTCCACATCGCACTGCTGCAAAGTAAGAATATGAAGTTGATCAACATCCAGATCAACGCGCCCGAGAACAGCCCAAACACAGATGGCATCCACATCGAGCGAAGCACGGGCGTGGTGATCTCCGACAGCCGCATCAGCACTGGCGATGACTGCATCTCCATCGGCCAAGGGAGCGACAACATCGACATCGCCCGCGTCCACTGCGGCCCGGGGCACGGCATGAGCATCGGCAGCCTTGGACGGTACGTGGACGAGGGTGACGTCACCCGCGTCCACGTCAGGAACATGACCTTCGTGGGCACCATGAACGGCGTCCGGATCAAGACGTGGGAGAACTCCCCTACCAGGAGCCTGGCCGCGCACATGCTGTTCGAGAACATGGTGATGAAGGACGTGCAGAACCCCATCATCATCGACCAGAAGTACTGCCCTTACTACTACTGCGAGCACAAGCATGTCTCCGGGGTCACCCTCAAGGACATCACGTTCAAGAACATCAACGGGACGTCGTCGGTGCCGGTGGCCGTGCTGCTCCGGTGCGGCGTGCCGTGCCAGGGCGTCGTGCTGCAGGACGTGGACCTGAAGTACATGGGAGAGGGAGGGTCCTCGTCGAAGTGCGAGAACGCCATGGCCACGTACGTTGGCTACCAGCACCCAGAGCCATGCGCCTAGTCGGCCAGTTTGATTCTGGTGGATGCTGGTGCGACCTTAATTTAGTTCTCCTTTTCTTCTTCTACTAATCTAATTAATCAATGTTTCCTAGACGAATTTGTTGTTTCCTGTTGCTTAGAATGTTTTGTGTGTGTGCGGCATTAGGGAGCTGCCAATTGCTGGCATCTACGGTGTACTTGCCTAGTTGCTCAATTAGTGAACCCGATCGTCTGACAAGTGGGCTTTGTGCTTATGTTGACGATCAGTGTGCTTATGTTGATCAGTGTGACCTGTGCTCGAAGGTTTGAGGTTGGCTAAGTCGGACTTGGCCACGCCAAGTCAACATATCCGGGTACAGGAAGTGCAAGTAGAATATGTCTTTATACTACTGTATATGTGTGTAACTTGTTACTTGTATACCACTTTCAACCACAATACATAGAGAGAAGAGCATGCCACTGATAATCCAGCATATCTGGGTACATTAAAAAAGATGAAAGATGCAGTGATCGGACAGAAAAGTTAATAAAAAGACACTGGAGTATTGTAGTAATCTGATACTTATACTCCCTCCGTCCGGCAATACTTGTCGGAGAAATGAATGTATCTAGATGTATTTTAATTTTAGATACATTTATTTTTATCCATTTATGCGACAAGTAATTCCGGACGGAGGGAGTACAACCCAACGGTGGAGGTTTTATCATTACTACCTGGGGTTACAAAGCCGACTGTTTGTAGCAGAAACAAAACAGTACCGAGAACACAGGGAATGCCTTTTCTGTAATCCGGTTGTGCCCAAGGTAAACCCAATAAGTGCGATTCTTAACGATAAAGATGGTGGAGAAAGACATATGCTAATTATCTGCGCATTGGAATTACATACATATACAGAAACTGGTACAGGAAAATAAAAGTAAAGAATGATTAAGGGGGAAGACTGATTTCGCATAGAAACCACCGTGGTCTTCATTTTTCTAAACATTATAGTATCTCATTCTCGTATAGCATGCACACTCGACTGAAATCATGATGGTGTAAATGGCAAAGGAAAAACAAATTTGCAAAATATACTACCATCATTGCTTTCTTCTTTGCCCCCACCCCCACCCCAACCTTGTGTGTTTCAAGCCAAGTATACATTGGAAGGTACTCCCTCCGTCCGGAATTACTTGTCGTAGGAGTGGATGTATCTAGACGTATTTTAGTTCTAGATACATCCATTTCTATCTATTTTTGCGACAAGTAATTCCGGACGGAGGGAGTAGCAACTATTGCGAAACTGGCAGCGCAATAGTGGAGATTACACTGTAGTAATCTACTCCCTCCGTTTTTAAATAATTGTCTTTCTAGCCATCTCAAATGGACTACAACATACGGATGTATGTAGACATGTTTTAGAGTGTAGATTCACTCATTTTGCTCCATATGTAGTCACTTGTCGAAATCTTTAGAAAGACAATTATTTAGGAATGGAGGGAGTAATACTTATACAACCCAATGGACAATGGTAGAGGTTATACTGTAGTAATCTGATACTTATACACGCCAAGAACAACTTTTGCTACCATCATGTCCATCACACATAAAACTGAAGTAGTTGTACTCTAGACCTCCTCCCAGCCAAAAAATAAATAAAAACGATTGCTTGGAGTTTGGACTGAAAAAAAAACACTTACAGCCTAGAATAAAGTTTCAAGAAATCCTATGTATACAGCCTAGAATGAAGTTTGAAGAAATCTGATGGTACATACGGCTCCAAGGACGACTTATGCACTCCGGTGGAAACACCTCCTACCAGCGACGTTTGACTCGCTTGAACGCAGCTGGAACTTCTTGGTTTTTTTTTTTGAGGGGAGCTGGAACTTCTTGGTTGATGGTTGACCTAGATGTGCAAAACTGACAGCATTTGTCATGTCTGCAGTCTGAACGCTGCCAAAAATATTCTTTCTGTGGCATGCGGCTGCAAAGCGGACGCTGCTGCTACTTGTCCAAGTTAGCTGCGGCGTTCAGTTTTCTCTAGACCCGTTTCGAAAAAAAAAAAGTTTTCTCTAGACGCTGTACATAGGAAAATCCTATAAGGGTTTTTTCTACTAGTGACAAGATCTCCGATCAGAGGCTATATGCACGCGTGCGTCGTATTCTTGCTGAAGGTGATGAATTAAAGCTTGGCTTTTGAGGATGAGAATCCAGAGTTTAACCTTGTGTTGGACTCATCGTCATCGGTGCATGTACAACGATTCCTTCTTGAAGACGTAGCCTATGAGTTGTGTAATTCTCATTTTGATGTCGTCTTGTATCATAGGGTTAGTGGCTATCTGATGGAGTTACTGTCGTGAGGCATACGGCGGTTTTCTTTTCATTTTTTTGGCTCGATGTTGTTCGGTTGCTAGATTCTGCATTCTTAATAATATATAATTACGTCATGGACCGATGTAGAGGCCGGGGTTATCCTCCTTCTCAAAGGAAAAAAAAGTTGTGCCTATTGCGAGAAATTAGAATTACTCAGTGATAGGCTACCAATAAGAAGGCATTCCAAATCATTCCCAATTTATAGCACACCGTAAGAATAAGTTGTCTGGACTAAAGAAGATACTTACAGTCTACTTTGAAGTTTGAAGAAATCTGATGTATGTTGTGCCTATTGCGAGAAGTTAGAATTCCTTGGTGATAGGCTGCAAATAAAAAGGCATTCCAAATCATTCCTAATTTACATCACATCATAAGAAAAACATTAAATACACCTACCAACACTGCACCATTGCTTGACACAAGTTGTTGTGATGGATCAGTAATATTTCCACTTCCTGCAAGCCTTGGAATCATCCCCAGGATGGCATGATCCCATATACTCCCCTCCGTCTCATAATATAAAAGTATTTTTGACACTATGGGGCAGGGCATAAGAAACATAGAAAGTGTTTGTCCCTGCAAGATTCGTAAGTACATGCCTCTGGAAGTCACCAATTTACAGTAGAGTAATGTGATAGGCACAACATAAAACTTGTGATATGTGTATCTCCCTTTTTTTTATGAGAAAATCTAGCTTGTTCCTCAAGAGCTTGTGTATTCTTAAAAGAAGACATTCAACATTCATTGCTCTGTTATTGTAAGTCTGGAAATAATGTCCATATCCTTTTGTTATCGCAAATCACAACGGGTGTACTTGTATGTATCGTGCAAATGTATCTTCACAGCCTTACTTTATTTTTGACGGTTCTCCGTACAATATAGGAGCAGCGACCGGTTCAATCCCAATACCATCAGCACGAATCAAAGTAACAAATGGTTGTTTGGGACGCTTTCACCAGAAAAACGGAGGAGGGAGTATGAAAAATGGAGCGGCGACCGTTTTAATCTCCCAGATTGAAACCCTGTTGCACCTTTCACCCGGCCCGCTGCAGCCTCATCCCAGCCTATCGGCAGCAGAAAAGGGGTAAGTGACGCAGAAGAATTAAGGGGTGTTTGGTTGCAAGGGACTAGACTTTTTTTAGTCCCAGGGACTAAAGAAAGAAGACTTTTTAGTAAAGTCTTTTTTTAGTCCCTTAAGAAAAAATCCTTCCTACTTGGTTACATAGGGATTAAAAAAGACTTTTTCTAGTCTAGTCCCTGTAACCAAACATGGCATACACTCTCCAAGAGCAAACCTCTGGGAGCATTCTGGCGATAACCACGTCATCCCTTGTGTGCTGTAACTGGAGTAGCTCGGTTGCCTGTTACTGGACACGATTGCTGCATATTTTTACTGGAGCCGCTTCTTCGTCGATCGATGTGTATGTTGTCGTGTGCGTACATTGGTTCATGTCTGCCGGTGCAATGCACTGTCAGTTTCCTCTTTGGGTGTCGCATGTGGTGTTCGCTGCGCTGTGTGGTGGGCTCTTGTTTGGGTCGTCATTATGTGCAGTTGGGGTGGAACGCCGCGTCGAGCACTTGCTTACCCATTTGTTTATGGCCGGAAAAATTTCAAAATAAACGTTGAAGTTGTAGACGAGAGCTAAATCAAACCCCGAACTTTGAATCCCGGAAATTGACACTCTGAACTTGCAATCCCGGTCTATTTTAGACCCTAGACCTGTTTGGCAAACCGGGAATACTATAATCCCGGCCGGGATAACCAACTACTCTCACGGACAAGAATCTGGGCCGGGCCACTATAACACAACAAGAATTCATGAAGTTTAAAAAATATTCGCGCATTTCTAAAATTGTTCAGAAGCTAAAAAATGTTCCTGTTTTCTATTGTTGGCGCAAATTCAATTCATTTTATGTTTTTTAGAAAATGTGTGGAATTTTAAAATTCTATTCACATGTTAACAAACTGTTCACGATTTAAAAAAAATCATATTTGTCAAAAAATCTTCAGAATACCAACAGTTTTTCAGATGCTATGATTTTTTTTCAGATTTTGAAAATTGTGTTACATTTTTAAAATATGTTTTTGGAATTTCATAAACTATTTCGTAAATAATGTTTTTCAAAAATGTTTTGGATTGTTGGTTTTGGAATCGACTGGGCCGGCCCACCAGACATGAAGCGAGTTTTTTTTTGCTTCACACGAGACGTAAAAATTCTTTTTTTTTCTTAACGCGCGACATAATAATTCCAAAACAAAAAACATGCTGTGGAGTCAAACTTGGGAACTGGCATGGTTGACCTGATTTCGCTAGCCACTACACCAAACGACTATGACTGACATAATAAGACGCCGAAATTATTAAGCAGAAACCAAAGCGTTGAACTTTGAAAACTTTTTTTAGGGGCAAACAAGTATTGAAATCGTATTTATTTCTGAAATCTTCGAACATTTCATAAAGTGCGAGAACTTTTTGAAATTTTGAAATAATTTTAAAAACCAACAACTTTGAAAAAGCGAACACCTTTTGAAACATAAACATTTTTTGACACCTGAACAAAAATTTAAAGTGCAAAACTTTTTGATACATAAACATTTTCTGAGTTTGTGACATCTAGAAAATACCACAAATTCTAAAAAATGTATTGGCCAATTCAAACAAATATTTATACAATGTATAATAATATTCTTGTGATTCAAAAAAAATTGCACATTCAAAAAATTGTAACATTTAAAGAATGTTCGCAAGTTTCAGAAAATGTGTTTGGGGCTTTTTCAAAAAAAAATGTGTACAATGTAAAGAAAATGTTTGCGTGTTGTACAAAAATGTGTCATAACCTTAATAGAATATACGTTACATGTAACAGAAAAAAGTGTATGCAAATTTAAAAATGATGAACCATGTAAAAGAGTGTTCGTGTAGTTTCGTAAAATGTGTATTGTCATTAAGAAAATGTAAAATATGTATTTCGAAAAATATTACCATGTATTCAAAAAAGTTTTGAAAAAATTTAATTTTAAAATGTCCATAATGTATTCGAAAATACGAAAAGTTTATGAAAATTTGTTAATTACATTGGGTACTGAGAAAAATTAGACATGTGTAAAACTGAAAAAGGAAAAAGAAAACGTAAAAAAAAAGACTAGTGCGCGCGCGAGCGGCTGCGCTACTGGGCCGGCCCAATTCAGCAAATACCGGCCAACTCCTTCCAAGGTTTATAATAGACCGGGATTATAAAGTTCGGTGTGCTGTTTGTATGACTGTGACCCTTATTTTTAGCGGTCCCGCTCTGTCAGGTTCTGCTTTGGCGCTCCAGCCCGTGGTACGTGCTTTCTGCGGTTGCTTTGCGAGATGGGCATCCATGGGTGGATGTGATTGGTACGAGCACAAGGTCGTCCGTGGACACGGTGTAGTGATCGATTAGCTATTCTCTCTGGTACGTGATGTCCGTCGTTCCACGGACCGAACCCACACTTCGGTTGCTGTGTTGTTTGTCGTGCGCTTCTTCTTTATAGCTGGTCGCCGTCCTGCTCATTTCCTCCTCCGCCGCTCTCACTTCTGGTTCTTGGTTCGTCCGACTGGCTGACTGCCATGGAGGTAATAGTGCTGCCATTCTTTTCTGTGTTCTTCGGTGGTTGCATTTACTTTTGCTGCTTGCCTTCTCCGCACTCATTTGGGCTGGCTATTTTGCAGATCATCCTGAAGTGAGCTGAGCAATCATCCTCGTCTCTTCATACTGTCATGGCTACTGCCGTCCGTTTCGGCTCATTTGTACTGTCATGGCTACTGCCTTTTCAGTTCAGTTCCATTCCTCTGCTTTGTTCATGGATTCATGCCCGTTGCCTGTTTGTGTTTATACCCTGCAACCTAAGCCTATGTTACGTTCAGCAGAGATCACGCTTATTGTTTCTCGTTGGTGATTGGCTTTCCCACGTAGCTGGTGTTTCGACTTCAGGTACACATGTGTAATAATTACAGTGCAATTTCTTTTCTCGTTCTTCGTTTCACATCTTCATCTTCGTATTACCGCGCGAAAACAGGATTTAGTTTTTTTTTTCAAAAAGAGGGCCTCCCCGTCCTCTGCATCAAGAGTGATGCATACCGCATACGGCCATAATATGAGCAAAACAGGATTTAGTTCGTTAGTATTTTTGTTAGGTGCCCACGATATGAGCTCGACTGATCCTGTTGCGCGTCAACGTTCTGTTGCCCGGCAACGCAGCAGAGTGTCAACGTTAATTGCATTGTTTCACGGTTCGTGCTTGTTTGGTTTTGCCGCTATGTGTTTACTGTTTGCTGGTGTGCGTTTTGGCCATCTGTCAAGAATGTGAATGTCGTTCCTTTTGGTTCGTTCAGATGCATTTAGTGCTGCGTATTCTTCATCTTCTCGTGGGAATTACATGCCATTTGTAAGTGCGTGTGATGCACTTGGACATTACCTTCATTCATGCCTCATAAGTTAGGAACGCTCTTGACATCACTTGGAACGTAGGTGAGAGCTACTTCCCAGTTGTTTCAGCCCCTTACAGTAACTTTAGAGCATCTTCACTCGCCCCACCCCCCCCCCCCCCTAACATGCCCCCTAGGCTCTTTTTTTTAGCGCCGGCGTCGAAAAATCGGCCCAGTCGCGCCCCCATGTCCTTGTTTATCGTCCGAAATAACAGTCGGCGAACCCGAGCCGAACCCAGCCCTCCGGGGGGCGCCTGGGGCGCCGGCCGAAGCCAAAAGGCGTGTGGGTCTGCTCTGTCGGCGACAAACATGCCTTTTCCCGCCGTTCCCCCACTTTCCCTCCATTTTCCCATTGCTTCCCCCTTGTGCCCCTCTTCTCCCGCCATTCTCCTCCCGCTCCCAGCCATCCGACCGCCATCCCGCCGAAGAAGTATTCGGCCCCTCGCGCCGCTGCCGATTCCACCCAGCCGAAGCAGAGGAATCCGAGGGCGCAGACGGCAAAACCACCGGGCATGTCGAACGTCGAGTGGAGGGCAGAGGTTCAGCGCCGGGAAGCTATCACCACCGACCGGTGGAACAGGCTCAACGCCAAGAAGGCCCGGGACGCGGCGGCAGAGGCGTCGCGCGCGGGGATTATGAATCCGCCGGGCGGCCACGGCTCGCAAGCTGCATGGAGCCAGTAGAGCGCCGCGTCGCCGGCCAACTTCTCGTCGTCGCCGCCGCCGCTCTGGGGGTATGCATCCTCGCCTGGCTACGCCGACGGCGACGCACATGGTGGGTTCAACCCCAACATCATGTTGGGGAACGTTGCATGGAAAACAAAAAAAATTCTACGCACACGCAAGATCTATCAAGGAGATGCATAGCAACGAGAGGGGAGAGCGTATCTACGTACCCTCATAGACCGTAAGCAGAAGCGTTTAACAACGCGGTTGATGTAGTCGAACTTTCTTCGCGATCCAACCGGCCGAGTACCGAACGTACGGCACCTCCGCGTTCAGCACACGTTCAACTCGGTGACATCCTCCGCCTTCTTGATCCAGCAAGACGGCGAGGTAGTGGATGAGTTTTGGCAGCACGACGGCATGGTGAAGATGATGGTGAAGTGATCTCCGCAGGGCTTCGCCTAAGCACTACAAAAATATGACCGGGGGTGTAAACGGTGGAGGGGGGCGCTGCACACGGCTAGGCAATTGTCTGTTATGTGCTAGGCGCCCCCTCCCACATATATATAGGTGGAGGGAAGGAGGAGCAGCCAAGGGGGGCGCCCAAGTAGGAGGAATCCTACTTGGGGTCCTCCCAAGCCGCCCCCTTCCTTATTTGGAGTGCGGGAGGAAGGAAGGAGGAGGTGGCACCCCCCTTTCCTTTCTCTCCTGAGGAGGGAAAGGCAGGAGGGGCCACCCCTCCCCTTTCCTTCCCCTTAGGGTCGGCCAACCAAGGGAGGGGCGCGCCAGCCACCTTGTGGGCTGGTCTGTCCCCTCCTTTGGCCCATAAGGCCCATAATCTCATAGTCGAGGGAATATGTATTTGACATGAAGAAAGCAATAGCAATAAAACTGAACGATCATTATGCTAAGCTAACTGATGAGTCTTATCCATCACATCATTCTCCTAATGATGTGATCCCATTATCAAATGACAACACATGTCCATGGTTAGGAAACCTTAACCATCTTTGATCAACGAGCTAGTCTAGTAGAGGCTTACTAGGGACATGGTGTTGGTTTATGTATTCACACATGTATTTAAGTTTCCAATCAATACAATTCTAGCATGAATAAGAAACCTTAATCATGAATAAGGAAATATAAAATAACAACTTTATTATTGCCTCTAGGGCATATTTCCTTCAGTCTCCCACTTGCACTATAGTCAATAATCTAGATTACATTGTAATGAATCTAACACCCATGTAGTCTTGGTGCTTATCATGTTTTGCTCGCGGAAGAGGCTTAGTCAACGGGTCTGCTACATTCAGATCCATATGTATCTTGCAAATTTCTATGTCTCCATCCTTGACTTGTTCATGAATGGAGTTGAAGCGTCTCTTGATGTGTTTGGTTCTCTTGTGAAATCTGGATTCCTTTGCCAAGGCAATTGCTCCAGTATTGTCACAAAAGATTTCATTGGACCCGATGCACTAGGTATTACACCCAGATCGGATATGAACTTATTCATCCAGACTCCTTCATTTGCTGCTTCCGAAGCAGCTATGTACTCCGCTTCACACGTAGATCCCTCCATGACGCTTTGCTTGGAACTGCACCAACTGACAGCTCCACCATTCAATATAAATACGTATCCGGTTTGTGACTTAGATTCATCTGGATAAGTGTCAAAGCTAGCATCAATGTAACCATTTACAACGAGCTCTTTGTCACCTTCATAAACGAGATACATATCCTTGGTCCTTTTCAGGTGCTTCAGGTTGTTCTTGACCGCTGTCCAGTGATCCACTCCTGGATTACTTGGGTACCTCCCTGCCAAACTTATGGCAAGGCACACATCAGGTCTAGTACACATCATAGCATACATGATAGAACCTATGGCTAAGGCATATGGAATGACTTTCATTTTCTCTCTATCTTCTACAGTGGTCGGGCTTTGAGTCTGACTCAAATTCACACCTTGTAACATAGGCAAGAACCCTTTCTTTGACTGATCCATTTTGAATTTCTTTAAAACTTTGTCAAGGTATGTCCTTTATGAAAGTCCTATTAAGCGTCTCGATCTATCTCTATAGATCTTGATGCCCAATATATAAGCAGCTTCACCAAGGTCTTTCATTGAAAAACTCTTATCCAAGTATCCTTTTATGCTATTAAGAAATTCTATATCATTTCCAATCAATAATATGTCATCTACATATAATATCAGAAATGCTACAGAGCTCCCACTCACTTTCTTGTAAATACAGACTTCATCGAAAGTCTGTATAAAACCATATGCTTTGATCACCTCATCAAAGCGTATATTCCAACTCCAAGATGCTTGCACCAGTCCATAGATGGATCGCTGGAGCTTGCACACTTTGTTAGCACCTTTAGGATTGACAAAACCTTCTGGTTGCATTATATTCAACTATTATTTAAGAAATCCATTAAGGAATGCAGTTTTGCGTCCATTTGCCATATTTCATAATCATAAAATGCGGCAATTGCTAACATGATTCGGGCGGATTTAAGCATCGTTACTAGTGAGAAAGTCTCATCGTATTCAACCCCTTGAACTTGTCAAAAACCTTTTGCGACAAGTCGAGCTTTGTAGACAGTAACATTACCATCAGTGTCAGTCTTCTTCGTGAAGATCCATTTAGTCTCTATGGCTTGCCGATCATCGGGCAAGTCCACCAAAGTCCACACTTTGTTCTCATACATCGATCCTATCTCAGATTTCAAGGCCTCAAGCCATCTGTCGGAATGTGGTCTCATCATAGCTTCTTCATAGTTCGTAGGTTCGCTTTGGTCTAGTAACATGATTTCCAGGACAGGATTACCGTACCACTCTGGTGCAAATCATGCTCTGGTCAACCTACGAGGTTCAGTAGTAACTTGATTTGAAGTTTCATGATCATTATAATTAGCTTCCTCTCTAGTTGGTGTAGGCATCACGAGAACGGTTTTCTATGATGTGCTACTTTCCAATTCGAGAGAAGGTACAGTTACCTCATCAAGTTCTACTTTCCTCCCACTCACTTCTTTCGAGAGAAACTCCTTCTCTAGAAAGGACCCATTCTTAGCAACAAAGATCCTGCCTTCGGATCTGTGGTAGAAGGTGTACCCAATTGTTTCCTTAGGGTATCCTATGAAAACACACTTCTCCGATTTAGATTCGAGCTTATCAGGCCGAAGCCTTTTGACATAAGCATCACATCCCTAAACTTTAAGAAATGACATCTTAGGTTTCTTGCCAAACCATAGTTCATACAGTGTCGTCTCAACGGATTTAGACGGTGCCCTATTTAACGTGAATGCAACTGTCTCTAATGCATAACCCCAAAACAACAGTTTGTAAATCGGTAAGAGACATCATAGAATGCACCATATCTAATAAAGTACGGTTACGACATTCGGACACACCATTACGCTGTGGTGTTCCAGGTGGCGTGAGTTGTGAAACAATTCCACATTGTTTTAAATGAAGGCCAAACTTGTCGGCATTTTGGGAACGGGGGTCCCCAGACTTGCCTGCCTGCGGCCCACAGCGTGGCTAAGCCAGCAGGCCGTACGACCCATCTTCATCAACAAGGCATCCAAGACTCTCGCGAGGGGCCAAGCCTCGCGAGGCGGACGACGCAAGACCTCCTTAGGAGTAGCCTAGTCAGGCAGGCTCACGAGGAGCGGAGATATCAAGATGGGACAAACCTCACGAGGCTCTCGTGACGTGAGCAATGATGATCGACACCAGGCGGGCGCCAGGAGGGCGCCAGCGTGCGCAGCGTCCTTGTTTCCTCTTTGGTGCTAAGGAAGCGGGTGCAGGCAAAGAGTACCGAGGCATCAGGCAAAGGTTGCTATATCGGTGCAACGAGACCAAGACCAGGAGGACAGCAAGACGGAGGTCATCCTGGAGCCCAAGACAGCGTCACCACCAGAGCCTTTCGCAGGCGAAGACCACTTTTGTCAGGATAGCTTGTACTAGCTGTCCCCCTTCAAATTTGCCCGCCATTGTTGGCTCCCTTCCCGTTCAATATTTGGGGAGAGGACCAGGGCCTATATAAGTAGAGCTTGCCACCACAGTAGGGGCATCGAGAAGTTCACCCAGCTCTCACCCGCTAAGTCACCAAGCACAAGTACTATTCATCATTAGCCCAAGAGGCAATCCACCACCACCACACTGGAGTAGGGTATTACACCACAACGGTGGCCCGAACCAGTATAAATCTCGTGTCTCTTTGTGTTGTGAGTTCATCGAGTTCGTCCGCGAGATCTTAGCGAGCTAGGGCGTAGATCGGTTGGAGGGAAAGACTTCACGCGCACGCCAGTGTTCGAACCTTAAGCATTTGTCGGAACCCCACATCCAACATTTGGCGTGCCAGGTAGGGGTGCGCCGGAGCTCCTCTCCACCAACCTACGTCCCAAGCCACCGCACTTCGCCCCTATGGCAGGTGCCCCGTCATCCACCTCTACGGCCGACATCAACAGCGGGGTGTCTGGGTACCGAGCCCTGGCCCCCGCCCTACGGCGAGTGCGGTGGCTGACCAAGTTCAAGCCAGAGAGGCTGCCGCGTTACGACGGTGCGGCAGACCCGACGCTGTTCCTGCTGGCGTACGAGGAGGCTGTCCTCGAAGCTGGAGGCAACGACAAGATCATGGCCAACTGGTTCCCCATGGCCCTCGCCAGCGAGCCGCGCGCCTGACTGCTCAACCTCCCGGGATCGACGGTGGCCTCCTGGGGGAACTCCGCGACCTCTTCACCGCTCGCTAAGCGGTGCCGGCGCATCACGTAGTCGCGACCCTGCTGGGCGGTTCTCAAGCACCACCTTCAGACCGCCACATCAAGCCGTTCCTCCGTCAGATCGGGGCCACCTCCAAGCGCTCGGGGGCTCCGCCGGGTTGGGCTGCGCCAGAGGCCGACCTCACCTTCGGCTCAGAAGACCACCCCGACTCCACCGCCGGCTCAGGAATGCTCCCAATGCTCTGCACGCCCACCATCTGCAACGTGGCCGTTACCAAGACCCTCATCGACGGCGGTGCTGGCCTCAACTTGCTCCCTGTAGAAGCCTTCAGCCTTCTTCACGTGCCGCTCGAGCGGCTCGGCCTCAGCAAGCCCTTCTCGGGAGTAGGTGGCAGAGCTGCCCACTCTCTGGGGCAGATCCGCCTCCCTGTCACCTTCGGCACGCGCGACAACTACCGCACCGAGCTGGTGGACTTCGACATCGCCCACATCAGTCTCCCGTACAACGCCATCCTCGGGTACCCGGCTCTCGCTCAGTTCATGGCAGCGACTCACCTGGCCTACAACCTCATGAAGATGCCAGGGAGCAAGGGCGTCCTCACCATCAAGGGGGACACTAAGGAGGCCGTGATGGCGCTCAAGCATGCCTTCAGGACCGCGGCAGCAGTACAGCCCGCCGGCGCCGGTACCCCCGAGGCCAAGGAGACCGCGCTTACCAAGAAGAAGCAGCTATTCACCCAAGACAAGGCGGAGACCAAGCAGGTGCCGGTCAACGAGCACGGGTCTTCAGGAGCCACCTTCACCATAGGAGCCGGCCTTGACCCGGGAGAAGAAGAAGCCTTGGTGAGGTTCTTGCGCGCGAACAAGGAGATATTCACGTGGGAGCCCAATCAGCTGGTAGGGGTCCCGAGAGAGGTGATCCAGCATCATCTAAGGGTATGGCCCAACATACGCCCCGTGAAGCAGCGAGCAAGACGGCAGTCCACTAAGAAGCAGGCCTTCATCGTCCAAGAGACACGCAAGCTGGAGGCGGCAGGAGCCATCCGAGAAGTTCGATATCCCGAATGGCTGGCGAACCCCGTCGTAGTGCCGAAGAAAGGCGGGAAGGAACGGATGTGCGTCGACTTCACCAACCTTAACAAAGCTTGCCCCAAGATCCGTTCCCACTCCCGTGCATCGACCAAATTGTCGACTCCATCGCCGAGTGTGACCTGCTGTGCTTCCTGGATGCGTTCTCAGGGTATCATCAGATCAAGATGGTGGTGGAAGATGTGGAGAAGACAACCTTCCTGACACCATGTGGGGTGTACTGCTACACCTGCATGCCCTTCGGGCTGCGCAACACGAGTGCGACCTTTCATCGGTTGATGCACATCGCCCTGGGGCGGTAGCTCGGGAGAAACACAGAGGCCTACGTCAATGACATAGTGGTAAAGTCTCGCGAGGCGAGGACATTGATTCAAGACTTGGAGGAGACCTTCGAGAGCCTGCGCCAAGTGAACTTGAGGCTTAACCCGGAGAAGCGAGGCGAACCCAGAGAAGATCAAGGCCATCGAGGACATGAGCCCACCACAGACCCTCAAAGAGATGCAAAAGCTAGCAGGGCAGGTGACCGTGTTAGGGTGTTTTATCTCTAAACTGGGAGAGCGCGCCTTGCCCTTCTTCAAGCTCATGAAGAAGAAGGGCCCGTTTGAGTGGACCCCGAAGGCCGACCAGGCCTTCCAAGACCTCAAGAAATACCTTACCAGCCCCCCGGTGATGGTGGCACCACGGCCTCTCGAGCCTCTGGTACTCTACCTTGCCGCCACCCCGTACTCCGCCGGCGCGGTGCTGGTGGCGGTTCGGGAGGAGCGCCAAGCCAAGGGCGCGCTGCGCCAAGTCGGGGCTGAAGTGGCGCAGGGTCAGGAAGGCGCAACAAAGGCATCAACGGTGGGAGACCAAGCTTAGCAGGGCAACATTGCAGAAGCTCCTGAGGACAGTTAGGTCTCAGGAACCCCTCCACCTCAGGATATGCCCCGATCTCCGTAGGACCCGAGCCTCGACAGTGTGCCAGCCCTCGTCGAACACCCGGTGTACTTCATCAGCACCGTACTGCGGGACGTGAGGGCATGCTACCCCATGCCCTAGAAACTCCTGCTCGCGCTCCTGGTGGCCTCACGCAAGCTGCGACACTACTTCCAGGGCCACCCCATCAAGGTCGTCAAAGCCTACCCATTGGAGAGGGTACTCAGGAGCCCTAACTCAGCCGGAAGGGTCGCTGAGTGGAACATCGAGTTGCAAGCATTCCAGTTGGAGTTCAGCACTACCAGGGTCATCAAGGGGGTTGCGACTTTGTGGCAGAATGGACGGATGCCCCGACAATTGAGGAAGGAGAAGACCGGTCCACCTCCCCAGGAAGCGAGGCTCCAGACGGCTGGGTCATGTATTTCTACCGCGCCTTCACGCACCAGGGCACGGGGGCTGGAGCAGTGCTCATCTCGCCCACTCAGGACAAGCTCTACTACGCCGTGCAACTCTGCTTTCAGCACGGCGAGAAGGTCTCCAACAATATCGCAGAATACGAAGGCCTCATAGCTGGCCTGAAGGCTGCGACGACTCTAGGGTTGAAGCGCCTCACCGTCAGAGGCGACTCGCAACTCCTCGTCAACTTCTCCAACAAGGTGTACGAGCCGAAGGACGAGCACATAGAGGCCTACCTCGCGGAGGTGCGCAAGATGGAGAAGCAGTTCTCGGGCCTGGAGCTACAGCACGTGCCCTGGGGCACCAACAAGGAAGCCGACGACATCGCCGGGAGAGCATCCAAGTGGCAACCGCAAGAGCCCGGTGTCTTTGAGGAGCGGCTCTTCAAGCCATCAGCTACGCCACCTCTTTCAAGCACGACTCAGCCTCGGGAGGAGCTCACATAGCCTCCGGCCACGGGAGCCCTAGCCTGTGGCCCGACCTCAGGAGCTCGGCTGCTCTTGGCGCTTGAGCCCTAGGAGGAATGCTGGACCAAGGAATTCAAGGAGTACCTGACGCACGGGATGCTGCCGGAGAAGGAAGAGGACGTGGAGTGAGGGAGTCCTGGATTAGGGGGTATCCGGACAGCCGGACTGTGCACAACATCCGGACTATTGAACCGTGAAGATACAAGACTCGAGACTTCGGCCCGTGTCCGGATGGGACTTTCCTTGGCGTGGAAGGCAAGCTTGGCGATCCGGATATTATATTTCCTTCCTTGTAACCGACTCCATGTAAACCCTAGCCCTCTCCGGTGCCTATATAAACCGGAGAGGGTGGTCCTTATAAGGCCGATCACAGTTACAATCATACCATCATAGGCTAGCTCTTAGGGTTTAGCCTCTATGATCTCGTGGTAGATCTACTCTTGTACTACCCATATCATCAATATTAATCAAGCAGGAAGTAGGGTTTTACCTCCATCGAGAGGGCCCGAACCTGGGTAAACATCTGTGTCCCTTGCTTCGTGTTACCATCCGCCTTGACGCACAGATCGGGACCCCCTACCCGAGATCCACCAGTTTTGACACCGACATTGGTGCTTTCATTGAGAGTTCCTCTGTGTCGTCGCTACTGGGCTCGATGGCTCCTTCAACCATCGTCAATAACACAGTACCGGACAGTCACGACGAGCACGGCTTAGACCTGCGATCGGACAAAGCTCAGGGTATCACCCCCGCAGTAGCCTCGGACCTAAATCCGGAGCAGGCTGCGCTGCCTGAGGACGGAGGGCTGGACCCCGCCCCGCAGGTCGCACAATTATCGGCGGTGGAGCCGAACACGGGCCTTACCTTTGTTGTGGCCTACCACTCCGGACCCCCGGATTCGTATCCGGATGTTGAGTCCGGTCCGCGCACTCCCGAGCCGATCGAGCCAGGTTGGGCTCTGGTAATGGAGTTCACTGCCGCGGACATCTTTCAGCACTCGCCCTTTGGCGACATGCTGAACTCGTTGAAAATTCTCTCTTTGACGGAAATTTCTGGGCCAAACTACGTCCGGTTCGAGTGGGAAGCAGGCGACGAAGAAATTCGTTGCCCACCCACCACCCACTTCATAGCCACGATCGATGATCTAACCGACGTGCCTGACTTCGACTCCGAAGACATCGATGGTATGGACGAGATGCAGGAGAAGATGCGGAATCTATGGGGCGCCGGACTTCCCCCTCGTCACACGACGTATACATGGTGGATACGCCCAAAGAGGACAAAGGCGACAATCCGGACGATAAAACCCCCGGACAAAAGCCAAAGCGACGGTGCAGACGCCGTTCTAAGTCCAACAACAATAAAAATAGTGACAAGAGCGCCAGAGGGATCGATACTACAATCAACTCCGAAGGCAACAACGACCATATCGATCCAGCGATGGAGCAGGATGAACCAGGCCACCCCGAACACAGTTCGGAGCAGACGCCCGAGGATAATGATCCCGACGGACAAGGTCATCAAACCGAACCAGCACAAGAAAACAGTCCGGATAAAGATGCAATCTCGAAAAAACACGCGGAACGAGATAACCTCCACAGAAAGCTTATGGCCACCGCAAGAAGTCTAAAGAAGGAGAAGCAATGGCTCAAAGCCGCACAGGAAATGCTCAACCATAGATGGAACAAAGTGCTAGACACTGAAGAAAGATACGGCGATGATCGTCGTACAAAGAGCTATCCAAAACGCAAGCTACTGCCAGAATTCGATGACGAAGCCGTGCCACTTCATAACCGCGACAAAGCGGCTACCGACGCCGCGCACGATCCACGTGAACACCTGAATAAGAAAGCTGGCGCGGCCAGGTCCATTTACGGATCCAAACGACGCACCCCGGTGAGGGACTATGGTCACCAAAACGATTACGCCAATCGCAAACCAGTCTGGAATAAACACCGGACACAACAACAGCCGACGGCAGGCCATAGCACGCCCAGATACAGAGGGGCTGCTCACCCCCTGTTCTTCACCGAAGAAGTATTGGACCATGAATTTCCACAGGGCTTTAAACCTGTGAACATAGAGGCATACGACGGAACGACAGACCCAGGTGTCTGGATTGAGGATTTTATCCTGCATATACATATGGCTCGTGGGGACGACCTCCACGCCATCAAATACCTCCCCCTCAAACTGAAGGGACCAGCTCGGCACTGGTTGAAAATCCTCCCCGAAAATTCAATTGGGAGCTGGGAGGAACTTGAGGACGCTTTCAGGGCCAATTTTCAAGGGACCTATGTCCTTCCTCCGGATGCTGACGACTTAAGTCACATAGTCCAACAGCCCGGAGAATCCGCCTGCAAGCTTTGGAACAGATTCCTCACTAAGAAGAATCAAATTGTTGATTGTTCGGATGCCGAAGCCTTAGCGGTATTCATACACAACATCCGTGATGAGTGGCTTGCCAGACACCTCGGCCAAGAAAAGCCAAGGACAATGGCAGCCCTAATAAGTTTTATGACCCGCTTATGCGGGAGAAGACAGCTGGCTAGCCCAGAAGGCACCAGCGACCCAAAGACATCCGAAATAAGGGATGGCAACGGAAGCCACGGCGCCATAAAAACACCAAAACAAGGAAGAGAGCCCGGATAACACGACGGTTAATGCCGGATTCAGGGGCTCTCGACCTAATCAGCAAAATAAGCCATCTAAAGGCAGCAAAGAGGGACCGTCCGGTCTGAATAGAGTCCTAGACAGACTATGCCAAATTCATGGCACCCCTGACAAACCTGCAAACCATACGCACAGAGAGTGCTGGGTCTTCAAGCAGGCCGGCAAATTAAATGCCGAACACAAGGGAAGGGAAACACCAAGTGAAGACGAGGATGAACCTCGCCAGCCGAACACGGAGGGACAGAAAAATTCCCGCCAGAGGCTAAAACAGTAAACATGATCCACGTGACTCACACATCCATGAGGAGGCACGAATGCGCACATATAGACGCGCTCGATATAGAGCCCATTGTACTCACACCTAACCACTGGATGCCCTATCCGATCACCTTTGATCACTTGGACGACCGAACTAGTATTCGACGCGGAGGATCAGAGGCCTTGGTGCTTGACCCAATAATCGATGGATACCATCTCACCCACGTCCTCATGGACGGCGGCAGCAGTCTCAATTTAATATATGAGGACACTATCCGTAGGATGGGGATAGACCCATCCAGAATTAACCAAAGCGACACCACCTTTGAAGGGTGATACCAGCGCTGAAGCCCACAATAGGGCTCCGTCGTCTTGGAGGTAACATACGGATCTCCGTGCAACTCGCTTAAGAGCTACTCTTTATCATCGCAACCTTCCAAAGCAACTATCATGCATTGCTTGGAAGAACGGCCTTCGCCCGTTTCAACGCATTACCGCACTATGGCTACCTTACACTCAAGATGCCCGGTCCACGGGGCGTCATCACCGTTAGCGGAATAACAGAGCGCTCATCACACGCAGAGGAACACGCGACGGCCCTCGCGGCCGGAATATAAGTGGCCTCCAACATCAGAAAACATGACTGGTCATTAAAGACCACAGACTCGACTAGACGAGTCTGGTCGCCCGGATAAAATTGAATCAGGGCACCGTATATGTAATCCCATAGTGGGCACCAGGGGCTATAAATACTTAATATAGTCCCACAGATTGGCTCAACCTTAAGGGCAGGCCAACATCTTACACTTTTAATTATCCATCGCATACTTACGTTGTACTCTTCTATGAGTTTTCCTTTTTCCACAGACAACGTTCGCGCGATACCCTTCTAGGATACGGCACAACGGAGACAAAGGCGCAGACGTGCAGCAGGGCCCCGTTCAACAGGTTTCTTTTTAGATTAAGCCCCTGTGTAAACCTTTTCTACTGCCTCTTGTTGTTTAACCATCCCATGGGTTCCATACCCACAGAGGATACTGCCGTTTTTGGCATTTCGCCACGACAGATTAACGCACGTACCTGGAAACGCAGGTTTTATAATGAATGGGCATTCTTGAGCTCATCATCTGTTATAAAGTCCAAATACCTTTGGGAGTGTGCTGCGTCACGAGTTTGGCCTTATATGCATCAGCTCCGAATCATGTCTTTGGTCAAATGTTGGGTTTGCCCTACTCCTGGGTTTGCCGCCTTACGTTCCGTTATAATCGGCTAAGGTGGCCAAAGGAGAACTACTGTGATTGTGCCCTGGTTATTCTGGACGAGCACCTCAGTAGAGAAAGCCGAAAACCGACTGTCATGATGCAGCGAGAGACTGTTCAACCACTCGAAGACTTATCGGAATCTTTAGGATCCCTCCGCATTAAGAAGGACCGTTTCCCGATCATGTACACACGCGCCCGTATTCGGATACACTCGAAGGTACCAGGGGCTACATAGTAGCCCCAACATTAGACTCCCATGGCTAAGCGAAAGTGTTACAGCTATATAGTCCGGTTGCCTAGTTCGACGTGCGATCACCTCCTTAATGGACCAAGACGTTGGATCAAGTGTGATTAAGCATATTTTTCGCGAACACCCCCGCATTGTCTGCGTGGAGCGTACTTCGGATCGAAAAACTTCGTCCGTAGCAAGTAGGAGCCTCCAGTCGCGATTTTACCAGCCTGTTGAAGTTCCTCCGCGCACTCGAAGCGCTGCACGATTCCTTGGTGGCATTACGCCTTGTCCAGCTCGCCAACTTTCCTTATGCTCCTTTTCAAGGAGCTCATACCGTCAGCGCATTTTTAACTCCACAGCCATTTCGCTACCTTTTCCTCGCTTGGCGATGAGCAGCCTGTTCGCTCTCAGCCTCGGCCGCTTTTAGGGCAGCCGCATTGCTAACCCGAGCTTGTTCCTTGACTTGGACAAGTTTCGCCCTCGAGGCCTCCACGACAAAGAACACCATCTGCAGTCCGAACATATTACATTAATATCATGCCACCTCCACATTTTCTTATACAAAGGAAGGCAGAGCACATACCTTGCGATTTGTCCAGCCGCTCGTTCACCAACGTGATATCGGCATCAATCGATCCAATCTGCCTGGTTAGTTCGGCAACTTCAACGGACTGGTCGGTGGCCGGACCCGCAGGTACCTGCAGGTGTTTACAGCGCAATCATTGATTTATGATCCCCCGTTTGCCGCCTAGGGCGGGCAACCAGCGTCTTAGGGGCTACTATCTATATGGAGCATGCCTAACGCGTGCCTCACAGCCAAAAACAGTGTATTCTTCACTACATACCTCAAAGCCTCTGAGAAGACTTGTAAATGCTTCATTCAAACCGCTTGTAGCGGAGGAAATCTTCCCGAGCACCGCGCTCATTAATGAGCGGTGCTCCTCCGAGAGCGCAGCTCGCTCCAAAGAGTTCACAAGACGTCGGCGGACATCGAACTGTGCCGGACCCTTCCCATCGCCCCTCGCGGGAGCCAAACGCTCCGGGCTCAGGGGGGCTAACGCATTGGCTTCTGGCTTTGGCAGATCCGGACTCTTCCATGAAGACACCTCGGTGTCGCCCGCTTCATGAGCCGGAGAGGTGGGTGGGGTCTCGCTCTCCATCATCTCTGGAGGGAGATCCCCCGATGACGAACTCTGTTGAGAAGGGCTGCTAGCCGGATTGCGAAAGATGAATCATGGTTATTGATCTAGGAGAAATGCAATACCTTCGAATCAAAAATTGACTTACAACTCGATGGAGGGCTGGCCCGTTGGTGGGCACGATGCGGTGAGGGTGCCCGTCAAGGTAGAGCCCCCTGGCGATATCTTTTTCGCTGGTATGGGCATCTTCGTCTCCGAGTCTTCGAAGGCGGCCCTCTTCTTCCCGCGCGGGGAGGAGGCCTTAGCCCCCCCTTCCCGTCTATCCTCCTTAGGGGAGGCAACAATTCTCCCGGTTCGGATGCGCAGTGTGTGGAGTTCGGTTTCTTCGTTCTTCCTCTTGTCTTTCCCTGAGGGCATTCTGCTGAGTACCCGGTCAAGCATCTTGGCCATGGTGGGACCAGGCGAGCCTTCGGGAAGTGGCGCCAGACACCTAATTCTCTCCGCCTTGCTGAGCCATTCCTGGACACGGATGATTTTCAGAGTAAACATTCATGACAAATACAAAATAGGGTGCCCGGTATCAGGGCTACTCACTTGAGTATCTAGGCGATTGCAGCTTAGGCCCGCATCCTCAGTGGTATCCGGACACACTACTTTCCGTCTGAAGAATAATTTGCACATCTCTTCGAGCTTCAAGCTGAAGAAGTGCTTGACAGTTTGCGGACCCTCCGGATTGAACTCCCACATCCGGAGAGGCCGGCGTTGGCACGACAACATCCGTCGGATTAACATCACTTGCATTATGCTGACAAGGTTAATGTCCCTCTCAAGAAGCTCCCGGATGCGATTCTGCAGCACTGGTATACCACCAGCGGGCCCCCAATTCCATCCTACGTCGGTCCAAGACGCTAGTTGTGACGGGGGGCCTGAGCGGAACTCGGGAGCAGCTACCCACTTTGTGCCTCGGGGAGCCGTGACATAAAACCACCTCCGTTGCCATACATCGGATACTTCTGGGAAAGAACCCTCTGGCCATGGGGCATCAGCTTTCCTGCTTATTACGGCACCTCCGCACTCCGCAAGTCACCCCTCAATCATCTTCGGCTTCACACTGAAGGTCTTGAGCCATAAGCCGAAGTGTGGGGCGACGTGGAGGAGGGCCTCGCACACTATAATGAACGACAAGATGTGGAGGATAGTGTCTGGAGCCAGATCGGGAAAATCCAACCCATAATAGAACATGAGCCCCCTCACAAAGGGATCGAGGGTGAAACCCAAGGCACGGAGAAAGTGCGGGACAAAAATGACGCACTCATTAGGCTCCGGAGTAGGGATGACCTGCCCGGATGCAGGAAGCCTGTGTTTGATGTCGGCGGTCAGGTATCCGACCTCCCTAAGCTTCCCAATGTCGTCCTCTTTGATCGAGGAGGCCACCCATCAGCCTTGAGGGACGGATCCAGACATATTGGCGGATCTGGGGTGTTGAAGCTTAGGTTTCGGGTGTTAGAACTCGAGGGACAAGAAGGTGCGAGGGAGGTCGAAAAGAGGTATAGGCCTCGACCCCTTTTTTATAAAGGGGATGAATATCAAGAGTCCCCGGAGTGGCCGTTTTGAGGCTTATCTTAAAACACACGGAGTTATACCAACGACCGTCGTGGGGTTGCGTGCGCCCATATTGATGGAAAAATCCTGTAATAAGTGGAACGCGATCTCTGCCCCGATGGGACGTGCCAATAAAACCGCCTCGTAACACGAGTCGCTAGGGTAGGAAACGCCGGTCGCGCTGGACCAGGCCCGCGATGCAAGGGCATGACGCTCAAGATTGCCGACAGGATCGGGTTTATGCTACGTGAAGATTATCTTGCAGATCCGGACACGGTCTCCGTGTTCGATAACTACCTTGGAGTATTCGGAGGAGGAACCCGCCCTGCAATGCCGAAGACAAGACTGCACATCGGACTCATCGTCATTGAAGCCTGGTTCAGAGGCTACTGAGGGAGTCCTGGATTAGGGGGTATCCGGACAGTCGGACTGTGCACAACGTCTGGACTATTGAAGCGTGAAGATACAAGACTCTAGACTTCGGCCCGTGTCCGGACGGGACTTTCCTTGGCGTGGAAGGCAAGCTTGGCGATCCGGATATTATATTTCCTTCCTTGTAACCGACTCCATGTAAACCCTAGCACTCTCCGGTGCCTATATAAACCGGAGAGGGTGGTCCTTAGAAGGCCGATCACAATTACAATCATACAATCATAGGCTAGCTCTTAGGGTTTAGCCTCTATGATCTCGTGGTAGACCTACTCTTGTACTACCCATATCATCAATATTAATCAAGCAGGAAGTAGGGTTTTACCTCCATCGAGAGGGCCCGAACCTGGGTAAACATCTGTGTCCCTTGCTTCCTGTTACCATCTGCCTTGACGCACAGATCGGGACCCCCTACCCGAGATCCGCCGGTTTTGACACCGACACGGAGCGCGTGGCCCGGCAAGCCACGTCATACTGTATCCAAGACGGCGAGTTATACAGGAAAAGACCAAACGATGTCACGCTGCGCTGCATCTCCAGCGATCAAGGAAGGGAGTTGTTGATTGACATATACAGCGGGGACTGCGGACACCACTCGCCGTCACGAACCCTTGTCCGCAAGGTTTTCCGCAATGAATTCTACTGGCCTACAACACTCAACGACGCAGCCGAGCTGGTGAAGTCCTGCGAAGCTTGCCAATTTCATGCCAAGCAAATCCACCAGCCTGCTCAGGGCCTCCAAACTATCCCACTCACATGGCCGTTCGCGGTCTGGGGACTGGACATCTTAGGCCCGTTCCCTCGGGCGCCAGAGGGCTACCGCTATCTCTACGTCGCCATCGACAAGTTCACAAAGTGGGCGGAAGTGGAAGCCGTCCGTACCATCCCAGCCGGCTCTGCTGTCAAGTTCATCAAGGGCCTCATGAGCCGCTTCGGGGTCCCCAACCGCATCATCACAGATAACGGTTCACAATTTACTAGAAACCTCTTCAAAACCTACTGTGCTAACCTTGGAACGCAGATCTGCTACGCTTCGGTGGCCCACCCCAGGAGTAACGGTCAGGCCGAACGCGCTAATGCAGTGGTCCTGAGGGGCCTCAAGACCCGGACCTTCAAGAAGAAGCTGGAGGCCTGCGGCAGGGGCTGGCACGACGAGCTCCAGTCCGTGCTGTGGTCCACCGGAACCACCGCCACCAAGCCAACGGGCGAGGCTCCATTCTTCCTCGTCTACGGGGCTGAAGCAGTCCTTCCTCACGAGGTCAAGCATCGCTCTGCACGGGTCCTGGCGTTCGACGAAACGCAGCAGGACGCCACGCGGGGGATCGATCTCGTGCTCGGGGAGGAACGTCGTCGCGAAGCTGTGTTGAGGGCGGCAAGGTACCAGCAAGCGTTGTTGCGATACCACTGCCGCAACATCCGCTCCAGGACACTCGAGACGGGTGACCTAGTCCCGAGGCGGGTCCTCTCCAGGGAAGGGCTGCATAAGCTTTCACCAATGTGGGAGGGCCCGTTCAAGGTCGTCCACATCTCCAGGCCTGGCGCCGTGCGCCCGGAGACACAAGACGGGCTACCTATCCAAAACGCCTCGAACATCCAGCACCTCTGGAAGTTCTATCCATGAAGCAAGGCCCAGAGCCTATGAAGAAGGGCCCAGAGCCTGTGAAGAAGGCCCGGTGCCTGTGAAGAATCGCTGCCCGTGACACTCTCATGTAACAATGAGTTATAATGAGTTGGGGCTGTACACGCCCCGGAGTCTCAGGAGTGCCGGCCTCAGGCCCTGGGGCTCCCGCCCACGCCTAGTGGCAGCACTTAGCTCTGCGCTTGTGAGAAGACTTGAAGACTAGATCAGGTGCCGGACGTGGCCTTTCATTTTCTTTCCATAGTTGGCTCGCTTTTCCTTAATCAAAGTTTGCTTTTGGCGTTCCTTGCTGACTTGATTCCCTCGCCTCTCACTGCATTTTTCCGGCTCGGGTTTGCTCGTGTTCTCTCTCTCGCATACCTCGCGAGGGGGCTAGGCAGGTGCCCTCGCGAGCATTTTTATCCTCTCTGCCTTCTCGCGAGCCACCCTCGTTCGAGCCCAAAAGATGGCGCACCTCTCCTAGTCCGTGCCCCTCGGGTACCGCGACGCAAAGCGCCAAGACAAGGCCAGGGTGAACGACACACCTTTCAACGCACTTCCTAACGAGTTTTTGCAGTTTTTGAGCGAATGCAGGCCACCAAGGCAAGATGGACATGAGGAAATAAACGTCCCATGAGGAAGAGGGCATCCTGCATATACCAGGGACTTGTCAAGTCGTGCAGTTGCCAAGGCAGCATGGGGAAGCGGAGACGCCCACGTCCAATCAACCGCCACACGTCAACCGAGGCCGCGGGCTTTTGGGGCCCGCGGCGCTCCGAACTTGACCCTTGGCTTCGCCTCGAAGCCAAGCCCGAGCGCACCTTGGGCCCGGGGGCTACTGTCGGCGTTCTAGGAACAGGGGTCCCCAGACTTGCCTGCCTGCGGCCCACGGCGTGGCTAAGCCAGCAGGCCGTACGACCCATCTTCATCAACAAGGCATCCAATACTCTCGCGAGGCGGACGATGCAAGACCTCCTCAGGAGTGTCCTAGTCAGGCAGGCTCACGAGGAGCGGAGATATCAAGGCGGGGCAAACCTCACGAGGCTCTCGTGACGTGAGCCATGACGATCGACACCAGGCGGGCGCCAGGAGGGCGCCAGTGCGTGCAGCGTCCTTGTTTCCTCTTTGGTGCTAAGGAAGAGGGTGCAGGCAAAGAGTACTGAGGCATGAGGCAAAGGTTGCTATATCGGTGCAACGAGACCAAGAGCAGGAGGACAGCAAGACGGAGGTCATCCTGGAGCCCAAGATGGCGTCACCACCAGAGCCTTTCGCATGCGAAGACCACTTTTGTAGGATAGCTTGTACTAGCTATCCCCCTTCAAATTTGCCCGCCGTTGTTGGCTCCCTTCCCGCTCAATATTAGGGGAGAGGACCAGGGCCTATATAAGTATAGCTAGCCACCACAGTAGGGGCATCGAGCAGTTCACCCAGCTCTCACCCGCTAAGTCACCAAGCACAAGAACACCTCAACCTCAGGAGGCTGTTCTTCCCTCTGTACTGTTCATCATTAGCCCAAGAGGCAATCCACCACCACCTCACTGGAGTAGGGTATTACACCACAACGGTGGCGCGAACCAGTATAAATCTCATGTCTCTTTGTGTTTTGAGTTTGTCGAGTTCGTCCGCGAGATCTTAGCGAGCTAGGGCATAGATCGGTTGGAGGGAAAGACTTCACGCGCACCCCAGTGTTCGAACCTTAAGGGTTTGCTGGAACCCCACATCCGACAAAACTCGCAACTCAAATATTTGCCTCCGCGGTCAGATCATAGAAACTGTATTTCTTATTACGATGATTCTCCACTTCACTCTGAAATTCTTTGAACTTTTCAAATATTTCAGACTTGTGTTTCATTAAGTAGATATACCCATATCTGGTCAAATCATCTGTGAAGGTCAGAAAATAACGATACCCGCCGCGTGCTTCAATACTCATCGGACCGCATACATCGGTATGTATTATTTCCAATAAGTCATTAGCTCGCTCCATTGTTCTAAAGAACGGAGTTTTAGTCATCTTGCCCATGAGGCATGGTTCGCAAGTATCAATTGATTCATAATTAAGTGATTCCAAAAGCCCATCTGCATGGAGTTCTTTCATGCGCCTTACACCAATATGACCTAAACGGCAGTGCCACAAATATGTTGCACTATCATTATCAACTTTGCATCTTTTGGCATCAATATTATGAATATGTGTATCAGTACAATCGAGATTCAACAAGAATAGACCACTCTTCAAGGATGCATGACCATAAAAGATATTATTCATATAAATTGAACCACCATTATTCTCTGACTTAAATGAATAACCGTCTCGCAATAAACAAGATCTAGATATAATGTTCATGCTCAACGCGGGCACCAAATAACAATTATTCAGGTCTAAAACTAATTTTGAAGATAGATGCAGAGGTAGCGTGCCAACGGCGATCACATCGACCTTGGAACCATTCCCGACGCGCATCGCCACCTCGTCCTTAGCGAATCTTCATTTATTCCGCAGCTCCTGTTTCGAGTTACAAATATGAGCAACCGAACCAGTATCAAATACGCAGGCGCTGCTACGAGCATTAGTAAGGTACACATCAATAACATGTATATCAAATATACCTTTGTTCACTTTTCCATCCTTCTTATCCGCCAACTACTTGGGGCAGTTCCGCTTCCAGTGACCACTCCCTTTGAAGTAGAAGCACTCAGTTTCAGGCTTGGGTCCAGCTTTGGGCTTCTTACTGGGAGTGGCAACTTGCTTGCCATTCTTCTTGAAGTTACCTTTATTTCCCTTTCCCTTTTTCTTAAAACTAGTGGTCTGTTAACCATCAAAACTTGATGCTCCTTCTTGATTTCTACCTCCGCGACCTTAAGCATTGTGAAGAGCTCGGGAATTGTTTTGTTGATCCCTTGCATATTATAGTTCATCATGAAGCCTTTATAGCTAGGGGGCAGTGATTGAAGAACTCTGTCAATAACACAATCAACTGGAAGATTAACTCCCAGCTGAGTTAAAGTGATTATAATTCCCAGACATTTTGAGTATGTGTTCACTGACAGAACTGTTCTCCTCCATCTTGCAGCTATAGAACTTGTTGGAGACTTCATATCTCTCAACCCGGGCATTTGCTTGAAATATTAATTTCAACTCTTGGAACATCTCATATGCTCCATGACGTTCAAAACGTCTTTGAAGTCCCGGTTCTAAGCCGTAAAGCGTGGCACACTAAACTATAGAGTAGTCATCAGATCGAGCCTGCTAGGCGTTCAAAACGTCTGCTTCAGCTCCTGCAGCAGGTCCGTCACCTAGCGGTGCATCAAGAACATAATTCTTCTGTGCAGCAATGAGGATAATCCTCAAGTTACGGACCCAATCTGTGTAGTTGCTACCATCATCTTTCAACTTAGATTTCTCTAGGAACGCATTAAAATTCAAAGGAACGGTAGCACACGCCATTGATCTACAACATAGATATGCAAATACTATCAGGACTAAGTTCATGATAAATTAAGTTCAACTAATCAAATTACTAATAAACTCCCACTTAAATAAACATCCCTCAAGTTATTTAAGTGATACATGATCCAAATCAACTAACCCATGTCCGATCATCACGTGAGATGGGGTAGTCATCAATGGTGAACATCTCTTTGTTGATCATATCTACTATATGACTCATGTTCGACTTTCGGTCTCCAGTGTTCCGAGACCATGTCTGTACATGCTAGGCTCGTCAAGTTTAACCCAAGTATTCTGCATGTGCAAAACTGTCTTACACCTGTTGTATGTGAACGTAGAGTCTATCACACCCGATCATCACGAGGTGCTTCGAAACGACGAACTTTGGCAATGGTGCATACTCGGGGAGAACACTTTTACCTTAAAATTTAGTGAAGGGATCATCTTATAATGCTACCACCATACTAAGCAAAATAAGATGTATAAAAGATAAACATCACATGCAATTAAAATACGTGACATGATATGGCCATCATCTTGTGCTTTTGATCTCCATCTCCAAAGCATCATCATGATCTCCATCGTCACCGGCTCGACACCTTGATCTCCATCGTTGCGTCGTGGTCGTCTCGCCAACTATTGCTTCTACAAGTATTGCTAACGCATAGCGATAAAGTAAAGCAATTACATGGCGTTTGCATTTCATACAATAAAGAGACAACCATAAGGCTCCTGTCAGTTGCCAATAAATTACAAAACATGATCATCTCATACACATCATGTGTTGACCATATCACATCACAACATACCCTGCAAAAACAAGTTAGACATCCTCTACTTTGTTGTTGTAAGTTTTACGTGACTGCTACGGGTTTCTAGCAAGAACCATTCTTACCTACGGCAAAAACCACAACGGTGATTCATCAAGTTTGTTGTTTTAACCTTCTTCAAGGACCGGCCGTAGTGAAATTCGAATCAACTAAAGTAGGAGAAACAGACACCCGCCATCCACCTTCATTCAAAACCAGTTGCATGTCAGTCGGTGAAAACGGTCTCATGTGCGTGGACATGTAAGGTTGGTCCGGGCCGCTTCATCCCACAATACCGCTGAATTAAAATAAGACGTTGGTGGTAAGTAGTATGACTATCACCGCCTGATACGTCTCCAACATATTTATATTTTTTGATTATTTCATGCTATTATATTATCTATTTTGGATGTTTTATATGCATTAATATGCTATTTTATATTATTTTTGGGACTAACCTATTAACCCAGAGCCTAGTGCTAGTTTCTATTTTTTCTTGTTTTTGAGTTTCGCAGAAAAGGAATGTCAAACGGAGTCCATCGGAATAAAACTTTACAATTATTTTTCTTGGACTAGAAGACACACGTGGGACTTGGAAACCAAGTAAGAGGAGTCCCGAGGCATGTGGGTCCCTCGGAGCCCGTCTAACTCTAATCTTTGGCTTATAAATTTCCAAATATTCGCAAACCACCAGAAACGTCCACAAAAATATTTTTCGCTGCCGCAAGCCTCTGTACCGTGAGATCCCATCTTGGGGTCTTTCCCGGCAATCTGCCAGAGGGGATTCGATCACGGAGGGCATCTACATCAACCCTATTGCCCTTCCGATGAAGCGTGAGTAGTTTACCTCAGACCTACGGGTCCATAGCTTGTAGCTAGATGGCTTCTTCTCTCTCTATGATCTTCAATACCATGTTCTCCTCGATGTTCTTGGAGTTCTATCCAATGTAATATTCTTTTGCGGTGTGTTTGTCGAGATCCGATGAATTATGGATTTATGATCAGATTATCTATGAATATTATTTGAATCTTCTCTGAATTCTTATATGCATGATTTGATATCTTTGTATTTCTCTCTGAATTATTAGTTTGGTTTGGCCAACTAGATTGGTATTTCTTGCAACGGGAGAGGTGCTTAGTTTTGGGTTCAATATTGCGATGTCCTCACCCAGTGACAGTAGGGGTAGCAAGGCACGTATTGTATTGGTGCCATCAAGGATAAAAATATGAGATTTTCATCATAGACGAAGTATCCAGTGTAAATAGGAATTCAGTGCAAATCTGAAAACTATGGTACAAATTAGAGGTGGGACCGTGGGACTAATAACCCGTCACTTATGATTATTTTGCACATAACCCCTTCTTCTCTTATGACCCCTACCCTCCTCTCTCTGTTCCGGCGGCGCCGCTCTTCCCATGCGACGATGACTCGATGCTGCAGCGGTAGCGCTCTCACCTTGGAGGACGACTCGTTTCGCGGCGCTTTGCACCCGACGTCGGCTTGGGCACTGCCTCCAAGCACCTGCGACTCGGCCGCAATGCTAGCCCCCAGCGACTCAGCCACGGCGGCCGTGGAGCTGCCGTCACGGACGAAGAATTAGTGACTGCGATGCCGCACCCGCATGGGACGGCGTCCATGGTGCTTCCCTCACGCGACAGGGATTCTGCGGCTAGGTTGGTGCCCAACGCCATGAAGTCTCGCCCGCCATGTTGACCTCCACGCGACGGCGAGTCGCCGGCCATGGTGCTGCCTCCATGAATGTCTGCCGCCTCCATACTACGGAGATCGACCGGCCGCGGTGCTGGACTGACACGAGGGCGTGCGCGTCCAAAACTTTGATGTGCAGATTTTCTATACCGGAGTGTATCTGAATCTGAATACTGCGATTTTGCTTTGAAACTTTACGAGATAACAAGAAGCTTGCTATGCCATGTTTCTTGCTTTTGGTCTCCACTACAAGCTAGTGTTGGAGCTGTGATTAGAAATCACCAAGCTGCAATTGTTCATGCCACGCCTACCTATAAGGATGCTGTAAGTTCCAAACGTGTCAAAGTATGGTCATTCTTCCAAGACTGTGTTGAGATTATCTCAGACCTTGCAGACTTGTGTTGCGTTTTGGGTTAAGAGAGATTGTAAAGAAGTGGTGCATGAAATAGCTGCCTTATGTAATACTTTTATTGGTCATTGGTTCAATGAAGCTCTGCCACGAGTTGCTGAAACAGTTGTAAACGATTGTGCTTTCGTGACTGGTCAAATAAAGATTTTGCTCTATCTACATACAAGCAATCTTTGATGTAATATTTCAATGTATTATGCTATGAAATAAGTTCAATGTAATCAAGCAAGTCTCTTAGCGAATTTGTGAAGTTTTGCAACATGCTAGAACTATAATTTTTAGCATACAAACTCCACCTTGCTCAATCTGTTCCAACGTTGGTGAGGAAACTGTACTGTATATTGCTTTTTGTAGAAGATAAAAGCTCAAGAATTTAGATTCATTGTTGAGAAACTGTGCTATAATTTTGAGCCTTGCTCTATAAATTTGAACCACAAGTAGACAGAATTATGTGTTCTACCTCTTCTCAGATTGTCTCTTGCTCGATGTACAGTTGCTCACATTGTTGAGAAAAATGTACTGTATATTCAGCAACATTGTTGATCATACTGTATTGCAGTTTTATTACTCGTTGTAGAAGAAAAAGCTCATAATTTCAGAACCAAAGTGCACTCATTTTTATCTTCATTCAGAATGTATCAGAACACCACATTCAACTATATATTCAGGCTTTTCTGGAGGCAGCTAAGCTGCTGGTCATGGCCACTGGCTCGCCCATATCTTTGAATGGTGCCGTCCAGGACATGGCTGGCTGGCTATGGCGTGGAGCAGGCAGGCTCTAGTGTCGTCGACTCGGGCCTCGTCATCTGCGCAGCTCCACTCCACCGCGACACAGTGGTTGTCGCCTGTGAGGCTCTCTAGGCCGACACTGCAGGCTCCCTCGCTTGCCCCATGGGTGGCATCCCTGGACTCGGCTCCTCGGGGGCCCTCCCCGCCGAGGGGGCTCTGGCGCAGTGCGCACCGTCGTGGCTGTTGAAGGTTCTGTCCGTGGCGGCGAGGGTTCCCTGGATAGAAGAACTGGCGCAACTGAGAATGAATCGCCAAGTAATTTGAAAAATTTATTGAGCAAGTAGGGGGTTATCTATAAAATTGTATTCAAGTGGCTGGTGGTGTTTCCACCTCAAATATGTGTCGTTCCTTGTCGTTCCAATGTCCGATGATGCGAATTTCCATATTTTCACTGAAATCTCATTTTCACTAGATAATTCGGCTTCATCATATTGCTTGAGTTTATCCCTCTACATCATGTCATCTTACTTAATGCTTTCTTTGTTCTCTTAAACTTAATACTCTAGATACAGGCAGGAGTCGGTCGATGCGTGGAGTAATAGTAGTATATGCAGAATCGTTTCGGTCTACTTGACATGGAGGTGATGCCTATATGCATAATCATTGCCTTGGATATTGTCATAACTTTGCGCTTTTCTATCAATTGCTCGACAGTTATTTGTTCACCCACCTTATTATTTTCCTTCAAGAGAGAAGCCTCTAGTGAAACCTATGCCTCCCGGGTCTATTTTCACTTATATATTTTCAGATCTATAAACCAAAAATACCAAAAATACCTTGCTGTAATTGATTTACTTTTATTTTATTTTATGTTTTAGTAATCTTTTATATCTATCTCTATCAGATCTCACCATTGCAATTGACTGTGAAGGGATTGACAACCCCTTTATCGTGTTGGTGCAAGTGTTTGATTGTTTGTGTAGGTGCATAGATTGGGGACTTGTTTGTGCCTCCTACCGGATTGATATCTTGGTTCTCTAACTGAGGGAAATAATTATCTCTACTTTGCTGCATCACTCTTTCCTTTTCAAGGGAAAAACCAACGCAAGCTCAAGAAGTAGCACCACCCACAACTCTTTGTGTTCTACTCGTGCATATGATTTACGCATAGACCTGGCTCATGATGCCATTCTTGGCGAACGTTGCATGGGAAATCAAAAAATTTCTACGTACACGCATGATCTATCAAGGAGATGCATAGCAACGAGAGGGAAGAGTGTGTTTACGTACCCTCATAGACCGTAGGCAGAAGCATTTTACAACGCGGTTGATGTGGTCAAACTTTCTTCATGATCCAACCGATCGAGTACCGAACGTACGACACCTACGCGTTCAGCACACGTTCAGCTCGGTGACGTCCTCCGCCTTCTTGATCCAGCAAGACGGCGAGGTAGTGGATGAGTTCCGGCTGCATGATGGCGTGGTGACGGTGATGTTGAAGTGATCTCCGCAGGGCTTCACCTAAGCACTACGAAAATATGACCGGGGCTATAAACGATGGAGGGGGGCGCCGCACATGGCTAGGCAATTGTCTGTTACGTGCTAGGCGTCTCCTCCCACATATATATAGGTGGAAGGGAAGGAGGAGCAGCCAAGTGAGGCGCCCAAGTAGGAGGAATCCTACTTGGGGTCACTCCCAAGCCGCACCCCCTTACTTATTTGGAGCGCGGGAGGAAGGAAGGAGGAGGTGGCGCCCCCCCTTTCCTTTCTCTCCTAAGGAGGGAAAGGCAGTATGGGCCACCCCTCCTCTTTCCTCCCCCTTAGGGCTGGCCAGCCAAGGGAGGGGCGCGCCAGCCCCCTTGTGGGCTAGTCTGTCCCCTCCATTGGCCCATAAGGCCCATATCTTCCTGGGGGGTGCCCGGAACCCCTTCCAGTGACCAGATTTATTCCTGGTACGTCCCGAAAAACTTCCGGTGTCCAAATACTATCGTCCTATATATCAATCTTTACCTCTCGACCATTTAGATACTCCTCATCATGTCCGTAATCTCATCTGGGACTCCGAACAATATTCGGTCACCAAAACATATAACTCATATAACACTATATCGTCAACGAACGTTAAGCGTGCGGACCCTACGGGTTCGAGAACTATGTAGACATGACCGAGACACCTCTCCGGTCAATAACCAATAGTGGAACCTGGATGCCCATATTGGCTCCTACATATTCTACGAAGATCTTTACCGGTCGAACCGTTATGACAACATACATAATTCCCTTTGTCCATCGGCATGTTACTTGCCCGAGATTCGATCGTCGGTATCTTCATACCTAGTTCAATCTCATTACCGACAAGTCTCTTTACTCGTTCCGTAATACATCACCTCGTGACTAACTCCTTAGTCATTTGCTTGCAAGCTTATGATGTGTATTACCAAGAGGGCCCAGAGATACCTCTCCGATACTCGGAGTGACAAATCCTAATCTCGATCTATGTCAACTCAACAAACACGTTTGGAGATACCTGTAGAGCATCTTTTATGATCACCCAGTTATGTTGTGACGTTTGATAGAACACAAGGTATTCCTCCGGTATCCGGGAGTTGCATAATCTCATAGTCGAAGGAATGTGTATTTGACATGAAGAAAGCAACAACAATAAAACTGAACGATCATTATGCTAAGCTAACGGATGGGTCTTGTCCATCACATCATTCTCCTAATGATGTGACCCCGTTATCAAATGACAACACATGTCCATGGTTAGGAAACCTTAACCATCTTTGATCAATGAGATTGTCTAGTAGAGGCTTACTAGGGACACGATGTTTGTTTATGTATTCACACATGTATTTAAGTTTCCGATCAATAAAATTCTAGCATGAATAATAAACCTTTATCATGAATAAGGAAATATAAAATAACAACTTTATTATTGCCTCTAGGGCATATTTCCTTCACATCACCTTTCCACATGGCCAGCGTGCCTCGCCCTCCGGTCTGAACCCTGACCAGCGCACTCCCTCGCCCGCGTTCGCCGGCCTCCAGTACACCCCGTACAACTGCTAGACACCGGCGTACACAACCTCGCCGATGCTGCCTCTATGCCGTGGCGCCCTGCCCTTCTCGCAAGCCTCATTAGCACATTTTGGCAACCCCGACGCGACGGAGGCCGACATGGACGAGATCATCACTAGCGGCTTTGTCGCCGCCGCCTCCTCCCCCGGGTTCGACGCGCAAGACGACACAATGGACACCGCCGATGACATGGATGATGAGCTCGACGACGCCGAGGAGGAGGAGGAGGAGGAAGAGGGAGGAGGAGGTGGAGTTGGCGCCGGCGCTGGCGAGGAAAGGGAAAAAGAAGAAGCCGGGGGCAATGCTAGGACGGGCGAGCCGCACATCAAGTGGATGTCCAAAGAAGAAGAGTGCCTCGCTGAAGCATGGAAAATCGTGAGCATCGACACGGTCACCAGCGTGAACCAGAATGCCGACATGTACCGGATGCGCATCAGTCGGTGTTAGATGAGCGCAAGTTGGTCGACCCGTACTTCGCCACCATCCACATGCAGCGCGACGCAAAGGCCACGTCAAACCATTGGGCGATCATCCAGACAGCCTGCAACAAATGGCATGGGATCGTCGAGGAGGTCACTGCTCGCCCGGAAAGCGGCGCCAACATCGAGGGTTAGGCATGTACAGCCGCCGGCTCTCGCTTCCTTTCGCCGTGTACGTCACTGACACTTGTTCTTCGGCTGCGCAGATGGTTCAGATATTCACCATGTACCGCCAGGACAGCAGCGACCAAGATTTCAAGTTCCTCCACGTGTTCACTCAGATCGAGAAGTGCGAGAAGTGGATGGATGTACGGCGCACCCTCGCCAAGGCCAAGGAGACGTACAAGCCGGACGCGCCCGCCTCGGGGGTGGGAGATAGGCGCCCTGTGGCAACAAAAGAGCCAAGACGGTGAAGGACGCTACACCAGCTGCCGATCGGCTGCAATCATTGATCGAGCAGTGTATTGCCGACGCCAAGAACCACGCCGCCAAGAGGGAGGAGAAATCTGAGGCGCGGTGGTCAGCATTGATGTCGGTGGGAAACGACACCTATGGGATCACTGGAATCCCTTCTACGGTCGCGAGGCGCGGGGATCGTGAGAAGAGCGGGACTAGCAGGCAACACAAGGGGGATTTACCCAGGTTCGGGCCGCAAAGATGCGTAAAACCCTACGATCCTGCTTTGGTGGCTGTATTCAGTGTTCTTGAGCTTGTGAACTAGCTCTAGGTGCTGCTAGGTTCAAAAGAGCCGAATCCTTCTCCAGTGCGCCATGGGCCTCCTTTTATAGGTGAAAGGGGCTGCCACAGTGGCACACATGAGGTGGAAAGTGCTACAGTGCTGTGAGCTTATCCCTGGTGTTACATGACAAAGCGCATTTAATGCGAGGCTTAGGTGTCCCTTCGCTTTATCGGGGGCGGGAGCGAGGCCCGTCCCGTCCGTCACCGCTCCTCCTTGCTTCGACATGCGCCCTAGTCAGCGATGCATGCAGTGCCATGTAGGCAGGCAGGCAGCTGAGGTGGCGCGGTGGTGGAGCCTCCACGAAGGGTTGCATGTTGCCACGCAGGTGCCTGCCCAACTGGTTGGATCGGTAGCCGCATGCGAATGGCGGCGGAGACTTGGCTGGTGCGGGCCTGACAGTGGACCTGCTGGCGCGCTCGGCAAGGGTCTTGCCGGGTGGCCCGGCAAGGGTCTTGCCGTGGCGTGCAGGCGTCCCCGGCAAGGATCTTGCCGGGGGTCTTGTGGGTTTCTTCGGTGAGGATGATTGCCTTCCTATCCTCACTTGATTTTGACTGTTCTCTGTCTTCACAAATATCTGCATGCCACAACAGATGTGCCTCCCGAGCCCTGTCCCAATGCGTTTGTCGAGCGTCGGTGGGCTCAAGGGTGGCTCGCTCGGCTGGTGTGGGCGAGCTGCCCCGGCAAGGGTCTTGCCAGGGCCGCTGAGGCTGCCCCGGCAATGGTCCTTGCCGGGGAAACCTGCTTCACCCATCCGATCCTTGTGGCCTTGGTCCTTGTCGTTGCTTTATTTGTCTCGTGCCTTCGGCTTCTCTCTGGCTTCCCTTTCCTGCCATGTTATGCATGGTCATGACGGGTGGCTCTGACTGCCCTGCACAAGTAAAGGGGTCAAAAGGAGAGCCCTTAGTTTTGTACACCGACAGTTGATGACGAACGACGCCATCGAGCTCGACCTACTCTTGACTAACATCACCGCGAAGAAGAGGAACACCGACCTGGCGTTCTTGGTGGGGGCAGACATGTCGACGATGGACGAGTAGGTCAAGGCTTGGTACTTGGTGGAGCGTGGCCTCATCTTGAACCAGATGCCTTCGACGACCAGCCTATGCCAACGCTTACCCCAACGCCGCCACCCAGCCTCAGTGATGATGCCACGATGATGCCCAGCACAGAAGCCACACCGACGCCGAACAACCCGAGCACAGAAGCCACGCCGACGCCGAACACACCTACGCCGGCCAGCCCCACGCCGGAGGAGCCCATTGTTTGATGCATTCCATTGTCTACGCATCCTTCCTTTTGAACACTGAACTTTCAAGTATGTTTGATCGCCAAACTGTGGCATGGTGATTGCCGAACTTTGTGGCAGATAGCCGTTGATCGCTGAACTTGTGGCATTTTTTTGGCAGCGGGAAAAGACAGGTTTGAATTTATGTGCGTCTTGGGGCCGAAGCTTGGGGGCACGGCTGGGGATGCATCGCCCCCAGGGTGGAAAAACCGCCAGCGCATGGGCCAAACTGCAATCGCCGGGTCCGCTGGGGGGTCGAACAAGTGGAGATGCTCTTAGGCGCCGGCAGCAAATTCAAAAGAGGAAGATGCGTATATGGGCTTGTACGTTTAAAATGATCTTATTAATGCATGGATTACAGGAAAATGCTGGATAACCTACATGTAGCTTCATAATATCGGGTATTAACATTCAGAAAATTTATTTGTATGGCTAAAGATAAAAACGGCATTCAGAATAATAAGAAGTCTATTAATGTATTTCTTTCTTTTCATATGCTTGCCTTAAAGTGTGATAATAAATCCAATGTTTGCTGCCACTCATTCATCTCTTGCAACTTACAAACATCATTTTAAATGTTCATTTACTCCATTGATTTACTATATATGCTAAAAACCTAAACATAAGTAAAGCATAACTAAATCGGTCTATTAACCACTATCACCACTGTTCAAGATTGTTTCGTACAATATCAAATGCTTATATTAACTCTGCAACTTAATATTGCATCACAAATAATGCACCACTGTTCAACATTTCTATTCTCCCTTTACTTCTTTCCGTTCTACCTTACTTCTGATCATTCGCATTTCATAATTACATGCACAACATCTTGAACATGAGCCCTACATCATTGGTGGTAAGCACAATATCTCGCTTCTCTTGGCGGTGCGCCTGACGTAAAACATAAACAATGGCAGGAACGCCTGGCGTGAAGGAAATATGCCCTAGAGGCAATAATAAAGTTGTTATTTTATATTTCCTTATTCGTGATAAAGGTTTATTATTCATGCTAGAATTGTATTGATCGGAAACCTAAATACATGTGTGAATACATAAACAAACACCCTGTCCCTAGTAAGCCTCTACTAGAGTAGCTCGTTGAACAAAGATGGTTAAGGTTTCCTAACCATTGACATGAGTTGTCATTTGATAACGACATCACATCATTAGGAGAATGATGTGATGGACAAGACCCATCCGTTAGCTTAGCATAATGAACGTTCAGTTTTATTGCTATTGCTTTCTTCTTGTAAAATACATATTCCTTCGACTATGAGATTATGCAACTCCCGGATGCCGGAGGAATGCCTTGTGTGCTATCAAATATCACAACGTAACTGGGTGATTATAAAGATGCTCTACAGGTATCTCCGAAGGTGTCTGTTGAGTTGGCATAGATCGAGATTAGGATTTGCCACTCCGAGTATCGAAGAGGTATCTCTGGGCCCTCTCGGTAATACACATCATAAGCTTGCAAGGAAACGACTATGGAGTTGGTCACGAGATGATGTATTACGGAACGATTAAAGAGACTTACCGGTAACGAGATTGAACTTGGTATGAAGATACCGACGATCGAATCTCGGGCAAGTGATATACTGATGGACAAAGGGAATTACGTATGTTGTCATAACGGTTCGACCGATAAAGATCTTCGTAGAATATGTAGGAGCCAATATGGGCATCCAGGTTCCACTATTGGTTATTGACCGGACAGGTGTCTCGGTCATGTCTACATAGTTCTCGAACCCGTAGGATCCGCACGCTTAAAGTTCGATGACGATATAGTATTATATGAGTTATGTGATTTGGTGAACGAATGTTGTTCGAGTCCCGGATGAGATCATGGACATGACAAGGAGTCTCGAAATGGTCGAGAGGTAAATATTGACATATAGGACGATGGTATTCAGACACCGGAAGTGTTTCGGAGGGTACCGGGTACATATCGGGTCATCGGAAGGGGTTCCGGGCACCCCCTGTCGGTGTCAAAACCGGCGGATCTCGGTTAGGGGGTCCCGAACTGTGCGTCTAAGGTCGATGGTAACAGGAGACAGGGGACACGATGTTTACCCAGGTTCGGGCCCTCTCTATGGAGGTAATACCCTACTTCCTGCTTGATTGATCTTGATGAATATGAGTATTACAAGAGTAGATCTACCACGAGATCATGTAGGCTAAAACCCTAGAAGTCTAGCCTGTATGACTATGATTATTCTTCCTCCCTCTATGGACTAAGCCCTATGGTTTACATAGACACCGGAGGGGACTAGGGTTGTACAAAGTCGGTTATAGAGAAAGGAATCTTCATATCAGGACGCCAAGCTTGCCTTCCACGCGAAGGAGAGTCCTATTCGGACACGGGAGAGAGTCTTCGGTCTTGTATTTTCACAGGCCATCAGCCCGGCCCACGTACCATAGTCTGGATGCCCGAGGACCCCTTAATCCAGGACTCCCTCAGTAGCCCCTGAACCAGGCTTCAATGACGATGTGTCCGGCGCGCAGATTGTCTTCGGCATTGCATGGCGGGTTCCTTCTCCAAATACTCCAACACAGTCTTCGGACACAATGAACGTGTCTGGCTCTGCAAAATAAGTACCAAACACCACCGCAGAGAGTATAATATTTCACGAGTCCAACCCGCTGACAACTTTTTTGTGGCGTGACACCACGTCACCACCCGGTTATTATATCGAACCATTTTTTAGCCTGTCGCTCCATGTTCCGAGACGCGGTTTCATTGGCACATCTTGTCGAAGCAGAGATTGTGCCTGAGGGAGTCCTAGATTAGGGGGTCCTCGGACTGCCGGACTATATACTTTAGCCGGACTGTTGGAGTATGAAGATACAAGACTCAATACTTCGTCCCGTGTCCGGATGGGACTCTCCTTGGCGTGGAAGGAAAGCTTGGCAATTCGGATATGTACATCTCCTCCCTTGTAACCGACTCTGTGTAACCCTAGCCCCCTCTGGTATCGATATAAACCAGAGGGTTTAGTCCGTAGGAAAACAACAATCGTAATCATAGGCTAGCTTCTAGGGTTTAGCCTACACGATCTCGTGGTAGATCAACTCTTGTAATACTCATATCATCAAGATCAATCAAGCAGGAATTAGGGTATTACCTCCATCGAGAGGGCCCGAACCTGGAAAACATTGTGTTCCCCGCCTCCCGTTACCATCCGCCTTAGACGCACAGTTCGGGACCCCCTACCCAAGATCCGCCGGTTTTGACACCGACATTGGTGCTTTCATTGAGAGTTCCGCTGTGCTGTCACAATAAGGCTTGATGGCTCCTTCGATCATCGACAACGATGCGATCCAGGGTGAGGCTTTCCTCCACGGACAGATCTTCGTATTCAGCGGCTTCGTACTGCGGGCCAATTCGCTTAGCCATCTCGAGCAGATCAAAAGCTACGCCCCTGGCCGTCAGGTCAGGTTTCGAAGCTTAAACTATACCGCCGACATCTGCGGAGACTTGATCTTCGACGGATTCGATCCCATGTCAGGTGCGCCGCACAGTCACGACGGGCATGACTTAGCTCTGCCAACGGACAGTGTTCAGGAGATCCCACCTGCAGCTACTCCAGCTTTCAATCTGGAGCAGATTGCGCCGTCGAGGACGGGTGGATGGACCCCGCCACGGAGGCTGCACACTCAGCGGCGATAGAGCCGAATACTGACTTCACCACCTATGAGACCCGTGTTGCCGAACACCTGCATTCATCCCCAGCCACGGGCTCCGAACCGCCAACATCCGTTCCTATCGAATCTGATTGGGCACCGAGTTTTCGTCCACGAATATCTTTCAGCACACGCCACTGGGCGACGTGCTAAATTCATTAAGGTCTCTCTCCTTGTCTGGAGACCCCTGGCCAAACTATGTCCGGCTTGATTGGGAAGCGGATGACGAAGAAATTCGTTCCCCACCCACCACCCGCTTAATAGCCACTGTCGACGACTTAACTGACATGCTCGATTTCGGCTCCGAAGACATCGACGGTATGGACGACGATGCAGGAGACGATCAGGAACCACCGCCCACAGGGCGCTGGACTGCCACCTCATCATATAATATATACATGGTGGACACCCCCAAAGAAGGCGATGGCGATAAGGCAACAGAGGATAATACCTCCAAGAAGCAATTCAAGCACCGGCATCAGCGGCGCCGCTCTAAGTCCCGCCATAGCAAAAGCAGCGATACCGGCACAAGAGACAAAGTACCGAAGACGAAGACAATCCCTCCCAGCCAGGCCTCGAGCAGGAGGATGGGCAAGCCATCCCTCAAGAACAGGTAGCAGACGGAGATTCAGAGGATGATAATTACATGCCTCTCTCCGAAGACGAGGTGAGCCTCGGCGACGAAGAATTTATCATGCCTGAGGATCCCGTCGAGCAGGAGCGCTTCAAGCGCCAGCTTATAGCCACAACAAATAGCCTGAAGAAAAAGCAACAACAGCTTCAAGCTGACCAAGACCTGCTAGCGGGTAGATGGACCGAGGTCCTGGTGGCCGAGGAATACGAACTCGAACGCCCAACCAAGAGTTACCCAAAGCGCAGGTTGCTACCCCAACTTGAGGAGGAAGCATTAAAACCTACATTACCAGCGTATGATGCGGCTGATCGGCCACCTCGTGGCCGAGACAGAGTGGCATATCAGCCCGAAGTCCAGCCCGCACCCCGCCGCCATTCAAACAAAAATACCAAGGCCCGGGGCAACACACAGGACCTGCGAAACGTATCGGAAAACAAAGCAGGACATACAAGATAGATCTACGGATCACGGGTGCGTGCCCCAATGTGTGATGATGATCGTCATGCCGGACACACTAAAAGCAAATCCGACCGGGCCGAATATAGCAGACAAGACTCGTATGAACTGCGTCATGACATAGCCTTGCACAGAGGCGCCACACACCCCCTATGCTTCACCGATGAAGTGATGGATCACGAATTCCCAGAAGGATTCAAACCCGTGAACATTGAGTCATACGATGGTACAACAGACCCCGCGGTATGGATCAAGGATTTCCTCCTCCACATCCACATGGCCCGTGGTGACGATCTACATGCCATCAAGTACCTCCCACTAAAACTCAAAGGACCAGCTCGGCATTGGCTGAATAGCCTGCCAGCAAAGTCCATTGGCAGTTGGGAGAATTTGGAAGATGCATTCCTTGACAACTTCCAGGGCACTTATGTGCGATCACCTGATGCTGATGACTTGAGCCACATAACCCAACAGCCAGGGAATCGACTAAGAAATTCTGAACTCGGTTCCTAACTAAAAAGAACCAAATTGTCGATTTTCTGGATGCGGAGGCCTTAGTGGCATTTAAACATAACATCCGGGACGAGTGGATCGCCCGACACCTCGGCCAAGAGAAGTCGAAGTCCATGGCAGCCCTCACGACACTCATGACCCGCTTTTGCGTGGGCGAGGACAACTGGCTGGTTCGCAGCAACAACACATCAAGAAATCCTGGCAATTCAGATGCCAAAGATACTAACGGAAGACCACGTCGCAACAGACACAAGCGCCACAACAACAGTGACAACGCCGAAGACACAACAGTCAATGCCGGATTCAGTGGCTCTAAATCCGGTCAGCGGAAAAAGCCGTTCAAAAGAAGCAATCCGGGCCTGTCCAGTTTGGACCGCATACTCGATCGCTCGTGTCAAATTCACGGCACATCCGGTAAGCCAGCCAATCACACCAACAGAGAATGCTGGGTGTTCAAGCAGGCCGACAAGTTGAATGCCGAAAACAAGGACAAAGGGCTGCTTAGCAACGACGAGGAGGAGCCTTGGCCGCCGAACACAGGAGGACAGAAGAGGTTTCCTCCACAAGTGAAAACGGTGAACATGATGTACGCAACCCATATTCCCAAGAGGGAACGAAAGCGTGCCCTAAGGGACGTCTATGCGATGGAGCCAATCGCCCCAAAGTTCAACCCATGGTCCTCTTGCCCGATCACCTTCGATTGCAGGGACCACCCCACTAGTATCCGTCATGGCGGTTCTGCCGCATTGGTCCTTGACCCCATCATTGACGGATTTCACCTAAATCGAGTCCTTATGGACGGTGGTAGCAGCCTGAACCTGCTCTATCAGGATACAATGCGCAAAATGGGCATAGACCGCGCGAGGATCAAACCCACCAAAACCACCTTTAAAGGTGTAATCCCAGGTGTAGAGGCTTGTTGCACGGGCTCAATCACAATGGAAGTGGTCTTCGGATCTCCGGACAACTTTCGAAGCGAGGAGTTAATCTTCGATATCGTCCCCTTTCACAGCGGCTATCATGCACTGCTCGAACGAACCGTATTTGCCAGATTCAATGCGGTACCGCATTGTGCATACCTCAAACTCAAAATGCCAGGACCACGCGGGGTTATAACAGTTAATGGAAACACAGAGCGCCGCTCCGCGACGGAGGAGCACATCATGCCCTCGCAGCGTTAAAGCAGCCTTATTAGGCAAACCACCAATTCGGGCGAAAAGACCCCGACACCTTCAAGCGAGTCCAAAGTACCCGCAGAGGATCGCCAGGCATGTTTTGAGCTCGCCTAGCAATTCGGCCTCCGTCCTAGTCCCAGTCAAGTGGTGAAATTTGCGCCACACGTACATAAATGCACTCAAGATACCATGGGCATAGGCGGAGGCACGGCTACGGCACGTCCCACAATGCGGCTCAACCGCCCAAGGGCCATATACCTTTATCATCCTCTCTCTTTCAAGACCCTACTCTCTGGAATCCCTTTCCGGCAGTCTAATTGTTGGGCCCATCGCGGGAAGGAAATACCAAGGAAGCAAGACGCTCTGACGTACAAGGGAATCCGCAAGTGGTCTCTGATAACGATCGATATACCTGTTTTACATACCCATACGTAGCTTGCCCTTGGATAGGACATGTCAAATAGTCCTATTTTTTGCTTATTGCACTACTTGTATCCGGACGCTTTGACGTATTATTTAATAACAATGCACAACGTTACCTATTATTGCATTCCCCTTTCTTTTTTTCCCTGTCTGCTTATTTACGACAAATTGCACCCGTACATTCTGGTACGACCAGTGCGCCAGGGGCTTCAGTGTACCCCATAACACGGCGTGAAAAGTCCGAACACTTTCGACAATGCGGCACCCCGAACTTATAGAATTATATGCATCGGCTCCGAATCATGTCTTGGGTCAATATTTGGGTTTGCCCTGCTCCCACGTTTTGGTACCTTACGTTCCGCTATATCGGCTAAGGTAGCACTAGGAGAACTACTGCGATTGTGTCCCGGTTCTTCCGGGCGAGCACCTCAGTAGAGAAAACCGAAAACTGACTGTCATGATGCGGCGAGAGCTGGTCGCTATTCGAGAGGTTTCAAATCCTTAAAGATTTTTTCCGCATCAGGCGAGGAGTCGGCCTTGTCCGATTTAGGCGTACATAGCACCCCAAGTTTGGCCTTCCGAATACTAGGGGCTTTGCCAAAATTTAAAATTGTAGATTTCTATGGCTAAGTGGGAGTAATAAAGCCTTATAGTCCGATTGCCTGGTTCGTTGTGCTGAACACGTCCTTCGAAGGACCCAACACTGGGATAATGAGTGATCAGGTTTATCCCGAACACCCCAAAGATTAGTTACATGGGGCGTAAGCCGACGACCGCCAACTCTCAGATTTTGTAAACGGCCGCACAGAAGCTAATATTTTAAATTAACAAAGTGTTGCATAGCGCACATGAACTCGTTTCATATTAAAGGATCACATGAGTACATTCATTCAAATATTACATCCTTAGCACATTCCTCCGCCACAAGGCGAAAGCACCCTTCAGACACTTGTCATAATACTTTTCGGGTGGCGATGCTCCTTGCCCTCCGGGCGCCCCTCCTTCACCAGCTTTTTGCATCCAGCTTCGCCAGCAGCACTTCAAGACGGGCGAAAGCCCTGCGCACCTTCAATGCAGACGGACTGCTTTATGACTTCAAACCTGGGGCAGGCATTCACAAGCCGCCTCTCCAGGCCGAAGTAGCTGCCAGGCAGGGGCTCGCCAGGCCACATCCGGACTATGAGACTCCTCATGGCCAGTTCAGCCGCCTTGTGCAGCTCGACTAGTTGCTTCAACTGGTCGCTCAGGGGCACTGGATGTTCGGTCCCAGTATACTGAGACCAGAACAACTTCTCCGTCGAGCCCCCCTCCTCGGCCTGGTAGAACTCCGCGGCATCCGACACACTGCGGGGTAGATCTGTGAATGCTCCTGGAGAGCTCCGAATCCGGGTAAGTAAAAGGAAAGTTTCCTTCACATGCTTGCTTTGCATAATGAATGCCTTACCCGCCGCTATCTTCTTAACCGCCTGAATCTCCTGGAGGGCCTTTTGGGCTTCATCCTTGGCATGTTGTGTGTTTTCGAGGGCCTTCGCAAGCTCGGACCCTTGCATCTTAGAGTCACGCTCCAAGGACTCGTGTTTCTTGATGAGAGCCTGGAGCTCTTGCTGCACGTCGCCGACTCGGGCCTCTTGCTTCTCTCGCTCGATGCGCTCCTTGGCCGCTTTGTCTTCGGCCTCAGACAGCGCCTTCTTAAGGGTCGCCACTTTGGTCGTGTCCCCTAGCAAAATTCGTGACGATCCTGTTATTCAAAAACCACATCTTTCTTTATCAATATACAGATGGGGTATCACTTACCTTTGTTCTCTTCGAGCTGCCTCTTAGTAAGGCCGAGCTCTTCCTTGGACTGCTCAAGGTCCCGCTTCAGTGCGGCGACCTCCGCAGTACGAGCGGCAGCGGCCAGCAGTGAAGCCTGCTTATTCACATAGACACATTCAGATTAGACACCTGCGGTTATTATTTGATCCTCTATTCGGCCTTTCTTCGTGGACGCCAAACAGAGCATCAGGGGCTACTGTCTATGCTGTAACATTTTCTTATAATTTGATTACTTACCTCAAAGCCTGTTGGGAGGCTGGCACAGGCTTCAGTTAGTCCCCTTTTGGCGGACTAAACCTTCTTGATCACCGAACTCATAACAGTGCGGTGCTCTTCATCGATGGAAGCACCGCGAAGCGCTTCCAGCAAGTTGTCCGATTCCTCTGGGTGGACAGAGGCCATCGGCACGGACGGCTCGCCCCCCTTGGCGAGGGGTTGCCTGACAGAATCCGAAACCACTGGAGGTTCCAACGCAGTATTCGGCTGGGGGCTAGGCTTGCTGCCCCCGGCGTTAGGGGCCTCAGGGAGTCTCGCCAGACGCCTAACGCCTCGAATGTCGCTTGGGCGCCCGAGCCGCCTCCCCTTGGTTCGTTGTCTTTGAGACAACACCTCGGCGCCTCAGATGCTGTATGGGGAGGAGGCGGTCGGGAGCGAATTGCTGTTCATATCCGACGGGCCCAAAGAATCATCCGAAGAAGATATGTCGATATGGGCTCGGGATGGACTGCATAATCATATTCGGCGTGATAAGAAGCAATAAAATGAAACATACCAGGAACCATTATGGTATCCGGATACTTACGACTTCGCCAGGGGCTTGTCCCTGGGCAACCACTCATCACCGCTAAAAGCGGCCGTTGTGGAGCAGTCCTGAACAAGGGTCCTTCCCTTCTTGGACCTTTCGGCCTCCTCAGAGGGGGCGGCCTTCCTTTTCTTGTCTCCCCCGGCTTGGGGAGAACTTTCCTCTTCCTCCTGCTCGTTTTCGTGGGAGGAGTGCGCCTCGGTGTTTTCGGACAATGAGTACGATATAACCTTGGGCCGGAGACCTTTCCTTATCCCCGTGGCCTTCTTCTTGGCCTTCTTCTCCGGCGCCTCATAAGGCGCCAGAACAAGCATCTCCGTTAAGAGAGCATCTGCCGGATCTTCGGGCAGGGGGGCTGGACAATCGATCTGCTCCGCTGTCGCCACCCAGTCCTTTTAAAAGGCGTGGAGGCTCAGATCCCTCACACGGTTATACTGGGGAGAAGAACATCTTATGAGATCTAAAAGACTTACCGGATTGGCAGGGCGCTTTGCGCTGAGTCCGCGATCCTCTGTAAGAGGAGGAGGTACCTCGGCGCCCTTAAACAACACCTTCCAGACGTCTTTGTGCATCGTGTCAAAGAGCTCTCGCAGTGTCTGGTGCTCAGCCGAGTCGAACTCCCACAAGTTGAATTCTTGACTTTGACACGGGAGGATCCGGCGGAAGAGCATGACCTGGACCATGTTGACAAGCTTGATCTTCTTGCTTATCATAAAGGAAGCCAAAGCGGGATAAAGGAAGCCACTGTCTGGTGTGAATTCCTCGAGAGGGATAACAAAGCCAAAGCGGCTGACCTCAACAAGGCCTTACAAGAGGCAAGAGAAGCACGATCTGAGTCTAGAGCGGCTCGGGAAGAGATCCGGCAAGCTGGGGAGATAGCGGCCGGTAAGCCTTTATTATTACAGACTAAATTCGGCGATCCGAAGTATTCCCCGCTTAATCAAATGTGGAGCTCTCCAGACGCTTTCTTGGACTTGCCGAAGAGCACCTCCGATGCGGCGCAGTTTTACGACGCGCAAGAAGGGTATGCAACGGAGAAACTTTTTTGGTCAGAATTTGGCACGCCAAAGAGCCCGCTGTTGCTGAACGAACAGATGGCCCAGTGGGCCGAGCTCCACAAGATATCCGGTTCTGCCATGAAGGACGTCATGGTCCGGCTATGGCCGACTGAGCCAATTCCGAATAGTTATTTCGGTTTGGTGCAGCGACTTGCTGATGTGGTGCCGCGTATCAACGCTGTTAAGCGGTCAACGTGCATTGAAGGTGCATGGATGGCCTTTGCCTGCATCAAGACGTACTGGACGAAGATGAAGGCCATCGATATAGCAGCGAAAAGTCCACCCAAGGGCAAGGAGCATCACACGCCAGAGCATTATTTCCAGGATGTCTTAGATGGTGCCCGCTTGATAGAGGGTCTGTGCTCGAAAGATATGATATTCGAGTGAAATGTATTGAAATTGTAAAAACAATATTATGATATTTTAAGGCTATGCCTAACTGTTTTGGCTCCCCCTGTGCAGCTATTTTTGAATAATCTGAAAGTTTTTCAGTCGTCAGCTTCAGCCCCCTCTCACAATATACGGGGGTGTTCGGAAAAGCACTTGATCACTCTTGACCCAATGTCTTGGTCCGTGAAGGAGGTGTCAATGCGGCGAACTAGGCAATTGGACTATAGGGCTTTAACACTTTCACTTAGCCATAGGAGTTTGACAGTAGGTCTATGATATAGCCCCTAGCATGTAAGCAGTTATTCGAATACGGTGCGTTACATGGGTGACCTTAAGAACGGCCCTTCGTGTAATACAGAAGGAATCGCGAAAGATTCTAGTAAGTTATCAAGTGGTTGACCAGCTCTCGCCGCATCATGACAGTCAGTTTTCGTCTTTCTCTACTGAGGTGCTCATCCGGATAAACCGGGACACAACCGCAGTAGTTCTCCCTTTACTACCCTAGCCGATATAGCGGAACGTAAGGTAGTAAGGACAGGAGCCGGGCAACCCAACTATTGACCAAAGACATGATTCAGAGCTGGTGCATATAAGGCCAAACTCGTGACGCCGAAGTGTGCTATAAAGCTTTTCGAACTTTGTCGGCAACTCATTTGTTCCCATATCGAGCCCCTGACAATCTATGCCGAGGTGCGAGTGTGAAATAACCGAAAAAAATTCAGCTCTTTAGAAAAAGAGAATACTGGATACGGATTATGTTCACTGGAACCTAATTGATATGTCAATTGCCATTTTACAAATAATAACGCCACGACCCAGGCTATTTGACATGCCGGTGGTCGAAGGCTGAGGGAGAAGGCACTTTGCAGGCTCAAAATAGAGAGTGCGGTCTACACAAAATTATTTGGACCTCCTGTCGCACGTCTGCGCCGCCTTGCCTCGGTGAAAGGATTCCTTAACAGGAATAACCTTTGGGTAAGTGTATGAAGCCGAACTCCGAAAGAGTCCGTGAGATGACCACTGTTTGAGCCACCTATGATAAGAGATATAAAATGGTTAGAAAAGAAAAGGAGGAAATGGGAGTGCTTGTAGGCTTTTCCGTATTGTGCCTCCGCCGATGACTAGGGTATTTTAAGTACATAATTATGCATGTGCGATATAAACTTCGCGTGTGTGTAAGGCGAACGACGGAGGCCGAAATGCTAATCCAGCTCTGAGATTGATTAGTTCCATTTAATAGAGACCGGCGGCCTAATGGCCGATGAGTTATGCGGCTTGATGAGGCCACTTTGTACTTCGGCTGTAATAGCCATAGTATGGTCCTCTGTACGGAGCGAGTGTTCTGTATTTCCATTTATTGTTATGACGCCACGTGGACCAGGCATTTTAAGTTTTTCGCGGGCGTAGAGTGGGACCGCATTAAAACGAGCAAAAGCGGTATGCCCCAGGAGTGCATGGTAGCTATTGTGGAACGGGGCAATATCAAAGGTCAATCCCTCGGTTCGGAAGTTGTTTGGCGAACCGAAAACGACTTCTAGTGTGATGGAGCCCGTGCAGTGAGCTTGTACGCCGGGTACTGCTCCCTTGAGGATAGTTGTGGTGGGCTTGATTCTTGAAGGATCAATGCCCATTTTGCGGACAGTGTCTTGGTAGAGTAGATTAAGGCTACTGCCGCCATCCATAAGGACTTTCGTGATATCAAACGCTTCGATAATTGGATCGATGATCAGAGCTGCCAAACCTTCGGGACGGATATGACTAGATTTTGGGGGACCAGCTCTATGGCGTATGCTGGCGAGTATCTCCGTCATCGCTGTTACTGGGCGGCCCCTTCCCCTTGTGTTCGGCATTAAGCTTGCCGGCTTGTTTGAAGACCCATCAGCTTCTGTTATCGTGATTAGCTGGTTTATCGGGGGTGCCATGAATCTGGCAGGGCCGATCCAGTATCTTGTCTAGACTGGATGGTCCATCTCTATTTGCCTTGAATGGCTTTTTTCGTTGACCGGGTTTGGAGCCGCTGAACCCGGTGTTAACCGCCGTGTCTTGCGTTATTTCATTATTATTGCGACGCTTGTGTTTATTGCGTCGTGGCTTGCCGTTGCCGTCTCGGACTTAGGAAGTGCCCGGATCACTGGCGCTGTTGCTTCTATGAGCGAGCCATTTGTCTTCTCCCGCGCAAAAGCAGGTCATTAGAGCGGTAAGGGCTGCCATGGATTTTGGTTTTTCTTGGCCGAGGTGGCGGGCGAGCCACTCATCCCGGACGTTTGTTTGAAGGCTGCAAGGGCTTCAGCGTCCGCACAATCGACAATTTGGTTATTTTTAATTAAGAACCTAGTCCAGAGCTTCTTGGCTGACTCTCTGGGCTGCTGGATGATGTGACTTAAGTCATCGGCATCTGGCGACCGGACATATGTACCTAGGAAGTTATTGCGAAAGGTGTCTTCCAAGTCTTCCCAGCTGCCAACGGAGTTCTCTGTGAAAGTGCTAGTTATCGACTAGAGGGGGGGCGAATAGGCGATTTTTACGAAAGTCTTCAAAACATGAAAGTTTTGAAGACAAACATGAAAACTGGACCTATAAACATGCAGCGGAAGATGAACTATACTAGACAGGCCATAGTCAACTAGTATGAAGCTAAAGCATGATGACTGATGGCAGCTATGTAGTAGGATCAGGATGGAAGATAGTATGAAGCCAATCAGAACAAGTAGTCACACAGTGAAGACAAATAGGTAGAGTAATCAGGCAATGACTTCACAAAGACAAACTGCAAGTAAGGAGAGTAAGAGATAGAACCAGTGTGTTGTGAAGACAAGGATTTGTTCGACCAGTTCCAGTTGCTGTGACAACTGTACATCTGGTTAGGGAGGCTGATATTGAACTCAGAAGACCATGTTTTCACCTTATTCCCCTTGAGCTAAGGACACACAGTCCTCACCCAATCACTCTGGTAAGTCTTCAAGGTAGACTTCCAAACCTTCACAGACTTTGTTCACCGTCAATCCACAATTACTCTTGGATGCTCAGAATGCGACGCCTAACTGGCTGGAGGATTCACAATCCTCAAGTGTAACAAGTCTTCAGGTCACGCGGACAGAAAGACTTCATGCCTAACACTCTTTGGCTCTGGGTGTTTGGGCTTTGTCCTCACAATGATTTCTCTCTCTCAAAAGCTTCGGAGGTGGGTTGCTCTCAAACGAAAAAAGCCGTGTACTAACTCTGAGCAGCCACCAATTTATGGTGTAGGGGGTGAGCTATTTATAGCCACTAGGCAACCCGTCCTGATTTGTCCGAAATGACCCTGGGTCACTAAGGAACTGACACGTGTCACAACGGTCAGATTTCAAACCCACGCGACAGCTTGACTTGGGCTACAAGTAAAGCTGACTTATCTGACTCTGGATAAGATTTGCTCTCATTGTCTTCGCTGAAGACATAGGATTTTAGTTGAGCATCACTTGACCACTCGACTTTGTTCACTTGGACCCCACTTAACAAAGGCACGTGGTTCCTATGACTCGACAAAGAAGAAAAGAAACAACGAAACTACTAAGTCTTCGCGCCCATAGTCTTCACTCAATGTCTTCTTCATCATAGTCTTCAATGTGAATATCTTCACGCACTCACCATTATCTTCAATGTCTTCACACATTTTTAGGGTTCATCTCCGTAGGTAAACCGAATCAAGGAGGGACTACTACCTGTGTTATCCTGCAATTCTCACAAACACATTAGTCCCTCAACCACGTTTGTCGTCAATACTCCAAAACCAAACTAGGGTGGCACTAGATGCACTTACAATATCCCCCTTTTTGGTGATTGATAACAAACTGGTTGAAGTTTTCAATGGGGATATAAGTATGTGAAATTGTAAAGGTTGAGGTATTGTCTTCATAAGTAGCAAAAGGCTCCCCCTGAAGATGTGCATATAAGTAATTTGCCTTTGTAATGCAAATGCACATGGCAGGTTCTACTTGTGGAGATCCTCTTCAACTTATGACGACAATTCATCATGCATAATTTATGTAATGAAGATAATGACATGCATAATGAAAAATGGACATCTGCAAAATGATTTAAGTGCGGAAGTTATCATCGCACATGCGGAATTTATCATTGCATCACAAAATAGCAAATAAGTAGCAGACGACCATCGAGTTTAAGTGTTACAACTCAGAGAACCAAATGTATCAAGAGAAAGAGTTGTAAACACTAGGCAAAATATAAAGCAACCGCCCATATGAACCCGCTTGAAGACTATCAACTCATAGCTTCTCCCCTTTTGTCAAGAAGGACCAAAAGGGTTGAAGACATTGAGCCTCTACTGCTCCCGTATGAGTAGGAGAAGATGCAGGTTGGTGTCGAGGTTTGGCGATGCGCATTTAACTTGGAGCAGTGTCGACACGTGTTGGAGGTGGCGAGTAGCATCATCTTGATCATCGATCACACGAGCATTCATGGTTGCAGCAGAAGAGGAGTACTCGAGTCTTCAAGAGATGGAGGCGCCCAGTAACAGCATTTCTGGGCGGAGTGGAATCAAACTTGAATCTTTTTGAGAAGCCATCGTCCTGAAGATCTTCCTCATCACACATAAGCGTCAGCCCTTTCCATGTGCGTCGACAGGTTTCATGCGCGACAAAGGCATTCTTGGTTGCAAGGTTGCGAATGCGATTGACGTCAGTCATGATGCTCTGCATCTGGCGCTTGAGCCAATCATAATGCCTATCCTATTTCTGATGCAGGCGAACGAGAAGATCTCGGTCATTGAGAACACGAGATCGCCTTCGAGGCCTTTGAGCAATTGTGCTGTTGGTGGCTTCGATTAGGGCACGATGAGGTGCACGTGTAGTACCAGCTAACGGATAGACACGAGTGGCAGCCAGCACACCTTCAATGGGCTGAGTGAAGCTCTGACAATCAGCATTATGAAGATAGAGTGGCTCCTTGTCAGGCTCTGGATAGATGGCTTCAACCGACAATCGACATCTGGCAATAAGACAATGTGGTTGCGCGCAGATGGTTGATAGTTGAAAGCAGTGTGAAGCTTGATCAAACGCATGATCCATGGAGCATAGAACTTCAAGCCAAAAATGTCAGATCCTGATGCAGCAAGTTGGCGGATGAAGAAATCTTGTGCATTGAAGCTTTTGCCATGAAGAATATGGAAGACCAATGTCTTCATTGCACCTTCTAGCTTAGCCTTTGGAGAATGTCCTTTGATAGGCCATAGAGTTCGCCTTATGATGTGATAGATTGTGTGTGGCAGATACTCAAGGTCTTCAACAAAGAACTCAGAGGATATTCGCATCTGGAGGCAATGGCTTCATCATGCTGAGCATCTGGCTCATGTCGGGTTCTGACTTGTGAAAGATGCTTTCCAAAGCTGCAGTGTGAAGCTGACAACCAGGCTCATAGAGATCCCATGGAGTGGGCAGGCCAGTAAGCTCAATGACATCAAATGCTTTGGCTTCATGATGGACATTTCCTGTCATCCACTCAAGTATCCAAGTCTTAGGATCCCTGTAGTAGCCTCTGATATGAAGAGTGGCGTAGAATTGAAGGAGTAACTCTTCATTCCAGTGCTCCTTATCAGTGACAAAGTGCAGCAAGTCAGCCTCTATGAAGCAATCAAGAGCTTCTTCTAAGTAGGGCAGGCCAACTATGGCTTCAGTATCAAGGCGCATATGCGGAAATATGCGGCCTTGGTTGTATAGAATGCATGAATAATAGCTGCGCTGCTGATAACTCCAGAACCGATCAGATGAAATCTTGGGCCTAGTGTAGGGGTTTTTTGCTCTATCAAAGAAGGTGTTGTGTGCAATGAAGCCGTTGACATTGAAAGATCCTGGCGAAGTGGCAGTACCTGGAAATCTGGGCAGTCTTGGCTTTGGCTTCTGAACCTGAGGCCTGTGCTCGACATGGTAATCAAATTGAGGACCAGCAGCAGGTGGAGGAATCATAATAGGCCATCTGACAGTGATAATCTGGCCATAGTTGTATGCTTGCTCGATAGTATGTGGCCTTGGAGGCGGAACAGGAGCAGTGGCATTAACTTCAGGCTGAAGATTTGTGACAGGTGCGACATTGACTTCACTTGCATCATGGGCTTCATTGGCTTCATTGGCCACTGTTGCATTGGCCACTGTAGGCTCCACATTGGCTTCGGCCATGACAACGTCATTGGCTTCAGGAATGTCATTTGTGGCAGCCTCAGGGTTCTCACCTTCCACTTGAGTAGCTGGAGGTTCTGGCATAGACTGGTTCTCTTCAGGAACTTCTTCTTGAGTTGTAGGGGGAGTAGCGACACGCTTCTTCTTGTGTTGCTCCTACTGATGCAGCCGGAGGGTCTTCAAAGAAGATTGGCTTCGCATACGTGGACCGCTCACGTATGATTGTCTTCAGGAAACACTTGACGTGCCACTAAACTTGACAAGTTTGAGCCCTCTTCTATGATGGTGGTCATGGAGACGGATGGTCTCAGGCCTTTGCGAAGCCGTTGGAATACGGGTGACGCCTTTGGTGATGGTGATCTCTCCATGTAGTTGTCATCATTGGACATGGGGCTGATGACGGGCACATATGACGGCTGGGGTGTACTTGGTGAGTCTTGATCTGGGGTAGCTTGCTGGGGGCGATCAGCCCATGATGCATCTTGTGAGATTGGCGTCAAAGGACGACCAATACTGATAAGCTCACTGTTCGTTCAAACAGGCGATGATACCGTTGGGCGCTCGATCTGAGGAAGAACTACATCATCTTGAACGATGTCTTCAGTCGCGATGGGGTCGACGACTAGAACTTCTTGAGCTTCAGGAGCCTCTGTGGAAGCAGGCTCATGAACAATCATCCAACGCTCTTGGTTTGCAGACGGAGGGGGAACAAAAGCAAGGGGTTCAACAACAAGGGGCTCTATGGGAGCAGCCCGATCTCTTCTCTTGGTTTTTCTCTTCTTAGGGGGTGGTTCTTCATCGCTGGTGCGCTTGGTTTTCGCTTCGGCTTCGCTTCACTGCCTTGGTTTTCTTCTGCTCGAAGCCTTTGAAGGAGCCTTGGCTTCGAGCAGCAAGATGTCTTGGCAGGGAAGACAATGTGAGGTTCTTCCCGCCGTTGTGCTTCAGTGTTGGCTTCAGATGACTTCTTTTTCTTGGCAGCCATTAAGGGGTCAATGCCAGGGCGGCCAAGTGTTTTGTGCTTTTCAGCTTCATTGTAGGCTTGAATGCATTTGTCAGCGAGTGCTTTCATGTGCTCTCTTGAGCCTTTGGCTTCCTCGCGTTTCTTCCGAAACAACTCTTTGAGGTCATTCAGCATCACCTTGAACTTTTGCACATCATCCACATTCAACCTGGCTACATGCTTCTTGAACTGTTCCTTCTCAAAGTCTATCTTTCGCTTCAGTTCAACAATGCGCTGAGCCAGAGCAAGCTCAGGAGCAATGGTGCCTTGGAAAGCAACACTGATGCCAATGGGAAGCTGAAGGTCATCAAAGCTGAGATCCTGATTATCAAACCACTCATCAATGAAGTTCTTCAGAATGTTTACATCAAAGAGGGGCAGATCATTGAAGATCTTCGCCTCTTGCTTGCTCTTGATCAGCTGTTCCAGAGCATCTTCACCAAATTCTTCATCTGAAGACAAGTCAATGGGTTCAGATTCATTCCTTAGAATGGCAGCAGGCGTCAGAGCATGACTCAGTTTCTGAACTGGTGTCTTCTGTGGCTTCTCACGCCTCTTGGAGATGCGTGAGAGATCTTCAGAGTTATTGCTTGGAGCAGAAGGGGCAGTTGCCAATGGCTTCACTCTTGAAGCTTTTGGAGCAACAGATGATTTTGAAGCCTTAGTCTTCTTTTGCTTCTTAGGCTTTGGAGCAGGAGCTGGAGCTTCGTCGGTGTCAGCATCATCATCAGAATGATCCACTTTGGCACCTTGAACTGCAATGTGAGTGATGAGGCCAGCAAGATTGTAGAAGGGGCCAATCCTGTTTTCATTGGCTTCACGGGTGCCATTGTCCCGAGGTGAGGAGGACCAGGGTTGAAGTCAAGCCCTAGTTCCTTCTTGTTCTTTGTAGCTGAGTCTTTGGCGAACTGTTAGTTGCGCTTGAACAGACTGTCTTCATGACACCAGAGAAGTGAAGACGGGTCAGCATTCTCAGGATGTGGTCCGCGCACCATGCAAGGATAGAAGCCTTTCTCAATAGCTTCAGCCTGAGTCCTGGGTGGAAGATTTTTGTACAGAATATCACCCAAGGGTGCCTTGATGGCATTCTTCTCTGCATATTCTTTAGTGAATGAAGCGATATCTAAACCATTCTTCTGCCCAATATCTTCGAATCCATTGGATTCGATTCTTGCGTTCAGTATAGGTATCTTCTGGGTCTGTTTTGTACATATCGTGCAAATCTGGAGGTAAGTCCTTGGGAGTGTTACCACGACGCTGTCTGTCTCCCTTCCTTGCTGACTTTTCCGTTGCCATGAAGTGTAAACTGAAAGGATTCAGTACGTGCAATGGCTTCAAACGGCTGGACTGACAGGAACTTGCTTCAGGTGAGTTCATGTGACTCTGCAAGAATTTCGCAAGTTTAATGCAGACTATGAGAACTAAAGGATTCTCCCACAGACATGTACCGTGACAGCATTAAAGGTGCGAGGAAGGGAGAGGTCATATGCATTCTCAGAAGATTTTGAAGATAAATCAGTTTGAAGACATTGACCTCATAACGCGAAGACATTCACTTATATGATGAGAGTTGGTTCCAGAGTTGTACAAATCCAAGAATAAGTACAAGTGAGGAATCTAACTTGTGAAGAAGCATAAGTGAATATACTAGGCAGAATATGAGATGCAGAAAGAGATAGATTCATGTTTGAGGATCTAGAAACCACTTTTGGTAAGAAAGGATGAATCTATTAGATCAAAAAGACGGTAAAAAGTAAACTTTTATTACCACACGAAGAACTGCTAGACGAAGCGAAGATGGATGTCGAGCAGTTCGATCTCCCGTGCCCTAACTTGGCGACGGAAGACACCTACGGCGACGGCGGAGAAGACGAGGTCCGCGGCTGGCGTGAGGACGACGTCGAGGAAGTCGCGGCAGCTAAGCGCTCCGTCGTCAGCGTCGTCGAGAGCTAGTGGAGACGCTAGGGTTTGCGAAAGATGGCGAAGGAGGAAGAAGGATTTTTGACCGAGGCGAGACATGTATTTAGAAGGACAGAGACAACACAGCGCAATTACGCAGGTGCCCCTGGCAGTTAACATCTGAAGGACACGTGGTTAACATGCAACTTATTGCGAGTTGTTCCACGTTCCCACGCACGCCTGGATTGTCGGGGTGGTCGTTCCGAATTCTTCGGGTTTCAGGCAAAAGGATAAGTCATTAAAACTAGATATAAATGTTTGTCTCTGTATCTTCTGCTGACAAGGACGCAGAGAAGACATTGGACAGTTTCAACAGAATGCATATGATTTGGATAGATAGAGCTTGAGGTAGAAAGCACAGAGAGGTTAGGGTCCGATCATATTCACTTAGTTCAAAAAGATTCAAACGAGAAGACATAGCCATAAGTGAATGATGTAGAGGATAGAATACTGTATATATATATTCAAAACCCGGTGCTGCACCCCCACCCGAAACACACAGAAAGCCCACCCCACTCCCCAGCATCTTCTCGAACCACCTCTCCCCGATAGCTCCGGACCCTGCTCCTGCGCGCCGTCGGTGGCCGCCCCCTGCTCCAACGCGCCGTCGGCCGCCGCCCCCTACTCCCACGTGCCATCGGCCGCCGCCCCTCCTCCCACGCGCCGCCCGCCCCCTGCTCCCACGCCGCCGCCACCCGCCGCCTCCCTACTCCCACGCGCCGCCGCCCACCGCCTCCCTGCTCCCACACGCCGCCGCCGGCGGTCGCCCGCCCCTCCCTACCCACGTGCTGCCATCACCATACTTGACGGCAGGTGGAGTACGGGGTGAGCGCAAGTCCTCCAGCGAGTCGACGCGCGGGAGATGGGTAGGGCACGGCGGCTGAGATCCAAGACAGAGGAGGACCAAGGGGTCTTGTGCTCGCCGTCCACCTCCCCCACGCCCCCCTCCGCCCCGGCACTTAGTCCACCTTCCTCCCTACGCTCCGGCCGACCGCATCCCTCCCTCCAGCACGGGTTCGGTTCTGCTCTGGCTGTGTCTGCGCCAACCACCTCTTCCCGAGGTTCCGATGTGCCATGGCCGAACTACACCTTGCACCAGCAGCCCCTGAAGAACCTCATCTCTCTGATTTGCTCCCTCTTTTTTGCAGGATGGGCAAGAACCAGACGAGGAAGATGCAGCAAGGCAGAAGTAGTATTCTAATTTTTTTGAAATGCATTAGCGTGGACAGGTAGTAGTTCATCTGCCAAAATCGATTTATATTATGTTAAACACCCGTGTGCTCTTCTTGTCAGTTCATGTGTGCTCTCGTTGTCGTGCGTAGTAGTATAGTTTAGTAAGTACAGAAGTCATGCTCGTCTAGTAAGTACAGAAGTTGTGCTCGTCTAGTAAGTACAGAAGTCGTGCTGTTATTTGCATATCATGCAAGTTCAACTCTATATCCCCCATGGATGACCCCCTTAGTCCGACTATTGCTGCTGCTTCAAAACACAGAAATTTGATTCGGACAATAAGTTATTAGCTGACTTCATTTTTAGCGTTAATGGGCTTGTTAACAACCTCATTTGTTGAACTGATTAATAGTCGTTACTAAATGCTAGATTATTTGGATAGATTGATAGTACATAAACTGGTTAGCAAAAACTTATTTTTGATTATTTAATTACTACTAGTCAATCAAGGCATGGATGAAATTCTCTTTTGAACTGAAACCTGTATGGGAACTGAAACCTGTATGGGATTTTTGAACTGATGCAGGATAGAGAAAAAGAAAATGAAGAGAATGATTACCGTCTCATTTGCCTCGATTTACTATAAAGAACAAATGTGACAGTAAGTCCAGGTATTACTACATGTGGAGTACGAAAATTACTTTTACTAAGAGTTCACTTAAGTCATGCATGGCTACTAGCCATAGGAACTTAATTCTTGAATGGCTTCAAACTTGTAATGTTCTTATCAAAATTTCTCTGTTGATTTTCCTATAGATCTTCCTCTGGCTCCTCTGACTCCTGCCCTTCCTCTCTTCCTTTAGCGTTGTCTATACTTAAGAAAAATGGATTTATATATTTTGCATAGTCTATACTTAAGAAAATATAAGTTCAAATCTTCCAACTGTAATCAGTTCAAGTACATAAAGAACGTAGGACGACCATGCAAAAATAGCAATATGAAAAAAGAGTAGGATATTGAGATGTTGCTACTTCTTTATGCTCGTGCCTTGCTGCTGCTCCATTCAATCTCATTAAATGTTAGCTGTAGCTTGAATTGCTGAAATATTAATGTATTTTTACTCTGCTTGAAAATACTTGAAATGTCTTTGGTGCTTCCCTATGCGTGATTTATTCTCGATTGTTTAGCACAAAGGGGACGGGACTTGTTGTAATGCTTGACACCAATCTCTTGTTGGCGCTAGAGAAAGAATAGTAGCAAGTCCATGCTCTCTTTGATTGGAGGTACATAACCAATTCAAACACTTGTTTTGGTTATGTTTAATTAAACTCATAATTTTTATCTTTGTCCACTAATAGCTATGTAAAACAACTCAATAAAAGTTCACTTTTCAATGCTTTAATAGTTCAATTGGTAAAAACAGTAGGTGTTCATTCTACAAAAAAGCATTGACTTTTATATGTGTAAAGAAAGAAATGGAAATCTGTATGTTCATATAGGGACATATATATGGTGAACTTGTGTCCAGAACATGAGCATTTGCGTCCACCACTAAGGGCATTTGTATCCGGCACATGAGCTACATGCTCAACAGTTGCACACTGCCGCCATGGACATGCACAAATGATATTAAGTAGAAGTTTGTTAGTTCATTTTTTTATTGATTTACCTTGTTTAAGTAGTAGTGCAGCAATAATAGGTGTAGTTGTACTGAGTTTTAATTGCTATATGGGAACCCAGAGACCATTTATTTTGGTTTACAGTTCAGCTTGTCTCATTCTTTTCAAATCCAGATGCTTTATTGTGCATAATCTTGAGGAAATCCCCAAAAATCATGTGTGCACTCAAGGTAATTAAAGTGGCTTGTAAATTCTGACAGTCCATCCCAAACTGAGCAAAACAGTACATGTTAGTCTTGGTTTGTGGTTAGACATGCAATCTGGTTTCATAGATTCTTTTGTTCAAACTGGAAATACCATGTTTTTAGGTAGTCCTGCTAGTTTAGTGCTAGTACTTCTATTTTATGTTTATCTTACAAGTGGAAAATGTTGAGGCTGGTCATGTTGCCAGTTTTTCATAGATTTTCCAAGTAGCCTGAGACCCATCCTGTCCTCTATACAGATTCAGAGTTTAACACGTCAATGGAAGTTCCTTCTCAAAACTGAAATTGTCCTGCATGTACTGATAGATTAGTTGTTAATTATTGGAGTGTTTCGTTCTTGCACAATAAAAATGTGATGTATGCATTGCTTCTTGGCCCAGCTGAGAGAACACTCATGTTAAAAAGTATAAAGCAGTTTTGAAGCAATTCCCAGTGTCTTTAGAAGCATTCATGGTTAAAAAGCAACGACAACCTCCTCCGTTCGAGTTGAGCACTGGTCATCGTCCAAGTTGAGCAGTAGGTGTCGTCCAAGTTCAAAGAGGGTTGTATGCAAGTACAGAAGTTTGTTTCAGTGAGAAAAAATGCGTGGTTTTGACAATATTCTGTATGATTCATTTGTTCAACCTTAGAACATGGCAATATTCAGTCTATTTTTCTATGATGAAGGCACACATGAAGTCCTGTGCAATGGTTATCCCCCTTGTGCTTCAAAGATTCATATTTTGTTTCTTCAAATGTGTTGTGCGCTTGTTTGATGAGGTAAAACAAAGTAAAAAAATTAAAATGTCATTAAAGACACTTGGAAGTACAAATGTAAAAAATAAAGAAGTTCTTATTCTCGCCAGGTAGGAAGTTTTGGAGAAGAAAACATAAGTTTTTAAAAGAAGAAATGGTAAAAATGTAAGTCCGTTCAACTATATAAACCATAAAGGTACAATGGTGATGACATTGACAGTAAGGATAAGGATGAGAAAGAAAATTAAAAACTAAAACTAAAAGAACATCGAGTGATTATTTTTGAGAAGTACAAACTCTCTAGTACCATAAATACCATAAATTAAAAATTAAGAATTGCCTCGGTTCGACTCAAGGGACAAATTTGCAAAAAAAATCATAGCAAGAAGGTTCAAGGAAAAAGCAACTTAACAAATGGAAAAATGACAATGGATTTATATTGTGTTAATCACCGGTGCGCTCTTGTTTGTCAGTTCATGTGTGCTCTTGTTTGTCAGTTCATGTGTGCTCTTGTTATAAGGTCGTGTGCCAGCTTGTTATCAATTTTGTGTGTGTGTGAGTTGGTAAACCAAGTGTAGTTGCTGCAAAAAAGGCAAAAAGGCATGGGATGTGCTGCCCTCAGTTCTCTCTCGACAAATCCAGCAAAGGTAAGTTCTGCAGTGCGCCAAGTATTGCCGGCGGCGATGCTTGCATCATGGCCCATTGAGGAGATGCAATTTTCCTGGTTTTCATAGACAACATGGATTTTAGTTCAGCTACAGAAACCACGCAGGTTCAGTGATGATGATACCATAAGTTCGGATAAGAAAACAAATAAGAATTAAAACAGAAAATTTTAAATTCTACAAGTTCAAGTGCTCATCCACACACGGTAATTCAAGTTGGTAAAAGTTTAAAATGGTAAAAGGTTCAAGTTGCAAAACAAGAGAAATCTAGAACATTCGTTGCAAAAAAAATTGACTTAAAAAAAAGAAACACGCAATTTTTTTGGCAAAAATATAACATTCAGTTCAACAATAAAAACCATGAAAGTTTGGGTCTAGGATACAGTAAACCGTTGAAAACTTACGAGAAAAATATTACCCAAAAAACAGAGCAAAGTCCAGTTAGTGAAAACACGCTCAGTACAAACCCGTCCAAGCATCAGTACAAGTACCCTTTTTCGGAACCATTCAAAATTACTCTACAAAAAATAGCTCAGTACAAACACACACACACATATATCAGTACGACTACTCTGTTTTTCAGACGAGAAAACAGCTGGATCCATCATGTCGTATTCAAAATTACTCTTAGACAGTTGCGAAGTAGAGAAAACGTTCAACATGACTAAGTTTCGCATTTTCGATAGCTATCCAACGATATATTATTTGCCCATTTTTATAAACTTAAAAAAAACCGCGTTCAAAACCAATTTTAACCGTATTTGAATTCATATTTAAACCGTAAGGAATTAGAAAAAACTTTCTATACGCAAAAGTTGCGCATTTTCCATAGCTTTCCAACGCCATATCATTTGCATCAATCCGGCAAATCGTTTGCAAAAAACAATGAAAAAACATTTCGCCCAGAATTTCACGTTTTTCAAATTACTTTTAGATCATATAGAATTTAAAAAATAGTAGATATATGGAAGATGCGGATTTTCACAAACTTTGCAACGTCATCTCATTTGCTCAATTCCGACAAACCGTTTGAAAATTAAGTCCAAAATACGATTCACGTTTTCGGTTTTGAAAAAAACGGTTTTTTCAAAACTGCTCTTAAATCATAACTTTTTTGCAAAAACAAATTATAAGATTGTAATGTGGATGGCTAGAGATTTCCAACGATATATTACACGCCCCGTTTGGACAAAAAAGTTTGCAAAAAAAATTTGAACTAAAGAAAACGATTTTTAACAACAACAGAAAGCATGAGTTCAACCTCTCGATTTTCATCAGTTCAACCGCTTGAATTCATCAGTTCAAGTAGGGTAAAAGAATAATATTCTGTTACGCGTAACAGAATAGCCCAGATGTATATATATATGACAGAGTAAAGTCAAATCAATAATCACGAAGTCAAATTAACATTGAAGATAAATCAATTGCGAACACTTTGCAAATATGGCGCCATGAGGAAACACTTCATAAGAGTTTGGTGGTGGCGTTTCCCACCGTATAGGAAGTATTAGACCCAGACACGACGCACAATTATCGTGGCGCTCTGAAGTCAATTTCCACATTAATGTATTCACACTTAGAGTGTATGTCTTCATTGATTGAAGATATACATTACTTCGTGTGTTGCACATCTAAGTCATCAAAATGCATAAGTGTTAGGATGTGTGCCTAATCATAGGACATTTGAGGATTCCAAGATATTTAGCTCACACCGCAACTTGCAAAACCTTTTCTCATCCAAGGGCTTAGTGAAGATATCAGCCAACTGCTCTTCTGTCTTGACATGAATGATATCAATATCTTCTTTCATAACATGATCTCTGAGGAAGTGATGACGAATTTCAATGTGCTTTGTCTTTGAGTGTTGAACTGGGTTATTGGCAATCTTGATAGCGCTTTCATTATCGCATTAGAGTGGCACATGCTTCAGATTGATGCCATAGTCCTTAAGAGTTTTCTTCATCCACGTAAGTCGAGCGCAGAAGATCCAAGAACAATGTATTCAGATTCAGCAGCTTGATAGTGATACAGTTTCGCTTCTTTGAAGACCAATGACAAGAGATCGACCCGGAAAGTGACATGTGCCTGATGTAGACTTGCGATCCACCTTGTCACCAGCATAATCAGCATCTGAAAATCCAACCAGATCAAACTCTGAGCCCTTTGTATACCATAATCCTAGTGTTGGGGTGTAAGCCAAATATCGAAGAATTCGCTTCACAGCTAAATGATGCGACTCCTTTGGTGCCGCTTGAAATCGGGCACACATGCAAACACTGAGCATGATATCTGGCCTAGATGCACATAAGTAAAGTAAAGAGCCAATCATGGAGCGGTATACCTTTTGATCGAAGTCTTTACCATTGGCGTCGGGGCTTAGATGACTTTTGGTTGGCATTGTCGTCGTGAATCCTTTGCAGTCTTTGCATTCCAAACTTCTTCATGCAATCTTTGAGATATTTTTCTTGTGATATGAAGATGCCGTTGCGTTGCTGACGGATTTGAAGACCGAGAAAGAACTTCAGCTCTCCCATCATGGACATTTGATATTGTACTTGCATCATGTGAGCAAATTCATCACTGTATTTCTTGTTGGTGCAGCCGAAGATAATGTCATCCACATAGATTTGGCACACAAACAGTTCACCGTCATATGTCTTCGTGAAGAGAGTGGGATCTAGAGAACCAGGTTTGAAGCCTTTGCTCTTCAGGAAGTCTTTGAGTGTGTCATACCAAGCACGAGGGCTTTTTTTGAGGCCATACAGTGCCTATTATGTTGTGCTTGCGAGGATCAGGATGCTTGACTAATTCCCACACATTGTTCAGCTCAAACTGTTGTAGCTCTTCTTACATAGCTTGAATCCATTCAGGTTCCATGAAGGCTTCAACAACCTTCTTGGGTTCAGAGATTGAAACAAATGCAAAGTGCCCACAGAAATTTGCTATCTGTGTTGCTCTTGAACGAGTGAGTGGACCAGGTGCATTGATGCTATCGATTATATTCTCAATTTGTACTTCATTTGCAACACGAGGATGAACTGGACGAAGATTTTGCTCCTGCTGAACATTGTCATTATTTGGAGGATTATCTTCTGGCTGAGCAATGTCTTCAGGTTGATCAGGTGCAGAAATAATAAGTTCCTCTTCAGGCTGGGCATCTGATGGTATGATCTCTCCTGTTCCCATTAGCTTGATTGATTCACTGGTAGGTACTTCATCTAGCACATTTAGCAGGTGCTCTCTTTGCGAGCCGTTATTTTCATCGAACCGCACATCCATAGTTTCAACAACTTTATCGTGAAAGAGGTTGAAGACTCTGTAGGAGTGCGAGTCCTTTCCATAACCAAGCATAAAACCCTCATGTGCTTTCAGTGCAAATTTTGAAGTGTGATGTGGATCCTTGATCCAGCACCTAGCACCAAATACTCTGAAGTAGCTTATGTTTGGCTTCTTACCAGTTAGAAGCTCATAGGATGTTTTCTTCAGAAGCTTGTGAAGATAAACACGGTTGATGACATGGCATGCGGTATCAATGGCTTCAGGCCAGAATTTTCTGGAGTCTTGTATTCGTCAAGCATCGTCCGTGCCATCTCAATCAGGGTTCTGTTCTTGCGCTCCATGATGCCATTCTGCTTAGGTGTGTAGGGAGCAGAAAACTCATGAGTGATTCCTAAGGTGTCAAGATAAAGGTCGAGGCCCGTGTTCTTGAATTCTGTGCCGTTGTCACTCCTAATGTGCTTGATCTTGACGCCATAGTTGTTCATGGCGCGGTTGGCGAAATGTCTGAAGACATCCTGCACTTCAGTCTTGAAGAGAATTATGTGCACCCAAGTGTATCTTGAATAATCATCAACAATAACGAAACCATAGAGACAAGCAGTTGCAGTGAGAGTAGAGTAGTGAGTGGGACCAAACAAGTCCATGCGGAGCAACTCAAAAGGTCGAGACGTAGTCATGATTGTCTTCGAGGGATGCTTGGCCCTTGTCATCTTCCCAGCTTCAGAAGCACGACATAGATGATCTTTCTTGAACTTGACGCCTTCGATGCCTATGACGTGCTTCTTCTTGGCGAGAGTGTGTAGGTTCCTCATGCCAGCATTCCCTAGCCTCCGATGCCAGAGCCAGCGCTCTGAAGCCTTTGCTAGAAGTACGGCCATCTGTGGTCCTGCTGAGAAGTCTACCATGTACAGATCATCTTATCTGTACCCTTCGAAGACTAGAGACTTGTCAGATTCCATTAGTACAAGGCAACGATATTTTCCAAATAGTACAATCATGTTTAAGTCACAAAGCATTGAGACAGACATTAAGTTGAAACCAAGGGATTCAACAAGCATCACTTTATCCATGTGCTAATCCCTTGAGATTGCAACTCTACCTAGGCCCAATACCTTGCTTTTACCAGTGTCAGCAAATGTGATGTGACTTTTATCACATGGACGTAAGGTTGAGTCCATGAGAATACTTCGATCACCAGTCATGTGGTTAGTGCATCCGCTGTCCATAATCCACTCTGAAGCACGAGGTCTCGTACCCTACAGTGCAGTTAGGAGGATAGGCTTTACAAAGAGTATTGTGAAGCATAAACATTTGACACACAAGAGGATTATTAAAGCTCAGATCAAGGTTAGGACTGATAGTATGACTGGCAAACGATTCAGGAACGAAATACATAGTAAGGCCATTTGGGCATTTTATCTTGCGTCCCATAATGCGTTTTAGGTCCCCAGCAATAGCATCGGACGCCTTTGATTTCCGGCTGCAGACCTTTCCCTGCAAAAGAAAGTTAATTCTTCTTAACCACCCACATCTTCAGGGTGGCTTAGAAGCAATGAGTCTAAGTGCAGCATCTGAGAACTTCGACTTTGGAGCCCTAGCAAATAGCCTTGCAGGAGAAGAATGATACTCATATGAATAAGCAGAAAAGTTCTTAGTTCTATGAACATAGCGATTTGAAGACACACGCTCATATCCATAAGTATGAGTATGGTTTCCCTGCAAAACATTGGCGTTAGGGTGACTCAGGTGAGTCCTGTATTTGTATGAAGCCTTTGGGCCATATGAAGCCATAGGTCTGGGGTTTGTCTTCTTCCTTGGTGGTGTCATGATGACATTCACAGGAAGATTCTCAATACACTGTTTAGGTACCTAGATCTTCTTCATAGGTGGTCCATTCCTGCAGTTAGTACCAATATACCTGGCAAACACTTCACCATTCTGATTCTTAAACAATTTATAGTTTGCATCAAAGGATTCATCAATAGCAATTGGGTTAGCACAAGTAAATCCAGATAAGGTAGATGGATCCATTGAAGGTTCCTTTGCAGCAACCCATGTGGTTTTGGGGTACTGCTCAGGCTTCCAGTAAGAACCATCAACATTCATTTTCCTCTCGAACCCAACACCCTCTTTCCTAGGGTTTTCGGTTCAAGATCTGCTTTTTGAGGACATCACACAGTGTCTGATGCCCCTTGAGGCTTTTGTACATTCCTGTTTCAAGCAATGTCTTCAATCTAGCATTTTCATTAGCAGCAGCAGTGGCATCCTCCGCAGAGAGGTTAGTTACCACATCGACGGTTGAAGATATTGAAACAGTAGCAGCAGTAGAACACTCAGGAACAGAATTAGCATTATCACGTCAAGACATTTTAAACATGGTGGTTCAAATCCTTCCTGAGTGGGACTGATCTGTTGAGCGCGAAGTGACTCGTTTTCATTTTGAAGATCTTCATGAGCCGCTCTCAACTTCTCAAGATCTTGCTTCCTTTGAAGATAATCATAGGAAAGCTTTTCATGGGTAGTTGAGAGTGATTCATGACGACCTTCAAGCTCTTGGTACTTATCATGAAGATTTTTTATATCTTCAATTAAGGACCGAGATCAGGTCATTTCAGCGTCCAACAGATCATCGCTTTTGTCTAACAGTTTTTGAATATGTTCCATAGCTTTCTGTTGTTCAGTTGCAATTTTAGCAAGTGTTTTGTAGCTGGGTTTGGATTCACAATCAGAGTCATCATCACTTGATGTTTGAAAGTAAGCATCGCGTGAGTTTACCTTGGCACCGCGTGCCATGAAGCAGTAAGTGGGAGCGGAGTCGTCCTTGTCACAGGCATCAGCGTTGGTGATGGATACATTGTCTTCAGCGTTGAAGATGGACTTGGCAACGTAGGGTGAAGCTAAAACCAGACTTGCAACGCCAGAGTCAGACTCCTCCTCAGATTCCACTACTTCTGCCTCCTCAGAAGCAAACTCCTCCTCTGAATCCATTTCATTGCCAACAAAAGCACGAGCCTTGCCAGTCGAACTTTTCTTGTGTGATGAAGACTTGGAAGTTGACTTCGAAGAAGATTTTGAGTATTTCTTCTTCTTCTTGTCATCAGAATCATATTCCTTGCTCTTCTTCTTTTTCTTGTCATTGTCCCACTATGGACAGTCAGAGATGTAGTGACCGGGTTTCTTGCGCTTGTGACAGGTTCTCTTCTTGTGGTCATTGGAAGAAGCTTCATCATTTCTTGAACTGGATCGTGAAGACTTTCTGAAGCTTTCTTCTTATTGAACTTCTGGAACTTCTTAACAAGCATAGCAAGCTCCTTTCCAAGGTCTTCAGCTTCACCAAAACTGCAGTCAGATTCTTCTTCAGATGAGGAAACATCCTTTGCCTTCAAAGCGCGAGTTCGGCCATAGTTGGGACCATAGATATCTCTTTTCTCAGATAGCTGGAACTCATGTGTGTTAAGCCTCTCAAGTATGTCAGATGGATCGAGTGTCTTGAAGTTAGGGCGTTCTTGAATCATAAGAGCTAGAGTGTCAAATGAGCTGTCAAGAGATCTCAGAAGCGTCTTGACAATTTCATGCTTGGTGATCTCAGTGGCGCCGAGAGCCTGAAGCTCGTTTGTGATGTCAGTGAGACGATCAAACGTGAGCTGGACATTTTCATTGTCATTTCTCTTGAAGCGGCTGAAGAGGTTGCGTAGGACACTAATTCTTTGATATCTCTAAGTTGAAACACCTTCATTGACTTTGGAGAGCCAGTCCCAGACTAGCTTCGACGTTTCCAAAGCACTCACACGGCCATACTGCCCTTTGGTCAGATGACCACAGATGATGTTCTTCGCAGTAGAATCGAGTTGAATGAATTTCTTGACATCAGTAGGGGTGACACCTTCACCAGTCTTGGGAACACTGTTCTTGATGACACACCACAGATCAACATCAATGGCTTCAAGATGCATACGCATCTTATTCTTCCAGTAGGGATATTCAGTGCCATCAAAGACAGGGCACGCAGCGGAGACTTTGATTATCCCAGCAATCGACATAGCTAAAACTCCAGTGGTTAAACCAAATCACACAGAACAAGGGAGTACCTTGCTCTGATACCAATTGAAAGTGCTAGTTGTCGACTAGAGGGGAGGGGGTGAATAGGCGATTTTTACGGAAGTCTTCAAAACATGAAAGTTTCTAAGACAAACATGAAAACTGGACCTATAAACATGCAGCGGAAGATGAACTACACTAGACAGGCCATAGTCAAACTAGTATGAAGCTAAAGCATGATGACTGATGGAAGCTATGTAGTAGGATCAGGATGGAAGATAGTATGAAGCCAATCAGAACAAGTAGTCACATAGTGAAGACAAATAGGTATAGTAATCAGGCAATGACTTCACAAAGACAAACTGCAAGTAAGGAGAGCAAGAGATAGAACCAGTGTGTTGTGAAGACAAGGATTTGTTCGACCAGTTCCAGTTGCTGTGACAACTGTACGTATGGTTATGGAGGCTCAGATTGAACTCAGAAGACCATGTCTTCACCTTATTCCCCTTGAGCTAAGGACACATAGTCCTCGCCCAATCACTCTGGTAAGTCTTCAAGATAGACTTCCAAACCTTCACAAACTTCGTTCATCGGCAATCCACAATTACTCTTGGATGCTCAGAACGCGCCGCCTAACCGGCTGGAGGATTCACAGTCCTCATGTGTAACAAGTCTTGAGATCACGCGATGTAAAGACTTGATGATGCCTAACACTCTTTGGCTCTAGGTGTTTGGGCTTTGTCCTCACAAGGATTTTTCTCTCTCAAAAGCTTCGGAGGTGGGTTGCTCTCAAACGACAAAAGTCGTGTACTAACTCTGAGCAGCCACCAATTTATGGTGTAGGGGGTGGGCTATTTATAGCCACTAGGCAACCCGACCTGATGTGTCCGAAATGACCCTGGGTCACTAAGGAACTGACACGTGTCACAACGGTCAGATTTCAAACACACGCGACAGCTTGAATTGGGCTACATGTAAAGCTAACTTATCCGACTCTGGATAAGATTTGCTCTCATTGTCTTTGCTCAAAGACATAGGATTTTGGTTGAGCATCACTTCAGTCACTCTGACTTTGTTCACTTGAACCCCACTTAACAGTGCAGTGATTCCTATGACTCGACAAAGAAGAAAAGAAACAACGAAACTACTAAGTCTTCGCGCTCCATAGTCTTCACTCAATGTCTTCTTCTGTCATAGTCTTCAATGTGAATATCTTCACGTACCACCATTATCTTCAATGTCTTCATACATTTTTAGGGGCCATCTCCGGTAGGTAAACCGAATCAAGGAGAGACTACTACCTGTGTTATCCTGCAATTCTCACAAACACATTAGCCCCTCAACTACGTTTGTCGTCAATACTCCAAAACGAAACTAGGGTGGCACTAGATGTACTTACATTCTGGAAGGCTGTTTAGCCAGTGCCGCACTGGTCCCTTTAGTTTTAGTGGGAGGTATTTGATGCCATCGGTATCTTCGGAGCCGTGATCAAGCGTGTCGGTTAGGTCTTTGACAGTGTCTATGAAGTGGGCGGTGGGTGGGAAGCAAAATTCCCTGTCATCAGCCTCCAGTTCGAACCGGATATAATTCGGCTGTGAGTCCCCCGCCGAGGAGAGTGTCTTTAATGATTTAGCACGTCGCCTAAAGGCGAGTGCCGGAAAATCTCCGTGGAGCTGAATCCGACGATCGATGCCTGATCCAGCTCAACGTGCGCGGACGCACATGCTTCGGAACCTGTAGCCTGAAACGAGTCTGAGGTTCCGCTGACACAGATCCCACTCGAGGTTGGGTCTATGTGCGGCTTCGACGCCGCTGAGTCTGCGGCTTCCGTGGCGGAGTTGAGCCTCCCGTCCTCGGATGGCGCGATCTGCTCCGGGTCTAGGGCCAGAGCAGTTACAGGCGCTATCGCCTGGGTATGGTCCGATGACAGATTTAAGTCATGTTCATCGCGGTGACAGGGAGCGGCTGCCGTGGTCTCGAATCCATCGAAGATCAAGTCTCCGCGGATATCCTCGACGTAGTTCAAGCTTCCAAATATGACCTGATGGCCAGGGGCGTAGCTGTCGATCTGCTCTAGATGGCCAAGCGAGTTGGCCCGCAGTGCGAAGCCGCCGAATACGAAGATCTGTCCGGGGAGGAAGACTTCTCCTTGGACAACATTGTTGTAGATGATTGACGGGGCCATCAAACCTCTTGGCGATGACGCGGCGGAACTCTCATTGAAAGCACCAATGTCGGTGTCAAAACCGGCGGATCTCGGGTAGGGGGTCCCGAACTGTGCGTCTAAGGTCGATGGTAATAGGAGACAGGGGACACGATGTTTACCCAGGTTCGGGCCCTCTCTATGGAGGTAATACCCTACTTCCTGCTTGATTGATCTTGATGAATATGAGTATTACAAGAGTAGATCTACCATGAGATCGTAATAGCTAAAACCCTAGAAGTCTAGCATGTATGACTATGATTATTCTTCCTCCCTCTACGGACTAAGCCCTCCGGTTTATATAGACACTGGAGGGGACTAGGGTTGTACAAAGTCGGTTACAGAAAAAGGAATCTTCATATTAGGACACGGGAGAGAGTCTTCGGTCTTGTATCTTCACAGCCCATTAGTCCGGCCCACGTACCATAGTCCGGATGCCCGAGGACCTCTTAATCTAGGACTCCCTCACCCCCGGCAAAATATATGGGCCTTATGGGCCAAGAGGGGAAACGCACCAGCCAAAAGGGGCAGGTGCGCCCCCCATATGGGCCTACCAAGGTGGAGAAGGAAAGGGGAAGGAGGAAAGGAAAGAAAGGGAATAGGAATCCCCCTTCCTCCCCCCTTCCCCCTCTTTCCTTCCCCCTCCGATATATATGGCAGGGGGCGGCTTGGGAGGAGCCCAAGTAGGATTCAGTCCTACTTGGGGCGCCTCTTGGCCTCTCGCCCCTCCCATATATATATATATATATATATATATATATATATATATATATATATATATATATATATATATATATATATATATATATATATATATATATATATATATATATATATATATATACCTAGCACACACCAGACAGTTGCCTAGCTGTGTGCGGCGCCCCCTCCACCATTTACTTCCCCGGTCATATTTTCGTAGTGCTTAGGCGAAGCCCTGCGGGGATCACTTCACCATCACCGTCACCACGCCGTCATGCTGACGAAACTCATCTACTACCTCGACGTCTTGCTGGATCAAGAAGGCGAGGGACGTCACCGAGCTGAACGTGTGCAAAACTCGGAGGTGTCGTACATTCGATACTCGCTCAGTGGATCGTGAAGAAAGTTCGACTACATCAACCGCATTGTGAAACTCTTCTGCTTACAGTTTATGATGGTACATAGACACACTCTCCCCCTCGTTTATATGCATCTCCATGGATAGATCATTGCGTGATCGTAGATTTTTTTTGTTCTTCCATGCAACGATTCCCAACAGTGGCATCATGAGCTAGGTCTATGCATAGATGATATGCACGAGTAGAACACAAAGAGTTGTGGGCGGTGATAGTCATACTGCTGACCACCAACGTCTTATTTTGACTCGGCGGTATTGTGGGATGAAGCGGCCCGGACCAACCTTACATGTCCACGCACATGAGACCGGTTCCACCGAGACATGCAACTAGTTTTGCATAAAGGTGGTGTCTGTTTCTCCTACTTTACTTGAATAAAATGTGACTGTGGCTGGTCCTTGATGAAGGTTAAAACAGCAAACTTGACGAAAAACCATTGTGGTTTTATGCGTAGGTAAGAACGGTTCTTACTAGAAGCCCATAGAAGCCAAGTAAAACTTGCAACAACAAAGTAGAGGATGTCTAACTTGTTTTTGTAGGGCATGTTGTGATGTGATATGGTCAAGACATGATATGATAAATGTTATTGTATGAAATGATCATGTTTTGTAAGTTATCGGCAATCGGCAGGAGCCTTATAATTGTCTCTTTATTGATGAAATGCAAACGTCATGTAATTGCTTTAGTTTATCACTATGCGTTAGCGATAGTTGTAGAAGCAATAGTTGGCGATACGACCACGATGCTACGATGGAGATCAAGGTGTCGAGCCGATGATGATGGAGATCATGACGAGGCTTTGGAGATGGAGATCAAAAGCACAAAACGATGATGGCCATATCATGTCACATCTTTTGATTGCATGTGATGTTTATCTTTTATGTATCTTATTTTGCTTAGTATGGCGGTAGCATTATAATATGATCCCTTCACTACATTTCAAGGTAAAAGTGTTCTCCCTGAGTATGCATCGTTGCTACAGTTTGTCGTGTTGAGACACCACATGATGATTGGGTGTGATAGATTCTACGCTCACATACAACGGGTGCAAGACAGTTTTGCACATGCAAAATACATGGGTTAAACTTGACGAGCCTAGCATGTACATACATGGCCTCGGAACACTGGAGACTGAAAGGTCGAACGTGAATCATATAGTAGATATGATCAACATAGAGATGTTCACCATTGATGACTACTCCATCTCACGCGATGATCGGACATGGATTAGTAGATTTGGATCATGTATCACTTAGATGACTTGAGGGATGTCTATTTAAGTGGGAGTTCTTAAGTAATTTGATTAATTTATCATGAACTTAGTCCTGATAGTATTTGCAAATTATGTTGTAGATCAATAGCTCGCAATATAGCTCCTATATACTTTTGATATGTTCCTAGAGAAAACTAAGTTGAAAGATGATAGTAGCAATGATGCGGACTGGGTTCGTGATCTGAGGATTATCCTCATTGCTGCACAGAAGAATTATGTCCTTGATGCACCGCTAGGTGACAGACCTGTTGCAAGAGCTGATGCAGACGTTATGAATGTTTGGCAAGCTCGGTATGATGACTACTTAATAGTCACCATGCTTTACGACTTAGAATCGGGGCTTCAAAGACGTTTTGAACGCCATGGAACATATGAGATGTTCCAAGAGATGAAATTGGTATTTCAGACTCATGCCCGTGTTGAGAGGTATGAGACCTCTGACAAGTACTTTGCCTACAAGATGGAGGAGAATAGCTCAGCCAGTGAGCATGTACTCAGAATGTCTGGGTAGTACGATCGCTTGAATCAAGTGGGAGTTAATCTTCCAGATAAGATAGTGATTGACAGAGTTCTCTAGTCACTATCACCAAACTACTGGAACTTCGTGATGAGCTATAATATGCAAGGGATGACAAAAACAATTCCCAAGCTCTTTGCGATGCTGAAATCGATGAAGGTAGAAATCAAGAAAGAGCATCAAGTGTTGATGGTTAACAAGGCCACTAGTTTCAAGAGAAGGGGCAAAAGGGAAACAAAGGAAACTTCAAGAAGAATGGCAAGCAAGTTGCCGCTCCCGTGAAGAAATCCAAAGTTGGACCTATGCCTTAAACTGAGTGCTTCTACTGCGAAGGAAATGGTCATTGGAAGCGGAACTGCCCAAAATACTTGGCAGATAAGAAGGATGGCAAAGTGAACAAAGGTATATTTGATATACATGTTATTGATGTGTAATTTACTAGCGTTCATAGTAGCGCCTGGGTATTTGATACCGGTTCAGTTGCTGAGATTAGTAACTCGAAACAGGAGTTGTCGAGACAAGGAGTGGAGGGAGATGGAGAGGGCAGTCGCCGTGGTTAAGGGATGGGATGCTGAGGGAGTCCTGGATTAGGGGGTATCCGGACAGCCAGACTATATCCTTTGGCCGGACTGTTGGACTATGAAGATACAAGATTGAAGACTTCGTCTCATGTCCGGATGGGACTCTCTTGGCGTGGAAGGCAAGCTTGGCGATACGGATATGTAGATCTCCTTATGTGGTAACCGACTCTGTGTAACCCTAGCCCCCTCCGGTGTCTATATAAACCGGAGGGTTTAGTCCGTAGGACAAGAACAATCATACCATAGGCTAGCTTCTAGGGTTTAGCCTCTACGATCTCGTGGTAGATCAACTCTTGTAATACTCATATTCATCAAGATGAATCAAGCAGGAAGTAGGGTATTACCTCCATAGAGAGGGCCCGAACCTTGGTAAACATCGTGTCCCTTGCCTCCTGTTACCATCCACCTTAGACGCACAGTTGGGGACCCCCTACCCGAGATCCGCCGGTTTTGACACCGACATTGGTGCTTTCATTGAGAGTTCCACTGTGTCGTCGCTATAAGGTTCGATGGCCCCTTCGATCATCGAAAACAATGCGGTCCAGGGTGAGGTTTTCCTTCCCGGACAGATCTTCGTGTTCGGCGGCTTCGCACTGCGGGCCAACTCGTTTGGCCATCTGGAGCAGATCGAGAGTTACGCCCCTGGCCATCAGGTCATGTTTGGAAACTTGAATTACACTACCGATATTCGCGGAGACTTGATCTTCGATGGATTTGGGCCCATGCCAGGTGTGCTGCACGATCACGACGAGCACGATATAGCTCTGCCGTTGGACGGTGTTCCGAAGATCACGCCAGCAACTACTCCAGCCTCTAGTCCGGAGCAGATCGCGCCATCCGAGGACGGGAGGATAGACTCCACCACGGAGGCCGCGCCCTCAGTGGCGATAGAGCCAAATACTGACCTTACCCTACACGAGAGCCGTGTCGCCGAACTTTTGGACTCATCCTCGGCCACGGACTCCGTACCACCCGCGCCCATTCCTATTGAATCCGATTGGGCGCCGATCATGGAGTTCACCTCCAAAGATATCTTTCAGCACTCGCCCTTCGGCGACATACTGAACTCATTGAAATCTCTCTCCCTGTCTGGAGAACCTTGGCCGAACTATGTCCGGCTAGAGTGGGACGTGGACGACGAAGAAATTCAATCCCCACCCACCACCCACTTAGTAGCCACTGTCGATGATTTAACCGACATGCTCGACTTCGACTCCGAAGACATCGATGGTATGGACACCGATGCGAGGCGAACAGAACCATCGCCTACGTGGCATCGGACTGCCACCTCATCATATGACGTATATATGGTGGATGCACCCAAAGAAAATAATAACGAGGATGCAGCGAAAGATAGCTCCCACGACAAGAAATCAAAACGGCGTTGTAGGCGCCGCTCTAAATCCTGCCTTGGCAAAAACAGCGACAACAGCGCAACAAGAAGCCAAATTGACCCAGCGATAGAGCAGGGTAAGCCAGCGGACGACGAACAAAGTGCGGAGCCGCTGCCCGAGCACGGCGACGCCGAGCATCAAGACAACCAACCCGTCTCCAGTCAGGAGAACAGTCCGGACGACGACGAGCGCATCATCCTGGAAAGGCAGCTGGAGCAAGAAAGGCTTATGGCCACTGCAGGAAGTTTGAAGAAGCAGAAACAAAGGCTCAAGGCTGCACAAAACACACTCAATAGTAGATGGAATAAAGTGCTCGACACGGAAGAAAAGTACGGTGGCAGTCGCCCCACGAAGAGCTACCCAAAGCGGAAGCTGCAGCCGGAATTCGACGACGAGGCCTTCGAACCCTCGCAGCCAAAAAACAAAACCGCCGATCGGTCGGATCGACGACCTCGTGGCCGCGATAGGGTGGCCAACGAGGCTGCACATAAGTCAGTACATGACCGATGCGAGGACCCGCATCAACGGGCCGGCGCAACCAGATCCATCTACGGATCAAGGAAATGCGCTCCAGCACTCAGCCAACACAAAATACCACAACCGTCCGAACGCCATGGCACAGCCAAATACAGGGGTGCCGCACACCCCCTATGTTTCACCGACGAGGTATTAGACCATGAATTTACAGAAGGGTTCAAACCTGTTAACATAGAGGCATACGACGGAACCACAGACCCTAGGGTCTGGATCGAGGACTTCATCCTCCATATTCACATGGCTCGTGGAGACGGTCTCCACGCCATCAAATACTTACCCCTCAAGTTCAAAGGACCAGCTCGGCACTGGCTGAAAAGCCTCCCCGAAAATTCCATTGGAAGTTGGGAGGAGCTCGAGGACTAACTTTCAAGGGACTTATGTCCTACCCTCGGACGCTGATGATTTGAGTCATATAATTCAACAGCCCGGAGAGTCAACCCGAAAGCTTTGGAATAGGTTTCTCACTAAGAAGAACCAAATTGTCGACTGTCCGGACGCTGAAGCCCTAGCAGCTTTCAAGCACAACATTCGAGATGAATGGCTTGCCAGACACCTTGGCCAAGAAAAGCCGAGAACAATGGCAGCCCTTACAAGCCTCATGACCCGGTTTTGCGCGGGCGAGGACAGCTGGTTAGCCCGCAGTAGCACCAGCGACCCAAGCACATCCAAGGTCCAGGACGGCAATGGAAAACCGCGACGCATTAAAAACAAGCGCCGGAATAAAGAAGACAGCCCAGACAACACGGCGGTAAACGCCAGATTTAGAGGCTCTCGACCGGGTCAGCAGAAAAAGCCCTTTAAAGGCAACAGAGATGAACCGACCGACCTAAACAAAATTCTAGACAAACTATGTCAGATCCACGGCACCCCCAGCAATCCTGTAAATCATACCCACAGAGATTGCTGGGTCTTCAAGCAGGCTGGCAAGCTAAACGCCGAACACAAGGGGGAGGACACTCGGCGAGGGCGAGGATCGCCTGCTTGACCAAGACACACTGGGGGACAGAAAAAATTCCCGCCAGAAGTCAAAACAGTAAATGTTATCCACGTGACAAAGAGGAGAGGCAAATACGCACTCCAAAATACACGAGTCATAGAGCCCGTCACCCATGAGTCCTACCACTGGTCGGCCTGCCCGGTCACTTTCGATCGCAGGGACCACCTAATAGGTATCCGGCAGGAAGGATCAACCGCCTTGGTGCTGGACCCAATAGTAAACGGATAGCACCTTACACGAGTCCTTATGGACGGCGGGAGTAGTCTAAATCTGATATACCAGGACACCATCCGCAAAATGGGGATAAACCCAACAAACATCAGCCACAATAATACTTCCTTCAAGGGAGTAATACCAGGCACAGAGGCTCGCTGCACGGGCTCTCTAGTACTAGAGGTTGTGTTCGGCTCGCCCGACAACCTCCAGGGCGAAAGGTTAACCTTCGACATTGCTCCATTCCGAAGTGGCTATCAACCACTACTCGGACGAGAGTCTTTCACCTGTTTCAATGCAATACCGCATTACGCTTTACTCCAACTTAAAATGCCCGGTCCGCGCGGCACCATCACAGTACATGGAAGTGTTGAGCGTTTGTTCCGAGCAGAAGAACGCACAGCTGCTTTAACAGCCGAACACTAGACGACCTCACCACCAGAGATGATGACCGGTCGTTAGGACCGCGGACACGGTTAGACGAGTTCGGCCAACCATTGGATAGATATTGGTTCGATGGTTACACCCATATAGACGGCACCAGGGGCTTCGCCGCGACAATTCGGCTCAACTTTACCCATCTCGACTTTTTCATGGTTTATTTATAATAACCAATTTTTTGCATAACAACTTTTCACTAAGCACTTCTCTTTTACAGATGACGATCGTGCTACACCCGTCCAGGATACAGCACAACAGAGACACAGGCGCAGACATGCAGCAGGGACCCGTGTAAAGGTTTCTCTTTAGATTAAGACCCTGCATAAACCTTTTTTTACTGTCTTTTGTTGTTCACATCCTCGGATTCTCAATGCAACCGAGAAGGATGCTGACGTCTTGGCATGTGGCCACGTCAAAATATTGATCGTACCTGGACACTATGGGTTCATTATCCAAGGGCATCACCTAAGCCCAGTATATGTTTCAAAGACCGAACACCTTAGAGAGTGTTCAGCGTCGCGAGTTAGGCCTTATATGCATCAGCTCCGAATCATGTCTTTGGTCAAATGTTGGGTTTGCCCGGCTCCTATGTTTTGCTACCTTATGTTCCGCTCTATCAGCTAAGGTGGCACCAGGAGAACTACTGCGATTGTGCACTGGCTAGCTCGGACGAGCACCTCAGTAGAGAAAGCCGAAAACTGACTGTCATGATAAAGCGAGAGACTGGTCAACCACTCGATGACTTATCGGAATCTTCGAGATTCCTCCACATTAACGAAGGGCCGTTTCCCGGCCAGGCATGACCGCGCCCCGTATTCGGATGAGCGTGGAGCCACCAGGGGCTATATAGTAGCCCCACTGTCAAACTCCTATGACTAAGTGAAAGTGTAAAAGCAATATAGTCCCATTGCCTAGTTCGCTGCGCTATCACCTCCTTAATGTACCAAGACGTTGGATCAAGTGTGAACACGCGTCTTCTGCGAACACCCCCGCATTATATGCGTGGGGGCTGAAGCCGACGACTGCAAACTTTCAGGTTATATACACATATACATAAACGGCCGCACAGGAGGCATCATAACACTTTTAGGCAAAAGTATAAAAATATCCTTCATATAATTTAGTAAAACACTTTTTTTCAATGGGAATACATGTCATTCGAACATAATATTCTTCGAGCACTGCGCTTCTATTGAATGAGCGCCTTAAAGGACCTCATCAAAGTAGTGCTTGGCAGCTATTCGGCTAACTGCCGAACTAGGGGCTGCAGTTGCGGTGGCTTCCATCTCCGCCCAGTGCGTTTTGACACGGGCAAGCGCCATCCGCACACCCTCGATGCACGCCGACCTCTTCATAGCATCGATGCGCGGCACAACACCAAGAAACTGCTGCACCAAGCTGAAGTAACTGTTCGGCCTTGGCCCTGCCGGCCACAGGTGATCCACTACAGACCTCATGGCGAGTCCGGACAACCTATGGAGCTCGGCCCATTCGTCCATCCGCTCATTCAGAGGAAGCGGACGCGCTGGACCATTAAATTGCGACCAGAACAACTTCTCCACTTCGCGATCTCTTTGATCTTTGAAGAACTCGGCCGCATCAGCAGCACTCGCTGCCAAATCCAGATAGGCGTCTGCAGAACTCCACAGCCGGTCCAGAGGAGCATACTTAGGATCTATGAACTTCATCCGCAGCATAAAGGGCTTCCCAGCCGCGATAACCCCGGCGTGATGCAGCTCCTCCTTCATCGCTCTAATTGTAGAGCGGGATTCCTTGGCTGCTACCATGGCCTTCTCCAGCTCCGTAGCCCTCGCTTGGCTTTCCTTCTCAAGAAGCCGGTATCGGCCGGCGGCATCACTTAACTCAACGGCCATCTTGGCCATCTTCTCCTTACTTTGGCAATGGGCAGCTTATTCTGCCCTCAGCTCTTCAGCCGCCTTTAGAGCGGCCGCATCACCCTGGCTTGCTTTTTGGCTCGGGCAAGTTCCGCCCGAAGGGTCTCCACTGCCGCAGATCCATCTGCATTTAACAAACATGTTCAAGATATTGGCATTACGCTCCTCTTACCATATGTTGATCACTGGAGAAATTGCATATCCTGCGCCTCGCCAAGCCGCTTGTTGACAAGCACGATGTCGGCATCTGTCGCATCAAGTCGCCGCGTTAGCTCGGCAACCCCACAAGTCCGGCTAGCCACGGGACCTCCCGCCACCTGCATATGAAGACATCTGGATTATTACCTACGACTATGATCCTCTGTTTACCGCCGTTTCCGACGGCAACCAGAGTCTCAGGGGCTACTATCTGCACAGGGCACATTTAAAACATGTGCGGCACTATCAAAAATACACGTCGCTTCGCGTACCTCAAAACCTTTCAGCAGACTCATAAAGGCTTCATGCAACCCGCTTTCTGCGGATGAAACCCTCTCAACCACCGCGCCCATTAGCGCAAGGTGCGCTTCTGAGATAGCCGCCTGCTCTAGCAGATCCTTCAGTGCGTCTGACCGCATGACAGGCGGAGCCGGACCCTTCCGGTTTCTCTCTTCAAGAGCCGGATACTGAGGACTTTGGGTAGCCAAAGAATCACCCTCTGGCCTTGCCGGATCAGGAGAAGCCCTCCGAGACGACACCTTGGGGTCGCCCGCCTCGTAAGGCGGGATGGCGTGGGGAGGCGTTCCGCTCTCCATCATCTCCGGAAGAAGATCCCCCGAAGACGAACTCTGCCAAGAAGGGCCACGATCCGGCCTACAAGACGGATGTTTCGGTTATTTTCCTCAGAAGTAAAGTAGGATGTTTTTTTACTATTAAACCCTTTCTTTTACTTACATCTCGATGGAGGGATGATCCCCTTGCGGGCACTGTACGGTCGGGGTATCCCCTGGGCCAGGACCCTCTGGCGAAGATTTCTTCCCCCGTTTAGAGACTATTGTCTCCAGGCCTTCAGAGGCGGTCCTTTTCCTTCCATGGGGAGAGGGAGCTTTGGCTTCTTCTCCCTGGTTGTCCGCCTTCGCGGAGGCGTCAACCTCTTTCTTCCCACCTTTATCCTCCCCTGAGGGCGCTTGGTAGGGTGCAAGCTCCAACATCCGGACTAGTACCGGGTCCGGTGAGACCTCGGGGAGGGGGGCCGGACACCCAGTCATCTTCGCCTTTGCTATCCAGTCCTGGTCAAAGAGCGACTTTTCAGAATGATGTCGTGATGAATAGAAATACGTGTTCGGCCATAGGGCGACTTACTTGGGTATCTGGACGATTGCAGGTCAGACCCGCGTCCTCGGTGGAATCCGGACACATTGCTTGTGGTCCGAAGTACAATTTGTACATCTCGGCGGGCGTTATGCCGAGGAAGTGCTGATGTAACACCCCAAAAATTTGGCCAAGTTTTCAATATTTAAAATTTTTGCCAGGAGTTTTAATTTTTATTTCTGTGGATTTTCAGAACTTTTCTTTTATTGTTAAGGAGTTTTATCTTTTTCCCAAGTGGAGCCTTCCAAAATATATTGGACTTCTTTGCCATCTCATTAAAACAATTTCTAAATTAGTAGAATTGTTTATTAGATTATTTCACCCTGAGTTATAATCATTAAAATGGCTTGTTTTAAATTTTGGAGCTCTGTTTGTACTACAACCTTTTGATAGAATCTCTTAAATTTCCAACCAAAATTTGGAGATGTCATGTGATGCCCCTAGATCACCTTTATGTAATAATAAAATCATTTCATTGCATATTTTGAGTTTTACACCTGTTTTTCAAATCTGGTCCATTGGACACCTTTGCACTACAGCCCAATTAAATATATCCCTAGAGCCTCCACCAAAATTATGGAATATCAGTAGTAGCATGCCATCAAACTTTATGCAAAAACATAGTGATGTTCTTTGGAAAATTTGAGTACAACAGCCTCTTCTTCATTCTGGACCAGACTTGTGTTTTCTACTGCAACTCTGTTATTTCTTGCTCTAGTGACCTTGTGTTTTCTCATGCTTGTAGTCAACCCTGCAAAACCCCTAAGTCCAGGAGCATGCACTCTTTGGAACACTTTTGGTCCTTGTAATGATGCCATTCACTCCCTGTCCAGAAGTAAAGTTTTGCAAAACTTGCACTAGCAAGTTTCTCATTTTTGCAAACCAACTTCACCACCCTCTCTTATATCCATAGAGACACTGATCTGGAAAATTTGACCACCCCAAGTGTTGCCTAGATGCCCTTGGCATTTTGACAAACACCCTGAGTGCATGACCAGAATTGGCACGATTTCAAGTTTACATTGTGAACTTGAGCCCCTGACCTACCCAGCATGTCCCAAGGTTTTGCCCTAGACCATAACCCCTTTCTGCTAACTCTCTTGTGGTTTGGAACTCTCTAGGCTGCCCTGGCTTTTCGTCGAGCACATCCCGGGCGTGCTCTGGGCGCGCCCAGAGCGTGCGTTTGGCACCCACGTGCGCCTGAGTCGCCGCGTCACACCCAGCACTCACTCCAGCCCGTGACCGACCGCAGCCAGCACGCAGTGGCCCCTGCTGCACCCCACGAGCCCCGCAGCTCGCCACGTCCCCGGCAGGCCAGCAGCTAGCCGCCACCGCCGCCCGGCAGCTCCTGCGCTAGCCAGCGCCGCCCAAGCCACCAGCGCTTGCCACCTGCCTCCTGGAGCAGTGCGTGCTCATCCGCAAGCGTGTCCCCTAGCGCTCGTCGCCGCCACGTCGCCCAAGCTACAGCATGGCGGTTCGCCGTCATCCTTATCGCCGGCCGCCTCGGAACCGACCTCCATCGCTATATAAAGAGGTCCCCGAGCTCAAACCCGCACGCAGGCAGCCTCACACCATTCCGCTCGTGCCCCCTTGGCCGTCAATCGAAGGGAGGGAGTCGTCTTCTTCCTCTCCGGCAACTCCAGCCGCCGCCACTGCCCAGGCCCTCACGGCGCCTCCAGAGCCTCCCCCTCTCCACTCTTTTCACCAGGAGCTTCCTCTCCCTCCCGTGATCACATCCCCCTACTCGATTTCGATCGGGAACCACCGCCGCCCCAAAACCACTTCACCACCGAAACTTTCCTCCGCCGCGGAGCTCGCCGCCGACAGATCCCTCCACCTCTGTCAACCCTGCAACCATCGGAAGGATCACCCTCGACCCGCGGATCCATCCCCGCCATCAGCTTCCCACAAGGACCCGCCGTTCGCCGGCGATGGCCGCCGGAGTCCCACCTCCGCTCGGGACAGAGGGAGAAGAAGGAAGGCGGACTAGTCAAACCTGACTAGTGGGTCACCTAGGACCCACTGTCAGTGACCACGCACGGTCCACGCGGAGTAAGTGGAAGCGTATTTCCAGATTACGCTTTCGACGTGTACGTAATTATTCGAAACGTTTTTCTGTTTTTCTGTTTTATTTTAAAATCAGATTTTGACCAGAACTTTGACTGACTATAACTTTTTAAATACAACTCCAAATGAATTGATTCTTTTTCCTACCTCTCTCAAATATGGTCTAGTTTATTTTAAGATTTATTTGAGAATTTTTCGAAACGACTTTTGTGCTGTTTTTATTTTGTGTGTTAATTCAAATATATTCTTTTAAATATACTGGAGGCATCCGGTAGTCATGCCACCGGGTCCGGGAGCATGGGTGTTTTGGTTGTAGCCGAAGGGGGTAGCTCCCGGTTTGCGCGCGGTATAAATTTTGTGATCCCATGTTACGTCGAGGTTGTAGCCTCCCCACTTAGAGTTTTGCTTGACAGGTGTCGTGGGTGATTCCTGACACAGGTGAGTTAAACTGGTGTGCGCAAGTTAGGTGTGTTTTCAACAAAAAGACCGTAGACGGAATTAGTCCCGATGGACTAAAGGAATCCGTTACTCGTGGGTAAAGAGTACACCCTCTGCAGAGATTAAACCTATTCGTATAGCCGTGTCCATGGTTACAGTCTGGGAAGGATCAAGTGTTGGTCTTAGTGTCGGTCTTCGGAGGTGAAACTGTTAAATCTGGAATCACGATTGTGACTTGTGATAAATTATGATCATTATTTTCGATGTGGACTAACCCGTGATACTTTTTATTATCGAATATCCCTGGGATGGTTCTACCTCCTGGATATTCACTGTATTAATTATAAGCCCTTTATGTGGTGTCGCTCAGACGCCTGACTGCGGCATTGTTTTTTTTTGTTTATTTATAAGCCCTTCATGTGGTGTCGCTCAGACGCCCGACTGCGGCATTGTTTTTGTTTATTTATAAGCCCTTTATGTGGTGTCGCACAGACGCCCGACTGCGGCATTGTTTTTGTTTATTTATAAGCCCTTTATGTGGCGTCGCTCAGACGCCCGACTGTGGCATTGTTTTATTTATTTATTTATTTATAAGCCCTTTATGTGGTGTCGCTCAGACGCCCGACTGTGGTATTTCTTTTAAAGCCTGTATGCGGTGTCGCTAAGACGCCCGACTGTGGCATTTCTTTTAAAGCCCTTTATGCGGCGTCGCTCAGACGCCCGATTGTGGCATTTCTTTTGAAGTCCTTTTATGTTATTTATTTCATAATTTTAATACTACCATATTATTGCATATTCACAAATAACATGCTTGCACGCATCAGAGTTTTATTTATCTTATGTGACTAACGTCATGAGCATAATATATTTTCAGCACATCATTGCTAAATTATGCCTGCATTCATAATGTTTGCGAGTACTTTCAAAGTACTCACTGGCTTGTCCCTGGCTATTGTCTTGGCCAGATTTCTTGCTTGCAGAGTAGCGTTGCGATGACAGCCCCGGAACCTAGGCAATGGTGATAGCAGTCTCGCGAGGATAGGAGTTAACCTGGTTAGCTGTTCCTGTGGGAAAAGGAGTCCCATAGACGAGGATGTTTCATAACCCGCTTCCGCCATCAACCTTTAGAAACCATTTGTTGTACCCACAGACCAGAATGGTCTTGTACTAGGTAAATTGTATTTCTGCTTGGAATTTCTGTATCAAGCTAGTGCCTCATCAGCTAACAGTAATCCTGGGGCTGATGAGCACAACGGCCATTTTCTGGGAATTGACACCCGGAGAACCGGTCGCCACAGCTGAATAGCTCGCGGTCCCTCCGGATTGAATTCCCATAGACGAAGGGACGGCGTTCTCGGGCAGGGTTCAATAAGTAACATTACTTGCATCGTGACTGACCAATATCTCTTTCGAGGAGATCTCGGATGCGGCCCTGCAGTATGGGCACGTCCTTTACTTGCCCCCAGTCTAGCCCCTTGTTGATCCATGACATTAGTCGTGGAGGGTGACCCGAGCGAAAGGCAGGTGGGGCCACCCATTTGGTACCCCTGGGAGCTGTGACATAAAACCATTCTTGTTGCCATAAGCTGGATACCTCCTGGAAAGAACCCTCGGGCCATAAGGCATCGGCGCTTTTGCTTATTACAGCACCTCCGCATTCTACATACCTCCCCTCGATCGTCTTCGGCTCCACTTGGAAGGTCTTGAGCCACAGGCCGAAGTGAGGGGTGATTCGGAGGAAAGCTTGGCACACGACAATAAAAGACGAGATGCGGAGAATAGAATCCGGAGCTAAATCATGGAAGTCCAGCCCGTAATAGAACATGAGCCCCCTCACGAAGGGATCCAGAGCCAGGCCTAGCCCTCGAAGGAAGTGATATATGAATACTACGCTCTCGCCGGGTTTGGGAGTAGGTATGACCTGCCCTTGAGCAGGTAGCCGGTGCACAATCTCGCCGGTCAAGAACCTGGCCTCTCTTAACTTTCTGAGGTCTTCCTCCGTGACGGAGGAGGGCATCCACTGACCTTGAAGGTTGGATCCGGACATGGATGAAGGTTCGAAGCGCCTGACCCGAGCTTTGGGTGTTGGAACTCGAGGCGGGGGAGGGATTCGATTGAGTTCGAGGAATAAAAAACGATAGGCCTTGGTCTCTTTATAAAGAGGGTGAATACCAAGCGTCCTCCTCGTGGCCGTTTGGGACTTGCCTATATTCGAGGAGTCATACCAGCGGGCACGATTGGGTTACCCACACCCGTATTGATGAGAATCCCATGATAAGGGGACACGATCTCTGCTTCGACAAGATGTGCCAAGGAAACCGCCTCGCGATATGCGCCAGGGCTGGTTCAAAAACACGGTTCGATAATAACCGGGCCATGGCATGATGTCATGGTATCAAATACGTCAGCAGGTCGGATTTGTGAATATTATTCTCTCTACGGTGGAATGTGGATCTTGTTTTGCAGAGCCGGACACTATCCTTGTGTTCAAGATCTTTTAAGGAGTATTCGGAGGAGGAACCCGCCTTGCAATGCCGAAGACAATCTATGCGTCGGGCTCATCGTCATTGAAGCCTGGTTCAGGGGCTACTGAGGGAGTCCTGGATTAGGGGGTATCCGGACAGCCGGACTATATCCTTTGGCCGGACTGTTGGACTATGAAGATACAAGATTGAAGACTTCGTCTCGTGTCCGGATGGGACTCTCTTGGCGTGGAAGGAAAGCTTGGCGATACGGATATGTAGATCTCCTTCTGTTGTAACCGACTCTGTGTAACCCTAGCCCCCTCCAATGTCTATATAAACCGGAGAGTTTAGTCCGTAGGACAAGAACAATCATACCATAGGCTAGCTTCTAGGGTTTAGCCTCTATGATCTCGTGGTAGATCAACTCTTGTAATACTCATATTCATCAAGATCAATCAAGCAGGAAGTAGGGTATTACCTGCATAGAGAGGGCCCGAACCTGGGTAAACATCGTGTCCCTTGCCTCCTATTACCATCCACCTTAGACGCACAGTTCGGGAGAGTCGAGACCCCCTACTCAAGATCCGCCGGTTTTGACACCGACAGATGCCCCTTGCACCTCCTCTTTATTTATATAGGGGGGGGGATGTGGCCAGCCCTTGCCCCTCCTCCAAGAGAGGGGGTGGCGGCCAAGGAGGGGAGGAGTGCCCTCCAAGCCAAGTGGAGGGCCCTCCCCTTTAGGGTTTTCCACCCCCTAGGCGCATGGGCCTTGTAGGGGTTGGTGCCCTGGCCCATTAAGGCCAGGGTGCCCCCTACTGCCATGCTACTGTATGGGATGTGTGGAACCCTTGGTGGACTTCCGGAAACTTCCCGGTACAATACCAAAAAAATCCAAACTTTTTCCAGAACCCCGATAAGAACTTTCCATATATAAATCTTTACCTCCTAACCATTCTAGAACTCCTCATTGCATCTGTGATCTCATTCGTGACTCCGAACAACCTTCGGTCACCAACATTAATATTCATTACTACCCTAGCGCTACCGAACATTAAACGTGCGACCCTATGGGTTCGAGAATCATGTAGACATGACCGAGACACCTCTCCGATCAATAACCGATAGCGGGACCTGGATGCCCATATTGATCCCTACATATTCCACAAAGATATTTATCGGTTGAACCCCGATGTTGATGATTCTGTTAATCCCGTATGCAATTCCCTCCGACGATATGTTACTTGCCCGAGATTCGATCGTCGGTATCTCCATACCTAGTTCAATCTCGTTACCAGCAAGTCTCTTCATCTTTTGATGTTGTATTACCGAGAGGGCCCAGAGATATGTCTCCATCACACGGAGTGACAAATTCCAGTCTCGATCCATGCAACCCAACAGACACCTTCGGAGATACCTATAGAGCACCTTTATGATCATCCAGTTACGAAGTGATGTTTGATAGCACACAAGGTATTCCTCCAGTATCCGGGAGTGGCACGATCTCATGGTCCAAGGAACTGATACTTGACATGAAGAAAGCTATAGCAAATAACTAAATGATCTGATGCTAAGCTTACGGTTGGGTCTGTCCATCACATCATTCTCCAAATGATGTGATCCCATTATCAAATGACAACTCATGTGTATGGTTAGGAAACCTTAACCATCTTTGATCAACGAGCTAGTCTAGTAGAGGATTACTAGGGACACGGTGTAATTTATGTATTCACACATGTATTTAAGTTTCCGGTCGATACAATTCTACAATGAATAATAAATATTTATCATGAACGGGAAATATGATAATAACCATTTTATTATTGCCTCTAGGGCATATTTTTAATAAGCTTCGTCCATTGATAGCTTGTAACAGCTTGTAAGTCTTTGTTTGGTGGCTAGGGAAGACAACCCAGAGCCGTAAACCCCGAGAGTGAAATTTCAACAGTAGGCGGGCTTCCACGGTGGAGTTCTCCTGTATTGGATGGTCATTTGGTGGTCTGGTAGGGAGGGTGGGGCTGGGGTATGCTCCAGGCGAGAGGAGTCGCAGCTTCGCGAGGAGGAGCTGCAAGTCGGAGCGTCGCGAGAGAGATGACGGGGGGAGATTTTCCATGAGTGCAGGGGCGTTGAACTTCTGCCCGGGGAAAGAGGAGGGTTTGGGCTGGCCCGCTCCATGGATTTGGTCGTCCAAATGTGGCGCTGGTTCTCCCTAGCTAGACTCCATGTGGCTATCAGGCACCGGAAAAAGGTCGGGATCCCCGGGGGAAACCCTGCAACCTAATTTGCTCTCAATGACTTGCTTTGCCCACCAATCAATCCTAATGGAAACGATGGGAAACTTAGGTCGCCGTTTTAAGGAAAAAAGGTGTAATGGGCATTCTATTTTTATTCAAAAAAGCGAAATGGATCTCCAGCTGCAGGTAGGTGTTTTTTTCTTAAAGAACACAAACATTATGTTGAGACCTAAAGCGACTCCGAACAAAAAATGTGCACACACCTTATAGATATGTAGCATATGTGTGTGGATTTTCATCAATATATCTCTTCTATTTGTAGAGTACACACCAAGTCAACTGTGACACCCAAAAAATTGGACAGGATTTGTTTACTAAATTTTTTTGCCAGGAAATTAAATTTTTTATTTTTTGGATTTTCTTTGATTTCAGAAACATTCTTTTCTTTGATATTGTTGAGTTTTTACACCAAGTAAAAACTTCCTAATATATTGTTGGACTTGTTTATCTTCCCAAGACCTTCTCTTTATGATCAGTGGAATTATTTCTGAATTTATCTTTCCTGAACTTTATTTCTGTGAAAATAAATTTTCTTAAGTTTTAGAGCCTCTTTTGCACTGCAACCATTTGATAAATGCATCTAAAATTTTCACCAAAATTCGGGAATATCATGTGGTGTTTTTAAATCACTCTGGTGCAATAATATCTTTTATTCATTAAAAAATTTGGGCCCTACCCCAAGTTTTCTAAACTAGTCCAGTTGGTACCTTTGCACTACAACCCCTTTAAATAAACTTTTAAAAATCTCACCAAGTATTTGGAGATGACATTAGATGCATATAACTCAGTTTTATGCAAAAATCCATGCATGTTCTTTGCAAGATTTGAGCAAACCATCCTCTTTTGCTCTCTGGACCAGATTGGCATTTTCTACAGCAACCACATTTTATTTTGCTCTGTTGCCCATGATTCCTTCTCATGCTTATAGTCCATCCTGCAAAACACTTAAGTCCAAGAGAGTGAACCCATTGGAGTAGTTTTGGTCCATGAAACCATATCCTTTTCTTTCTGACCAGATTTGGTTTTCTCAAATTTTTGCACTAGCAAGTTTCTAGCTTTGGCCAACTAACCCTACCACCAGCTCCTACACCTAATGAGACACTGATCTGGAGATTTTTTACCACTCCAAGAACTGCCTAGATGCCTCTAGCATTTTGTCAAACACCTTGTGTGCATGGCCAGTTTTGGCATGGTTTTTAGTTAGCATTGCAAACTTGGTCCCCTGACCTAACCCCCATGTCCATTAACCTCCTTGCAAACTCTAACCTAGTCCTGTTAATTGCCAGCCTCGCTCGAGCACTCTAGCCCGCCCTGTCATTCTGTCGAGCATGTTGAGTGCGTGCTCTGGGTGCACCCAGAGCACGCGTTTTGCACGTGCGTGCACCCGAGCCGCCGCGTTCACTCACCCCGTGCCCCTGACCTTTGCTCACCTGCAGAGCCACACCCCGGCCTCATCCACTCACCAGAACACGCCAGACCGCCCCTGGAGCTCCACAGGGCCGCCGTCAGGTCGGCTGTGGCCACAAGCGGCCGGCTACAGCAGCCCTGCCGTGGACGGCGCCGCCCGAGCCACCCACGCGCGCCAGATCGCCCCCTTGAGCAGTAGGGAGCTCGTCGAATGCGCCGACCAGCCCAAACCACCGCCACGTCGCCCTGCAGCACAGAATGGCGGTTCGCCGTCAAGCTTATCTCCGGCCGCCGCGGAACCGACCTCATTGCACTATAAAAAGAGACCCCGAGCTCATCCGAGCACTCAGGCGACCTCAGGCCAGCCCCAAAGCACCCCCCACAGCCAGTAATCGTCGGGGGGAAGCCGTCTTCCTCGACTCCGGCCGGTTCGGCCGCCGCCACACCCCAGCACCATGCTTCGCAACCAGGGCCTCCCCCGCCCATCCAGCGAAACCATACTACTCCCCTCGACCGTGCGGAGCTACCCAGCCTCTCAATCGTGATCGGGAACCACCGTAGAACAAAACCCCAAACCCACCAGAAGCCTCCTTCGCCGCGGAGCTCGCCGCCGGCGACTCCCTCCATCCCCGCCACCTACTCGACCACCGGGAGGACCGCCCTGGCCTGGCGGATCCATCCCTTCCCTCCGGAGCCCGCGAGGAGCAGCCGTTCGCCGGCGTTGATCGCCGGAGCCCCGCCTCTGTTCGACCAGAGGAGGAAGGAGGCGGGGCGACCGGTCAAACCTGACCAGTGGGCCCCCTGGACCCACTGTCAGTGACCACGGCCGGTCCACGCTGGACTAAGTGAAAGCGTAAAATCCTCGAGTACGTCTCCCCTGCCCCAAAAACGTATTCTGAGTCGAAACGTTTTTCTTTTTCTGTTTTATTTTAAAAACAGAATATTGACTAAACTTTGACTGGCTATAACATTTTAAATATAAGTCCAAATGACTTGATTCTTTTTCCGTTGTTTCCCAAATTTTGTCTAGTTTATTTTCATGTTTATTTGAAAAAATTTCAGGCAACTTTTTTGTACCATTTTTAAACTATGTGTTAATTTGAATATTTTCAAAAATAGGATTGTCGGAGAGAGAAGAAAACTTTCAAAAGTTTTAGGATGCACCCTGCCTCTACACAACTTGAAGGCAAGCATTCTGAACCATGGCATAATATTGTGTGTGTTATTTGACATGGTTACAACACCAACTCGACACGGAGTACTCGTTATGTTATGTGGTGATACGATCATTTGCATGAATGCATGTCGGAGATTTCCTTGCTGTTGAAAATGGATATACTTGTGATGGTAATCGTCCTCGTATACCTTGCATGCATGCCGGAAAGAAATTTGGGAAAGCCTCTGCCATGGGTAGGCGTAAGCTTGTCGCCGGTCTCTGTCGGGACGGTTATGTCCGGTATGGCACAGTAAGGTATAATGAGTGGTGATTCTGTTGGTTGAAATATATTTGTTATACATATCGTGCAGGAAATACTTAAACCTCCTGAGTCGACCACAGATCGAGTCTTGTTCCGGTAACCCCCACACTTGTTTCGTACTACCACGTGTCCCTGCCATAGGTAGGGTACGGTTCAGTAAGTTGTCAACCCCTTCCTAGCACACACCATACAGAGAGGCCATGGTGGAAGATACCGGATGCATCCGGTAGACATGCCACCTGGTCCGGGGGCATGGGTGTTTCCGGTTGGGACCGAGAGGGGGCACCCCTTAGAGCGCGCGATATAAATTTGATCCCATGCTACGCGAGGTTGTAGCCTCCCCACTTAGAGTTTTGCTTAACAGGTGTCGTGGGTGATTCCAGACACCGGTAAGTTAAGCTGGTGTGTGCGGTCAGGTGTGTTTTCAATTAAAAGACCGTAAATGGAATTAGTCCCGATGGACTAAAGGAATCCGTTACTCGTGGGTAAAGAGTACACCCTCTGCAGAGGTTAAATCTATTCGAATAGCCGTGTGCATGGTTAAGGACTACAGTCTGGGATGGGTCAAGTGTCGGTCTTAGTGTCGGTCTTCGGAGGAGAAACTGTTAAACCAGAACTTGGATTATGACTTGTGACTTGTGATGATTATGTTTATTTTTATTATGGACTAACCCATTATATTATTTGAATTATCGAGTATCCCTGGGATGGTTCTACCTCCTGGATATTCACTGTGATTATTTTATAAGCCCTTTATGCGGTGTCGCTGAGACGCCCGACTGTGGCATACTTGTTATTTATTTACTTTATAAGCCCTTTATGTGGTGTCGCTGAGACGCCCGACTGTGGCATACTTGTTATTTATTTACTTAATAAGCCCTTTATGTGGTGCCGCTGAGACGCCCGACTGTGGCATGCTTGTTAATTATTTACGTTATAAGCCCTTTATGTGGTGTCGCTCAGACGCCCGACTGAGGCATGCTCGTTATTTACCAACCTTTCGAGGCGTCGCTTCAGACACCCGATTGGTGCATTTTATTACTACTCTGTTATTGCATATTTATGTATATAAATAACCTGCTTGCGTGCATCAGAGTTTATTTTATGACTGACATTGTGATCATAGAATATTTCAGAGCATGATTATCGTTTGTTATATTATACCTGTGTTCATAATGTTTGCGAGTACATTCAAAAGTACTCACTGGCTTGTCCCTGACTATTGTCTTGGCCAGATTTCTTGCATGAAGAGGAGCGTTGCGCTGACAGCCCTCGGAACCCATGCACCGGTGATAGCAGTATCGCGAAGATAGGAGTTATTCAGGTCAGCTGTTCCTGTGGGAAATGGAGTTCCACATACGTTGATGATCCACCAACCGCTTCCGCCATCAACCACTAGAAACCTTGGGTTGTACTCATAGGCCAGAATGGTCTTGTACTACGTATTATGTATTTTTGCTTGGAGTCTTTGTATCAAGTTTGTGTCTCGTCAGCTAACAGTAATCCTGGGGCTGATGAGCACAAGGGCCATTTTCTGAGAAATTAATATCCCGAAAATCTGGTCCTGACATCAACAAAGACAAAGACTTCGATAAACTGAAACGGTTCCTTTTTAGAGCTACGTACTAATTTGTTTCTTTCTGTATAGCCTACAAGTCAACCTTGTATTTTTTTCAAGAAAACTTTTGATCTATTCATGATTGTCAAAGTAGTACAAATAACACTTGATGTAAAAATTATATCCAGGTTTGTATACTATCAAGCTACGATTAAAAGCACTGGAGCGAGTCGAAGACGTGCCCCCATCATCGTCCCCCTCCTCCCTCACCGGAGTTGGACAAATATTATTTTAGTAAGCAGTCGGAAAGTCATCGTGAAAGGCCCTATAGGACCAGGCAACAGAACAACAACATCCGCTGATGAAGTGAATCGTATATCGAAAGGATCTAACCAGGAGGCACACAGACGTAGAGAACCAAAGATCAGATCCAAACGGATCCACCTAAGACAAACGCGGACCGAATCCCATGATATCCGCCGGAGACATACCTCCACATGCCGTCCGACGATGCTAGAAGATCGCCCGAATGAGGGCTTGGCGGGGGAAACTTTATTCCATCTTCAGAAAGCCGCCGTCGTCTTGCCTTTCTGAGCATGGCACAAATCCTAACGAAACTCAAGAAAACACTTTAAAAACATAGTCCTCCCGCTGGCAAGGGCCAGGATGCACCATGCCTCCATGGTCCAAACTCCAAAGACCATTGGAGACAAGGCGATCGGCGGCGTTGTTGACGAGAGGCAGGAAAACCCTAGCTGAGCGCCTTGGTCACAAGTCAACGTTGTATTATTTAACAAAAAAATGTTAGAGATATACGGTAAGCATGTGTACGTGTCCTTTTCGAACAGATTTATAAGAATATATATACTCGGGCGCCGTACGCATGCCGTGAAAGCAAAGCGCGACCGCGATCGATAGAGGATGTGCATTGCATGTTCGTCTGGTGACCACCCTCTCCGTGTTTGGTCTAGGCTAGCTCTTGCGTTGCGTGTAGGACGAACGTACTGTACTTGCTTTTAACTAAATAAACATCCGGAAACTGTTGTGCCACGCGATTGGCCGTCGTCCGACTTCAAAACCGCCACTGTGCTTGCTTTGAATCCGATCGAAGCCACACAATGTAACTGTCACACGGCGACGTGTCAACTCGGGGCGCTTTGACTAGGGCGCAAACGCTTGGCCTTCACTAGGTTTGGGTGGCTTCTTCTGCCAAGTTAGGATACGATTGGAGTACGCGTTGTGGAATGTTTGACGCCCTCGCAAAAAACAAATAAAAATTTAAGTTAACTGCAGTGACACTGCACTGCGACGTCGAGGACTTTATTGTACTAGCTGCTGTGCATGGGCTCCCGGCTCCCCCTTTTAGTTAGAGTGCTTTTAACTTTTAAGGGCTCCCACCAAGGTAGACCCAACGTGCATATATCTGCGTGGTGGCACCGGAGCCACCTTGCATCGTAGAGTGCTACTTCACCCGGTCCAAAATATAAGTCTCTTGGCTGTGTGCATGTTGTGATGGAGAGGCCAGGGTATTACTCTCTCCAGAAAAAAAAAAGCATAAAGACAGCTGCACGGCGGTGATATCTTATGATCATCAGTTTTTCTGCATACACATCAACAACAAAATATTTGTTATAGGATATACAATTAGTTTTAATGATATACTAGCATAGCCCGCGCGGCGGCACGCCGCGCCCATCGTTAGTTGTGTTTATGCATATCATAAAAGGCATTGTTATATTTGTAACGACAGAATCGTCCATGGCTAGAACCCAGAGAGTATATTTGATGAGTTAAGTATAATAAAAGATGGAAAAGGAGTATATTTATTGCAGCTATGCAAGATACATACTAATGAACGGAAGGATGCACGCTGATACATTACTAATAAGGTCTACTTATATTGGCACCATATGTACAGTCCATTTTCCGGGACATACAATATACGATGACACAACTGCATGAAAGTAAATGATTACAGACCGCCCTAGTAGAGATAGATCATCCTAGTGTAGCCCCCCGCAGGATTAATGCCTGTAATGAAGTGGTTAAGAGCTTTTGCAAATTCCTATATCTGTCCAACGGGTGGCTTTGCTCCTGTGTATGAAATGATGGGATCCTCGTTGTGACGACGTCGGGGTACATGCAAAGACTCGGAGAAATTGTTGCATATTTTCGCCAAGACCACTGATTGTCTTGCATATTCATTCTGCTGGGTACGTACTTGATGGCGAGCCATATTAGGCCCTGTTCGGTAATCACCCGCTCCCGGAATCTGCGGAGCGGGGAAACTGCAACTCCTCCGTTTTACACTGCAGCTCCGCCAACTCCGCTCCTGGAGTTGTGGAGCGGAGTGGTACCGAACAGGACCTTAATTTGTCATTGCTTTGTTCGTGCTTTTTCTTGTGTCGTAAAAAGCCTTTCCTTCGCCACTTCAAGTGTGTAGTCCGTGTGTCTAGCATTGCTCATAGCCACCATAAGCCTACGGCTACCGGGATAAATATCATATCACCAAATCAAGAAGCTAACTTGGAAGGAAAAAACAAAGCACTCACCAGCAAGTTGTGCATTTCAGCGATCTCTGAAAATCTGCACTATCTGCAAAGTATGATAACAAAAAAACAGTTTCAGAATCTGTAGATGTTCACGCCTGTAACACCATGTATTTTCTTACAGATTTGGTATCTTTATGTTACGAACAGTAAGGATATGTCAAAATCTTTTTTCTTTTCTTCAGAATATCTGATCGCTGATTGATCTCCAAAGATCATTGTGCGGACAAAACAGGTGCTCGTCGTTGGAGCAACCTACCTCTGATGTATGCATGTGCCAAATACCAAGAGCACAGCACCTCAGGTTGCCCAATAAATGGAACAACCAAACTGGTTTCTTCAGGCAAATTGCCACAAGATTCTCTAAGTCTTCAAAAGCAAAATCATATTTATGTTGACAAAAACATAACACCAAGTCACCAACTACCTAACGACGCGCGCGAGATCAAGACACGTCCTCCAAGCCTCTAACATTCATGTAGCAGAGGGCCTCATCGTCGCGTCCTACGGCGACGCATGGCGGCAGCTTTGCAAGATATCCACCGTCGAGATCGTCCTCCTCTACCCCCATGTCCAGTTTAGTCCTTCTCCCGTCCACGAGGAGGTGCAGGCCGCTGGGCCGCCTCCTCTGCTCCGTCGTGGCGGGCTGGTGGCGTCGGATTCGTCTTCGCCGGAGTACATGACTGAGCACACATAGGCTTACGTCGCAAACTCCGTGTATGCGCCATCGTCGGCGCCGGTTCAAGCAACGGGACACATACCTGAGCATGCTTGGTCTTGGCGGCATCAGCTAGGGCATAACTGTGGTCAGCATACATGACAGCGGCGACAGCGCGTCAGCGTGCGAGGCGACGGCCGCCGAGCAGAGAAAGAACGAAGCTACTTCCAGCCGGATCTCCTGGGCCTGGCCTACGCCGGGAAGAGGGGTGCCGGATCGGACGGCCTGCAGGCGCCGGCTCTATGGCTGGGCTGGAATAGGGGAGGGCGGCCATCTTTGGAGTGGCAGAAGAGCGGAGGTAGTTACTGGCCAGGCTGGGAATAGACGAAGGTGAAGCGAGCATCGTGCCATGCAGACCAGCCAAGGTGATGATCTATATATATATATATATATATATATATATATATATATATATATATATATATATATATATATATATATATATATATATATATATATATATATATATATATATATATATATATATAGAGAGAGAGAGAGAGAGAGAGAGAGAGAGAGAGAGAGAGAGAGAGGCTGAAGGAAATATGCCCTAGAGGCAATAATAAAATTATTATTTATTTCCTTATTTCATGATAAATGTTTATTATTCATGCTAGAATTGTATTAACCGGAAACATAATACATGTGTGAATACATAGACAAACATAGTGTCACTAGTATGCCTCTACTTGACTAGCTCGTTGAATCAAAGATGGTTAAGTTTCCTAGCCATAGACATGAGTTGTCATTTAGTATGCTGTGATTGACATCATTAGGAGAATGATGTGATTGACATGACCCATTCCGTTAGCCTAGCACTTGATCGTTTAGTATGCTGCTATTGCTTTCTTCATGACTTATACATGTTCCTGTAACTATGAGATTATGCAACTCCGTTTACGGAGGAACACTTTTGGTGCTACCAAGCGTCACAACGAATCGGGTGATTATAAAGGAGTACTACAGGTGTCTCCAAAGGTACATGTTGGGTTGGCGTATTTGAGATTAGGTTTTGTCACTCCGATTGTCGGAGAGGTATCTCTGGCCCTCTCGGTAATGCACATCACATAAGCCTTGCAAGCATTGCAACTAATAAGTTAGTTGTGAGATGATGTATTACGGAACGAGTAAAGAGGCTTACCGTAGCAGATTGAACTAGGTATTGGATACCGACGATCGAATCTCGGGTAAGTAACATACCGATGACAAAGGGAACAACGATGTCGTTATGCGGTTTGACCGATAAAGATCTTCGTAGAATATGTAGGAACCAATATGGGCATCCAGGTTCCGCTATTGGTTATTGACCGAGAATGGTTCTAGGTCATGTCTACATAGTTCTCGAACCCGTAGGGTCCGCACGCTTAACGCTTCGATGACAGTTCATTATGAGTTTATAAGTATTGATGTACGAAGGTTGTTCGAGTCCCGGATGTGATCACGGACATGACGAGGAGTCTCGAAATGGTCGAGACATAAAGACGATATATTGGAAGCCTATGTTTGGACTTGGAAGGTTCGGATGAAAGCAGAAGTTACGGAACCCCGGGGGTCAATGGGCCTTGATGGGCCATAGGGAGAAGAGGAAAGGGCCGGCCAGGGCAGGCGCGCGCCCCCCCCTCTAGTCCGAATAGGACAAGGAGAGGGGGCGCCTTCCCTCTTCCCTCCCCAATCCTATTCCAACTAGGAAAGGGGAGTCCTACTCGGTGGGAGTAGGACTCCTCAGCGCCGCCTTGGGCTGGCCGCACCCCTTGCTCCTTTATATCTGAGGGGGGGGCACCCCATGACACACAACTTGATCTACGGATCGTTCCTTAGCGTGTGCGGTGCCCCCTCCACCATATTCCACCCGGTCATATCATCGCGGAGCTGAGGCGAAGCCCTGCGCCGGAGAAGTCATATCGTCACGGAGCTTAGGCGAAGCCCTGCGTCGGTGGAGCATCATCATCGTCACCACGCCGTCGTCTTGACGGAACTCATCCCGACACTTTGCTGGATCGAGTCCGGGATCGTCATCGAGCTGAGCGTGTGCAGAACTTCGGATGTGCCGTGACGTTCGGTGCTTGGATCGGTCGGATCGTGAAGACGCGTCGACTACATCAACCGCGTTGTTATAACGCTTCGCTTTCGGTCTCACGAGGTACGTGGACAGACACTCTCCCCTCTCGTTGCTATGCCATCACCATGGTCTTGCGTGTACGTAGGAAATTTTTTGAAATTACTACGTTCCCCAACAGTGGCATCCATCTATGGAGAATTGAAGATACTCTTCCAGAGACAACTTGATAGGCGGCGACCGCTCATGGGAAAGGAGACACGACCACCCACACCGCCCAAGCATGCATGCATGCATGCACTCGGCAGAGAAATGTATCACGTCACGCGACTGCCCAATTCCTCCTCCCGACAAACTGCTCGGTTGACGTGAAATAATATCCTGAATAAAATCGCTAGCTGCACACATGTGTGTACCCCACTAGGTCCCCCAGTAAAGCACGTGGCGACATCTCATTGGGTTCATTTTCACTGATTGAAAAAAGTCAAAAAAACCAGGTAAAAGAAACCTAGTCAGGTTTAGTATATTTATAATTAGTGAGATCTGAGAGGGGGGGTTGTCGCCGTGATCACTCAGCTCACCCCCATTGATGGCCCTGTATATAGCTCGTCAAGCTTAGAAATGATCTCACACAAGAACATTTGGATCGAAACTACTGCCTCTGTTCAGGTTTATTAGCCCCCATCATATTTTGGGTCGAAATTTTTACTAGCAAAATGTTAATACATGTCAAAAAAATTAGGACTTTGCTAACTTCCGAGTGATCGAAATTTAGCGACAGATCCGAATGATCCATCCATTAGTAGTCTGCTGTTTTTTTAATACATAACCGAAGCAATAATGCTAGACCTACGTAGTCTATCTACGTAATCCTACGTTATGCCCTTTCTAAACTAATCAGCCCCCCCTCCTTGATTTTCACGGTGTGGGCCTGGGCCTAACTTTTCGTCCAACCAAACTAGTCCAAATCAGCTAGCATTAGACACGCTGAAACTTGGCCTCATAAAACGGATTGGTTCCGGAGAAAATACACACATCTGGGCAGAGAACTGGATCCCCCGCGACTACACGTTGAGGCCGGTTTGTGCTAAATCAAATAATCCGCCGCAACATGTTTCTGAGTTGATTGACCAAGCTACAATGTCATGGGATGATGTTCAAGTGCTTGATCAACACTTTTATGCGATGGACATAGCAGCGATACTCAATATTCCGTTAAGCACCAGAGTTCAGGAAGATTTTTGGTCCTGGCATTATGAAAGGAAGGGTGTTTTCACCGTTCGATCGGCTTACCGTTTACTTGCTGCCACCAAACAGCAAAGGACGGACTGGTTGGAGCACAACCCGGGACAATCCAACATTGATGCAGACCGGCGCTCCTGGACAAAACTATGGGGAGCAGATGTGCCATCTAAAATCAAGGTTTTTGCATGGCGACTAGCTAGGACATCTTTGCTGACAGGCGATGTGCGCAAGCATCGGAGCATGGCCGAAACACCTGAATGCGCGATATGCCAGGCGGCCAACGATACTTGGCGCCACTCCCTGTTCGATTGTCAGATGGCCAGATGTGTTTGGGCTCTCGCGGACGAGGAGTTGACTGAGGTCGCCATATCAAACCGCACGGAGGATCCTAAGCTGTGGTTGCACTGGCTCGTGGACACTTTACCGTTGGAGGACCTCTCAAAGGTGCTTGTGACGATGTGGGTGATATGGTGGGCTAGACGACGGGCTATACACGATGATCAGTACCAGAGCCCCATTAACACGCATTGCTTCATTAACAAATTCCTTGCTGATCTTGAGTTGGTCAATATTCAGAGCTCCGAACGAGCCAGCGGCATGCATGCAAGGGAAAAGGATGTGCATGCAAAAAATGAGTTGCAGCTTGCAGTGCAGGAGGACGAGCTTGTACACGATCCCTCGAAGGGCTGGCAGCGTCCAACAGAGCATAATGTGAAAATCATCTCGACAGGGGCATCTCGCGGGACAGAATGAAAGGAGCGGCAGCTGCCATCTGCCGCGACAAAAATGGACTTTATTTGGGCGCCTCGGTCGTCATGTTTGAAGGTTTGATTGACACGGCATCATTGGAAGCTCGTGCGTGTAGCGAAGCTCTGGCATTAGCTATGGACTTGCATGTGGATTTAGTTTGTGTTGCCACGGATTGCAGTGAAGTGGTGGCCAATATTGAAGCAGTCGTTCCGTGTCACTATGACACTATCTTGAAGGAGATCACAGCCCAGTGGACCTTATTACGAGACCTGAAGTTTATCCATGAAAAGCGTCAACATAATAGTGAGGCACATGCACTTGCCAAAGCTAGTTCTTCCCTTTCTCTTGGGCGCCATGTGTGGCTGTTATCCTTGCCCAATGTAATCTGTACCATCATGAACATTGATCATTAATAAAGGGTGCAGTTTCCTCAAAAAAAAAAAGCTAGCATATAACTTTACGTAGGTGAATTACGTAGGTGTAGCAAAGTCCTAACCGAAGTCCATTCTTTCCTCTAATGGTTGCATGCATGCATATCTTATATCTTATATCTTATATTTACTAATCGAAGGCACCATTCAAGATCTTTCATTAATCCACATCATCAAAATTAATTGCACCGTTGGATTATAAAATTTACGTTCAGGATAAAACGAAAACTTGCGTAACGTAGATTGGCCCCATACCAGAAAAAAGTGGCATCTAACACGTCCAATATTAACCAACGTAAAAAAGGAAATAAATCTAAACGACCCCGCTGATTATGGGCGGCCTCACGTAAAAAAAGGAAAGCCTCTCGATAAAATGTCAAACATAAAAAAAGATAGAAATCCAAATTACCCCGCTGATTGCGTAGCATTTAAATTTCTCATATGTCCAGCGAAATAAAAAAAAGGACCGCATCAGTTATAAAATGTCTAACGTAAAAATGGAAATAAATCTAAACGGCCTAGCTGATTACGCGCGGCCTCACGTAAAATAAAGCAAGTCTCTCCATAAAAAGTCCAACGTAAAAAAAGGAAAGAAGTCTAAATTACCCCGCTGATTACGCGTAGCATTTATAAATTTCTCATATGTCCAGCGAAATAAAAAAAGGCGGCTTCACGTGAAAAAACAAAAGGAAAGCCTCACGTCAAAAAAGAAAGGAAATAAAGCCTCATGTTAAAATAAAAAGGGAAAGCCTCCATCAATATAATATTTTTCCCATTAAAAAAATATATTCTGCTGATCAGAATCACTATGGACTCCTCTACATGGCCGTCGCCTCCAGCTGGCTCATATCATGAAGTGATAGCATGTACAGACTGGCTCTAGGGGCTCCTCATGTACGCCGCTGGATCTAAATTAGCTCTAGCATTGATTATTATTATGAATACATACATACTATTTTGAATAGCATGCTTGCAATTCATGAATTAGACCCATTCACATGATATTCTTCGCATGGCGTGGATTGTTACTACCTACTAGTAAGCATGCACGTGCAACGCACGTCTCAAACAAAACAAGTTAGCATGGTATAATACTAAAATAATTTAAAAAGATCAGATCGCTACAAAATGTTATCCTGTCACTCAAATTGTATTTTCAAAAAGTGTGACATATGTCTGATCCAACACATGTATCATAGTCTATAGTAAAAACATCTATTCTGGATCTAATTTTTATTTTGTGAGTTCTTTTACCGAGCCATTTAAGTGTGTCTTATGCACAACCATATGAGCGCGTGTGTAACACACGATCCAGAAACATGTCTCCGCGTAAAATTCAATGTCACATAATAAATGTATTATAATTGTTATAAAAAATATATTTTAAAACCTGCAACTAAGCATGTCTTGAAGGTACATATTTTGAAGCAATGAAGGTCCATCTATGGATGCGATCAATGATGCTTCGTTCAATGTATTGGGATGTTGTTTTGAGCTTCATTCTCTTCGTACTTTAAAATATGCAACAAAAATTGCTTCCTCAGCTGAAAACCATCCTACATATGCATTATATAGCATTGTTATGACAAGTTGCATGTGCAATGTGTATAGAAATAAGCATGGTGTAAATACTCACCTTGGGTATGGGAAAATATAGTTTTCCATCGCACAATGAGTGCATGTAATTAAAAACCAAATAACCGGACAGGGCACTGCATGTATGAAATAAACACATAATATGTGTTGAATGAATCAATTAATATTGTAATGCGTTTAAAAGATTCATACCAGTGTGAGTTTGTTGGAGCAACAGGAACTAAGGATTCCCATTTAGAGATATCATCCTTGAATGCAGGGTTTGCAACTTCAAGCGCAAGGTTTAGGTTGTCGGCCACAATTTTAAGTACGTTATTCCCCAAAGTAGGTATTGGTAACGGATCAAAAATTGAGACAACCTTTTTATTTTGATCCAACACAAACAATAGAAATAGTCCAAACGTACACCAAGACAATAAAATCTGCAATGATGAAATAGTTTAGAAATACATGTGATATTAATTAAGACCAAATAAAGCACTGTTAGAGATGAAAAATTAAAATCTTACCGCATCACATTGTGAGATATGGTCATTACTGTCAGGGCAGCTATGAAACAACCGTCTCAATGTAGCAATTTCCATATTTTCACGATGACTTCATGCATAGTGGAACATCGACTAAAATAAGAATGAAAAAATATTAGTGCAATGAGAAAAAAACTGTAATACATGATTATAGTAACTTACACAAAAGTTCAGATCCATATAGTGAGATGGAATGTCTCTGAGAAGCTGGACTTCGTGGCGCGCTAATATCCGCACAGCCATATTAAAGCAATGGATATCCATGTATTCATCATTGTTCAATATGTTTTTTATTTGTCTCAAATTTAAGCTAATAGGGTACGGATCAGAGCTTTTCATCCATTCGCTCCTGTAAAATCGAAATTCTGTCATTATATTGACATCAAAGTAATTTATTGGAATACAAAATGAACTAAAAAATATGGCTTACTCTAGTAGAGCGACATCATCAACCATACCGATGAACAAGCAAAGTTCATCTATTAAATCATCATTTGTTGGATTGACAGACGGTGAATGGATAAATGACTGCGAGATGAGCTCGACTTCTCCTGATGTATTTGATGTTTTGAAATTCTCAGGAGGTCTATCCAGAATCATACATTCTGTGGGATCTGTGTTGTTTTCGTCATCTTCAATGTCTCGATTTCTTATATTATCATCATTCAATTCCGAGTCCACTAAAATGACAGCTAGTTTTGTTCTAAAATCTGTCATATGTTTCTATTAAAGTAGTAATAAGAGTTAAATAGTGATATAACATAGAATAAGTATAATGATACACAGTGAAATGTACCTGTGTAGGAATATCAAACAAAATATCTCTTGTGAAGTACTCCATAAAATTTATCATCCACAGACCACAAGATGACCTGCATGATTACAAAACTTAAATATACTCAATAAATTGTTATCATTTTTATAGGGATTCATATTATTTTTTGAAATCATCCAATGATCATGACTGCAACAAGTAGCGATGAAAACAAAAATCTCACCCACGCAGCATGTGAACCGAACATGCCCTTTGAAATTTAAAGATATTTTTATTTTGTTTGGAAAAAAAGCCACACTCACTTACAATGGGTCACTGGCTTATATATTACGTAGTACTCTCTCTGTTCCAAAACATAGGCCGCTGGACGATTCCTAGTACACATTTCGTCACATTACGCATTTTACCAGCGTTTCGAAATTGCCCCCGCGCTTACGCAGACCAGTCACTTCCCAGTCCCCACTCGCTCTTGTTCCCCACCGCTCCACTACCCACTGCCCTCTCCCCGTCGCCGCCGTGTCGCTCCGTCGTCACCGCCCTATCTCCGTCGCCGTCGTGTCACTCCGTCGTCACCGCCCTCTTCCTCCCCATGGTCGCCTTGCTCCCCATCACCTACGCCCACTCTGACAGCCCCCAACCTAGTGTGTGTTTGTGTGGTTTTCCATTATTAACCGGACAATCTTCTTAATAATCAAGAAAACATCAAAGCTTTTACTTCGTGTTTGAATTTATTTACTCATACTCATTTCCTCAACTAAAATTCACATATATCAAATGTGTTTTTTACCAGTATTTTTTTAACTTTTTTAGATATTATTTATACAGGAAACCTATTAAAACATCAAATGATTATGACTATAAAAATAATGAATTTTTTATTAGAACAATGTGAGGTGAATCGGATACGGCCGATAAAAATAAGACAATTTATTTTTTGGTTCGGACAAGGCCGTGATCAATCACAATCTCTCCCGTCACTGCCTAGTACACTACTCTATATAGTAGTATTAGGAAAAAAAAGTCAGATTTCTAAAAAAAAAACGTCAGTCATCCTCTCCACTGCCGCCTCAGATTCTTCTCTGGATAGTTCCCCACCACTGCCTCACAATCTCCTCTGTTCCCCATTCTCTCCACCACAGCCAGCACTCCCTGGTCAGGCCGGGCCCTCCCCTTCGTCACCACCGCCAGCGCTCCCTGGTCAGGCTGCCCTCCCCTTCGTCACCAGCGTCGCCGCTCTCTCACACCCCGTAGGTCAAAGGTTGAATTTTTATCCGCCGCTGATGGTGCTGCTGGGCGAGGAGGTTTGAGTTCGCCGGCGCTGGATCTGCTCCGTCTGGCTCCCGCGACCTTACCCCGTGGCTCCGGGACAGGAAGGCTACCCCGACGACATACAGGTCCGCCCCCTTCTCCTCTCCTCTTGGATTTCTTCTTCTTCCCTTCCCTGAGATGAGATGTGCTTTCCTGCCTCACGCACGCAGCAACTGGACTCTATGCACAGAGAGGAGGATGAAGACACCTAGCCATGGATTTTTAGCAGCACTCACTCAAGGACAAAGTGCACCACCTCCCGCCTCCCCTCTCTATTCGATTCAATTCTATAGCTGTGTATGCGGCTTCCTCACACCTTGTTGCTCTGTTGGTGTTCGTGCTGGGCTGCAGGAGACCTCAACACGCCAATGGATGCAGCCAGCCTCCAACTCACCACGCACCTGCACCAACTTGATGTAGGGAGAGGAGGAGTGAGGCTTCTCTCACGGGATGACGCCCAGCCATGGGGCAACAGCAACCCAAGGTCAAGCCTCTCTCTACCTCTCTCTCGTTTTGATTTCATAGGTCTGGTTCCCTGATTTTTCTGCTGCTCTAGATTCACTTGCATGCTTGACTGAATCTAGTTGCTCTCAGGCCCTAGTGTTCAATGAGATAGGCATTGCACTGTTTACCAATGTAATTTGCTTGCCTGCAGCCACATGGTCCAGAGATAGAATTGAGATATTCAGACTAAGTTTAATGATTTGCTGGTCATAATTGAATTTCGCTCGGTGCTATCACTGTCGGCCTCTAGTGCTGAATCAGTTGGACACTGTACTGTTTACCAATTTAATTTGCTTGCTTGCCGCCACATGGTCCAGAGATAGAAATTCAGATATTGAGACTAAAGTTTAATGATTTGCTGGTCATAATTGGTTCAGTGACTAAATCTGTCCCCAAACTGTCAAAATTGTATGTCAAAGCTAAAAAACTATCAAAACTTTGCTTTCGAGATGAGCCTAAATTCAGTAAGATGTGTGCGCAGCTTGCTTTCAAGATTGTTAAACTACTCCATGTTTATTTAAACTAATTCCTCCTACAGATTGCTGTCAAAATAATCCTAAATTCAGAGTCTTCGGAAGTCAATTACTTTGAGCCTTTGAGTTAGAAGGTATACCAATCTCTTTGCAGTTTGCTCTTAATACACTCTTCCCTAGGCCATGATAAGATGTTTAAGTCTTTCCACTTATCAGTTTTTAGTTCCACTTGAAGCGATGCATATTCGAATACATTTTCTAGTCCTTTGAGATGTTGAATGAATAAATGACAAAGTATTAGCATCACAACCGAACAATAACAGAAATCATGTTATCAAAAGATGGTGTAGTGGGACTAATGACTAACCATAGCGGTGAGGTCTTTGCGGCTCATTCCTGGGCCTAATGAATCGATCACCTGGATGCATCGCTGCCCGACATTTATAACTGCTAGGTACCAATGGAAGTGTTCAATGTTAACTGGAATGAATATCTGAAAATAAGGTTTTTGTTAGTTTAGGTCCCATCTATACAAACATTTATATGGAACTGAGACTCACCATATCATGTTCCAAATAAGTTGTAGCTCTGTTTAATACCCATCTTGATGCGTCATCCCATATATAGCTAAATTCCTTTATCATCTTAGAGATGCATGCACTCTCTAAGAACAAACCCTGTTGGGACTGGTTGGGGCCATACGAAGTCCTTCAACCCTGTGAATGTCAAGAATGGTATCACACAATTGTAACTGAAGGAATACTATTACCACAACTCAGATAGAGTAGTGTTTTATGTTCAACTCCATCCTACTGTTTAACATGAAAGCTTTGTTAATACTCAGTCGCCAATTGAATTCCTTTTGCATTAATATTCATGTAGGTGTATCTCAGAGTGACTTTATGTGTGTTCATATTTGGATCTGAGAATTGGACCTGTTCATATGCAGCTTGGTGAGGCATTTAGGTGAGGTCAGTACAATGCTCATTTGACAAGGATTCATGAAACGACGTCAGGTTTAGGTCAGGCACGGACAATAGGGATTGTTAGCATATGGTCATGCCATAATTCACCAGTTCATACACTTCCCTTGTTTTTCATAATTTCATTCAACCAGGACAATTGATGGATCACGTGAACAGGTTGAGAAAGGAGCACGGCGGAGGCGGAGCCTTGGCGGTAGCGGCATGTAAAAGCCTTTCGAACTTCAGATCAGAGAAGAGCATGCACCTATGTCGGCGAGGAGAACCTCGTCGCGGCCGTGGCAGGGCGTCTGTGCGGCTGCACCTGTCTTGGGGAACAGCACGTCGTCGTGGCCGTCGTCGGATGCCTTGGCGGCTGCGCAGGGCAGCGACGTCGAGGCCATCGTCGGGTGCCTCAGCGGCTGCGCAGGGGCATGTAATCTGGACGTCGAGCCTGGATTGATTCCCGCTAATTGAGCTCAGTTGTTTCCGTGTTGTTTTCCATGTATGACTCTCCGTGTAATTTGGGCGTGGGTTCTTACCTGATTTTTTTTGGACGTGGGTTTACCAGTACACTCGTGCGGGCGTGGGTTGTTTTACGGGCAGAGTTTTCGTCCGCTGTCCTGAAGTTCTCTTGTTTAATAGTAGTGTAGATTACCTGATTTTTTTTGGATGTGGGTTTACCTGTACACTCGTGCGGGCGTGGGTTGTTTTACGGGCAGAGTTTTCGTCCGCTGTCCTGAAGTTCTCTCGTTTAATAGTAGTGTAGATTACTTGTATATCTATAGTACATCTATGCATGTCTTTATTTTGGCCTTTAAAACTCCGTAGTTACTACAGTAACAAAAAGAATCTTGATATATCATTCGCCACGAAGATCTCATATAGACACATGATTACGTATATGATATATGTTTGTATAGTAGGAATAGAATGTATTAAAAAAGAATAATCATATAAATTTTTAAGACTGTTTGGGTATGCACCACTTTAATCGGAATATCTATCACACAATTTCACTACTCTATTATTCATAAAAGAAATTTTGGAATAATTTATTGGTTGAGACAACAACTTAAAATCTGAATAATGTATGGCTTATAAAGGTATGAGAGAATAGAATCTCTTATGCATATTTTTTCTACAGTTTCACATGTTGATAGAAAACCGTATATGTCCATTGTTTCATCGTTGTCTATAGAAACAAATTCTTTTATAATCAAGCAAAACTAGGCGCAATCCAATGTTCCCAAGGGAGGCAAAAATGAAGATGTATGTTTTTCAGGTAGCAAAATGAAATGAGCATATATGCTACAATAGGGAACTTGATTATATAATTATAAACTTAAATGTAACAAATACATGATACATGCAACAACTGAATCCGTAACCATGTTGTCTACTAATATAATAATAACAATCAATTATAACATTTTAATATTATTGTCCAACCAATGTAATAGGTACCCATGTTTTTCGTATTTAATATTAGAAGTGCTAGCCCGTGCAGATGCACGGGGTTGATGACTAGTAAGACATAACTATTGATATCAGCGGAGATTCCACCAAATTAAAAACTTTAAAATGTTTGTAGCTTAAACCGTAGCTCCAATTGAAAATCCTTTTTCACATAAAAAATTCTTCGCGATGAGATTTTCGAAACTAGATCCCATGTTGGTATGTTTCAATGATATTTTTATCAGGATATAAGTTAATCTGTCACCCCTGCAGTGCGTAACTTATCATGATATTTATACTGAAGTTACCATAGATATGTTTTGACTACTTTTTGCCTAGGTAAAAAAATTATAATGATATTTGTAAGTTAATTATCAGGTCTGCAATACCACCTTCTAGCCGTAAGGTGAGGTCCACAACCAGACACGACATGTCCTACTTATAAACGACAAATTGCGGCTCGTGTCGGGCCAGGCCCGTTTAGGCTGTGCCAAGCCAGGCCGATCCCAGTCCACCCCATTGGCCGCCTATGATGAGGTCTTGGTTCATAAAATACTATGTTATTTATGTAGAAATTATTGGGGGTATGTTCAGAACTTCTTTTCACGCGGGTCAAAGTTACTGTGATGTTTGTACGTAAGTTATCAGGTATGCGGTTGTTGACGCTCAAAAGTGGCACAATCGTAAAAGTTGATTCGAATATTACCATGTCATAGTTATGTTTTTCAAAGAAAAAAATTCTGTTGTCAAAGTTATCGTGGTGTTTGTACGTGAGTTATCATCTCGGTTCTGCGTATATTATAATACTATTTGCACAGAAGTTACGTGGGTATGGTTTTCAATAAACTTTTATCCTGGGGTCAAAAGTTACCATGGTATTTACACAGAAATTATTGATGGTATGTTTTCAACAACTTTTTTTCCGGGTTGAAAGTTATCACAATTATGGACGTGAGTTATTAGGTATGCGGTGCATAAAATTATCATGCTATTTATGAAAAAATTATCAAGTATGGTTTCAATAACTTTTTTCCCTGAGTCAAGGTTACCATGATGTTTGTGCATAAGTTATTAGGTGTGTGGTGTGTATATTATCATGCTATTTGGATAGAAGTTACCGGTAGTGTATGTTTAACAACCTTTTCCTTGAGCGAAAGTTATCGTGGTGTTTGTACGTGGGTTATCAGGTCTGTGGTGCCAATATTATCGACCTATTTACACATAATTATCAGTAGTATTTTTCAACAATTCTTTTATGTGTAAAAGTTATCGTGATTTTTATATCTAAGTTATCAGGTCTGTGGTGCCTATATTATCGACCTACTTACACATAATTATCAGGAGTATTTTTCAACAATATTTTTTGGGTAAATTACTGTGTTATTCGCATAGGAGTTAGTGGAGGGATATTTCAACAACCTTTTTTCTTGAATCAGAGTACATGTAGATACGAAGTCTCGATTATGAAATTAATAACAGAATCATTGTTTGTTTAGTTTGGTTCATGAAATACTTCACTCACATTGTTTGTCGACTTTGTTTTGTCTAGTTTCAATGCGATTTTGAAATGTACAAAATGAGTTTTAACTACTAATCTCTCACAAGAACTATTTTACTGAGTTGGCTACTGCGGTACACCTGAAATTAATTGATCGTGGGATCGAATCCCCATTTCTTCTTTTTTTTACCAAATTTAGCGCTCATGCGGGATTATTGGATCCAGATTATACAGGAGGAAAAAACTGACCAAGCGATCCGGAGGATCCAAATTATACGGGAGGGGAAAACTGGCCGAGCGATCCGGAAAAAAATGAGAGCAGTGGAAGAAAGGGATTGAGTTTTGTGGGTGGAAAAAATCCGTGCTATGCGGGATCGAACGTCAGACGATGTGGAAAAGTAAGTGTTGGCGGTTCGGGAGAACAGAACGACCGAACGCAGCGCTGTGATGCGGATCGAACGGCGGTCGAATCGTTTGGACCTATCACTAAAATCCCGTCATTCGGATTTTAGCTTTGTCGAAAAATTATATTGTTGGATTCGTATTTGAATGTAGTTTTCAATAATATATTTTTTACTATGTAGACTTATATTTTATTAATTTAAGTCATGATCAAGATATGACCCAAATACAAGAGGGACTAATAAACCCGAGTGAAGGTAGTAGCATCTATCCGATGTTGGTGAAGAAAATATGCCGTAGAGGCAATAATAAAGTTGTTATTTATATTTCCTTATATCATGATAAATGTTTATTATTCAAGCTAGAATTGTATTAACCGGAAACTTAGTACTTATGTGAATACATAGACAAACAGAGTGTCCCTAGTATGCCTCTACTTGACTAGCTCGTTAATCAAAGATGGTTAAGTTTCCTAACCATAGACTTGTGTTGTCATTTGATGAACGGGATCACATCATTAGAGAATGATGTGATGGACAAGACCCATCCGTTAACTTAGTATAAATGATCGTTTAGTTTTATTGCTATTGCTTTCATCATGACTTATACATGTTCCTCTGACTATGAGATTATGCAACTCCCGAATACCAGAGGAACACCTTGTGTGCTATCAAACGTCACAACCTAACTGGGGGATTATAAAGATGCTCTACAGGTGTCTCCGATGGTGTTTGTTGAGTTGACATAGATCGAGATTAGGATTTTTCACTCCGTGTATCAGAGAGGTATCTCTGGGCCCTCTCGGTAATGCTCATCACTATAAGCCTTGCAAGCAATGTGACTAATGAGTTAGTTGCGGGATGATGCATTACAGAACGAGTAAAGAGACTTGCCGGTAACGAGATTGAACTAGGTATGATGATACCGACGATCGAATCTCGAGCAAGTAACATACCGATGACAAAGGGAACAATGTATGTTGTTATGCGGTTTGACCGATAAAGATCTTCGTAGAATATGTAGGAGCCAATACGAGCATCCTGGTTCCACTATTGATTATTGACTGAAGATGTGTCTCGATCATGTCTACATAGTTCTCGAACCCGTAGGGTCCGCACGCTTAACGTTCGATGGCGATTTGTATTATGATTTATGTGATTTGATGACCGAAGGTTGTTCGGAGTTCCAGATGAGATCACGGACGTGATGAGGAGTCTCGAAATGGTCGAGACATAAAGATTCATATATTGGAAGGTTACATTCGGACACCAGAATGGTTCGGGTCGTTTCGGATGAGTTTCGGAGTACCAGGGGTTACCGGAACCCCCCCTCCCACCCCCACCAGAAGTTATTGGGCCTCATGGGCCTAGTGGTGGAAGATAGGAGGCCGGCCAGGGAGTGGCGCGCGCCCCCTAGCCCAAATCAAATTGTACTAGGGTTTGGGGGGGCCTTTGAGGGAGTCCTGGACTAAGGGGTCCTCCGGCGTCCGGCCTATTATCAATGGGCCGGACTGGTGGGCTGTGAAGACATGAAGGCCGAAGACTCTACCTGTGTCCGGATTAGACTCTCGTTGGTGTGGAAGGCAAGCTTGGCGATCAACTATGAGTATTCCTTCCTATGTAACCGACTCTATGTAATCCTAGATCCCCCTGGTGTCTATATAAACCGGAGGGTGTAGTCCGGAAAGGATACACTCATTACCATAGTCATATAGGCTAGACTTCTAGGGTTTAGCCATTACGATCTCGTGGTAGATCAACTCTTGTAACAAGAAGTAGGGTATTACCTCCATAGAGATCAATCAAGATCAATCAAGCAGGAAGTAGGGTATTACCTCCATAGAGAGGGCCCGAACCTGGGTAAACATCGTGTCCCCCGTCTCCCGTTACCATCGATCCTAGACGCACAGTTCGGGACCCCTTACCCGAGATCCACTGGTTTTTACACCGACATTTGTGCTTTCATTGAGAGTTCCACTGTGTCGTCGATGAAAGGTTCGATGGCCCACTCGATCGTCTATAGTGACGCTGTCCAAGGAGAAACCTTTCTCCCCGGACAGATTTTCGTATTCGGCGGCTTCGTACTGCGGGCCAACTCGCTTGGCCATCTGGAGCAGATCAATAGCTACGCCCCTGGCCACCAGGTCAGATTTGGAAGCTTGTACTACGTTGCGGATATCCGTGGAGACTTGATCCTCAATGGATTCGAGACCGCGATGATCGCTCCCCCTCGCTCCGATTAACATGACCGAAATCTGTCATCGGAACGCATCCATGAGATGGTCTCTGTTGCTGCAACAGCCTTAGAACCGGAGCAGATGGTGCCATCCGAAGCCATAGAGTCCGCGGCGTTGGAGCCGCACACAGATTCGACACCCTGTAATATTTGCGTCAACGGAACTCCGGACTCGCCTCCGGCTATAAGTTCCAGACCATGTAAGCTCGCGGATGCCGAGCTGGATCGGTTATCGATTTTTGAATTCAGCGTCGCAGACATCTTCCAGCATTCACCTTTGGGTGACGTGCTAAATATTTAAAGAATTTTTCCTTGGAGAAGGACTCACAGCTGAACTATGTTCGGCTCAAGCTAGAGGCTGACGATGGAGAATTCTGCTTCCCACCCGCCACGCACTTCATAGCCACTGTCGATGACTTAACCGATGTGCTTGATTATGGCTCCGAAGACATCGACCGTATGGACGACGATGCCGACATGGAGCAATGCCAAGACCTGCCATTCACTGCAAGTTGGATGGCCACCTCTTCGTACGATGTGTACATGGTTGACACGCCTAATAAAACTAGCGACGATGACAAAGAAGATCCTGTTGCTAATAAACCTTCTGAGACACAGCCCAAACGCCAGCGCCCTAAACGCCGTTCTAAGCCTCGTCGCTCAAAAAATGGCAACACGGGCACCGGAGAAAATAGTACTCCGGGCGACACCGAAAACAATGAAGACCCTATTGGAGTAGAATTCGAACAGGAGGAACAAGACAATGGGAAAGTTAACCCTGATAAATAGGTCATGCCCAATGACCCGGATGACGATAGTTATCGTCCAGTCTCCGAGGATGAGGAGAGCCTCGGTAGCGAGGATTTCATCGTGCCTGAGGCACCCCTAGAGCAGGAGCGCTTCAAATGCCAGCTAATAGCTACTGCTAGAAGCCTGAAGAAAAAGCAGCAGCAACTCCAAGCCGATCAATACCTACTCATTGACAGATGGACCGATGTCCTGGCAGCCAAAGAATACGGCCCCAAGCGCCCAGTCAAGAGTTACCCAAAGCGCAGACTGCTACCTCAGTTCAATGAGGAGGCACCAGATCACGTACCTCCCTCGCGCAATGCGGAACGACCACCACGTGGTAGGGATAGTGCGGCGGACCGACCACCCCGCGGCCGGGATAAAGCGGCAACTCAGGCCGAACAACAGAGCACCCCACCACCCCGCAAAAATAGAGACAAAACAGCTCGGGACTATACATACGACCTTCGGCAGGAACTGGGCAGTAAAGCAGGACACACCAGATCAATCTATGGATCCCGAGGACGCTTCCCGACTCGGGATGACAGCTACCTATTCGGATGCGACAAACCTAGTCACACCAGGGCTGATAACCGCAGACGGACTCCATCGGAGGTGCACCGCAACGCGGCCTGATATAGAGGGTTTCAAGCCCGTCAACATTGAATCATACGACGGAACAACTGATCCCGCAGTGTGGATCGAAGATTTTATTCTCCACATCCATATGGCTCGAGGAGATGACCTCCACGCCATCAAATACCTCCCACTAAAATTGGAAGGGCTAGCTAGACACTGGTTAAATAGCCTGCCTGAAAATTCCATCGGCAGCTGGGAGGACATGGAAGAAGCTTTTCTTGAAAACTTCCAAGGTACTTATGTCCGGCCACCAGATGCCGATGACTTAAGTCATATAGTCCAACAACCTGGAGAATCTGCCAGATAATTCTGGACTAGGTTCCTAACCAAAAAGAACTAGATCGTTGACTATCCAGATGCCAAAGCCTTAGCAGCCTTCAAACACAGCATCCGTGATGAATGGCTCGCCCGCCACCTCTGCCAAGAAAAGCTGAAATCTATGGCAGCCCTCACAGCACTCATGACCCGCTTTTGCGCGGGTGAGGACAGCTGGCTGGCTCGTAGAAAAACACAGCCAGCGAGGCAGGCCCCATCTGAGGCCAAGAACAGCACCGGCAAGCTCTGGCGCAATAGACACAAATGCTGAAGCAATGGCTACAACACCGATGAAACCACAGTTAACGCCGGATTCAGCGGCTCTAAGTCCGGTCAACGGAAGAAGCCCTACCAAAGGAACAATGAGGGACAATCCAGCTTGGACCGCATAGTCGATCGTCCGTGCCAGATACATGGCACCCCAGACAAACAAGCAAATAATACCAACAAAGATTGTTGGGTTTTCAAACAGGCTGGCAAGTTAAATGCCGAGAGCAAAGGAAAGGGATCACAAACTGAGGACGAGGACGAAGACACCCGGCAGCCGAACACTGGGGGGCAGAAGAAATTTCCCCCTCAAGTCAAAACGGTGAACATGATATATGCTACACACATCCCCAAAAGGGAGCGCAAGCGAGCACTCAGGGACGTCTACGCGGTAGAGCCAGTCGCCCCAAAATTCAATCCGTGGTCGTCATTCCCGATCACCTTCGATTGTCGAGATCGTCCAACTAGTATCCGCCATGGCGGTTCGGCCGTGCTGGTCCTCGACCCAATCATTGACGGGTTTCACCTAACACGCGTCCTAATGGACGGTGGTAGCAGCCTCAACCTGCTCTATCATGATACAATGCGTAAAATGGGCATTAATCCCTCACGAATCAAGCCCACAAAGACTACCTTTAAAGGAGTCATACCACGCGTAGAGGCCCGTTGTACGGGCTCAATCACGCTGGAAGTAGTCTTTGGTTCTTCGGACAACTTCCAAAGCGAAGAGTTAATCTTTGATATCGTCCCCTTCCGCAGCGGCTACCACGCACTGCTTGGACGAACTGTGTTTGCTAGATTCAACGCAGTGCCACACTATGCTTATCTCAAGCTCAAGATTCCCGGTCCCCGCGGCGTCATAACAGTCAATGGAAACACTAAACGCTCCCTCCAAACAGAGGAGCACACAGTCTCCCTAGCAGCAGAGGTACAGAGCGGCCTTCTCAAGCAGAACCGTAATCCGGCTGCTGAGCCCCTGGACATCACTAAGAAAGTCTGGACCACACTGCAGCAGGACGGTTCGGCTCGTCAAGAGCTCGATTAGCAATTCGGCCTTCATCCCAATCCCAATGAGGTAGCGGCATCCGCACCAGGCGTACATAATTACGCACTCAAAATCCCATGGGCATCGACGGAGGCACAGTTAGCTTGTAGTTCAGCTACACCAATCCCGGACTCACTGGTACCCTTACTATTTTGTCTTTTTTGCCTTCTTTTTTTCCAGGTACCTTTCATACAGGCCCCCTTCGACGACCTGATTACCGGTCCTGTCAAAGGACAAGTACACCAGATTGGCGCAGAGCACATGCATACAGGGGAAGCCCTAGAGGACAATCCAACGACTACTCTACCTGCCTTTCAGTACCCAAATGCAGCTCTCCTCTGGTTCTGGCATGTTAAATAGCCGGTTTATTATCATAATATTTGTATAAATGTGCTTTGACGCATTAACCCAACCATAATGGAAGCAATTTACGGCCCAAGTCAAGGGGCCCCAGATACTACCTCTCCTCTCTTTCTGTTTTCCTTTGCCATGAATTATTCATATTCTCGCACCCGTGCACTTTGGTACGTTCCACATTCACCAGGGGCTTCTCATCGCCCCATAATACGGCAACAAAGTCCGAACACTTCTAAAAGATAAGTTCGGCACCCTGAATTTAGCATTATATGCATTGGCTCTGAATCATGTCTTTTGTCAATAGTTGGGTTGCCCGGCTCCTGTGCTTGCTACCCTACGTTCCACTACATCGGCTAGGGTAGTAAAGGGAGAACTACTGCGATTGTGCCCTGGTCTAAACCAGATGAGCACCTCAGTAGAGAAAGCCGAAAACTGACTGTCATGATGCGGCGAGGGCCGGTCAGCTTTTCGGAGGTCACAAATCGTTGGAGATTTTTTTTTTTCGCATTTTGTGAAGGATCGGTACTTCCCGATCAGACGTTGACAGCACTCTGGTTCGTATACTAGGGGCTGCGCCTATGTTTTATTATAAAACTCCTATGGCTAAGTGAGGCCGTTTAAGCCGCATAGTCTGATTTCCTGGTTTGTTGCGCTAAAAAACTCCCTCAAGGACCATATAATTCGATCAAGATTGTTTAGATTCCATCCCGAACACCTCCGTACTACCTACGTGAGGGTAGAAGCCGACGACTGGCCAACCCTCAGATTCCATACAACATGGCCGCACAGGAGGAAACAATCAAAACATAACAAACATTATATTACAAACTGGATTTGTTTTCATCATACAAGGCAAAAAAACGAATGTCTTCATTCGAAAATAATGTCCTGCCCGCACTGCGCTGCTACAAGTCAAGACCCCTTCAGCCGCAAAATATCGCTCGGGTGTGCGGTGCTCCTTGCCCTCTGGCGGCCCCTTGGCCACCTCGACGACATCCATCTTTACCCACCACATCTTGCAACGAGCGAAGGCCATGCAGGCATCTTCGATGCAGACTGATCGCTTGACGATTTCTAGCCGCGGACCAGCCTCCATTACCCGCTTCACGAGACCAAAATAACTGCTATGTATCGCTTCGGCTGGCCAAAGCCGGATTATCAAATCCTTCATGGCCAGATCGGCCACCCTGTGCAGCTCGACCAACTGTTTCAGCTGATCGGCAAAGGGAACCGGATGTTCTGGCACATCATACTGCGACCAGAACAACTTCTCCGTGGAGTTCCCTTCTTCGGCTCAGAAGTACTCCGCAACATTGGATACGCGGCGTGGCAGATCCGCAAAGGCCCCTGGGCAACTCCGAACCCGGGTTAGTAAAAGGTACTTCTTCTTCGCATACTTGCTTTGCATGTTAAAAGCCTTACCCGCTGCGATCTTCTTGGCCTCCTGGATCTCCTGGAGAGCGCCCCGGGCTTCATTCTGTGCGGCCTCCGCACTCTGGCGAGCTTTGGCAAGTTCGGTCTCTTGAACCGACGCTTCGCTCTCCAAAGCGTCACACTTCTTCACCGCGTCCTGGAGCTCCTGCTGGATCTCGCCGACCCGGGCCTTGAGCTTCTTACGGGCGGCTTGCTGCTGAACATCCTTCCCCTCGGCTTCGGTAAGCGCATTTTTCAGGGCCTTGACCTCGGCCGCCGCCCCTACACACATTATGACACTCTGGTCAATACTCACCGCTTACTCTTTCCGAATACACAGCAAGTCGTTACTCACCTTGCTTCTTGTGGAGCTGGATTTTCACCTCGCCGAGCTTGTTCTCGGTCCGCTCCAATATCTGCTTCAGTTCAGGGACTTCAGCAGCATGTGCGGCCGCGGCCAACAGCGACGCCTATTTAATCACAAAATTAGTCTCCTACAAAGGGTTGATCCTCTGTCCTGCCTTTCTTTCCGAACACGGGCAATGTCTCAGGGCTACTGTCAGCACGGGGTGTTCTCTTTTTACGTGACTTACCTCGAAACCTGTCAACAGGTTGTTGCAGGACTCGTTTAGTCCGCTCTTGACGGATTGAACCTTCTCGATCACCGTACCCATAAATATACGGTGCTCGTCCACAATGGAGGCGCCTCGTAGTGCCTCCATTAGGTTATCTGGTGCCCCCGGTTGGACAGTAGCTTGTATTTCAGCCCTCGAGGCCCCTGGCTTGTAATATGAAGCTTGTATTATTTCTTTTTGTGTCTAGAGTTGTGTTGTGATATCTTCCCATGAGTCCCTGATCTTGATCATACACATTTGCGTGTATGATTAGTGTACGGTCGAATCGGGGCTTCACAAGTTGGTATCAGAGCCGACTACCTGTAGGATCCACCATTCCAACTCCTTGGCCGAAGTTGAGTCTATACTTTGAAAAACGTTTTTACTAACATGGCTGTGTGGCTTACGGGCCCACGTCACCATTGTGTGGTATTAGGATCTTTTATTCTTCGTCTATACTCTAGGACTCTTATCTCTCTTCTATTCGGGTAAATGATTTTGCTGACTCTAACTCTAGGTTCTCGTAAATACTTTCTCCCGGAGAACCCCTCACTCCAGATTATTACTTGGTGCATCGGAAGATTCTGAAGATACTCTCTGAAGTTTTCTCGAGACCCTTGTGCCCTTCGCCATTGCGATTCCTACAACCGATAAGTCCTTATGAGTAGCTACCTGATACGTCTCCAACGTATCTATAATTTTTTATTGCTCCATGCTATATTATCTACAGTTTTGGGCAATATTGGGCTTTATTATCCACTTTTATATTATATCTGGGACTAACCTATTAACCGGAGGCCCAGCCCAGATTTGTTGTTTTTTGACTATTTGGTGTTTGAAGAAAAGGAATATCAAGCAGTCGAAGCAGGCGAAATCAATTGGAGAAGTTATTTTGGAAGGAAAGCTACGAAAAGCTTGGAGTGCGTCGGGAAAGGAGGAGGTGGCCACGAGGGTGGGCGCGCCCCCTAGGGCGCCCTGCCTCGTGGGCCCCCCGAAGCTCCACCGACGTACTCCTTTCACCCATATATACCCACGTATCCTAAAACTTCCTGAACCGAGAATAGATCTGGAGTTCCGCCGCCGCAAAACCTCCAGAGCCACCAAAAACCAATCGGGACCCTGTTCCGGCACCCTGCTGGAGGGGGGAACCCTCACCTGTGGCCATCTTCATCATCCCGGCGATCTCTATGACGAGGAGGGAGTAGTTCACCCTCGGGGCTGAGGGTATAAACCAGTAGCTATGTGATTGATCTCTCTCTCTTGTGTTCCTGATTTGGCACAATCTTGATGTACCGCGAGCTTTGCTATTATAATTGGATCTTATGTTTCTTCTCCCCCTCTACTCTCTTGTAATGAATTGAGTTTTCCCCTTGAAGTAATCTTATCGGATTGAGTCTTTAAAGATTTGAGAACACTTGATGTATGTCTTGCCGTGCGTATCTGTGGTGACAATGGGATATCACGTGATTCACTTGATGTATGTTTTGGTGATCAACTTGCGGGTTCCGCCCATGAACCTATGCATAGGGGTTGGCACACGTTTTCGTCGTGATTCTCCAGTAGAAACTTTGGGGCACTCTTTGAGGTTCTATGTGTTGGTTTGAATTGATGAATTGAGATTGTGTGATGCATATCGTATAATCATGCCCATGGATAATTGAGGTGACATTGGAGTATCTAGGTGACATTAGGGTTTTGGTTGATTTGTATCTTAAGGTGTTATTCTAGTACAAACTCTAGGGCTGTTTGCGGCACTTATAGGAATAGCCCAACGGATTGATTGGAAAGAATAGCTTTGAGATGGTTTCATACCCTACCATAATCTCTTCGTTTGTTCTCCACCATTAGTGACTTTGGAGTGACTCTTTGTTGCAATGTTGAGGGATAGTTATATGATCCAATTATGTTATTATTGTTGAGAGAACTTGCACTAGTGAAAGTATGAACCCTAGGCCTTGTTTCCTAGCATTGCAATACCATTTAGGCTCACTTTTATCATTAGTTACCTTGCTGTTTTTTTATTTTTTCAGATTACAAAAACCTATATCTACCATCCATATTGCACTTGTATCACCATCTCTTCGCCGAACTAGTGCACCTATACAATTTACCATTGTATTGGGTGTGTTGGGGACACAAGAGACTCTTTGTTATTTGGTTGCAGGGTTGCTTGAGAGAGACCATCTTCATCCTACGCCTCCCACGGATTGATAAACCTTAGGTCATCCACTTGAGGGAAATTTTCTACTGTCCTACAAACCTCTGCACTTGGAGGCCCAACAACGTATACAAGAAGAAGGTTGTGTAGTAGACATCACTACCTACATTGTCGTTCATACCTTCATCCCCAGTTGCTCTTGTTATTGCAAGATGCCCCGAATTACTCTCTGTTGTCCTGAGAATCCGTTGGGCCTACCGCCTTGCAGTTCTTTGCCACATGAATACCCCTATGGATAATTACTCGCGCTTGCCGAGTATCCATTCATCCATAGTTGTTCAGGTGTTTCACAAATTACTTTGGAATACCATCCGGTCTTCCGAGAATCCTCTCCAACTATTGCTCTGCAAATATTTGTCTCCTTGCATTATGGATACTTTCCATATGTCTGGCAATATTTGATAGTATCCTTTGTCATCTTAATTTCGAGCATTTGATTCATTTTGTTAGTGAATGCTCGCGATCATTAGTCCGAATTAGAATTTTTCCTTACGTCTCAGACGTCACCCCAGACATGAGCTGGTGTTCGACAAATAAAACCGTGATTGATTTTCAATCTATGTCTATTCAACTTACTTGTCTTTGATCAGAGCCTCTTCTTTTGATCCACCGTTTTGGAAATCATAATTCCCTTTGCATTCGAGCTTTGAATTAGCCAGTTCTTTCTATAATCTTATATCCTTGCATTCTTTCTTTTTCTAGTGGAGTACCGATGCTCACATCAGATCCCTTGTGAACCACCAGATCCTTTGTGGGGTTCTATCCGACAGCGTCCTTCATATTCAGTAACCTTGTGAGCCTTTCCTCGGATACATAATGCCTTTGGTAAATTGTATCTTCTACTTTCTCAACCATACTCTGCTTTCAGGCTTGAGTTATTTACTCGTGAAGTTTATGGTATATGTTACTAAGATGACCCTGATGGGTTGAACCTATGCCATCTCCCTAATCTGTGTGAACCCGGAGACCTCTATGGGTTATACTCTACTGGTGTTATGCCAGATGAAATCTCAACACTACGGCTTCATCGAAAACGAGAAGTGAATGGAAGGTTGTGCATTAGAGAAGTGGGAGTCGATCTTGAGCCTTTGTGTTCATGCCCATGGACCCGATGTGGAACTTATCATGGAAGCTTCTTGTTATATTAATAATCCCCTTGTGATAAGTTCAACTTGTATCTATAATTGGTCCTTTGCAACCGTGGTTCTGACCATGATTGTTCTCCTTGGATTCCATGTTTCAGACAAGTTAAAAGTGCTTGTCTTCTGCAGATCTTTTCACCTGTCCAACCTCTATCATGTTTTACCTTCGAGTATTGCCCTCTGGTATCTCAAGAATATCACGGAACTACATAACTTCTTATGAGTTACTCATCTACTATTATTTCTCGCCGATTTCAATTTTCCACGGGTTCTGAGTTGTTAGACACTCGAGAACACCGATAACTTATTCGAGTCTACACTTTCCTTTCCATTGTTTTATTTAACCTTCTCGTAACTTAACATATCTGACAAGTGATAATTCCTTGCTTATGTAAACACCTCGGTGTACCAACTCTGTCCGTAATACCTTGTTATTACTGTTGAGGACATTCTGGTAGCCACCGATGGACGAGAACTTTGCCTATTGGTCCGCCTCGCCTTGCGAGCAGGAAAATGGTTCTCTTCGTCCCTCGCCCTTGGTACTAACGTTGTTGCCAACATAATTGACAGGCTATCCTCTGACTTGCCTTGCTATCATGACCGTGCAAAATGATTAGCGCCTTCCTGCTGTTAACCCACATGGTGGGCCCATAACCCACAGTTCCACGGGATCGAAACCTGACTCTCCTGTACAACCTTGATTCTGAAATCTTCTTTGCACTTGGCTTCGTATGTATTCGCGAGCCACCTTCCTTGTGATCTGTTCTGGTATCAGATGCAATTCTTATCCCCATTGCTCTGAACATCTTTCACCCTCTGTTTCAGGCAACGAATGATTGCCTACCCGGTTGAAGCTTCTTATTGCACCTCCTTACCTTGCTCTCGACGACTTTCTTGAATTTCAACACGAGAGATGTCTCTATGCCACGTTCACTGAGATAGCCCCCATATACCTATCTTGTGTTGAGCTCCGTCCTTCCCGAGTCTTCCCCCATACTCCACCCCTTAAATCTCGGGACGAGATTTCTTGTAGTGGAGGAGATTTGTAACGTCTGGATAATTAAGCTACAGTAATTCACTGCTAATGATGCCACGTCATCATGATTACTGTTGTTGGTTCGAATCCGATCCAAATCTAAATTTAAATTAAAGTCAAAAATAAAAAAAATAAAAAAATAAAATCTAAAATGTTCAAACTGTGGCAGATAATCTCTGGTTAATTGTCATGTTGGAATCAACCTCTTTTGGATACCTACGTGCCCCTGGAAATTTTATTTAGTGGTCCAGCGGCTTTTAAATATGCCTTTCGAATTTTGAAAAATGTTTAGGCAAGTACTTTTGGCCTCAAAACTTTTTGTGACTCCTAGAAAAAATGTGCTTGTTTTGTTTGACAAGCCTCTTTTCTAACAAAGCTCTTTTAGTCTTGTTTTTTTAAAGAAAACAGTGGGGCAGTTTTATTACAAGAAAAACACCCCCCCCCACTGCCCTTGGGCCTTGGCCAACTAACTGGACCAGCTGGCCATCGCCCCCTGGGCCAACCAAGCTGGCCGGCCCACCTCCCCTCCCTTATCCCTTCACCCGAGCGAACCCTAGCCACGAACCCCCACTATCCCCACTCCCCACGATCCCCTCCTTCCTCTCGTTCCCCTCCTGACCCCAACGTCACAGCCCGACCTTACCGTCGCTCCGAGCCCCCCCTTGCCGGACCGCCGCCATCCTCCTCACGGCCCCGTCCCCTCTCCCTCGTGGCCCGACGCCTGCTTGACGCTGTGGACGTCGCCGCAACCTCGCGTCGTCGCTGGATCCCGCCGGACCCCGTCCCCGTCGTCCTCCCCAACGGCTCCAACGAGCCTGCTGCCACCCCCCTACAGCTTCGCCGTGAGCGGCCTCTCCTCGCTCTCTCTCCGTACTCTCCCGTGGTAGCCGTAGATCACCACCGATGTGTTCGTGCTCCGGCTGCGCTCGATGGCTCAGCGCGCCCTCACCGTCGGCGCTTCGCCGACGTCCGGCGCGACCGCCCGTGGTCCCCCAGCTGGCGCGCCCGGTAGCGTGTCCGCCCCGTGACCACTGCACTGCACTGCTTCGCCCGAGCCTCGCCAGCTCCTCTCGCCGCAGCCGCCCGCCCCTGTTTCCCCCGCTTAGATCCGCCCCGCCTGCTGCTCACCGCCACCCGCGCCTCTGCCCGCTCCCGCCCGAGCCCACCGATGGCTGCATCGCCCGCTGCTTTCCCCCGGCGCCGCTATCGACCGAACCGCAACCGCCTCCCCGCCCGCTACCCAATGTGCCCAGCCGCACCGGTTTCCGTCGCCGGAAATGGCCGGCCGGCGAGTCCTGTCGTGGCCGTCGGTGCGCTCCAGCGCCCGCACGCCCGTGGCCATGCGGGTGGGCTCCCGCACCTGTTTCGCCCATCGCCCGATCGGGCCCAGTAGGCCACTAACCGCTCGGCCCTGCCCCCTATTAAAAACATAAATAAATAATAAATATAAAAACAATTAATTAATTAAATAGTTAATTAATTAACTTAAATTAACCTTGCTTAATTAACTTAACCACATAATTAGTCTTAAACTAAACTGTTAGGTTAGCTGTGGTGTCAATGACAGATGGGCCGCACAGGCCCTTTTGACCAGTCAATCCGGTCAGAGTTGACTGTTGACCCTACTGACATCAGCATGACGTCATGCTGGCACAATAAGTCCTTTTTGAATTAGTGATAACTTCAGAAATGTTTAAAAACTTTAGAAAATCATATAAATTAATCCATAACTCGAATGAAAATACTTTGTACATGAAAGTTGCTCAGAACAACGAGACGAATCCGGATACGCCCTCCGTTCGTCCGCCACACACTCCTAGCATAGCGAACATGCAACTTTCCCCCTCCGTTTCATCTGTCCAAAAATGCAAACTTGGGAAAACTTTTTCGGATGTTTCCCCCCTTCCACGGTACCGCGTAGCACCGTAGAACACCTCTAGCACCGCTTATAGTCTTGGCATGCATCTGTTTGCTCTGTATTTACTGTTTCTTCCCCCTCTTCTCTCCGGTAGACCCCGAGACTGCTGCTGATGCCGTTGTGATCGACTACGTCGACGATGACCCCTTCATCTTGTCTGAGCAACCAGGCAAGCCCCCCCTTTGATCATCCTGATATCGCCCGTTCCATTCTCTCATGCTTGCATTAGATTTTGCTACTGTTATTTGATTGCTCCTATTCTGATGCATAGCCTGCTTTTGTACCTGTTGTTGTACCTTTCTTGCTTGTCCTAAACGGCTTAGTATATGTTGGTTAGTGATCCATCAGTTACCCCCACTTGTCCTTGTTGCCCCTGCTTCATCATCGACGACTCGATCTACGTGATCGATGATCAGAGCCTGACTCCTCACATCACATCACGCCCCTTTTGTTGCTCGACTCTGCAGAGCTACTATCAAGTGCCGAGGGTGATCCCTCATAACGCACTCCTAATGTTAATTCTGTAGTGTAGCTATTCGGTAGTGGTCATCGAAGGTGATTTCCTCTTTCACCATTCCCGATACGGCTCTATCGTTCAACACCTCAAGTGTGAACCTCGAGGGTGGTCCCTCTTACGTTCACCTTGATGATTACATTGAGTGGAATCCTCCGGGGGTGATTTCTCGGGTTTTGCCCTTGGTGTTTGGACACACGGTTACCTTGAAATTACTTGAGACCATTGGGAAAGTCTGTCGGTCCCGGAGAGCACCCGCAAGATGGTTATGAGGCAGGGCCGGGAAGTCAGGCAGCCTTCGAGTGGGATGGGCTTGCCATTGCCATATTTTCCTCGAGACGGGGCGACGGGGTCGCATTATCGTGAGTCTCTGCTCGTCTCCGTGAGCCCCCAATGAACTAACAGGTTTGGGTATTTGCTCTGAGTTGGCCTTTGGCCTTTACGCACTAACCAACACGCGAGAATAGATATGGGCCTCGATGTCGTGGTATCAGCCGAAGCTTTGTCAGATGTCCAGTTCAGCATTGTGGCACGGCCGGATCGTGCCATCCACTACACGGGTGGTGCTGGTATCCACCCTGCACACAACGACCCGGAGTGCAACGGGCGATGGGCCCAGACCCGGAGTGCTTAGGATGTAGACCAACGGGGACCTCTCTGCTGAGCCTAGGTAGGGCTACGACGTGTTGATCTTCCGAGGCCGGGCATTGACCCCAGAAAGGTGTGTCCGGCCAGAGTGATCGAGCGTGTTGGGTAACGTGGTGCACCCCTGCAGCGAAGATATATATTCGAATACCGTGTCCACGGTAATGGACGTTCAGACTTGTATCCTGATCTTATACAACTAGAAATGGATACTTGATATGTGCTGGATATGTGGCCCCGGGATTGCTTTCTCATAGGGAGTCGAGGAAGGATCTCTGGGCGTTGATACTACAACATGTTTGTTAAATATAAACTGCTATTCTTTACTCTTCTACATGCTGCAAGATGCTTGGAGCTGCTTGAAGATGCTAGTCTTCGATATGCTAGGCCTTCCCCTCTATTCTGGCATTCTGCAGTTCAGTCCACAGATACAACCCTTCCATTTGATACAATGCATACTTAGCATAGATCTGATGCTTGCGAGTACTATGGATGAGTACTCACGGTTGCTTTGCTACCCCTTCCCCCCCTTCCTTCTTCTTTTCGGTTGATGCAACCAGATGGTGGACCCCTGGAGCCAGGAAGCCACCGCTGATGGATGATACTACATGGAGGCCACCGAAGACCAGGAGTAGTTAGGAGGTCCCAGGCAGGAGGCCTTCCCTCTTCGATCATGTTGCTTTTGTGCTAGCCTTCTTAAGGCATCCTTGTCTAACTTATGTCTGTACTCAGATATTGTTGCTTCCGATGACTCTTGTGTATCGAGCTTGTATTTGAGCCCTCGAGGCCCCTGGCTTGTAATATGAAGCTTGTATTATTTCTTTTTGTGTCTAGAGTTGTGTTGTGATATCTTCCCGTGAGTCCCTGATCTTGATCGTACACATTTGCGTGTATGATTAGTGTACGCTCGAATCGGGGGCGTCACAGGCCACCGGTGGAATTGGCGCACCCGCCTCCTTCGAAGGAAGACGCGCGCCGGATTCCGGGGCTGTATCAGTCCCTGGGATCATATTCGGCAGAGGGCCGAACTGAATACGTCCCTCTTCGCCACTCTCCATGCGGATCTGCTCCCCCATGTGTCCGGCAGTGGAGGTCTCGCCTTGCGGCGCCTCCTGGACAATGTCCTGGGGCCCTTCCCATCTCGGAGCGGTCCTCCGGGACAACACTTCGGTGTCGTCCTTGGCCTCAGGGGAATAAGCGGGCGGCGGTGACATACTGGCCATTTCCGCCGGATCCAACGAACCCCCAGATGAGGATCGTTGGATGCTACCACGGGCCGGACTGCAATGGCACAATTAAAAACATTAAAACAATGAAAAGGAGAGCCCGGGTACACTTATGTACGGGAGTCATAATACTTACAATGCGGCCCGAGGCTTAGTGCGAAGGCGTCGCTCTGGACTACTGTCGACGTCCTACGCAGTGTTGACCGCAGGGGCGCCCTTCCCCTTCTTGGGCGTTCCTGCCTCCAGATTCGCGGAGGCCCCCTCTTCTTCTCCTTAGGGGGAGGGCTCTTCTCCTCCTCCTCCTCCTCTTCCTCGTCGTCGTCCTCAGGGACGGAGGAATGGGCTTCCTCGTCTTCGGACGTTGCGTCCGAAGTGCCCTTGCGACGGGGGCCACTTTTGGCCCCCTTGGACTTCTTCTTGACCTTCTTCGCCGGCACCTTATATGGCACCGGCACCGACATCTTCGCCAGACGTGGGATGACCGGTTCTTCAGGCTGTGGAGCCGGACACTGGATCCGCTTCGCCCTCTCCGTCCAATCCTGAGAAAGCAATGATAAAAGCTCAGACATCATCCTCAAAACAAGCAAGTAGGGGATGCGTTAAAATTAACATACCTTGCTGGCGGGGTGTTTACTGTCGTCCCCACGGTCTGAATCTGTGGCTGGCGGTTTCTCGTTGCCCTTAAAGAGCAACCTCCAGGCACCCTCGTGAGTGGTTTCAAAGAGCCTCACCAGGGTTTGGTCCTTCTTTGGATTAAACTCCCATAGAGGGCGGCTTCTGCGCTGGCACAGGAGGATCTGGCGAACCAGCATCACCTGAATTACATCGACAAGATTGACGCTCTTGGCTATCATACTTTGAACGCGCGTCTGCAGCGCAGTCAGCTCGTCGGGTGAACACCAGTTTGGACTCTTCTCGACCCAGGAAGTGAGTCGCATGGGAGCACTGGAGCGTAATTCGGCAGCTGCGGCCCAGGTGGTGCCACGGGGTTCTGTGATGTAGAACCATTGTTTCTGCCACTCCTTTACTATCTCCACGAAAGTACCTTTCGGCCAGGAGACGTTTGACAACTTACTTACCATGGCTCCCCCGCACTCCGCGTGCTGGCCATCCCCCACCTTCGGCTTCACATTGAAGACTTTGAGCCATAGCCCGAAGTGGGGTTGGATGCGGAGGAAGGCCTCACACACGACGATAAACGCCGAGATGTTGAGGAAGGAGTTCAGGGACAGATCGTGGAAATCTATCCCGTAATAATACATCAGCCCGCGGACGAAAGGGTGGAGAGGGAACCCTGGTTCGTGGAAGAAATGAGGGATAAGTACCACCCTCTCGTTGGGCTCCGGCGTGGGGACAACTTGTCCCTCGGCCGGCAGACGGTGGGCGATTTCCTTCGCCAAGTATCCGGCCACCCGAAGCTCAGTAATGTCCTCCTCCTTGACGCAGGAGGCCATCCACTTGCCCTGACCTCCGGATCCGGACATGGTCGAGTGCTAGCTAGAGTGGAAAGGAGATGATAACTTGGGCGTTGGAGCTCGAGATTGGAAGGGCGGAGATAGAGAGAAGGCGTGGGAGAGGAAGAGGGAGTCCTTATCCCCTTATAAAAGCATTAAATATTGAACGCCTCTGTGACACTCAAAAAAATTTGTTTGGTTTTCAACAAAAACCTTGTTGGTTTTGAAGAAGGTCATTTAAACCCTTCCAAAAATCTCTCTCTCAAAATTTTCCCCCTTTGGCAAAGGATTTTATTTTGGTGTCTTTTTCAACTTTGGTGTTTGGTTATTAAAAACCTTTCTTCTGATTCTCCCCCTCTCAAATTTATTTTTGGGATTTATTTTCTTTTAAAAGAAACCCCTAGGAGTTTTTGGGCCTTCTCTGATATTGAACCACCCATGGTTTTACCATGCCTCATGTGGTAAATCTTCCCAAAACCCCTCCTTCTACTTTGGGGCAATCCAAATATTCTGTCCCAACAAGTCCAACTCATTTTTGGATTTTATTTCATTTATTTCTTTCCCCAAAACAATTATGTCCATTGTTTTGAGCCTAGGTAATTTGCAAAACAAGTACCTAATTGACTTTGAGTTTTAATCTCAAACCAACTACTCTGGATAGTCCCTAGCACCCACAACCTAGAACCATCAAGATCCACTCTTCTTCTTTTCAAAATTTTCAAGTTTCACTTTCTGCAAGTTTGGACCAGATTTGTCAAATTTGGTGAAATTCATATCTCCACTTCTCCAAAAATTCCACCAAAATTCAGGCAACCCCCAGTTGCAATGAGAGGCCACTCCACCAAAAATCAGCTCAAGGAAAAATCCCAACATACCAAAATCATTCTCTCGAACACCTGGCCTGCACTGATACTTTGCACTTTTAGAGAAATTCAGAGTTTCAGTAAGTTCAGTTTCGTCAGAGTCTGGTCACACTGTCAGCAGTCGCCTGGCGCGTTCGCCTGACCTCTCCTCCTGGCCAGAGCGCCGTACGCCCCCTTGGACGGATGCAGGCGTCGGTGGCGGCGAGCCTCGCCGGCGTTGGCGGTTTCTGTGGTGGCTGCGCCACCCATGGCGGCCAGCAAGGGCCCGAGCCAGCTTGCCACGCCACCCGTCGCCGCCCATCGCTCCCTGGCCCTCCGCGTGGCTCATGCACGCCAGCGCACCCCCGTTGCACCGTCGCCGTGGCCCGGCAAGCACAGGGCACACCCTCTGCCGCCGACGGGCCCGCGCCGCCCCGCTCCGTCGAACACCCCCAAAGCTTCTAATCCTAGCGCGTTTAGTGCCTAAATGGAGCCAGTAGACCTCCACGATGACGCTCAACCGCTAAACCACCCCGACCAAGCCCTGCGCCGCCGTAACCTTCGCCGGAGGACTCCGTTCATGGCCATCACCTCGGATCGCCTATAAAAAGGGGCCCCGAGCTCGCCCTCGAGCACACACCATCCTTGCACCTCACCAACACTCCGCCAGGCCACTAGGAGGATATCGAGGAGGTCTCCTCCCCCAACTCCGGCCGCCCCGTTCCGCCTCGGCCTCCACCTCGATTCACTCCGGTGAGGCCGTCTCCGGCACCCAAACCTCGTCAGCACTCCCCTCGAGCGCCCAGTAGACTAACCCCCACTTCAAGTTGCCCTTCGCAGCACTCTCCGGCGAGATCCAACACCTCCCGAATCACCGTCCACCGGAGCAAGGGCCGCTGTCGACGTGGTGCTCGCCGGCGACCACCACCACCACCCACCGACGCGGAATGATGCACTGAGCACGGAGGTACCACCCGATCCCCCTGCCTCGCCGTGGATCGCCGCCGGCGACCACCGCAGCTCTCGGGCGCCGACGAGCTCCGTTCCCCCCTTTTTAAATTTTCAAACCTGACGGGTGGGACCCGCCTGTCAGTCTCTCTTTTTATTAAACGAACCGTTTTCTGAAAGCGTATTCGGGCAAAATGCGCTTTCCAGTTTGAATCGTTTTTTGGACTTTTCTGCATAACCCCCTGGGAAGTTTCTGTTTCATTACAGAGAAGTCCTTGGACCAAAGCAGTTATAACTTTTAAACAGAAAGAGATTTTGAATGATTCTTTTTCTGCCCTCTTCAAAATTTTGTCTAGTTGTTTATCTGATTTATTTGAAAAATATTTGGTATATTTCTATACACCTCCCGGTATTTACGATAGCGCGTGTATTTTTGTATACCGTAGATACCGAAGGAGGTGACGGAACCGCAAACTTCATCGAGCTAGGCCCCGACTACTCCGAACCAGGCAAGCATGTTTGAACCTTTGATATGATGAGTGTCTTGGCATGTTTTCATTAAGTAGTTCCATGGCATGTTCTTGAAGCATATCGATGAAGGTTATATTACATGCAAAGTTGAGGCAAGTGAATTTCCATAATCCATGAGTTGTTGGATGTGAGTTTGCATGGACATGAGATGGCATGATGATGGGTAAGATGGCAGTGTTGTAGCATGCCAGTCTTACGCCAGACCGTTTGACCCAGTGTCAACATGAGTCAATCCAGTTCCCGTCCGTTTTCCCTTTCCGTACTACCACATGTTTTCCGCAAGGGATACGGCTTAGTAAGTTGCAAACCGCTTTCTGGTACACACCAAATCGAGAGGCCGGGATGAGGGTTCCATGGCCCTGGATTAAAGCCTATCATCCGGTCAGGGGGCATTGGTGTTTCCAGTTGGGACCTAGAGGGGGCACCCTTAGAATGGCGATATAAATTTGATCCCATGCTATTCGAGATTGTGATCTCCCCGTCTCAAAGTTTTTCTTGAATGCTGCCTAGGGTGATTCCTGGCATCGTGAGGTGGGATGGGTGTGTACTGGTTAGCTGTGTTTCCTCCGAAATACCGTAAACGGAACTAGTTCTTCGTGACTACGGAAATCCGTTGGCTGTGGATAATTTTAGTACAAACTCTGCAGAGTCAATAATCCTTGAAATCATCTTATCCATGTCCAAGTGTTGTGTTCATCTTATCTCGTAAAGTGTCAGTCTCGGTGACAGAAACTCCTGAGAACCACATGAGTGTTAAATGTTTATTTCCTGTGGATGGACTAACCCGTTTATTATCATGTGTTGAATATTTTCCTATGAGCACTATTTCTTGCAAGTTAACCGATATGAAAAGTGAATTTCAAGCCCTTTCTGCGATGTCGCTCAGACGTCCGACTGCGGCATTGTTATTATTTACTTTTGTTATAAGCCCTTTCTGCGATGTCGCTCAGACGTCCGACTGCGGCATTGTTATTATTTACTTTTGTTATAAGCCCTTTCTGCGATGTCGCTCAGACGTCCGATCATGCATTGTTATTATTTACTTTTGTTTTAAGCCCCTTCTGCGATGTCGCTCAGACGTCCGACTGTGGCATTGTTATTATTTACTTTTGATATAAGCCCTTTCTGCGATGTCGCTCAGACGTCCGACTGTGGCATGTTTATTATTTATTTTTGATATAAGCCCTTTCTGCGATGTCGCTCAGACGTCCAACTGCGGCATTGTTATTATTTACTTTGATATAAGCCCTTTCTGAGTTATCTTAGCTACAGAAGACGCGTCCCCAAACATTTTCTCATACTGACAAACCTCTTGAGGCCGAGGACTGGCTTCGAGACATGGAAAGAAAATTAATTATTGCCCAGTGTTCAGATCTTGAGAAAGTGCTATATGCACCACACTATCTCACTGGAGCAGCCGCATCGTGGTGGGAAAATTTCCTACACATGCACCCCAATGAAAATAATATAACCTGGGAGGAGTTCAAAGAAGGTTTTCGTGGGGCACATATTCCTAAGAGTCTTATGAAGATTAAAAAGAGAGAATTTGATGATCTCAAGCAAAGGACAATGACGGTGTCAGAATACAACAGTCAGTTTACTCTGTTGTCTCGCTACGCCAACAAGGAGCGTATGTCTGAAAGCAAGAAGATGGAAAAATTCCTAGACGGTCTGACGCCCGCGCTTAAATGCCAGTTGGTTGTGCACACCTTCCCAGATTTTAAAACGCTGGTGGATAAGTCCATTACCTTGGAAAATGAGAGACGCAGCTTGGAAGATTTCCGCAAGCGAAAAAGGGATCATACTAATCATGCCCGCAACCACCGCAGCAAGACAGATTTTCAGAAAGGTTGGACACCCAAACCCACGACAAACGTCTCACGCCCAATCAAGAATTTCCATGCAAGGGACAAGGAGTTCACATACCGCCCAAGCGTTACTTGCTACGCTTGAGGAGAAGAAGGGCACTATGCCAAGCAGTGCCCCAAGCCAAGGAACTTCGACCCCAAAGCCGAACAACGGAGGCAATAATTGATGCCAAAGCGCAACAATTTCAACCCAAATAACAACCACAGGAAGGGTCATCTGAACCACGTGACCAAAGAGGAAGCACAGAATGCCCCAGATATCGTACTCGGTACGTTTCCTGTCAACACAATACCTGCCATGGTTTTGTTTGATTCTGGAGCTTCTCACTCATTCATTTCGAAAAATTTTGCCTTGCAAAATAATTTTTCGATGCTTCCCTTGGAAAAATCTATGATCGTCAAGTCCCCTGGGATTAAGCAAGTTACCCAGAGTTATTGCCAAGGTGTGGTTATTGAGTTTGAAGGGTTGAAGTTTCACGCAAATCTTATTGTGTTGGAAAATAAAGGACTGGATGTCATCTTAGGGATGGATTGGTTAACCACCAACAAAGGTTTTATTGACTGCTTCAACCGGACCGTGATTCTCACCCACCACCACGGGAAGACCATAGAAGTTTCAGCCAAAGAAAGAAAAATATTTCGGCAACCAAGATTGAACAAGGTGGATATTTCTGAATTAAGCAAGGTTCCAGTAGTGTGTGAATTTCCATACGTATTTCCCGAAGAACTACCAGGCATGCCACCAGACCAAGAGATAGAATTCAGCATTGAGCTAGCACCCGGAACCGCCCCCATATACAAGAAACCATACAGAATGGCACCATCCGAATTGGTAGAACTGAAGAAGCAAATAAAGGAATTTCTGGACAAAGGATATATATGAGCCAGCTCCTCACCTTGGGGTTCACCAATTTTATTTGCCAAAAAGAAGGATGGAACACTGAGGTTGTGCATAGACTATCGAGTACTTAATATGGTCACAATCAAGAACAAATACCCGATGCCACGGATAAATGATTTATTTGATCAGCTCGCTCAGGCCAAGGTATTCTCAAAAATTGACTTGAGGTCGGGATACCATCAATTAAAGGTACGAACAGAAGATATTCCCAAGACGGCATTCACCTCTAGATACGGATTATATGAGTTCATCGTAATGCCATTCGGACTAACGAACGCCCCCGCATATTTTGTTCACCTCATGAACAAAGTATTTATGAAGTTTATGGACAAGTTTGTTGTGGTATTTATCGACGATATTCTGATATACTCCAGGACACCAGAAGAGCACGCTGAACATCTCCGAATTGTACTAGGGGAACTCAGGAAACATCAATTGTACGCTAAATTCAGCAAGTGTGAGTTTTGGCTAAGGCAAGTAGGTTTCCTGGGCCACGTGCTAACCCAAGAAGGTATTGCCGTAGACCCGGAAAAAGTCAAGGCCGTACTTGGCTGGAAACCACCAGCCAGCGTAACGGACATACGAAGTTTCTTGGGAATGGCAGGATACTACCGAAGACTTATTGAAGGATTCTCCACCATAGCAAAGCCAATGATGCAGCTACTCAAGAAAGACAAGAAGTTTGAATGGATGGAAGCTTGCGAGAAAAGTTTCCAAGATTTAAAAAGGAAATTAACGACAGCACCAGTATTAATTGTGCCAAACATACACAAGAATTTTGAGGTGTATTGTGACGCATCCCGGAAGGGCCTCGGATGCGTGTTGATGCAAGAAGGCAAGGTAGTCACATATGTCTCCAGACAACTTCGCGAGCATGAGGAGAATTATCCTACTCATGACCTGGAGTTAGCAGCAGTTATTCATGCACTCAAGGAATGGAGACACTTTTTACTTGGAAATCTTTGTGAAATATACACGGACCATAAGAGCCTCAAGTATATTTTCACACAACTGGAACTGAATTTACGGCAATGACGCTGGTTGGAATTAGTGAAGGATTATGACGTTGGAATCCACTACCATCCAGGAAAAGCAAATGTAGTGGCAGACGCTCTAAGTCGGAACCCTAGCCCAAACGACGACAACCTACCAAAGCTGAGACCAAGGCAGCGTATCAAATTTAGAAATACAGCCTACCCTGATGGAAAAGATTAAAGAGGCTCAGCACGGACACCCTAGCATTGAAGGCATAAAGCGAAAGGTGAGTTTGGGCAAGGCCTCAGAATTCGTTATCGATGAACAAGGAATATTGTGGTACGGAGATAGACTTTGCGTACCAAATATCAAGGACCTTAAACAGCAAATCTTAGGTGAAGGCCACATCGCTCCGTATTCAATCCATCCTGGAGGAACAACAATGTACAAGGATATTCAGGAGAAATTTTGGTGGCACGGTCTGAAAAGGGACATAGCCACATTCATCGCATGTTGTGACTCTTGTCAACGCATCAAGGCCGAGCACCAGAAACTGGCTGGACTTTTACAGCCAAATAAAATACCCGAGTGGAAATGGGACGAGATTGGAATGGATTTTATTGTTGGGCTACCTCGGTCACGGCACGGAAATCATGCCATATGGGTCATCAGCGATAGATCGACTAAAGTAGCACACTTCATCCCGTGAAGACAACCCACACCACTCGAAGCTTGCCAGGCTTTATCTCTCCCGTATAAATCGCTTACATGGAGTCCCAAAGACAATGATATCAGACAGAGGCACTCAATTTATCTCCCGATTTTGGGATCACTTACAACAAGCTCGGGAACTCAAGCTGGCGTTGATGACCGCATACCACCCTGCATCGATGGACAAACTGAATGCGTAAACCAAATTCTAGAAGACATGCTAAGAGCATGTGTCCTCACCTATGGGACCAGTTGGGAAGAGAGCTTACCATACGCAGAGTTCGCATAAAACAACAGTTATCAAGCCAGTCTGCAAATGGCACCGTTTGAGGCTCTGTACGGGCGGAGATGTCGTACCCCGCTAAATTGGTCAGAAACCGGAGACAGCCATATCTTTGGCCCAGACATGCTCAAGGAGGCTGAAGATAAAGTTAAGGTGATTAGGGATCGACTCAAGACAGCCCAAAGTCGACAGAAGAGTTATTACGATCAAAAACATCGGGAAATCAGTTTTGAACCCGGTGAGTTTGTGTACCTACGAGTATCTCCTATGAGGGGCCTGCAACGATTCAAGATTAAGGGGAAGCTAGCACCAAGATTCATCGGACCATTTGGCATAGTGGCACGGAGAGGCACGGTAGCCTACCAGCTAGACTTACCCGAAGATTTATCCGACATCCACGACGTGTTCCATGTCTCGCAGTTAAGGAGGTGCGTAAGCAACCCAGAGAAACAGGTACCCCATGAAAACATTGACATGCAGCCAGACCTCACATATCGGGAGCACCCAACAAAAATCTTGGAGATGTCTGAAAGGAGGACCCGGCAGAAAACCATCAATTTTTTTTTCAGAGTTCAGTGGAGCAACCACACCGAGAGTGAATCCACTTGGGAAAGAGAGGATTTTCTTCGGACAGAGCACCCACATTTATTTGAGGATCAGCTGAAAACTCGGGGACGAGATTTTTCCTAAGGGGGTAGGTGCTGTGACACTCAAAAAAATTTGTTTGGTTTTCAACAAAAACCTTGTTGGTTTTGAAGAAGGTCATTTAAACCCTTCCAAAAATCTCTCTCTCAAAATTTTCCCCCTTTGGCAAAGGATTTTATTTTGGTGTCTTTTTCAACTTTGGTGTTTGGTTATTAAAAACCTTTCTTCTGATTCTCCCCCTCTCAAATTTATTTTTGGGATTTATTTTCTTTTAAAAGAAAACCCTAGGAGTTTTTGGGTCTTCTCTTATATTGAACCACCCATGGTTTTACCATGCCTCATGTGGTAAATCTTCCCAAAACTCCTCCTTCTACTTTGGGGCAATCCAAATATTCTGTCCCAACAAGTCCAACTCATTTTTGGATTTTATTTCATTTATTTCTATCCCCAAAACAATTCAGTCCATTGTTCTGAGCCTAGGTAATTTGCAAAGCAAGTACCTAATTGACTATGAGTTTTAATCTCAAACCAACTACTCTGGATAGTCCCTAGCACCCACAACCTAGAACTATCAAGATCCACTCTTCTTCTCTTCAAAATTTTCAAGTTTCAGCTTCTGCAAGTTTGGACCAGATTTGTCAAATTTGGTGAAATTCATATCTCCTCTTCTCCAAAAATTCCATCAAAATTCAGGCAACCCCCAGTTGCAATGAGAGGCCACTCCACCAAAAATCAGCTCAAGGAAAAATCCCCACATACCAAAATCATTTTGTCGAACACCTGGCCTGCACTGATACTTTGCACTTTCGGAGAAATTCAGAGTTTGAGAAGTTCATTCGTCGAGTCCGTCACTGTCAGCAGCGCCTGGCGCGTGGCGCCTGACCTCTCATCCTGGCGGGCGCCGACGCCCCTTGGACGGATGCAAGCGTCGGTGGCGGCGAGCCTCGCTGGGCGTTGGCGGTTTCTGTGGTGGCTGCGCCACCCGTGGCGGCCAGCGAGGGCCCGAGCCCGCTTGCCACGCCACCCGTCGCCGCCCATCGCTCCCTGGCCCTCCGCGTGGCTCATGCACGCCAGCGCACCCTCGTTGCACTGTCGCCGTGGCCCGGCAAGCACAAGGCACGCCCTCTGCCACCGACGGGCCCGCGCCGCCCCGTTCCGTCGAACACCCCCCAAAGCTTCTAATCCTAGCGCGTTTAGTGCCTGAATGGAGCCAGTAGACCTCCACGATGACGCTCAACCGCTAAACCACCCCGACCAAGCCCTGCGCCGCCGTAACGTTCGCCGGAGGACTCCGTTCACGGCCATCACCTCGGACCGCCTATAAAAAGGGACCCCGAGCTCGCCCTCGAGCACACACCATCCCTGCACCTCACCAACACTCCGCCAGGCCACTAGGAGGACCTCGAGGAGGTCTCCTCCCCCAACTCCGCCCGCCCCGTTCCGCCTCGGCCTCCACCTCGATTCACTCCGGTGAGGCCATCTCCGGCACCCAAACCTCGTCAGCACTCCCCTCGAGCGCCCAGTAGACTAACCCTCACTTCAATTTGCCCTTCGCAGCACTCTCCGGCGAGATCCAACACCTCCCGAATCGCCATCCGCCGGAGCAAGGGCCGCCGTCGACGTGGTGCTCGCCGGCGACCACCACCACCACCCACCGACGCGGAATGATGCACTGAGCACGGAGGTACCACCCGATCCCCCTGCCTCGCCATGGATCGCCGCCGGCGACCACCGCAGCTCTCGGGCGCCGACGAGCTCCGTTCCCCCCTTTTTAAATTTTCAAACCTGACGGGTGGGACCCGCCTGTCAGTCTCTCTTTTTTATTAAACGAACCGTTTTCTAAAAGCGTATTCAGGCAAAATGCGCTTTCCAGTTTGAATCGTTTTTTGTACTTTTCTGCATAACCCCCTGGGAAGTTTCTGTTTCATTACAAAGAAGTCCTTGGACCAAAGCAGTTATAACTTCTAAACAGAAAGAGATTTTTGAGTGATTCTTTTTCTGCCCTCTTCAAAATTTTGTCTAGTTTTTTATCAGATTTATTTGAAAAATATTTGGTATATTTCTATACACCTCCCGGTATTTACGATAGCGCGTGTATTTTTGTATATCATAGATACCGAAGGAGGTGACGGAACCGCAAACTTCACCGAGCTAGGCCCCGACTACTCCGAACCAGGCAAGCATGTTTGAACCTTTGATATGATGAGTGTCTTGGCATGTTTTCATTAAGTAGTTCCATGGCATGTTCTTGAAGCATATCGATGAAGGTTATATTACATGCAAAGTTGAGGCAAGTGAATTTCGATAATCCACGAGTTGTTGGATGTGAGTTTGCATGGCCATGAGATGGCATGAGGATGGGTAAGATGGCAGTGTTGTAGCATGCCAGTCTTACGCCAGACCGTTTGACCCAGTGTCAACATGAATCAATCCAGTTCCCGTCCGTTTTCCCTTTCCGTACTACCACATGTTTTCCGCAAGGGATACGGCTTAGTAAGTTGCAAACCGCTTTCTGGTACACACCAAATCGAGAGGCCAGGATGAGGGTTCCATGGCCCTGGATTATAGTGTATCATCTGGTCAGGGGGCATGGGTGTTTCCGGTTGGGACCGAGAGGGGGGCATCCCTTAGAGCGCGCGTATATAAATTTGATCCCATGCTATTCGAGATTGTGATCTCCCCGTCTCAAAGTTTTTCTTGAACGCTGCCTAGGGTGATTCCTGGCATCGTGAGGTGGAATGGGTGTGTACTAGTTAGCTGTGTTTCCTCCAAAATACGGTAAACGGAACTAGTTCTTCGTGACTACGGAAATCCATTGGTTGTGGATAATTTTAGTACAAACTCTGCAGAGTCAATAATCCTTGAAATCATCTTATCCATGTCCAAGTGCTGTGTTCATCTTATCTTGTCAAGTGTCAGTCTCGGTGACAGAAACTCCTGAGAACCACATGAGTGTTAAATGTTTATTTCCTGTGGATGGACTAACCCGTTTATTATCATGTGTTGAATATTTTCCTATGAGCACTATTTCTTGCAAGTTAACCGATATGAAAAGTGAATTTCAAGCCCTTTCTGCGATGTCGCTCAGACGTCCGATCGCTGCATTGTTATTATTTACTTTTGTTATAAGCCCTTTCTGCGATGTCGCTCGACGTCGATGCGGCATTGTTATTATTTACTTTTGTTATAAGCCTTTTCTGCGATGTCGCTCGGACGTCGATCATGCATTGTTATTATTTACTTTTGTTATAAGCCCTTCTGCGATGTCGCTCGGACGTCCGATCGTGGCATTGTTATTATTTACTTTTGATATAAGCCCTTTCTGCGATGTCGCTCAGACGTCTGACTGTGGCATTGTTATTATTTATTTTTGATATAAGCCCTTTCTGCGATGTCGCTCAGACGTCCGACTGCGGCATTGTTATTATTTACTTTGATATAAGCCCTTTCTGAGATGTCGCCCCGACGTCCGACTGTGGCACGCATGTCTTTTACTTTCAGTATAAGCCCTTTCTGCGGTGTCGCTCAGACGCCCGACTGTGACATGATTTATTTATTTGTTCACCCTTCGAGGCGTCGCTTCAGACACCCGATCGATTTTTAGTTATTTTTACTATCACCTGACTTCCTTCTTGCTAATTAATGTTGTGTTACTTCCTCATTTGGATGTACGATACTAATCGCTCATGACGTATTCATGCATGCATTTGTTATATCTTATGTCCGAACTGTCTTGCGAGTACTTTCAAAGTACTCACCTGGCTTGTTGATTTGGCCAGATGCTGACGAAGGCGATCTCATGGATGAAGAGTTCGATAGTGAGTCCGACGCCTAGAGGAATCCCAGTCAGTCTCGTGCGACCCTGGATTAGTAACTGTGTTATATCCGCTTCCGCTACCCAAATAAATTCATCGAACCTCACCTCGACGCTCGATGAGCCGCCAGTGTAGAAGTCATGTTATCCACTCCACTGTGTTATTCCACCACCACTTTACCTCGAGTCAGTAGTATGCCACCACTCCTTTGTGTCATATCCTCCATTATGTATAATTATTGGCGTGCTTGTAATAAATGGTTGAGCACCCCAGCTCGACGCTGTAATATATTCTAATGCTACTGGCTTATTGTATCAAGATTTTGTCTACCAGTCAGGAGGATTATTCCTCGTACTGGACTCAAAAGGTCGGTTTCTCAATAAGCATTTTAATGGAAAACCGGTCGCGACAGCCTCCCCACTCGCCTTAGAATTCGCCTATTCCCAAGGCATATGTAAACGGCACGGTTGAGTTATCCATGCCCACATTGATGAGAATCCCACGATAAGGGGACACGATCTCTGCTTTGATAGGACGTGCCAATGGCAACCGAGTCTCGGGGTGTGGAGCGTCGGGCATAAAACAGTCCGGAATTATGGCCGGTCAAACGATGTGTCATTCTACAAAACATGTGTCAGCGGATTGGATTCGTGTAAAAACAATATTTTCTCTGTGGTTGTGTATGGCGCGTGTGACAGGTCCGGATACTATCATTGTGTCCTAAGACTATCTTGGAGTTCGGGAAGAAGGGAACCCCCTTGCAATGCCGAAGACAATCTGCGTGCCGAACTCCTCGTCATTGAAGCCAGGTTCAGGGGCTACTGAGGGAGTCCAGGACTAAGGGGTCCTCGGGCGTCCGGCCTATTATCAATGGGCCGGACTGGTGGGCTGTGAAGACATGAAGGCCGAAGACTCTACCCATGTCCGGATTGGACTCTCCTTGGCGTGGAAGGCAAGCTTGGCGATCAACTATGAAGATTCCTTCCTATGTAACCGACTCTATGTAACCCTAGATCCCCCCCGGTGTCTATATAAACTGGAGGTTGTAGTCCGGAAAGGATACACTCGTTACCATAGTCATATAGGCTAGACTTCTAGGGTTTAGCCATTACGATCTCATGGTAGATCAACTCTTGTAAAACTCATACTCATCAAGATCAATCAAGCAGGAAGTATGGTATTACCTCTATAGAGAGGGCCCGAACCTGGGTAAACATCGTGTCCCCTGTCTCCTATTACCATCGATCCTAGACGCACAGTTCGGGACCCCCTACCCGAGATCCGCCGGTTTTGACACTGACACCCTTTCCTTCTCTCCTCCTCCTCCTCCTTCCCTCCTTCTCCTACTAGGAATAGGAGATAGGAGGGGAATCCTACTTGGACTGGGGAGTACTAGTAGGATTCCCCACACCTGGCGCACCCCCCTAGGGCCATCCACCTCTTCCCTCCCATCCTTTATATATGTGGCCAGGGGCACCCCATAGACACACAAGTTGATCTTTTAGCCGTGTGCGGTGCCCCCCTCCACAGTTACACACCTCAATCATATCGCCGTAGTGCTTAGGTGAAGCCCTGCGCCGGTAACATCATCATCACTGTCGCCACGCCGTCGTGCTGACGAAACTCATCCTCGTCCTCAACTGGATAAGGAGCACGAGGGACGTCATGAAGATGAACATGTGCTGGACGTGGAGGTGCCGTACATTCGGTACTTGGATCGGTTGGATCACGAAGAAGTTCGACTACCTCAACTGCGTTACTAAACGCTTCCGCTTTCGGTCTACGAGGGTACGTGGACACACTCTCCCCTCTCGTTGCTATGCATCTCCTAGATAGATCTTGCGTGATAGTAGGATTTTTTTTTGAAATTACTGTGTTCCCCAATAGTGGTATCAGAGCCAGGTTTATGCGTAGATGTTATATGCACGAGTAGAACACAAAGAGTTGTGGGCGATAATAGTCATACTGCTTACTAGCATGTCATACTTTGATTCAGCTGGATTGTTGGATGAAGCGTCCCAGACCGACATTACATGACCGCATTCATGAGACTGGTTCTACCGTCGTGCTTTGCACACAGGTGGCTAGTGGGTGTCTGTTTCTCCAACTTTAGTTGAATCGAGTTTGACTACGTCCGGTCCTTGTTGAAGGTTAAAATAGCACACTTGACAAAAAATCATTGTGGTTTGGACGCGTAGGTAAGAAATGTTCTTGCTAGAAGCCCGTAGAAGCCACGTAAAACTTGCAACAACAAAGTAGAGGACATCTAACTTATTTTTGCAGGGCTTGCTGTGATGTGATATGGTCAAGACGTGATGACATATAAATTGTTGTATGAGATGATCATGTTTTGTAACAGTTATCGCCAACTGGCAGGAGCCATATGGTTGTGGCTTTATTGTAAGGAATGCAATCGCCATGTAATTGCTTTACTTTATCACTAAGTGGTGGTGATAGTCGTAGAAGCAATAGTTGGCGAGACGACAACATTGCTACGATGGCGATCAAGGTGTCAAGCCGGTGACAACGGTGATCATGACGGTGCTTTGGAGATGGAGATCAAAGGCATAAGATGATGATGGCCATATCATATAACTTATTTGATTGCATGTGATGTTTATCTTTTTATGCATCTTATTTTGCTTAGTACGATGGTAGCATTATAAGATGATCTCTCACTAAATTTCAAGGTACAAGTGTTCTCCCTGAGTATGCACCATTGCTACAGTTTGTCGTGCCGAGGCACCATGTGATGATCGGGTGTGATAAGCTCTACGTTCACATACAACAGGTGCAAGCCAGTTTTGCACACGCAGAATACTCGGGCTAAACTTGACGAGCCTAGCATATGCAGATATGGCCTTGGAACACGAAGACCAAAAGGTCGAACATGAATCATATAGTAGATATGATCAAGATAGTGATGTTCACAATTGAAAACTACTCCATCTCACGTGATGAACGGACATGGTTTAGTTGATTTGGATCATGTGATTACTTAGATGACTAGAGGCATGTCTATCTAAGTGGTAGTTCTTAAGTAATATGATTAATTGAACTTTAATTTATCATGAACTTAGTCCTGATAGTTATTTTGCATGTCTATGTTGTTGTAGATAAATAGCCCGTGCTACTATTCCTTTGAATTTTAATGCGTTCCTAGAGAAAGCTAAGTTGAAAGATGATGGTAGCAACTACACGGACTGGGTCCGTAACTTGAGGATTATCCTCATTGCTGCACAGAAGAATTATGTCCTGGAAGCACCGCCAGGTGCAAGACCCGCTGCAGGAGCAACACCAGATGTAGTGAACGCCTGGCAGAGCAAAGTTGATGACTACTCGATAGTTCAGTGTGCCATGCTTTACGGCTTAGAACCGGGACTTCAACGACGTTTTGAACGTCATGGAGCATATGAAATGTTCCAGGAGTTCAAATTAATATTTCAAGAAAATGCCTGGATTGAGAGATATGAAGTCTCTAATAAGTTCTACAGCTACAAAATGGAGGAGAATAGTTCTGTCAGTGAACACATACTCAGAATGTCTGGGTACCACAACCACTTGACTCAACTGGGAGTTAATCTTCCTGTTGATAGTATCATTGACAGAGTTCTTCAATCACCGCCACCAAGCTACAAAAACTTCATGATGAACTATAATATGCAAGGGATGGATAAGACAATTCCCGAGCTCTTCGCGATGCTAAAGGCTGCGGAGGTAGAAATCAAGAAGGAGCATCAAGTTTTGATGGTTAACAACACCACTAGTTTCAAGAAAAAGGGCAAAGAGAAGAAGGGGAACTTCAAGACGAACGGCAAGCAAGTTTCTGCTCAAGTGAAGAAGCCCAAGTCTAGACCTAAGCCTGAGACTGAGTGCTACTACTGCAAAGAGACTGGTCACTGGAAGCAGAACTGCCCAAGTATTTGGCGGATATGAAGGATGGCAAAGTGAAAGGTATATTTGATATACATGTTATTGATGTGTACCTTACTAATGCTCGTAGTAGCGCCTGGGTATTTGATACTGGTTCTGTTGCTCATTTGCAACTGGGCTACGGATTAAACGGACATTGGCTAAGGATGAGGTGATGATGCGCGTGGGAAATGGTTCCAAAGTCGATGTGATCGCCGTCGGCACGCTACCTCTACATCTACCTTCGGGATTAGTTTTAGACATGAATAATTGTTATTTGGTGCCAGCGTTAAGCATGAACATTATATCTGGATCTTGTTTGACGCGAGACAGTTATTCATTTAAATCAGAGAATAAAGGTTGTTCTATTTATATGATTAATATTTTTTATGGTCATGCACCCTTGATGAGTGGTCTATTTTTGTTGAATCTCGATAGTAGTGATACACATATTCATAGTATTGAAGCCAAAAGATATAAGTTTAATAATGATAGTGCAACTTATTTGTGGCAGTGCCGTTTAGGTCATATTGGTGTAAAGCGCATAAAAAAACCCATGCATATGGGCTTTTGGAATCACTTGATTATGAATCACTTGATGCTTGCTGATACGTCTCCAACGTATCTATATTTTTTTATTGTCCCTTCCTACATTATATTCTGTTTTGGACATTATTGGGCTTTATTATAAACTTTTATTTTATTTTTGGGACTAACCTATTAACCGGACGCCCATCCTAGAATTGCTGCTTTTTGTCCGTTTCAGTGTTTCGCAGAAAAAGAATATCAAGCGGAGTCCAAACAGAATGAAACCTTCGGGAACGTGATACAGAGGACTTGGAGTCTACGCAAAGCAACGAACAAGGAAGGCACGAGGTAGGGGGCGCGCCAACCCCCCCCCCCCCCAGGCGTGCCCTCCACCCTCGTGGGCCCCTCGTTGCTCCACCGACGTACTTCTTCCTCCTATATATACCTACGTACCCCCAAACTACCAGATACGGAGCCAAAACCCTATTTCCACCGCTGCAACTTTCTGTACCCGTGAGATCCCATCTTGGGACCTTTTCCGGCGCTCCGCCGGAGGGGGCATTGATAATGGAGGGCCTCTACATCATCTCCAAGGCCTCCCCGATGAAGTGTAAGTAGTTTACCTCAGACCTTCGGGTCCATAGTTATTAGCTAGATGGCTTCTTCTCTCTTTTTTGGATCTCAATACAATGTTCTCCCCCTCTCTTGTGGAGATCTATTCGATGTAATCTTCTTTTGTGGTGTGTTTGTTGAGACCCGATGAATTGTGGGTTTATGATCAAGATTATCTATGAACAATATTTGAATCTCCTCTAAATTCTTTTATGTATGATTGGTTATCTTTGCAAGTCTCTTCGAATTATCAGTTTGGTTTGGCCTACTAGATTGATCTTTATTGCAATGGGAGAAGTGCTTAGCTTTGGGTTCAATCTTGCGGTGTCCTTTCCCAGTGACAGTAGGGGTAGCAAGGCACGTATTGTATTGTTGCCATCGAGGATAAAAAGATGGGGTTTATATCATATTTCATGAGTTTATCCCTCTACATCATGTCATCTTTCTTAATGTGTTACTCTGTTCTTCATGAACTTAATACTATAGATGGATGCTAGATAGCGGTCGATGTGTGGAGTAATAGTAGTAGATGCAGGCAGTAGTCGGTCTACTTGTCTCGGACGTGATGCCTATATACATGATCATACCTAGATATTCTCATAACTATGCTCAATTCTATCAATTGCTCGACAGTAATTTGTTTACCCATCGCAAATACTTATGCTATCTTGAGAGAAGCCACTAGTGAAACCTATGGCCCCCGGGTCTATTTTCCATCATATTAATCTTCCAAAACTTAGCTATTTTTATTTCCTTTTATTTTACTTTGCATCTTTATCATAAAAATACCAAAAATATTATCCTATCATCTCTATCAGATCTCACTCTCGTAAGTGACGGTGAAGGGATTGACAACCCCTTTATCGCGTTGGTTGCGAGGTTCTTGTTTGTTTGTGTAGGTGCGAGGGACTCGTGCGTGGCCTCCTACTGGATTGATACCTTGGTTCTCAAAAACTGAGGGAAATACTTACGCTAATTTGCTGCATCACCCTTTCCTCTTCAAGGGAAAACCAACGCAGTGCTGAAGATGTAGCAAGAAGGATTTCTGGTGCCGTTGCCGGGGATTCTACGCAAAAGTCAAGCCATACCAAATACCCATCACAAACTCATCTCCCTCGCATTACATTATTTGCCATTTGCCTCTCGTTTTCCTCTCCCCCACTTCTGCCTTGCCGTTTTATTTGCCCTCTCTTTTCCGTTCGTCCTTTTGTTTGCTCGTGTTGCCATGTGCCTTCTATATGCTTGCATCTTCGCTTGATGAAAATCTATTGATATGGATCCACTTAAAGTGTTCTACTTGGATCATCTTCGATCCTTATGCGCTCGTGCTGAAACCCCAACTAGCCTAGTTGATGGGAAATCTTTAGATGAGTATGCACATTTTGTGCATCATCGTTTGTCTAAAAAAGGGAAGCTCTTATGGTATCATATAAATAGTTTGCTATGCTATGCTTGGAATCTGTGTGAAATTTTTAATTTTACTTATTGCTCTAAGAACCCTAAAAAACACCTTCCCTACCTATGTGTGTTCAATGATAATGAAATCTTATCTTCTTATGCAAAGGGTGTTTATAGTTACTATGATATCGAACAAATTGAAGAATTTGTCGTTTTTAAGGGTGCTCATGAAGTTGCTTCTTTGATTGAAAAGTATGATTTTACTCTCAACAAATCTGGAAATTCCGTCATACTTAAATATTGCAATGAAAACTTTGCTCAGAATGTCTATGTCCAAGAATTTATTGAAAGAATGATCGTTGCTTTGGAAGAAAATAATGATATGCATGAATTTATAGATAATGATGATTCCGATGATTTGATTGAAATATCCCTTGATGAACATGATGCTTGCTATTCTTGTGGCCATGATGCCAATATATATGAAGATGAATTTGCTATAGTCCCTTATGTTAAACATGAGATCGTTGCTATTGCACCCATACTTGTTAGTTACTTCGATGAAAAGCATGATTGCAATGATGTTACTATAAATCCTCTTGATGTCAGTTGTGCTAATAATATGCAAAACCCTAAGCTTGGGGATGCTAGTTTTGCTATGTCTACTACTTGTTGCAATGATCATGATTGGGGTGATTCTTCTTTTGATCTTGAAAATTTATTTAAGCCCCATGATGAATATGAGATTGATAATAGTGTTTGCAATAATATTGAAAGTGAGTTTGGAAAAGTGTCAACTTTAGATCCACATATTTGGATTTTGATCAATCTTATGAAATTTTTGATAAAAGTGGGCTTGGAGAGGTCATGACTTTAGTTAATGTTAATCCCACTATTTTGGAAGAATGTCAACTTCGCATGCATGTGGATAATGTTGAGAATATGTTATATGATAGCTATTTTGTTGAATTTGTTTATGATCCTACATGTAATTATTATGAGAGAGGAAAATATGGTTGTAGAATTTTTTATCTTACTAAATTACCTCTCACCATGTTGAGATTACTATTGTCTCTTTCTTCTTCCTTGCATATGCTAATTTTTTCTTGCCTTGATAATTTGTTTGCCTATAAGATGCCTATGAATAGGAAGTATGTTATACTTAGATGTCTTTAGCACGTGTTCTATGATGTTCTCTTTGTGCTTTAATTCTTGTCTTTGATGTGAGCATCATTAAAATTATCAATGCCTAGCTAGGGGCGTTAAACGATACGCTTGTTGGGAGGCAACCCAATTTTATTTTTAGTTTTGTTGCTTTTTGATTCTGTCTAGGAATAAATATTTTATCTAGCCTCTGGTTAGATTTGTTTTTATGTTTTAATTAGTGTTTGTGCCAAGTTTAACCTATAGGATCTTCTTGGATGATAGTTATTTGATCTTGCTGAAAATTCCAGAAACTTTCTGTTCACGAAAACAATTGTTAAAAATCACCAGAACGTGATAAAATATTGATTCCAATTGATGCTGATCAATAAACAAATTTTCTAGGTCGTACTATTTTTCTTGAATTTTTGGAGTTCCATAAGTTTGCGTTAGTTACAGATTACTACAGACTGTTCTGTTTTTGACAGATTCTGTTTTTCGTGTGTTATTTGCTTATTTGGATGAATCTATGGCTAGTAAAATAGTTTATAAACCATAGAGAAGTTGGAATACAGTAGGTTTAACACCAATATAAATAAAGAATGAGTTCATTACAGTAGCTTGAAGTGGTGTTTTGTTTTCTTTCGCTAACGAGCTCATGAGATTTTCTGTTAAGTTTTGTGTTGTGAAGTTTCCAAGTTTTGGGTAAAAGATTTGATGGATTATGGAACAAGGAGTGGCAAGATCCAAAGCTTGGGGATGCCCATGGCACCCCAAGATAATCTAAGGACACCTAAAAGCCAAATCTTGGGGATGCCCCGGAAGGCATCCCCTCTTTCGTCTACTTCCATCGGTAACTTTACTTGGAGCTATATTTTTATTCACCACATGATATGTGTTTCTGCTTGGAGTGTCTTGTATTATTTGAGTCTTTGCTTTTTAGTTTACCACAATCATCCTTGCTGTACACACCTTTTTAGGGAGACACACATGAATCGGAAATTGTTAAAATACTCTATGTGCTTCACTTATATCTTTTGAGCTATATAGTTTTTTCTCTAGTGCTTCACTTATATCTTTTAGAGCACAGCGGTAGACTTGTTTTATAGAAATTATTGATCTCTCATGCTTCACTTATATTATTTTGTGAGTCTGGAAATAGCATGGAAATTTTCTTTAATTATAACATCATGAGAAAATTTGATACTAGATAATTGTTTTGAGATATAAATGTGGTAATATCATAGTTGTGCTAGTTGAGTAATTGTGGAATTGAAAAATACTTGTGTTGGAGTTTGTGATTCCCGTAGCATGCACGTATGGTGAACCGTTATGTAACGAAGTCGGAACATGAGGTATTTGTTGACTGTCCTCCTTTGTGTGGCGGTCGGGATCGCGCGATGGTTAACTCCTACCAACCCTTCCCCTAGGAGCATGCGTAGTAGTACTTTGCTTTGAGGGCCAATAAATTTTTGCAATAAGTAGATGACTTCTTTATGACTAATGTGAGTCCATGGATATACGCACACTTACCTTTCCGTAATTTTCTAGCCTCTTCGGTACCGTGCATTGCCCTTTCTCACCTTGAGAGTTGGCGCAAACTTCGCCGGTGCATCCAAACCCCGTTATATGATACGCTCTATCACACATAAACCTCCTTATATCCTCCTCAAAACAGCCACCATACCTACCTATTATGGCATTTCCATAGCCATTTCGAGATATATTGCCATGCAACTTTCCATCGTTTCGTTTATCATGACACGCTCCATCATTGTCATATTGCTTTGCATGATCATGTAGTGGACATTGTATTTGTGGCAAAAGTCACCATTCATAATTCTTTCATACATTTCACTCTTGATTCATTGCATATCCCGGTACACCGCCGGAGGCATTGTCCCAAGTGAGGAAAGGATGATGGAGACTATGATCCCCCACAAGTCGGGATGAGACTCCGGACTAAATAAATTTAAAAAAAGAGGCCATAAAAAAAGAGAAAAGGCCCAAATAAAAAAATGAGAGAAAAAGAGAGAAGGGATAATGTTACTAACCTTTTACCACACTTGTGCTTCAAAGTAGCACCATGATCTTCATGATAGAGAGTCTCTCATTTTTTCACTTTCATATACTAGTGGGTAATTTTATTATAGAACTTGGCTTGTATATTCCAATGATGGGCTTCCACAAAATGCCCGAGGTCTTCGTGAGCAAGCAAGTTGGATGCACCCCCACTTAGTTTATTTTGTTTGAGCTTTCATACACTTATAGCTCTAGTGCATCCATTGCATGGCAATCCCTACTCCTTGCATTGACATCAATTGATGGGCATCTCCATAGCCCATTGATTAGCCTCGTTGATGAGAGACTTTCTCCTCTTTTTTTGTCTTCCCACATAACCCCTACCATTAAACCTTATTCCACCATAGTTCTATATCCATGGCTTGCGCTCATGTATTGTGTAAGAGTTGAAAAGGCTGAAGCGCGTTAAAAAGTATGAACCAATTGCTTGGCTAAAAACGGGGTTGTACATGATATGAATATTTTGTGTGGGGAAGATGGAGCATAGCCAGACTATATGATTTTGTAGGGATAACTTGCTTTGGCTATGTTATTTTGATAAGACATAATTGCTTGGTTAGCATGCTTGAAGTATTATTGTTTTTATGTCAACATTAAACTTTTATCTTGAATCATATTAAATCTGAACATTCGTGCCACAATAAGAAGAATTACATTGAAAATATGCTAAGTAGCACTCCACATCAAAAATTCTATTTTTATCATTTACCTACTCGAGGACGAGCAGGAATTAAGCTTGGGGATGGTTGATACGTCTCCAACGTATCTATAATTTTTTATTGTTCCATGCTACATTATATTCTGTTTTGGACATTATTGGGATTTATTATATACTTTTATATTATTTTTGGGACTAACCTATTAACCGGAGGCCCAGCCCAGAATTGTTGTTTTTTGTCCGTTTCAGTGTTTTGCAGAAAAAGAATATCAAACGGAGTCCAAATGGAATGAAACCTTCGGGAACGTGATTTTCGGAATGAACGTGATCCAGAGGACTTGGAGTCTACGCAAAGCAACGAACGAGGAAGGCACGAGGTAGGGGGCGCGCCTACCCCCCCCCCCCTCCCAGGCGCGCCCTCCACCCTCGTGGGCCCCTCGTTGCTCCACCGACGTACTTCTTCCTCCTATATATACCTATGTACCCCCAAACTACCAGATACGCAGCCAAAACCCTATTTCCATCGCTGCAACTTTTTGTACCCGTGGGATCCCATCTTGGGACCTTTTCCGGCGCTCCGTCGGAGGGGGCATTGATCACAGAGGGCCTCTACATCATCTCCAAGGCCTCTCCGATAAAGTGTGAGTAGTTTACGTCAGACCTTCGGGTCCATAGTTATTAGCTAGATGGCTTCTTCTCTCTTTTTGGATCTCAATACAATTTTCTCCCGCTCTCTTGTGGAGATCTATTCGATGTAATCTTCTTTTGCGGTGTGTTTGTCAAGATCCGATGAATTGTTGGTTTATGATCAAGATTATCTATGAACAATATTTGAATCTCCTCTGAATTCTTTTATGTATGATTGGTTATCTTTGCAAGTCTCTTCGAATTATCAGTTTGGTTTGGCCTACTAGATTGATCTTTCTTGCAATGGGAGAAGTGCTTAGCTTTGGGTTCAATCTTGCGGTGTCCTTTCCCGGTGTGATGAGGGGTAGCAAAGCGCGTATTGTATTGTTGCCATCGAGGATAAAAGATGGGGTTTATATCATATTGCATGAGTTTATCCCTCTACATCATGTCATCTTTCTTAATACGTTACTCTGTTCTTCATGAACTTAATACTATAGATGGATGCTGGATAGCGGTTGATGTGTGGAGTAATAGTAGTAGATGCAGACAGGAGTCAGTCTACTTGTCTCGGACGTGATGCATATATACATGATCATACCTAGATATTCTCATAACTATGCTCAATTCTATCAATTGCTCGACAGTAATTTGTTTACCCATCGCAAATACTTATGCTATCTTGAGAGAAGCCACTAGTGAAACCTATGGCCCCGGGTCTATTTTCCATCATATTAATCTTCCAACACTTAGCTATTTTTATTTCCTTCTATTTTACTTTGCATCTTTATCATAAAAATACCAAAAATATTATCCTATCATCTCTATCAGATCTCACTCTCGTAAGTGACCGTGAAGGGATTGACAACCCCTTTATCGTGTTGGTTGCGAGATTCTTGTTTGTTTGTGTAGGTGCGAGGGACTCGTGCGTGGCCTCCTACTGGATTGATACCTTGGTTCTCAAAAACTGAGGGAAATACTTACGCTACTTTGCTACATCACCCTTTCCTCTTCAAGGGAAAACCAACATAGTGCTCAAGAGGTGGCACTTGCGAACCATGCCTCATGAGCAAGATGACTAAGACTCCGTTCTCCGGAACAATGGAACGAGCAATAGACTTGTTGGAAATAAAACATACTGATGTATGCGGTCCGATGAGTGTTTAGGCTCGCGGTGGGTATCATTATTTTCTAACCTTCACAGATGATTTGAGCAGACATGGGTATATCTACACTATTACAGGATGCTGCTAACGCGACACTACGATCAGAGACCCTTCGAGAAACTGTGTGCGATGCAATAATCGCAAACGGTGCTGTATGAAAACCGTCAAAAATGTATACAACATTTGCGATGGAGGATGCATCAAACATGGTTCAGATTTTAGTTGCGTGTGCGATGAAGGGCATACAGTTCAGTTCAATTAACTGTTTGCGGTGAGGATCAACAAAAGAAACGGGCAGCCAGATGAAGGCGTGTGCGATACACAGCATACGGTTCACTCGGATGAACTGTTTGTGATTAGGCAACAGAAAAGAAACGGGCAGCCAAATGAAGGTGTGTGCGATATACAGCATACGGTTCACTCGAATGAACTGTTTGTGATTAGGCAGCACAAAAGAAATGGTTAGCCAGATCAAGGTTTGTACGATATACAGCATGCGGTTCACTCGGATGAACTGTTTGCGTTGACATAAGAGAACAGAAATGGTTCAACTTAACAAGACGTGTGTGTTGTGTGATGGGATTGCATGCGGTTCACTCGGTCGTTGTCGTCACTTTGTGACCTCTGTGGCAACTGTTCGCTCCCCAGGCGCCTCTTCGTGTACCATGGCAACCATCCACCGACTCTTCGCCTTTCCCTCTCGATTTGGAACTGCTGCCGTATGCTAGCTCTTCCTCCCTCCTCCATTTGCCTTCACCCTTCCTTCTGCCATTGTTTGATCGTCTTCTCCATGGAGGGAACAAGCCGGAAACGACTCCGTTATTCTTTCCCCGATCTGAATGATGACGAGGTGGAGGAACTCATTGATCGGTGCAACGTCATCACCTCGGCGAGCATGGAAAGTTCGTTCAAGACCATTCTCGACTCAACTAATAAAATCATCACAAGGAACCCAAGGGTCCAGGAGCGGTTTGATCTCCCCTATCTTCTTTGCCGTGACCCTGCTGACTGGTGCGGGGACGAGGGAAGCCTCGCCTTGTGTAAGTTGATGCACCTTGATAATGATACGTATGATGTTAAGATGCCATCGCTTGAGGGCAAGGCTTGGGCAAGCACAAATGGAGATTGGGTTTTTTATATTGGGTACAACTGCGACTGGGAACTTGTGAATGTGTACACTCGTCACCGGGTTCCACTTCGAAAAATCTTAGACGGCCGCCCAGAGGTTGAGTACACCGGTATTCTACGTGAGTTCAAATACGATCATGCTGACTGTCGTCTACGGAAGATAGCAATTTGTCGAGTTCCCAGCCGCTCTTGGGGTTATAGGAATGCTTATGTTGTCGCTATCTTCGACAAGCTTGCTGCTGTCCATCAAGGTTCCACTCGATGGATATTGCTCAAAAATCAGTTTCTATACACAGATGAGTACTGTGATGCAATTCAATACGAGGGTCTTGTGTTTGCTGCCACCACACGTGACACTGTTTTTGCATGGAATCCTCATGATTTCGGTACGTTTGTCTTCCACCGTAATTATATTTTTTTCACCCACATGCATGCGGGTTAGCTAGTTTCCCTTTACTAATTAACCTTCTTGTGTTTCCAAGGTCATGTGAACATTCCACCACCTATACTTGAAAATTTTATTCACGAGCATGAGGACGAGCAGGACCCATATACTCAGTGGCGCCTCGCAACTTATTCCGATGGATCACCTCTTCTTGTCTGTATACAGGGCACTACTGATGTTACTAAGGAAGCAGGTGTTGTCTCGTATGGTCGCACTCTACGGACCTATTCCAACATACGTTGCAGGGTATTCGGGATGGATACTAGTGTACTAGCGCCAACACCTTCTCCCTGGTTCAGTATTGAAAGTCTTGGAGGAAACTCGCTCTTCCTTGGACAAAACTATCCAATGATGGTGGAAGGCGATCCAGCTGTTGTTGACACAATGTCACTACCATTTATGAGAAGCAACTGTCTCTATACCTCGGACATTACTATGCTTCCCTACCATCCCAATATGGGTCCTGACATAGGCCGCTTCAGCCTCAATGATCAGTCCTGCATTGGTCTCGAGATTGACAGTAGTTGGCCCTTCCCAGAGAATCACTTCTTGTTCAAAGCAAGAGTTTCCAATGCCGACGAGTGGTTGAGCTAAAGTTCATTTCATTGCTTTGTTATTTGTTGCGTGAGAAAAACTTTACTAGAATGTTTTGTTGGAAATGATCTATAATCCAACGTGTATCCTCGTTGTCGTTGTGGGTTGATGACTTGTTGTATGTAATCAATGGTACATTTGCATATGCGTCCATGAACTCACGCCTGCTAGTGGTGTCCATATGAACAGTGCTACTGATTTTAGTTGCAAAAGTTAGATAGTGCAGATCTTAGCCAATTGTTTGTACGTGGTTGCACACGGGTCATGCAAAACAACCGTTTGCGTTGAAGGGATGCAGAAATCCTGCTCGGCACATTTTCCCTTGGCTTCCTGGGGAAGCTGTCGGTTTGCATACGGGTGTTTTAACTAAAACGTTTGCGATGAGGATTTTATATTTAAAAACCGTTGACGTTTTTTTCAAAATAAAATCATTTGATAAGTCTGTACATTAAGAGAGAAAAATGCAAGTTCGTTCAAACCATATCTTTCATTCAGTCACACTATGAATTTATATTCATGTGATCGAGAATTCGATATACAGTAATAAACCTCAAAAAAACTATTTCCAGCGGCGGCGGAGGCAGCATGCCGCGCCGTCGTTGTCGTTGTCGTCCTCCGGGACTCCGTTGTTGAAGTCTTCAAGGCAGCACAAAATGTTCTTCACTTGTAAATCAAGCATCATGTCGTCGCGCGATTGACAGGAGGGGCGCGGGAGGACGGCAACTGGCGCTGCTGAGAGGTAGCGGTCGACCGCAGCGCCCCATGTTGCTGAGGGGGGGGGGGCGCGGCGGGTGTAGCCAAACGTACGGGGACCGGCGCTGCGATGGGTGGAGGGGCGCGCACAGGCGCGGCGGGTGCAGCCAAACGCATGGGGGCCGGCGCCACGGTGGGTGGAGGGGCGCGCACGGGCACGGGCACATGCACTGGCACTGGCATGTACACGATCTCGCGCGGGAACGAGGAGACCTCGCTGATGCTTGTGGCTTCCAGCTCTGCGATAGTGCTCGGCGACCAGCCCATCAATGCTACAGGGATGGTCGCTGGTGCGGGCGCGGGGATGGGAGCTGGGACAGGAGCGGGGGCAGCAACCACTGCGGCCAGCTCGTTCTGGGCCATGTCCATGAGGCCCCATTCATCCTTATTCTATCTCCTCCGGCTCGCAGTTGACTTCACCAAACTTGAAGACTAGTGGCAGATGATCATTTTACACCATGGCGATGGAGGTCTGCGGGGGGGGGGGGGAGGGGAATGGGAGGCGAACAGTAAGGTGATACGTCTCCAACGTATCTATAATTTATGAAGCATTCATGCTATTTTATTATCTGTTTTGAATAATTATGGGATTTATTATACACTTTTATATTACTTTTGGGACTAACCTATTAACCGGAGGCCCAGCCCATATTGCTATTTTATTGCCTGTTTCAGTATTTCAAAGAAAAGGAATATCAAACAGAGTCCAAACGGAATGAAACCTTCGGCAGCGTGATTTTTTGGAAGAATATGATCCTGGAGACTTGGAGTTCACGTCAGAAGATCCTCGAGGCAGCCACGAGATAGGAGGGCGCCCCCCTGTAGGGCGCGCCCCCCTGCCTCGTGGGCCCCTCGAGCACCTCCCGACCGACTTCTTTCACCTATATAAGCCTACGTACCCAAAAAACATCGAATATGAAGATAGATCGGGAGTTCCGCCGCAAGCCTCAGAGCCACCAAAACCTCTCGAGAGCTGTTCGGCACCTGCGGAGGGGGAATCCATCACCGGTGGCCATCTTCATCATCCCGGCGCTCTCCATGACGAGGAGGGAGTAGTTCACCCTCGGGGCTGAGGCTATGTACCAGTATCCACTACAAAAAAATACACTTCTGTGATGATACGTGTTTGTCACAGTAGGTCACGTTTTCTATCATGCATGTACATCCATGACAAATTTATGATGTAATCAAGATAGTCATACATGTCTTTGTCGAGAGGTGTTCCATGACATTACCAAAATTATCATCACGGAAGTGTCCACTTCCATGACGATAAATCGCGCGATACAGAAGTGCTTTCGTCAAGGGTGACCGACACGTGGCATCCACCGTAACAGAACGCTGTTAAGCTATCGGGTCGGGTTTTGGATCCAATAACCCGTTAACAGCCCCGAACAATGGGGATTTTCCACGTGTAAAATCATCATTGGCTGGAGGAAACACGTGTCGGCTCATCGTTGGGACAGATGTCATCTACTCATTGGACGGAAGGCGCCTATGATACGTCGACCGTGGCACGGCCCAACAGAGGCCCATTCTTGTGAAAAGGCCGCCCGGTAAAAATTAGCGAGCCAGCCCATATAAGGCCTACTTGTGTCAGTCCATTTAGCCCACGGCCCATACGAGATGTGCCAATTCGCCCGTCAACGGCCCGTTAAAGATTTGACAACATTGCAGCCCATCGCCGATTCGAGCCCGTTAATAGCCCGCTATATATTTGGGCTCGAGATCGCCCGATGAGATTTCGCTCGTTAACGACCCATTTAATGGATGGGCCAATTTTCAGGATGTACATCTTTCGGCCTTTTAGCGACCCATTTAAATGTTGGGCTAGTTTACGGCCCGGTGTGTCTTTCAGCCTGTTGACGGCCCATAAATCTGATGGGCCATTTGTTGTCGGACCTGAGTTTCGGCCTTTTAGCGGCCCATTTAAGTGTTGGGCCAATTTTTGGCCCGGTGTCACTTTCAGCCTGTTGACGGCCCATAAATCAGTTGGGCCATTTGTAGTCGGACCTGAGTTTTGGCCTTTTAGCGACCCATTTAAGTGTTGGGCCAATTCCCGACCCTGTGTGCCTTTCGGCCTGTTAACGGACCATAAATGAGTTGGGCCATTTGTAGTCGGACCTTAGTTTTGGCCTTTTAACGGCCCATGCCCTTCATGGTCCAATACCAGCCGGTTTCTCTTCGCTCTGCTAAAGGCCCACAACACGCTTGGGCCATTTACAATACGACGACTTTTGGCCTCTTAGCAGCCCATGGTCTTCATGGTTCAAGACAAAGCTCTTTGTCTCTTTCGGCCTGCTAAAGGCCTACAGTATAGTTGGGCCATATTTAGCCCAAACTTAGTAACGGCCTGTTAACGGCCCGTGAAATAAACTGGGGCCACCTGTTGCCCGCTTCGATGTCGGCCTGTTAACGACCCGGGAGGTAAGAGGGCCGACCATTAACTTCCGGCCTAGTAAGACCATTAACTTAATGGGCCCACTAAATTTCGTACATGTCTTTAGGCCAAATTAGATAATTTGAGCCCATTACGAAGAGCATTTATGCACAGGATCAAAACCGATCACGCAAAGGTACGGCATACAGGGAATAACGTTGCACATCCAGCATATACTACAGGAAATTACATCCACTGGGCAATCAAAGATTGATGCCAGTGCAAATAAATGAGCATAACCTAACCATCTACAACGTAACAATCTGCAACCTCAGCACAGATGACGCCCATAAGCATGTGGGCAAGTTCTTTCGCTTTGCTACATCGTCTCGAAAACATTGATCGCTTGTTGTGTCGCATGCGACTCGCACCTCCGATTCATCCACCATTTCCATCATTGCTTCATCCATTAATTGGTTCACAAACATATATTTATTCCGTTGCATTCGAGGCAGAGGATACTGAACAGATTCAGATGGCGATTTTGGCAGGCTTGTATTATTGATAGTGGAGAGTGTCTCGACCACTGCATCATAACATAAACTGGAAAGAAACAATGGGGTTGCCTTGCTGTTTTCAGAGTTTGTCTTTTTATCTTCAGCAGCCTGCACAAAATTAACACACTAGCATTGCTATCATTGGCCAAGTCAGATAATAGGACAACAACATTGACACAACGAACGTTTGGGCAACTAGCCTACACCAAATTAACACAATATGGCACAGCTATCATCAGCCAGGTAAGGTAGTACGAAAGCAACATTGACAAAATGAATGAATGGGCAACCACAAAAGAAGTACAATTCAGTAATGTGCGTGATATGAGATAGTACATTCATGCAGCACAGTATGCAAAACTACCAGGCAGTTTTCCTTACAAAAATCAACATTGGCGCCTTTAACATTTTGCTACAACTAATTTTAGATCAGATAAAGGTTAGATTCACGCCGATTAACAAAATACATGTTGATGTAAAAATAGTGATATACAACAGTACTTACATCAGCATTGGAGCACAGAGAATTCCCGCAAGATATTTTCCTTGAATACGATCCCAATGTAGGAAGTCTTCTATCGTTTAACCTTATTTTCTAAAACAGAGATGCGTAAGAAACATGTAGAAAATATGATCAGAATGCTATAAAATTTCATGATGCGAGGATACGCACACGCTTCTTAGAATGGAGTTGACATTCTTTTGCTGGACTGGAGCGGACTAGTTCTTTGGCCACTGGAATCTGCTTATTATCAGTGGGACTTGGGTTTCTCTGTGCTGGAGCAGTATCTATGAAAAATGGAGTTGGTTTATTATCTCCTGGTGTTTGGATCTTTTGCAAATACCTGGTTTGTAACCCTTCAGACTCTAACATAGCCGTCTTCCCCTTGCATGCCTTATATAGAAGAATGGTGATTCAGTTATAAAACATGCTACAGCAGAGATGGAATAGGTACTGAAGAATAGAAAGGTGTGACATATTGACATGTATTCCCTCCATCCGGAAATAAATGGACGGGTCTAGGCATATTTCAGTTCTAGATACATCCAGTTTTATCCATTTTTGAGACATTTAATCCGGACGGAGGGAGTATGATGTAAGATCTAGGGATACGACAGGACAACACAGTAAATAAAACACTGTAAACCCCACTGCAGAAAAAAAGTATTCAAACCCACTGATATGAGATTGTACACTCATGCAACTTAGGATGCAAAACTACCAGGCAGTTTTCCTTACAAAAATCAACATTGTGGCCTTTAATCATACATTTTGCTACAACTAAATTTAGATCAGATAAAGGTTGGATTCACGCCGATTAACAAAATACATGCTGATGTAAAAATATAGTGATATACAACAGGTACTTACATCTACATTGGAGCACACAGAATTCCTGCAAGAATCTTTCCTCATAAACGATACCATTGCAGAAATTCTTCTATCTGTTAAGCTTATTTTCTAAAAGAGAGATTGGTAAGAAACATGTAGAAAATATGATCAGCATGCTATAAAATTTCATGATGCAAGGATACGCACACGCTTCTTAGAATTGAGTTGACATATTTTTGCTGGACTGGAGCGGACTAGTCCTTGGGCCACTGGAATCTGCTTATTATCAGTAGGAGTTGGGTTTCTCTGTGCTGGAGCAGTATCTATAAAAACTGGAGTTGGTTTATTATCTCCTGGAGTTTGGATCTTTTGCAAGGGCCTTATTTGTAACCCTTCAGATTCTAACATAGTCGTCTTCCCCTTGCATGCCTTGTATAGAAGAATGGTGCTTTAATTATAAAACATGCGACAGCAGAGAGATGGAATTGGTACTGAAGAATAGAAAGGAATGACATATTGACATGTATTCCCTCCATCCGGAAAAAAAAATGGATGGGTCTAGGTGTATTTCAGTTCTAGATACATCCTTTTTTATCCATTTCGGCAACATGTAATCCGGACGGAGGGAGTATGGTGTAAGAGCTAGGGATACGACAGGACAACACAACAAAAAAACTAGTTGAATGTAAAACTATATGCTAGCGGAATACGTACAGAAATAACTAAGGCAACATACACGTGTATGATTGGGAAAATAAGATGACATTGCAACAGAGCACTAGAACAACACTTCAATGTAAAAAAACATGGTATGGCAGACAGATGAAGTCCATACTGATGAATAACAATGCATAGGATATTCAGAAGCATGATATCCAAATTAAGCAGATGGCATTGCGATAGAGTAGAATGACAGTACTTGAATTTGAAAACATGTTATCATGAATGGAATAGGTACTGAAAAACAGGAAGGCATGACATATTTACATGCATGATCAGCATGCTAAGCACATGGCATTGCAACAGAGTAGATACACTCCAGGACATTATATGCATGTTGTACCCATATCACAGGCCAAGTTAGAGAAAGGACCTTGTGGGGTGAAGAGGATTCATCATCTTTCTGCAAGTCTTCTGAAGAACTGCCTTTACATGTTCCATCATACTGGGTATCATTGACATCAAGTTTATTGGCCTTTACATTGCTCCGTGAGGTTCTTGTGGATATATTAGTGTGTGCAATTATATTTGACATGCATGGAAGACAACTAGTAGTTAGATTTATGTAAATGAGTGCCTGTAGGAGACGACATAAATAGTAGGACTAGGGTTAACTAGCAGCAACAGGTCTCATAAACTAAAGGAGAACAACAAATGAAAGCTACAGAATATGTATCGTTTGTACTCGAGATTAACTAGATGGCACACAAAAGTATTAAAGAACAACATAGGTAATACTAGAAGTGGTATAATACTATAATCACCAGCCTGTGGGATAGCATTGGCTGATGGATGATAACTATGGAACACCGTTACCTAAAGAACAAGTATCTTAACTGAACTATGGAACAGCGTGAACTAAACAAGACCCGTAAGAGATCAGCATGAATATACAATGAAATGTGATGATCTATTTTCCGTGCTTAGATGAATAACAAAGCCATAAATGTTGCACACAAGTAAGATGAGGGTACAACCTATCTGGCTGCCATCCATAGGAGTGAGGATCATGTGTTGACTTGTCGATGGTCATGCAGTTGTTATGGCTGTCCATGTCGGGCACGCGCATTTGATGCAGGGAACTGTTGAGTGGGGACTGTAGCTCCCTTCTGGTGTATGCTTCCCTTCTTGGAGCAGCTGCGGTGAGTCGGAAGACGGTGTGTCTGAAGATGCAGATAATGCATAATGTTAAGAACGACATATCTCTTTGATCCGAAGAAATACACTAAGAGATCAACAGCAAGGTACGAGAGTGGTCACACGTCTATTGACTGAAGACTAAATTGGGGTCACACGATTTTATTTTATTTTGGTATTGTCCGATCACGCCGGATGGCTTGATGGTCGCCTTGTGCCTCCCACCGACATGTTCGAATCTTCCCAAGAGCCGGCGACCAATGGCGAGCAGCCTGCCTCCGCCGTCCGTGGCCCGGCAAAACCCCGCCCCGCCCCCCCGCCTTTGTCGTGGTTGCGCCGCCCCCGGGCCAATCCACAAAGACTCCCCGTCATCCAGATCCGGCGGCGGCAGTACCTTCAACCCACGCAACTCTAAAAGATAGCCATCTAAGCGCTGCTTCCGCGGTGAACTTGTGGCCCTACACCCTTACGTTAGACACCAGCCAACCGGCAGCATAGGAGCTCTGCCGCCTCGAGGGGTGCTGCTTCCCATTGGGAATCGATTGGCCCAGAATAAAAATTCAGACAACTGATGCCTAAATAAAGTGATTTCAGATGAGGGTGCGACCTATCTGGCGGCATGGTGAAGTAGGCAGGTCCAGCTGCCGAGTCGGTGAGGCCGGCGCGGTTGCGGTGGCGACCGGCGACAGGGAAAGAGCGATGTCACCACGGTCGACGGCTATGCGGAAGCAGCGCCAGGAATCTGGACGGATCCGAAGTTGGAGCCGCTCCGGCGCCGTGAACAACGGCGGGGGTGAATCGGCTCAGGTACGGTTCATGCGGCCGTCGTCGAGGCAGCACCAGCAGCACGGAGTAAGAGGCACATGGCCCAGTGCATGACGGCAATTGGACAGCGTCTCCGGCATTAGGGAGGAGGGCGGCTGTGAAATTGGTGCGGTGGGGGCGCCATGGAGGTGGGGCTGAGGTTTCACGGCTCGAGAGAAGGGAGCTTCCCGGGGAGAAGGTGATTTGGCGCCCACGAGGTATGAATGGGGGCGGGCGGGTGGGAATTGGGAGGGGAGTGGAACCATGTCTTACGGATGCATTTGTCTGAAACTTGAGGGGGAGTTACAGTTCTACCCTTGCCTATAGGCTTCTTGGCTTGGGTCTGTGTACTCAGGGTCGGGGATAGTAGAGTAACTTTGCTTCTCCCCAAATAGTGGGCGGGAGCGATTTCGGGCGAGGAGGGCGTGTTTTGAACTATAGTGGGCACGAGCGACTTTGGGCGAGGAGAGCGTGTTTTGAAATAGTGGGCGCGAGCTATTTCGAGCGAGGAGAGCATGTTTTGCCGACCATGGTTTATGAATTATTCGGCACATGTCATTTCGGCCGAGGAGAAGGAGCGCTTGGATGAAGTTACGAACCTACCCTCGATGTACAATGGGCCAATTGATGCGTGTCCCACATAGGACAGTAATTTCGCGTCTCCCATTTATTTCCTCGGGCGAATTCCACTGAGCTGAAAGGATGTTTAACGGTTCGTTCAAATTTTGGGAGAACGAGCATCCACGTCTACCTTACCAAGTCGATTCGAATCAAATTTTGAAATATTAGCTTGCCACTTCTTTTCTAGATGGAGAGATGATGCTCGGGAGTAATGTGTTTTTACATGCTCGTTGCTAGCGATTTACTATATGACAAATAGTTGACCCACTCAAAAACGCGAATCAAACCCAAAATGAAATATCTCGATTCAATGAACTAGCTCGTTCAATAGGTCAAAATAGTGAACTAAATCCAAAATTGAACAGCTCAATCGAGTAGCATGTTGCACAGTGTTATAGTAGTCCATGAGCATGTTGAAAGTAGAATTTATGAACTTGTTTGATATACGCATATATCCGCTCATGTGTGGATTGCAGACAACATGTTCTCCAATTTAAATATTTGAATGCAAGTTTATATCGAAACATGGTTTATATCAGTCTTTGATGCATAAAACGCGACCTCCCCCTCTCCTGGACTCCTGTTCTCTCTCTCTCTCTCTCTCTCTCTCACTCTCTCGCCGACAATCTTCAATTCTGTCGCACGCATCCGACACAAAAACCTTGTTGGTCCCTCTCTCTCTCTCTCTCTCTCTCTCTCTTTGTGTGTGTGGGGGGAGGTCTTTCTAGTTCGCATTCATATATACACCATCTATAGGTCTCTCTCGCACACTATGTATGATACTCTAGCTAGTCCAAGCTAGATATCTTGGGTGCACTCATCGTACGCACACAAATTTGGCTCTTTTCCCGTAACTCTCTCACGCACCACTATGTCGTCTCGGAGCTCTTCCCCCCCTCTATCTAACTCTCCATCCACCTGGGTCACACATACACATGCATATCTCACTCGCACTCGATAGGCCCATCTAAAACTCTATCTCTCTCCCTCGTTCTCTCCATCTCACACACACACACAATCTCATGCCCAGCTAGCCAAGTATGATGGTCTCTCACTCAATTGTAGGCACACGCAGTCCCCCCTATATGTATATGACTAGCTAATCTTAGTCTCCATCACAAACATGTGCATGGTCTATCTCGATTTCTCTCGGGCATCTTTCTATCGCAAGACGCACTCCTTGATCTCCCATCCATATAGTCCACTCACGATCTCGAGGGATCTCTATCACAAACACACCTCTCCCCCCCAGCGCCCATGCCATCCATGTGTCCCTCTCGACCTTTTTTCCATGTTGTCCAGACTCTATTGGACATGTGCTACTGTGGTTGTCTCTCTCCGTTGCAAACAATCACACACACTAGCTATCTTCGTGTATCTCTCGCCTCGCTTTTCCATCTCGGAGATGCATGCGTGATATGTTCGCATAAGAAACGAAAAACACACTCTCTCTCTAATTTATCGCTTGTTGTCACTTTCTCTGTAGCGACTGACCCAAAATCGGTCAAATCTACGTCTGCATACCATCCCAAGATCATCTTTGGTACTCACAAAGACATTGATAAAGTAATCAAAGTTCAATCACACCTGAATATCATTAAACGATTCTCATATAGAGTCTTTATTACAAGGAATAAATTCGCTCAAGGCCAACTCATGAGAAATAAACTACTAATGCGGAGCGTCGAAGATAAGCGAGTCCATCCGACTCAAAGGGCAATCGCTAAGCGCGAGCGTAGCCTCACTCCTGATCGGAATATATCTCTGCAACATAATACGTTGCAGCCATGTAGGTCAGCTTTTGGAATAAGCTGGCAAGTCATGAAGAATAACAATAATAAAGTTACTAACACTATATGCATTTTGGCTGTGGGACTCTAAGTTTCATCATTTTGCGAAAAGCAAATTTTATCCTACTACAGTGGACTTACTTGCAAATTACTACAATTGTTGGTAGTTATTGAGATGGTTCCGCCAACCAATATCTCGTTCCCAATTATTAAGTCATAAAACCCCTCAAATTAATTCATTAGTTTTTAGTGTTGAGATATCCGAATACTTCCAAGTTCCAGAGGCTCAAATGTCCGTAACCGGGGACACGGCTAATCGATTAGATCTTTAACTCGCAGAGGGTTGCGACTTTCCCGCAAGAATCATTCCTCCTTTAAATTCTTCACACTTCATGGTGTTTGAAGACGGACTAATGAAACAGGTCTTCCAAAGAGTTCTTCCGCCACCGCCGTACCCATCCAATCCTACCGTTCTTCTACTTCTCGTAGTACCGCCCAGCCAGCGTCACTACTAGGGTCAACCCAGCCAGAGCCCATAATGGCTTGCGGCTGCATGTAAGCTTCCGGTCATGGGGCATCCATCCTTCTCTTCGTGGCTGGGTGAAGCTTTCCGCAAGATGTCATGGCACTTCTCCATGCATCCCGCCACCACTGGTTTCTCCAGGTGCCGTCACAAATCCTCCACCCAAGAGTGATTTTCCAAGTCCATCTTGATCATTGTAGTTCATGGGGTTGTCATCATCATTGACTCTCACATCTTGCTTATGGATTTCACTCAACCCGTAACCCGCTCACGAGCATAGCAAAGTAACTACTACGTCCGGGGTCATGGTAACAAGGGATTGGTTCATCCTACCACATGATACTACTCAAGTTTAATGACTTCAAGTTTTCACTACTGCATGCATGGTGGAGTGGTGACAATTACTAATGCACAAAAACATAGGTATAGAAATAACATGATCAAAACTTGCCTTGCCGATGATCCTCGTAAGCTAAAGAGTCGAGTAGCAAGCTCAAGACTCGGAAACTCTACCGAGACAAACAATAACACAATAAGCACAAAGCAATAGGATCACACAACATAACAAAAGTAACATAACACAACAAAACAACCAAAACCAAATCAAAAAGGAAAACTCAAAGAAACCAACTCAAAGTTTTTCCTACTTCAAACAATAACTAAAACAAAATTTCCTTAATATAACCTAATCATGGTTTTAAGTTAACTTAACAGAAAAGGTTTCACTAAGCAACTAGGTGCAAAAAGAATTAATTAAAAGGCTATTATAAAACTCCTATTAGGCCTAATCAAATTTCTATTAAGAAAATTAAATTAAAACTTTTATTAATTATAAATAAAAGTTCATCTAATGGAGTGACAGAAACTAACCTAGAATAATCAATCACAAGTTAAAAATAAATTTATTTACTAATTAATTTAATAGGAAAACAGGAGCTAGCTAATTAATTAGGATTAATAGGATTCTGCTTAAAGCTAATTATTTATTAATCCTAAAATACCCAAGTTAATTTTTATGGTTTGGCAATGTCAAAATAAAGTTGGGACAAAAGAATCATGCAAAAATAATTTTTCTAACTCAAGTTATAGCAGATTTGCTATTCTGACTAAAACTAAATTAAAGCAATTTTAATTAATTTTAACATAGCTAAATATATATTCTACAGAAACAACATAAAATTTGCAATCCAACAGAAAAAGAATCATCTAAAAATAATAAACAGAATAAAATATATCAATTTTTCAAAACAGAAACTATTCTGCTAAAACAGAAAATCAAAATAAAAGAAAAAGGCCTAATGGGCCTAAACTGTGCACTAGGCGTTAAATAGTCTAAACGGGCCTAGTGGTTTTTAAATAAAACGGTCGGCTAAAATAAATAAACCTAACCTAATAAACCGAATGAACCGGCCGGTTCTTTTAATAAAATCATACCCCTTCGGGGTTCTAATCGTGGCCGTCCGTGTGAGATCAGACGGGGGAGGGTGTTCCCGGTGGCTTACCGGAGTCCGGCGACGGCGACGGCGGCGGCGAGAGTGCGTCGGGGCTTCCGGGCGTCGGGGAGCTCGAGGGAGTCATCGGGAGGATGCGGGGGAGGTCGGTGAGGGGTTTGGTGGGGTCGTTGGGGGTCGGGGTGGACTAGGGTGGCGACGGCGGCGACTTTGGCGGCGGTGTGAGCTCGGGTCTCCGGCGTGCTCGGGAGAGAGAGAGAGGGGGCTCCGGCGAGGCTAGGGGGGAATGGGGTGCGGAGGGGGTCGGCTTTTATAGCCAGGGCCTCGGGCGGCTTCGGGGGGTCGATCGGGGCGGATCGGAATCCGGATCCCGGGATCCGCGATCTCAGCGTCTTGGCGCGTGGGCGAGGGGAAGAAGATGGGGCGGGGCCCACGGGTCAGAGAGAGAAAGGGAGGTGGGGTTCGAGCGGGTGGCCGAGGCCAACGGGGTTCGGGTGCGGGGGTGAGCTGGGCCGGCTCGGCTCGGCTGGCCTGGCCAGGGCTGGGCTGGCTGGCCGGGCCAAGGGGGGGGGCGGCTGTTGGTTGGGCCTGGGTGGCCTAAGCTGGCGCCAGGGGTTTTTTTCTATTAAAATTTTATTTTTTAAAATAAAACAAAACAGAAATAAAATAATATCTATAAATATTTTATATAGGGTATATATATACCAAAATGATCAGGGGAATATTCCCTTTCATTTGAACATTTTTCCAAAGGCAAAATCCAAACTTTATAAAAATCCATTTTTTTTCAAATTCAAATAAGATTCAGATTTGAATCCAAATCTTTTGGCGATGTTTTCTTCTGATATTTTTGGAGTGTCATGTTTGCTCCTCTCATACTTTTGACAAGTATTTATCAGGCTTAGTTTTTGAAATGTTTCCCACTTGCCAAAGTTTGAAATTCAAATTCAAAACTCAAAATTCTCTGAAACTTCAAATGACATTCAAATTCAAACAGATGCATAGGATGCTTAGCTATAATTGTAAAACATTCCAAATAGGAAATTTGGGATGTTACAAACCTACCATTTTAAGATGAATCTCCCTCGAGATTCGGGTTGGCTAGCAAATAGGTGCGGGTGGTCTCAAGAAGGTCTTCTTGGCGTCCTGTGTGGCTTCTTCCTCGGTGTGGTGACTCCACAAGACCTTGCAAAATTTGATGACCTGCTGCGGGTGACTCGCTTGCAGTTTCGAGAATTCGGACGGGTTTCTCCTTGTAAGTCGATCACCGCTGTTGTATGGCCTCTAGGGCTTGTGTCTCTCAACGGAACATCGGCCATGTCGGCATGGCACTTCTTCAATCGAGAAACGTGGAAGACATCATGAACCCGGACAATCCTTCCGCAATTCCAACTTGTATGCAACTTCTCCACGACGCTCGAGGATTTTGTAGGGCCAATGAATCGGGTGCTAACTTTCCTTGACACCAAACCTCTTGATTCCACGAAGTGGAGACACACGAAGATATGCTCGGTCTCCCACTTCGTAAGTCACTTCCTTGCGCCATCGTCGGCATAACTCTTCCGTCTTGACTGTGCTATCTTGAGCCTGTCTCGAATCAGCTTGACTTTCTCTTCGAATCCTTGATAAGATCGGAACCGAAAAGTGATCGATCTCCAACACTATCCCACAAAGAATGGTGTTCGCACCTCCTTCCGTATAGAGCTTCGAAAGGGCCATCTTCAAACTGGATTGGTAAGCTGTTGTTGTATGAGAACTCTGCAGACGGCAAATTATCATCCCAGCTAGACCCATAGTCTAGCACACAAGCTCTCAACATGTCCTCCGAATCTGGTTGACTCTCTCGGTCTGTCCATCTGCTGCATGGATGAAAAGTGTCTTGAATTCCAGCCTCGCACCCAAAGTTTCATGCAACTGCTTCCAAAACTTTGAGGTAAACGCGCTCCTCTATATCGACACGATTTTCCTCGAACTCCATGCGGACATACGATCCTGGTCATGTATATCTTGGCCAACTTGGCACTGGTATAGGTAGTCTTCACGGAATGAAGTGAGCTACCTTGGTCAAACGATCAACCACTACCCAGATAGAATCATAACCTGAACGGGTCCCGGTAATCCGTGATGAAATCCATACCAAGTTTCTCCCATTTCCAATCGGGAATCGCAAAGGTTGAAGTAACCTGCTGGCTTCGATGTTCTCGCCTTTACACGTTGGCAAACATCGACATCGCTACGCACTCGCAATATCCTTCTTCATACCTGTCCACCAGAAACTTTGCTTCAAATCCAGGTACATCTTGGTGTTGCCGGGGTGAATCGAGTACGGTGAATCATGAGCCTCCTGAAGAATTAGCTTCCTGAGCTCGGGGTCATTGGGCACATAAATACGATCCTCGAACCATATAGTCCCTTGTTCATCCTTACGGAATCCTTTAGCTTTTCCTTCATCCATCTTTTGCTTAATTTCATCAATTTCCTTGTCCGACTTCTGGGCTTCACGAATCCTTTCGGTCAAAGTGGACTGAACTTCCAGAGTTGCAACAAATCCTTTCGGAACTATCTCCAGCCGGAGATCTCTGAGGTCATCGACTAACTCCTGGGGTAATCCTCCTGCTGTAAGAGTATTCACATAACTCTTACGGCTCAAAGCATCTGCTACAACATTAGCTTTACCGGGGTGGTAATGCAACCTCATGTCGTAGTCCTTTATCAACTCTAGCCATCTCCTCTGCCTGAGGTTCAATTCCTTCTGCGTGAAAATATATTTCAAGCTCTTGTGATCTATGTAGACATCACAACGGTTTCCGATGAGGAAATGTCTCTGTGTCTTGAGTGCATGCACTACACTGCTAACTCCAAATCATGCGTGGCATAATTCATCTCATGAGGTCAGAGCTGTCCGGAGGCATAAGCTACAACCTTACCTTCCTGCATCAATACTCCTCCGAGTCCTTGACGAGAAGCGCCACAATAAACCTGGAATTCCTTGTGTATGTCCGGCAAAATCAACACTGGGGCGGTGACCAACCGTTTCTTCAATTCCTGAAAACTGGCTTCACATTCCTCGGTCCAAACATACTTGGCTTCCTTCTTCAATAGCTCAGTCATGGGCTTGGCAATCTTCGAGAAGTTCTCAATAAACCTCCGATAATATCCCGCGAGTCCGAGAAAACTGCGGATCTCCTTGACTGAGGTGGGTGACTGCCAATCGGTGACTGATTCAACCTTGGCGGGATCAACTGCTATTCCTTCTCCTGAAATAACATGTCCGAGGAATCCAACTTCCTTCAACCAAAATTCACATTTGCTGAACTTGGCATACAACGATGTTCTCAAGTTTCTCGAACTAGACGCAAATGTTCCTTATGCTCTTCCTCGCTCTTGGAGAAAATCAATATATCATCGATGAATACCACGACAAACTTGTCCAGATATTCCATGAACACCTTGTTCATCAAATTCATGAAGTATGCAGGAGCATTAGTCAATCCAAATGACATGACGGTATACTCATATAAACCATACCTGGTAGTGAATGCTGTTTTGGGTATATCCTTTTCACGAATTTTCAATCGATGATACCCGATCAAGATCGATCTTAGAGAATACCTTGGCTCCAACGAGCTGATCAAACAAGTCATTGATCATCGGCAGAGGGTACTTGTTCTTGATGGTTACTTCGCTCAATGCACGATAATCCACAACCATCCTCAAGCTTCCATCCTTCTTCTCTACCAAAAGAACTAGGGCTCCCCAAGGTGATGAGCTTGGACTAATATATCCTTTCTCCAATAACTCATTTATTTGATCCTTGATCTCTTTCAACTCATTCGTGGCATCCGATAAGGTCTCTTGGATATTGGGGCTGTGCCGGCAATAACTCAATCAGAAATTCAATGTCCCGTCGGTGGCATTCTGGTAATTCCTCCGAAACACATCGGGAAATTCTTGCACCATCGGCACTTCCTCCTGAACAACTCCCGTGAGGGAATGCACTGATTCTTCATCCGGCTGTGCTGGCTACATACTTGATCCTCTTCGCCCGGGGTGGTGAGCAGAATAGACTTCTTGGGCACAGTCAATGTTCCTTCAAACTTTGACAACCAATCCATGCCTAGGATTACATCCAAGGTCTGAGTTTCCAACACTATGAGGTCCACGGAAATTTGTGGTTCCCGATGTTGAGGGTTGCAGGACAGCCTACACCGCCATCATTTCTCCTCTGCGGAACCGACGCCAAGGGGCTTCTAAGGGTTCTAGTCGCAACCGTGCATTTTTCCACAACTACCCTTGATATGAATGAATGCGTTGCACCGTAATCAAAGAGAACCAAAACTGAACGTGAATTCAATAAAACTTACCAACCACGATTGTTCGGTTGATCATAGATGTCCTCCACGTCGATGTGGTTCACCTGAGCACGAGGGAACGGATTGGGCTTCTTTGCTGAGCCTCCATTGCCATTTCCATTCCTCTGCTTGGCCTCCGGGCAGTCAGTGGCGTAGTGCCCTGTCTTCCGGCACTTGAAGCGGTGATGTGGCTCAGATCCTTCTGAGCCGGGCAGAACGGTGCTGATTGCCATTACCATTTCCATTGCCATTGCCATGGCCTGACTTGTTGTCCTGGCTGCGGTTGTTCCCATTTCCTCCATGGTTATGGCCTCCATGGTTATGATGGGTGTGCCTCCCGAGTATGGTGCATAGCGGGCTTCGCTGAGCTCCCGAGTTGTGCTTCCCTGGCTGTACTTCCGCTATGCTTTCTATCTGCTGCTACTTGCCTTCAAGAATGGTGGCCTTGTCTACCAGCTCCGGTAGTTGTTGAAAGTAGCCACAATAAGCTGCATGCTCAGTTCATCATTGAGTCCCTCAAGGAACTTCTCCCGCTTGGCGGCATCTGTGGCCACATCATCGGGGCATAGCGAGCGAGCTTGCTGATTCATCCACGATCGTGCCACAAGACGGTTCCCGGGCGCAAGTTGCGGAACTCACGCTTCTTCGCACTCATGGCTCCAGGTGAGACATGAACAGTCGGAAGGCTCGCTGGAATTGATCCCAAGTGACGGCACCAATGGGAAAGGTGGCGGTGTAATTCTCCCACCAAGAAGCTGCAGGTCCATCCAGTTGATGCGCTGCAAAGCGCACCTTCTCAAAGATCGGTGCATCCAACGGTGACTAGCTCTCTTCCGACTTTATGGAGCCAATCATCAGCCACAATCGCTCGGTGCTACTAGAGAACACTGGCGGATTCAACCTCGTAAATCGAGTCAAGTTGTCCACAATGGGTGGTGGCGGTGGCGGTGGATTGTTGGCGTTGTTGTTCGATTACGAATAAGGAGTTGCATCATGCATTCTGCTGCTGGAGCAGCTGGGTGAGCTCTGGGGAAACCAAAGGTCACGCCCTCGGAGGCATCTGGTGTTTTGGAGGGGATGAGAAAATTAGAATAGAACAATGGTCTATGAGGGATAACACTACCCATATGAATGCACAATCATAACACACCAATCATTTATTCATTCCACTCAAACATGGTTCAAACTCGATTACAAAAGTTCATGACTAATCGAAGGGAAAACATCGGCCTAACTGATCGACGAAAGTAAAAGATAACATGGTGGTCGACTAAAAAGTCTTCATCAGTGGCGCCTCCTCTTGGGGTTTCCTTCAGTGGTAATCCCTTCAAAATCCTGATCATTGCTCACGAGGGGTGCTTCATCTCCACTCGGGTAAAGGTCCTCTCCCAAGTCCATCTTTTCCTCTATCGCGGCAAGCTTCATCTTCAGGTCGACGACTATCTCCATGAAGTCCGTGATTTCTTCCTCATGGCCAAGGAAGTCTGCGCGTGCCTTCTCCTCCAGTTCCATTCGCGGAACAAAGCTTCCGTGTGTCTTCGAGTTACGGCGAGTCTGAATCTGCCGCTTCGAGAAGACACTCCAAGTCCTGGATGTACGAGAGAGTGGAATCGCCCTCAATGGTACGGATGATATCTCCATTCCTTGCCCCGCGAGAAACCATGGCGAGGTCCGAGGATCGAGCTCGCCCTGACTCCTCTCGGAGATGTCCAAGTGCTCGATAGATCGCCACGCCCCTTCCGATGATCCAGCTTGAACTCGTGAACTCAAAGTTGATAGGCTCCGTGTGTCCTCCAAAGGTTCTCCCAGGATATGCACCTCAATCTCAGAAGCGGGTGTCCGTCGGAAGTGCATTGGTTGGCTTCCCGTGATCGAGGGCAGAGCTATCTTCACTGCTTCACCATCCGACCAGCTTTCTTCGAAGGGCATCGCCTCATCGGGTGGCGTAACTCCGTAGCAAACTGGGTGAACTCGCGCCATCTAGAATGTTGCAAATGGGAGAAGAGTCGAATTTAACAGGGAGAATTATGGAATGAAAAGGATTCAAAGTAAATGGTCTCGCTTATGGCTTTCCGATCCTAGGGGTTACGATCCTACGGTCACCCCGTGCTCGATACCATCTCTGTAGTGACCTGACCCAAAATCGGTCAAATCTACGTATGCATACCATCCCAAGATCATGCTTTGGTACTCACAAAGACATTGATAAAGTAATCAAAGTTCAATCACACCTGAATATCATTAAACGATTCTCATATAGAGTCTTTATTACAAGGGAATAAATTCGCTCAAGGCCAACTCATGAGAAATAAACTACTAATGCATGGAAGCGTCAAGATAAGCGAGTCCATCCGACTCAAAGGGCAATCGCCAAGCGCGGAGCGTAGCCTCACCCCTGATCGAATATATCTCTACAACATAATACGTTGCAGCCATGTAGGTCAGCTTTTGGAATAAGCGGCAAGTCATGAAGAATAACAATAATAAAGTTACTAACACTATATGCATTTTGGCTGTGGGACTCTAAGTTTCATCATTTTAAAAGCAAATTTTATCCTACTACAGTGGACTTACTTGCAAATTACTACAATTGTTGGTAGTTATTGAGATGGTTCCGCCAACCAATATCTCGCTCCCAATTATTAAGTCATAAAACCCTCAAATTAATTCATTTGTTTTAGTGTTGAGATATCCGAATACTTCCAAGTTCCAGAGGCTCAAATGTCCGTGAATCGGGACACGGCTAATCGATTAGATCTTTAACTCTGCAGAGGGTTGCGACTTTCCCGCAAGAATCATTCCTCCTTTAAATTCTTCGCACTTCATGGTGTTTGAAGACGGACGAATGAAACAGGTCTTCCAAAGAGTTCTTCCGCCACCGCGGTACCCATCCAATCCTACCGTTCTTCTACTTCTCGTAGTACCGCCCAGCCAGCGTCACTACTAGGGTCAACCCAGCCAGAGCCCATAATGGCTTGCGGCTGCATGTAAGCTTCGGTCATGGGGCATCCATCCTTCTCTTCGTGGCTGGGTGAAGCTTTCGCAAGATGTCATGGCACTTCTCCATGCATCCCGCCACCACTGGTTTCTCCAGGTGCCCGTCAACCGCCCTCCACCCAAAGAGTGATTTTCCAAGTCCATCTTGATCATTGTAGTTCATGGGGTTGTCATCATCATTGACTCTCACATCTTGCTTATGGATTTCACTCAACCCAGAACCCGTCTACGAGCATAGCAAAGTAACTACTACGTCCCGGGGTCATGGTAACAAGGGGATTGGTTCATCCTACCACATGATACTACTCAAGTTTAATGACTTCAAGTTTTCACTACTGCATGCATGGTGGAGTGGTGACAATTACTAATGCACAAAAACATAGGTATAGAAATAACATGATCAAAACTTGCCTTGCTGATGATCCTCGTAAGCTAAAGAGTCGTAGTAGCAAGCTTTGCACTCCGGAAACTCTACCGAGACAAACAATAACACAATAAGCACAAAGCAATAGGATCACACAACATAACAAAAGTAACATAACACAACAAAACAACCAAAACCAAATCAAAAAGGAAAACTCAAAGAAACCAACTCAAAGTTTTTCCTACTTCAAACAATAACTAAAACAAAATTTCCTTAATATAACCTAATCATGGTTTTAAGTTAACTTAATGAAAAGGTTTCACTAGCAACTAGGTGCAAAAAGAATTAATTAAAAGGCTATTATAAAACTCCTATTAGGCCTAATCAAATTTCTATTAAGAAAATTAAATTAAAACTTTTATTAATTATAAATAAAAGTTCATCTAATGGAGTGACAGAAACTAACCTAGAATAATCAATCACAAGTTAAAAATAAATTTATTTACTAATTAATTTAATAGGAAAACAGAGCTAGCTAATTAATTAGGATTAATAGGATTCTGCTTAAAGCTAATTATTTAATAATCCTAAAATACCCAAGTTAATTTTTATGGTTTGGCAATGTCAAAATAAAGTTGGGACAAAAAGAATCATGCAAAAATAATTTTTCTAACTCAAGTTATAGCAGATTTGCTATTCTGACTAAAACTAAATTAAAGAAATTTTAATTAATTTTAACATAGCTAAATATATATTCTACAGAAACAACATAAAATTTGCAATCCAACAAAAAAATAATCATCTAAAAATAATAAACAGAATAAAAGATATCAATTTTTCAAAACAGAAACTATTCTGCTAAAACAGAAAATCAAAATAAAAGAAAAAGGCCTAATGGGCCTAAACTGTGCACTAGGCGTTAAATAGTCTAAACGGGCCTAGTGGTTTTTAACTAAAATGGCCGGCTAAAATAAATAAACCTAACCTAATAAACCGAATGAACCGGCCGGTTCTTTTAATAAATCATACTTTCTGGGGTTCTAATCGTGGTCGTCCGTGTGAGATCGGACGGGGAGGGTGTTCGGTGGCTTACCGGAGTCGGCGACGGCGACGGCGGCGCGAGAGTGCTTCGGGCTTCCAAGGCCGAGGAGCTCGAGGAGTCGGGAGGATGCGGGGAGGTCGGTGAGGGTTTGGTGGGGTCGTTGGGGGTCGGGTGGACTAGGGTGCGACGGCGGCGACTTTGGCGGCGGTGTGAGCTCGGGTCTCCAGCGTGCTCGGAGAGAGAGAGAGGGGCTCCATGAGGCTAGGGGGAATGGGGTACGGGGGTCGGCTTTTATAGCCAGGGCCTCGGGCGGCCGGGGTCGATCGGGCGGATCGAATCCGGATCCTTGGGATCTGGCGATCTCAGCGTCTTGGCGATCGTGGGCGAGGGGAAGAAGATGGGGCGGGCCCACGGGTCGAGAGAGAAAGGAGGTGGGTTCGAGCGGGTGGCCGAGGCCAACGGGTTGGTCTTGGGGTGAGTGGGCCTGCTCGGCTCGGCTCGGCTGGCTGGGATTGGGCGGCTGGGCCGGAGCCTGTGGTGGGTCTTGGCACTGGCTGGGCTGGGTGGCCTAATGGCGCCCGGGGTTTTTTCTATTAAAATTTTATTTTTTAAAAATAAAACAAAAACAGAAATAAAATAATATCTATAAATATTTTATATAGGGTATATATATACCAAAATGATCAGGGGAATATTCCCTTTCGTTTGAACATTTTTCCAAAGGCAAAATCCAAACTTTATAAAAATCCATTTTTTTTTCAAATTCAAATAAGATTCAGATTTGAATCCAAATCTTTTGGCAATGTTTTCTTCTGATATTTTTGGAGTGTCATGTTTGCTCCTCTCAAACTTTTGACAAGTATTTATCAGGCTTAGTTTTTGAAATGTTTCCCACTTGCCAAAGTTTGAAATTCAAATTCAAAACTCAAAATTCTCTGAAACTTCAAATGACATTCAAATTCAAACAGGATGCATAGGATGCTTAGCTATAATTGTAAAACATTCCAAATAGGAAATTTGGGATGTTACATTCTCTTTCACACACATACTCTTTTTGCACACTTACTCATTCTCCTTCACACACACTTGATATGTCTCGACTGAGGCACTCTCCTCCGTCCATAGCACATAGATTTATTGAAAAGTCAAACATCACAAAGTTTGACCATGTACGTGGAGAAAAAGAATTACATCTAGTACGGCAAACATATAACATTAGATTCACCATGAGATGTAGTTTTGTATGATGTATCTTTGGTATTCTAGATATAAATAACATTTGCGTAAACTTGATCAAAGTTTCCAAAGTTTGACTTCTAAAAAATTTACATGCACTGCATTATCGAGCGGATGGAATATCTCTTTCCCCCTCTCAGCTATCTGACACACCACTCAGCCTTATCGGGGCTCCTCAATCTCTCCCAAACTTGATTGGTCAGTTTGGTTCGTGACCTAACCCTCTTGCCTTGATGGCCGGTACTGCCTGGTGTGGACGTGAGATGTAAAATATTTCTGCCTGGCCAGGCTTGTGTGGTGTTGAAGCGTTTGGTTCATGCCTGGGCCAGGCAAAGCATCAACGTCCCATCAATCAATCCATGCATCAACTATTTAATGCTAATATCCATCCATGTTGCTGTTAGCCTCGAGGCCGCACGACCAGGAACAGCCAGGCGTTCGAAATCGGTCGCTTGGGCCAGGCTACTTGCAGTGTCTGGAGTTCAGCCAGGCTAATTAAAGTGCAAGGGAACCCAGCCCAGGCGGGCTTTCTTTTTCACAGGGTAGCAACCAAACAAGCGTGCATGAAATCCAGCCACAACCCCAGGCCACGCAAAAGATGCTCACGACGCAAGCCAAACTGGCCTTATATCTCCCTGGTTCACACATACACATGTCTCACTCGCGCTATACATATAGACCCATCCAACACTCTCCGTCCTTGTTCTCTCTCCATGTGACACGCACCCCCCTAAGTACCATAATCCCTCACTCCATCATAGTCTCTGTTTGGATCCGTGGGTTAGAGTTAGTTTGGGTTAGTTTGGAGTCAACTAACCCAAAAAGATCCAAACAGGAGGGTTAGTTTAGGTTAGATGCATCTAACCCATCCAAAAAAACTAACCCATCCAAGAGGTGCTTATTTGGGTTAGTTCTTCTCGGGACCACTAATAAACACTTTTTTCTCTCGCTCTCCCCACAGCAGATCCCTCCCCACTTCCATGAAGCTTCTCGTCCTCTCCCTCCCTCCCTCTCGCACCGCCCGTGAAGGTGCCTCGCCGTATCCGCGCTCCATCTAACCCTGCCATCAAACACCTCTTTACTTAGAGTTAGTTAAGGGTTAGTTCAGGGTTAGAATCTAACTCTAACCTCTAACTGAGTTAGAGTATCCAAATAGGGCCATAGGCGCAAGCCCCCCCCCTCTCCTAAGTATGATTATCTCTTACTAGCCATCAGGAACACACGTATTGTCTCCTTCCATCCATACGTCTATCTCGATATCTCTCGGGGCATCTTCTATCACGCACACACCTTGTCACTCGATCTCCCACCCATGTAGTCCCATCACGATCTCCAGGGGATCTCTCTATGAAAAACATACACTCTCTCCTCCCCATGTCTGCATTTTCTCCGTACGTCTCTCTCGACCTCTCTCCCTTGTTTGTCAGACTCCTCTGGGCCACGTGCTAGGGGTCTTCCTCTCTCGGTTCCAAACAACCACACACTATCTCCTCACCTTGCCTCCGTTGTCGAAGATGCACGTGTGCTATGTTTGCATAAGACACGCACGCCTTTTCTCCACTTTCATCGTGTGTTGTCCATGTCTCTTTCACACACGCACACACACTTTTTTCACTCTCTCTTTCTCTCTCTCTCTCTCTCTCTCTCTCTCTCCTCTCGTTAGGGACTCTGTCACGTCCATAAGCATATGGATGTCTTGAAAAGTCAAACCTCAGAAAAGTTTGACCAGGTATATGTGGAGAAAAACATTTACATCTGGAACGGTCATTAGATTCATCACAACATGTACTTACTTCATACTATCATTTATCTTTGGTATTGCAGATATAAGTAATTTCTTTATAAACTTGGTCAAAATTTCAAAAGTTTGAATTAAAAATGTTGTAACTACATTATCGAAGCGGAGGAGTAGCTCTTTCTCTCTCTCTCGCTATCTCTCACAGGCCTCCCTCTCACTCGAACTCTCTATATCGAAGGATTATACGCCACCGTGTCAGCAGATAGCTCAGATATTGTTTAGTTGACGGTCAACCAATCCACATGCTGCATTGTCACTCGTGTTACATATCTTGGTGTGCTGGCCCATGTGGCGGTGGGTGAAAATAAGTAAACTAGAGGGCAAACTTCTTGCGGCGCTTAAGGACTTTTCGCGCACAATTCACCACCTGCGCGGTGGCATGCATGTATGACGACTTTCAAGACACCCAGCACACAACACACACCAGCACACGTGTGCACCGGCGTCGACGCCGGTTGAGATGGACGGCGAGGCAGCCAACAAGCGGAGGCCGCTCGAGCCAAAACCGCATCCGGCGAGCCTGGAGTTCATCAGCAGCCTCCCCGACGACATGATGCTCGTCATCATCGGCCTCCTCCCCATCAAATCTGCCGTGCGGCCCGCCCTGCTCTCCCGGTGGTGGCGCCCCCTCTGGCGCTGCGTCCCCCTCAACCTCACCATCGACAGCTGCCTCTGCGACGGGGATTTCAAACGCATGGCCCCAGTCTCCAAGATCCTTTCATCGCACCCTGGGCCAGCCAGACGCCTTGACATCCGCATGTTCAGTACCAACTGCAAGGTCCAACCCAAGTTCGACGAGTGGTTCTTATCCCCCGCCCTAGATCAGCTCGAGGAGCTCAGCTTTGAAGTTGTACGATGTCGCTCTCTGCCGCCGTTCGCGCTCCGCCTCACGCCAACGCTGCGCCGCGCCAGCTTCAGCTCCTGCTATCTTCCCTAGATTAATGTCGCGCCCGCCCTTCTTCTCCCTCAACTCAAGCAGCTGGACCTCTTTGACGTTGTCATCTCGAAGAAGGCTATGGAGCACCTGCTTCGCAGTTGTACTGTGCTCGAGTACCTTCGTCTTGAGCAGATCCACGGGTTCATTAGCCTCCACATCGCCACGACGAATCTCCGATGGATTTATGTGTCTTGCTGGCCCCGCAACAAGACATCAATTGGGAAGAGATCACTCCAGCTGTTCCACGTTATGGTCATTGAGAATGCGCCTTTCCTTGAGAGATTGCTCGATCGGATCTAGAAGGTCCAACAAAAATCAGGGTCATTGACGCTACCAAATTGACAATACTGGTGTACTCGTCGCCAAATTCTCCGAACTCTTTATTGGATCCGTAATCGCTCGGTACAGCACTCATCTTCTTCTCTGTCTTCTTGAAATTCACATTTTAAATTTCTTCTTGATATATTTACGACCGCCTTCCGAAAATGATTTCACAAGCTTGACCCGGTCCATGCGCATACAGTGAAGATCTTAGCACTAAAATCTATCGCCCCAATCTGGATCAAGTTGTTGGATTCCTTACATGCTTTCCATGCACGGAGAAGCTACTCATCGAGGTGAAACTTCTTTCCTATTAGTAAACGGTAATCACAATGTAGCTCAATTTTTTCGTAATTTTCCCAAATTACGATGACAAGTGTAGTGTTCAAAACTACATCTACGACCGCACCGAAAGAAATGTTTTTGTATTTTTTCTCACGTGATCACCTGCATCATTTTTATGCTGTACTACTATAGTAGCCTAGGCTAGTCATAGTGGAAAGTAACTTACACTACTCCAGTAACTCTATGGTTACCCTAAGGGCAAGTACTACCTCCGTCCTGGGTTACTCTTCCAATTTTGTAGTATCAAAATTTGACCATAGATTTAACTGACGAAATGTTAATGCATGTCACTAAGAACTATATTGTTGGATTCGTATTTGAACATAATTTCAAATGGTGTAATTTTTAGTGGCATGCATTGGCATTTTCTTAGGTAAATCTATGGTCAAAATTTTATACTAAATACGAGGTAGTATTCCCTCTGTCCCAAAATTCTTGTCTTACATTTGATTAGGTACAGATGTATCTAACACTAAAATGTAACTAGATACATCCGTATTTAGACAAATTTAAGTCAATAATCTTGGGACGGAGGGAGTACAAAAGTGGGCTATGTAGGCCAAAACACGTGCCAAATTCACTTGTGATGCATTTGGCATCGATGCCCCTCCATTGCTCACCTGGTGTCCCAATCTGGATCACCTACTTTGCTCCGGTGCCAAATTAACTCACGCAATGAAAAAACACTGCGTGGGAGAGAGAGACGACCGAGGCAATAAAAAAACACTTGTTTGGGAGAGTGAGAGGCCGGTGTAGTTGGTTTGATTGATTTGTTTATACATGTGGGTCCGTGTGCACAGCGGTGCCAACTCTCTCACATCATGAGAGCGGTGCCAAAATCTTTTGATTTGACATCGATGCGTATTATGTGGCATACTTTTGCGAAATATGGCATCGGCCACATAGTGGAAGGCAATAAATTCCCAAGCTCTTCACGTGCTCCTAGTTAAATGAGAGGAAATAGAAAGATAGAGAGAGAGAGGGAGAGAGAGAGAGAGAGAGAGTGGAAAAATATCACTAGCCAGCCAACCCTATCGTATGAGCGAATGATATTGGTACCTCTTCATGACACGACAATCTTATGCAGCCAGCTGCTCTAATATGTTCTCTTCTTTTGCAGATAAAAAAAGACCCGAAAGTGAAAAATGTGCTGCACTATAACATCTCATCGAATGCCTTGATCTCCATCTTACAGAAATTGATTTGATCGACTATCGAGGCAGCACATCTGAGATTAAATTGGCCAGGTTCTTTGTTCTGGAGGCAAGTGTGCTCAAGGTAATGAGGTTTGGCGTTCTCTGGCGCAACAATGAATGGTGTGCTGATCACCGCAAGCGTCTAAGCCTAAATGACAAAGTCTTCACAGAAGCTGGATTTGTTTTTGAAACATCAAGTGGCCAGAGACTCGAAAACTTATTTGCCCATTAGTGACTTGTCAGGGCGGTGGATTTTAGTTTATATGATAACGCTGCATCCACCTAAAGTAACGAAAGTTCTTACATAAACTTCCTAGTGATTCCCTCTTCCTAGGTGCAGCATTACTCCTAACATTTGTAATATCAGTTTGAAACTTGTAATATTGCCATGTCCTATTCCTGTGTTTTCAAAATCCTGCGAATCAAACAGGTCATCAGTTGGTGATGATGTTGTGCCTCCCATCCTTCACCAATAGCCGTCGGATCTAGATCTGACGCATACAAACCAAGCTTCCCCATTTTTGCAAAAAGATGCCCGCACTTGTTCCCTATTTACAAACAACTCCTTGTCTCTCACAATCAGCCTTATCTCCTCTCCGCCACATCTAGAAGGCCGTGGAAAAATCTGGCGCGATGGCCGCTGCCGGAGCCATCCAACCCCAATCTTGGTGTTCCGTGAAATGCACGGGCATCTACGCATGGGAAATTATGTCGAACAGGGCTAGTTGTAAGCAGGCTAGCTCTACAGCCATGATGATAGTGACTACAGACAGTGAGGCTGACTATGGTATGCCGAACACGGCGCCTATACTCAGGTGTCATCTCCGCGCAGGGTCTTGTCACTTCACCGTGAGGAGTAGCACGTAATAATTTGACCAACGGTAGTATAAAGTGCTAGTACTCCTAGGAGTACTACATTGGTAGTACTACTAGTAGTACTAGTAGCACCACCGTCTGGATTTAGGAGTACTACCACGTCCATCTGGATTTTAGTATTTGACTAGCAATATCTAGTAATGCATGTCACAAAAAATGTACTACTCCCTTTGTAAATAAATACATGGGGTTTTATTCCTATCGGCGAGAGAACTTAATGTTTTTTTGCTAACTAGAGTACTAATAGGATTACATGCAATGAACTAAACACTGCATGTCATGTTTGGTAGTCTCAAGTCATTGAAAGCATGCACGACCCACATCTCTCATTGGTTGATATGTCACGAAATAAGAAACAAGGAGGGAGTTAATGCACCGTGCCTAAGTGTTTTGGGATTATTTGGTTTTTGTAATGTGACTTACACAACATTTTTGTTTACATGCATTAACATTTCATTAGTTAAATCAAAGGTCAAAACATGGCGCAAAATGCAAAGGGGACCAATAAACTAGTAAACATCAAACTTCTCTCGTTGGCCCCAACTAGAGGTCCGGTGAGATGACTATACTGCACCGGCACGGAGGGGGCGCAACTTCATTGACTTACGGCAACTGCCTTTGGGTGAATGACACGTGGGCCCAGGGGGTGGCTGGCCCACCTATCATATAGCCAAAGGCAGGTGCAGTAGAGGGCTGAGGAGTAGTAAAAAATCCTACGCACCTACGCACGCTAACCAAGGGCAAGAGTGATCACTCAAATCACAAGATTAGTTGACTACTACCTCCGTCCTGGTTTATTAGTCTACTTTGTAATTTGTGCTAAATTTTGACCAAAGATTTAACTAACAAAATGTTGATGCATGTCAACAAAAATTATATTTTTGGATTCGTATTTGAACATAGTTTTCAGTGATATAATTTTTAGTAACATGCGTAAACATTTTGTTAGCTAAATATGTGGTCAAAATTTGACACAGATTACAATGGGGACCAATAAACCAGGACGGAGGTAGTAGAAGCTAAGCTAGACCCATGGAGGCGACGAGCGCGAGCATCAGCCGGCTGTGCCAGATGGTCAACGACACCGGCCTGCGGCCCGGCAACGAGGAACGTCTCCAGGTAGTATTGCTTGAGGCCGCCAGGGCGAGGGGCCGCTTGGACGACAGCTTCGTCTCCTTGTTCGACGAGGTCCTCGTCGGTTTCCTCGAGAAGTTCACCGTCGTCAAGAAGCTCGCGGACGACTTTGACGTAAGCCTCCAGCCGACGCGCCCAGGCTCTGTGATGCCCGCCACCCTCAACGGCCACTATGGTGACAACCTCTTCGACGCACTGGTGGCCCTGCGACTGCCCGCCGTCGCGCTGGAGAATTTCCACCTCGAGGTCGCGCTCACCACGCAGCGCCTAGCGCGGCAAGACACCATCAACATAATCACCCACGTCTACGCGCATGCAAGAGGAGGATGATAGGACGCTGGCCTTCTTGGACCGCAGGGCAACCTTGGACGGCACTGTTCAGAAGCACGTTGAGCTCGCCGCCAACGCCGCTGCTCCTCACACGTCGGTTGGTGACCCGGCGCACTAGGGTGTGAGGATGTCGTTGATGGATCCGTATGTATTTTTATCTTTCCGTCAAATCCATGTAGTAGTATATGATACTCCCTCCGTCCGAAAATACTCGTCATCAAAATTGATAAAGAGGGATGTATGTAGAACTAAAATACGTCTAGATGCATCCCCTTTTATTCATTTTGATGACAAGTATTTTCGGACGGAGGGAGTACTACGGTAATTATCTTACCTTTCACATCAACTTCATAATTTTCGTACATACTCCATGCATGAACGGCGACAGAACCAAACTTCTCATTACTCTAGACAAAATCGTTATTTTCTATCTATCGATCGCGCCATGGAGCAGAACCAAATTTTACAAGTTACGAGTTCAAAAGGAAAAGCCTGCCGTGTTCGCGTCGCACCCCCACACGGTTGGTCCGGCACGCCGCTCAAGCGGGAATGCGTGCGGTGTTGCATTTCACTTACAAGTGGGACCGTAGTTGAGCAAACCGACTATCGGCAAACCCCCACCCCGCCCACCGCGCGATGGCTGAGAAAACAAGAGGGAGAAGAGATGGCTATAGCACGGACTCCATGAAAATTGGTGTCGGATGGGACTTTTGTGGGTGGCGTGTGCCGTACTGCTAGACGTGAATGCTAGTTATGGCCCATGCCACCCCACTATATCGAGCCTATATCGAGGTACGTAGAACAAATTTCCTGCAGTCCGTGCTCAGCACTCCTGTATCTCTCTTCTCAGCCAGCCAGCGGACGCGTAGAACCCATCGTCTGTTTGCTCACATGCGGTCCCACATGTCAGTGAAAACGCAAGCGGACCCATTGAACCTGCACATCTTTCACCTCGACGTGCTGGTGATGAAAAACAAATCCAACAAAGAACTTCGGTGGCCGCTTTTGGAGTTAATCAAGAGTAGTAAGATTCTATTTACAGTTTAACCCAAGATGCACATCTCGTGGCTTCAACTACCACTCTATTTTCTTTCATGACACGACCTGGATGCTGGATGTCCCACGTGTCGGCAAACGGAGGAAGAACCCGACCAAATCTTTGGTTGTGCTCTCGGATTAGACTAGTTGTGCTAACTTAAAAAATTTATTGTGTACTCCCTCCGTTCCAAAATACTTGACTTCCATTTATCCAAAAATGGATGTACCTATATACTAAAACATGTCTAGATACATATATATTTTGACAAATAGAAGGCATGTATTGTGCAACGGAGGGAGTAGAATGGATGCAAGTTTTTGTATTGGGAAGAAGAGTACATCCATATATTGATAGAGCGTAATTTAGTAGATGTTCTATCACTTTTAGCTAGCACAGAGGCTATAGATGAGATTAGTGCACTTGTTGATACTCGTACTTGGTATGCGTGTTGCTGCTTAGACGCAGAGAAAAACGGACCGGAGGGAGTACTAGAATAGAGGCTAGACATGAGACTAGATGCGAGGAAGCAACGTCTACTTCTTTACACTTGAAGAAGAAAGAAGCACGCAAGATCGAGCCTCCGCAGATCAACAATGAATGCATCGAAAAGGCACTAATCCAACTTACAGGAGTAGTAAAATGTATTCTTGTGGTTCTTGGTTTCTTTGGTCTTGCTTTTCTAGTCAAAATTATCGTTGGAGTTCGTGCAAAACGGAGGTCCATTTGGGGTCGTGCGTTGCAGTTGGCCTTACAAGTGGAACCGCAGTTAAGGAAACCGACTATCGGCAAACCCCCACCTCGCCCGCCGCGCGATGGCTGAGTTAGAGAAACAATGAGGTTGAAAAGATTGCTCTAGCAGGGACTCCAAGAAATATGGTGTCAGATGGAAGTTGTGCTGGTGGCGTGTGCCGTACTCCTGGACGTGAATGCTTGTTCTGACCCAAGCTACCCTACTACTCCTACTACTTACTATATAGTACTACTACTAGTATCGAGGATTCGAGGTGCTGGTTACATAGTACAATATGGCTACAGTAAAAACACCCGCACGACGCGCGAAGCATGCGAAGCTAGTACAAATAGTGTACTACTATTGTTGATTGGCCTCATCCGATAACCTGTTGCAATGCACGTACAATTATGTATTCGGAAAATATTTTTTGCCTCGTCGCACCACTCACTCACAGAAGCAACTCGAAAGACATTCATAAATTTAGTAAGTTTATCACAGGCATATCATTTTATTACATACAACAGGTCATCAACCCACATCGACAATGAGGATACATTATAAATACTACAGTTTTCACCACACAACAAATAAGAAGCAATGAAATGAACTTCAACTCAACCATTCCTTGGCGTTGGAAATGCTTGCTTTGAACCACAAGTGATTCTCTGGGATGGGCCATCCATTGTCGATCTGGAGACCAACGCAGGACTGATCATCCAGGATGAAGCGGCCTACTATATCAGTACCTGGGTAGGGAACCACCCAAATGTCCGAGGTATAGACACAGTTGCTTCTCATAAATGGTAGTAACGTTGTGTCAACAGCAGTTGGATCGCCTTTCACCATCATTGGATAGTTTTGTCCAAGGAAGAGCGAGTTTTCTCCAAGACTATCAATTCTGTACCAGGGAGAAGGAGTTGGCGCTAGCACACTAGTATCCATCCTGAATACCATGCAATGGGTGTTGGAATAGGTCCGGAGAGTGCGACCATGGGAGACTACACCTGCTTCCTTAGCAGTAACATCATCAGTGGGCTGTATACACACGAGAAGAGGTGATCCATCAGAATTAGTTGCCAGGTGCCAAATAGTATATGGGCGCTGCTCGTCCTCATGCTCATGATCATCACCATCATCATCTCCCCCTTGGTTATAAAAATCTTCAAGTATAGGTGGTGGAATGTTCACAGGACCTTGGAAACACAAGAAGAAGGTTAATTAGTAAGGCTGGTCATAGTGGGGAGTAACTTAGACTAGTAACATGAATATGTTACTAGTCTATGTTACTACCTCTGTAGTGCATAGTATCATATATTAGTATCATAGGTGGTCTCATTTATTGCCATGCATGACACATAGTAACATCACATTTATTATGTTACGGTATCTACCTATGTTACTATAACCATCTCTCTCTTCTTTAATTGCCTGCCACATAAGCATGTTTGCGAGTCCCAAGTGCATGATACTACCTATGTTACTCCCACTATGGCCAGCCTATAACCATCTCTCTCTTATTTAATTGCCTGCCACGTAAGCATGTTTGCGAGTCCCAAGTGCATGATACTACCTATGTTACTCAGTGGGAGTAACATAGGTAGTATCATGCACTTGGGACTCGCAAACATGCTTATGTGGCAGGCAATTAAAGAAGAGAGGGATGGTCATAGTAACATAGGTAGATACTATAACATAATAAATGTGATGCTACTATGTGTCATGCATGGCAATAAATGAGACCACCTATGATACTAATCTAAGATACTATGCACTAAAGGGAAACTTGCTAACCCGCATGCGTGTGGATGAAACAATTATAATTACGGTGGAAGACAAACGTACCGAAACAACGAGGATGCCATGCAAAAATAGTGCCACGAGTGGTGGCAGCAAACACAAGGCCCTCGTATTGAATTGCATCACAGTACTCATCCGTGTATAGAAACTGATTTTTGAGCAATATTCATCCAGTAAAACCACTGAGGACGGCAACAAGCTTGTCTAAGATAGCAACAACTTCATAGTTGTTGTAATTCCAAGAGCGGTTGGGGACTCGATAAATTGCTATCTTCCGTAGAAGACAGTCACCATGATTGTATTTGAATGTGCGTACAATACCGGTGTGCTCAACCTCTGGGCAGTCTGCTGAGATTTTTGGAAGTGGAACCCGGTCATGAGTGTACACATTCACAAGTTCCCACTCGCAGTTGGACCCAATGTAAACAACCCAATCTCCATTTGCGCTTGCCCAAGCCTTGCCCTCAAGCGATGGCATCTTAACATCATATGTATCATTATCAAGCGGCATCAGCTTGCATAGGGCGAGGCCTCCGTCGTGACGGCGCCAGTCATCAGGGTCACGGCGAAGAAGATAGGGGAGATAAAACCGCTCCTTGACTCTTGGGTTCCTTGTAATGATGTTATTAGTTGAGTCGAGAATGGGCTTGAACGAACCTGCCATGCTAGCCGAGGTGATGACGTCGCACCGATCAATGAGTTCCTCACCACGTCATCTTTCATATCGGGGCAAGAATAACGGGGTCGTTTCCGTCCTGTTCCCTCCATGGAGAAGACGATCGAACAATGGTAGAAGAAAGGGTGAAGGGCTGAAGGAAATGGAGGAGGGAGAGGAAGAGCGTGCGACAGCAGTTCCAAATCGAGAGGGAAAGGCGAAGAGTCGGTGGACGGTTGCCAGTTTGCCACGGTTCACGAAGGGGCGCCCCGGCCTACACGTCGGTTCGGAAATACTCCTACTACTCGCCGTCGTCTCACTGATATGTGGAACGGGACCACATGTCAACGAAACATGGTGTGTAATTTCTCGTGCAAAATGCGATCTGGCCACGTTGGCCCGAGGTGCCGCATTAGTTATCAACCTTTATATTTTTAATGGCGTGTCGTTCAGTTTTGAAGCACAACTAACTGGTACTGTACGCAGAGAAAATATAAACTACTCTACCACTACTGCACCTCCAGTACTAGTAGTATAAAGAAGATATATAGGCTGGAGCTTCAGCGCTTTCTTGCCAAGGGCTTCCCACTTGCTTCTCACACTACCACCCTCTCTCCAGATCTAAAAAGACGGCCCTCTCTCCTCCTCACCGGTGGTCACAGATCCGCTGGGAAGAAAAGGACGTGCAGCGTTGACGACTTTTCGTCGGGCGAAGCGAGGTCACGACCGACGACAAGGTCGTCCTCTCAGACCTAGCGCCCGTGCGGGATGGCCTCCGTCCCCAAGCTCGCTGCCGTAGTGTGTGCGGAGGACGACGACCACGAGCGAAGCCACTTCCCGCCGACCCTTAGGCATGCTACCTCTTTTCGAACCATACCCTTGTTCTATTGCCCCATCTGGCACGTCGTTGCATGTGGATATTTTTCCACTCCACCATCCTCCCAATTTGCTATCCTCTGCTCTGCTGGCCACGCAGACGAAAACCATAATTTGCACTATTAAAGGAAACCCTACTTCATGCAGACTAATGAGTGTCTGGGTTGAATAAGGAAAGGAAGGGAGACTGTACTGTCCAAGAGAGTAGGCATCGAATCCGCATCTAGGTTGAAAAGGGGAAAATCAGTAGCTAAGGAACGAGTCTCGTGTCTCTTGGTTGAAGACGGGTAGAAAGGCATGACAACGCAATAGAGAATGACCAGGTCGATCGGTTTGTTGTCCTCACATAGGAAAAAAGGTGGCTAAAGAGAACAAAAATGGGACGTAATCCACATATATTGCCTGGATATTTGTTGCTCTGGGAAACCATACCTCCCTCGCCACTCTGCGTCCGTGGAGGTACATAGTACTGGTGCACCCACTGTCCGAATGGGCCTCCCATGCTCTTATTGTCACTTTTTTGTTGTTAGTATAACGCCAGCAGTCAAGTCAAGCAATGCTACTGCTAAAGTGATGCCACATTTAACTAATGCCGCTCTCGGCCTAATGCCACAGATAATTTAACCAAAGGCCATTTAATGTCCTTTGGATCATTTCGAGGCTAGCTGTTGATTGTGGATGTATTAAAGATTTTTCAGCTAAGGCATTCTAATGCTGTTGCACAGCCAAGATACCAATGATGAAACTTGTTACTACCTTCAAATTTTTGCAATTGTTAATGCTTATAGATTACATACCTCACTTTCATGAGATAAGTTAATTTTTTGTACAGTGTCACCAAAATGCCAAGGCGCTGATGTCATTTTATTTTGGTTAAACCGCATGCATAATTATGAAGACAAGAGGAAAGGTCAAGAGTGGGCACCTCCTCCTCCGGCTGTTCTCTTGATTCGCTCGATCAAGTTTTTATGTTTGATCGATTATCAAGATTGGGATAGCAATTTTAAGGTCCCCGAGTCCAAAATGATATTTACCTTGGAGGTACATGGTTTGCAATTTTTATATTGTCATTAGTTAATAATGCTAGTTACCTTCAGACTTCGTATTTGGTCTAATGCTCATGCACAGCTAGTATACCAATGTTGAAACTTGTTACCTTTACATTTTGTATTGTTAATTTTTATAGAAACCTTCCGGTGCTAGAGTTTATTGAAATCTGTTCAATAAAACCATTGTACTGCACTGTAATAAACTAACTACTCTCTATGTTGCACTAGCCTTTGGATTAGTGTATATTTGTAGTATTTGAATGGTGTTGCATTAGCGTATGGACATAAATAAAGTGTGGCAAGCTTTCCCAGATATGTGCTCAAGAAAACTACTACCTATTTTTCTAAATACTAGACGCTTGGGTACTTTAAATTGAACCGCAAAACGTCTTATATTAAGGAATGAAGGTGTAGAGTTCACTCAAATTATCCGGTAAAGCTAGTCACACCTTTGTTAAAATTAATGTTCATTATGTTATCGGAGGAGGTCTGTATGCTTGTCTCTAATGCCTGTCTACTACATACCCGACATCATGATGTAATGTTAAGTCATTTCCTTTTATGCAGTGTCACTAAATTGTCAAGGCGGTGATGGCATTTTATTTTAGTAGAACTGCACAAAATTTGCTTAAAGAAGAGGAAATGTCGAAATGGCTCAGTTTTTTGAGAAAAAACTATGTATGCCTTCCTGACATCAGCCGTTGTTGCTTTATTTATTCCTTCAAACAGGTGGTTAGAAACAGTCTTGCTACCTTTTCCCATTAAGAAATTGGAATGCTTATATTTGTGAGTCTATGCTTCAACTAGTGCCACTTTTATAGTAATCACACTTTCAATATCTATGCAAACAGGGATGCTCGATTTTAGTGGAGCTGCACAAAAAGTCCAACTGGTTCAACATTAGGAGCATGTTTTTTTCCAAACCTTTATATCCAATTGGTGGCACTATGAGCTGTTCATTACGAAGGCACATGGTTTGCTACTATCCTGCTACTCTTTTTGTACTGTCATTAGATAGTAATACTAGTGGTTTGCATGTGAATTTATTGGCAGGGTGGACCTACATTGGAGGTGCAGGACAGGATTCAATGATTGGATGCTTAATTTCGGTTGTATCGATTTCACCTCTTCCATCACTGCGAACATGGTGTGGTATATGTTTACTAGCTGCTTGATATTTGTGCAGACAGAGATGTCTGCCCGTTGCTATTTGGCAAACAAACAAAGTGTCCGCAATTTTGGTTGAACTGCACAAGAGAATAGTATAGTCACTGCATGCAGTGCCATTTGAAAATAGACACAAAGATTGGATAGTCACTTCATGGACTGCAGAAAAGTAGTACCGTACTATTTACTGGCCAACACTAGGTGCTTCATTGCTTTGGTCTGATTATACAATGGGCATCATTTTCCCTAAGTTAAAGTTTGTATTCCGAAAATAGTCTCGCGGTGTGATCGAGAGAAGACCAAATCATATTGCAGTGGATGTTCCACCATCATGTGTGGTTCATTCTCATGGTTCTAGCTGTTTGTGAAACCACTTACGTTTGCAAGAGGAATTGTAGACTTCACAAACAAATTTGTCTTTCAGTCTGTACTGAATGTTGGCCAAGAGAAGCATCCATGTTAGTAGGAAGAAAAGATGTTTTTTCTAGATCTTTGCTTTTGGAGCTACATGTTTGTATATGATCTGTGAATCATTGAGATGCATTAACATGTTGATCTTATGTATGGGAATCGTACTAATTAGTTTTAGTTGCGATGCAAGATCTGAAGTGGCTGATCTTTGCTTTTGGAGCTACATATTCGTATATGATCTTTGAATCATTGAGATGCATTAACAGTTACTTAATTCTGTTCGCTCAGTGTTTACAAGTTACTGATCGATCACTAGCTAGCCTACAAATGCGCTCCTGGCAGTTTTATTTGCGACGCAAGATGCGAAGTGGCAGTTTTTTGAATAAAAATGCCTACCTATGAAGAAACTGACAAGCTACACTATTGATCCTACACGGATAAAAATGCCTACCTCTGAAGAAACTGACAAGCTACACTATTGATCCTACATGGATAAATAGTGGATCACGCACGTACTACCTCCTTTCCGGTTTGCAAGGCTCAATTCAAGAAATGACCTACTCGATCCTACACGAATAAATAGCGGATCACGCACGTACTAGTACCCCCTTTCCGGTTTGAAGGGCTTAATTCAAACCTCTCACCAACCAAGGTACTCCCTCCGTCCGGGTTTTTTAGTCCCGTGAGCAAAGCAGCAACACCAAGGCATGGCAATAATTAACGGCATGCAGAAGTTTAAGCCTAATTAATTCCAGCGATTTAAGTGGCTGCATGCGTGCCTCGGCTGCGACTTCGTTGCATGCTGCTTCACGCATCTGCACGCAGCGATTACGAGTGCTCGCATGCAGCCGGCCGTAATTAAGGCAGCTAAGCGATGCGAAAAATACGCTTTAATTGTTGCGGGCTTTTCAAATCCGTGAAATCATTATTGACAAGGAGGGAGATGATTCAAGTGCACTCGTTTGACCGCCATGCCAGCGTGCGACCCAGACGGGACGGGACGGCACAGTCATAATTTCAGTTTCCCTAGTTTTCCACGGCAAGCTGGCGCGCTAAGCCATTATGCATTGAATTCCGATGACCGTCGCGCTACCTTCCCCCTATAAGTATTGTTTCCCGGCCTTCTCCAGTGCCACCGTGACCCAACTCGCCATATCCTCATAAGCCCCCACCGGCTCGACGTTGCTCGCCACGTCCACCATGCCCCCGCCCGTCCGCGGTAGGCGACGCCGGAGGCGGTCACCGCCGGAACTAGTGTTCGGTTTTTCACCGGAAGGCAGACGGAGGGAGCAGGCATTCTATCTGTCTTTAGATGGAAATGCGCAGATTGAGGAGTTGTTGGAGCGGGCCGCATGGCGGAGGAGCAGGAGTTGTTGGAGCGCGACCGCCTGGCGGAGGAGCAGCGTATCGCCGATTTGCGCCGCCAGCGGGACATGGAGCAGCAGTGCACCAACGCTCTGAGTCGCGAGCAGAGCGCCCGCAACTGGGCCGACTACGTGGAGGCTGGCGCCCGGCAAATAGCCCTCGAGGCTGTCGGGCACGCACGCGTTCGCGACGCCGATTTTTACTACCAGCTCGTCAAGTGGGTTTCCCGCTTGGAAGCCGAAGCTTCGGTGGACCACGCCGGCATGGAAAGGGCCAACGCGCGCGAGCAACGCGCCCTATCGCACCTCTGGCAAGTCCGAGGCGAGGCGCAGGACGCCGGTGCCGGTGTTTAGCGTGTACCGCCGACATTGTCTAGTTAGCTAAGAGTAAGTTAGTACTTGTCTAGTGGGAGTAGATAGTTAACTTGGCTATGATGGTTGTCAACGTGGAAGTTCAGTACTCTATATGTGGATCAGACCTGTTACTTTGCTCTGAATGTTGAACTTTCCGTTCGAACGTATGGAATGGGCTGTTATTTTTTTAAATGGGTTGTATTTGTCCTCCACGGGTTTAGAGGCTGACTTGTGGGCCTAGAAAGTTGACGCGTACACAATCAGGAGATGATTGTAAGTGGAGAGGATGACAGCAGGGACCTGCCAAGGTCATGGCAGTACGCAAGCAAGTGCCTCCTTATTTCAAGCCAATAAAAAAATGGCTCCTCCTAGTGGATTTCGACATCCGGGTCCCATGCCATTGTCAACGTAGTCAATAAACGAGAGAATTACAACGAGCGGTGACACGAGGACCCAAAGAGCTCGCCCGATTACATTTTTGTTTTGGGTTAATTTGATAAATGCCTCCGAGAAATGCCAATGCAATTTCCAAATTTTGAAAAATGCCATTTCACGCCATTTCTAGTGGCATTTTTTGAAGTCTGGAGTGGCGTTTTTCAAAGTTTGCAAACAGCAGTGGCGTTTTTCAAAGTTTGCAAAAATTGCAGTAGCATTTTTCAAAGTTTGGAAATTGCAGTGGCATTTTTATGAATCGCCACAATTGGAGTGGCATTTATCTAATTTGTTTTTGAGACAGAAGCAGGGTGTCAACTGGGCTGTGCGGGACACTCTGGCCTGTCTAGACAGCCTTTTCTTTTATGTTTACCACAGACCAGCCCAGTAGTTTTTTTTTCTTTTTGAAAATGGCTAGCCTAGTTTTTTTGTGATTTGTCAAGTAAGTCACTTTATCAGGCCTGTTGGGCTGCAAATCTTTCAAGACGAGGAGAGCTTCATTCGGCTGGCCGAGAAAATCGCCTATCAGTAATGAGAAATGGGTTGTACATTTTTAAAACACATCAAACCGGCAATTAGTTTCAAATATCTTTTTTTCATTTTGAGATTTTAAATTGCATTGATTTTTATGCATGGACAATTTATTGGATTTTATATTGATATACATTTATTTTTAAAATCAGTCTGAATGTGACTCGAAATTTCGGGATTAAAAACAGTTCAGACCGCACCGACATATGCAAAATTTCGTATAATTTTTTAACCGTGGCCACAATATGGGCTGTAATGCTAACAAAAAGAATATGGGCTCCAAAAAACCCGTAAGCATTAGCAAATTGGTTGTAAACTATTTGAAATAATGGCAGATGGGTTGTATGTTGTTTTCCACAGATTTGAGGCTTTCCATAGATGGTTCAGATCTTCGTTGGATGTCCATCCAACAGCCGCCGTCGTCTTCTTCAATCTCTGCTCTTCCTGCTCCGGCCGCTCAAACAAGCGCCCGTGGACTGCCTGCTCTCCTCCTCCCCATGTCGGCTGTGCTGCCTTGCAGGCCTCACCGCCCACCGTACTCCCATCGCTGGCCTAGCCATCCCTCTACTCACCCACACATGCTGTTATTCTCCGGCGACTGCAGACGAACCAGTAAACCCTCGTACTCCTCCGCGTGGGAAACAACTTCCGAGTATTCCCTGGCTCCGTGTCGTTCCCTTCCTAGGCCTCGCCGTCGTCCACTGCCCTGGTGCTCTTGGCGCGGCGTGGTCAACGTGGTCAATGAACGACATCCATCGGAAGTGGACTGTACGTGGAGAGGCTGACAGCTGGGTCCACGGCCGCACGCAAGTAAATGCCTCCTTATTACACGCAAAATAATGATTCCTCCACCTGACATCTGAGACCCACCTAAAGGGCCTCTGTATTTCTCGAAAAAAACGTTACCACTGCTGACAGCTCGGACCCACCAGCTATATCTTCGCACGCAAGGAAGTGCCTCCTTATTACGCCCAAAAAATAATACTCCCCCTGCTAGCTGGGACCCACTATAGTGGGCCTACTAAGTTGACGGAGACGAAGGGCTTTGTCAACTTAGTCAATATGCACGATTCTAGCTTGACTGACCGTACGATGTCCATCCAACCGCCGCAGTGCTTCTTCAACCTCTGGTCTTCTTGCTCCAGCCACCCAAAGCAGCACCGGTCGTGCCACCTGCTCCTGCCTCCCGTGGTCGGCTGTGCTGCCGCGGAGGCCTCACCGCCCCCATACTACTCCCACCGCTGGCCAGGCCATCCCTCCACTCCACTCACCCACACCACCTGTTATTCTGCGGCGACGGCAGCGCAGCCGAACCAGTGAACCCTCGTACTCCTCTCCGCATGGGCATCCACTGCCGCGTCTTCCCCGGCTCTGCGTCATCCCCTTCCTAGGCCTCGCCGTCGTCCACCGCCGTGGTGCTCTCGACGCGGCGTGGTCAATGTGGTCAACGACCGAATTCCATCAGAAGAATACTGTATGTGGAGAGGCTGACAGCTGGGTCCACGGCAGCCGCAAGGAAGTGCCTCCTTATTACGCGGAAAATAATTATTCCTCCACCTGACAGTAGGGACCCACTAGACAGGCCACCAGTATTTCGCGAAAAAAACGTTTGCCCCTGACTGCTGGGACCCACCCGACGGGCAATCGTATTTCGTGAAAAAAACGTTCCCCCTGCTGTCAGCTCGGACCCACCGGAAGTGCCTCCTTATTACGCACAAAAAAATGAATACCCCCTGCTAGCTGGGACCCACCTTGGTGGGAGGCTGACTTGTGGGCCAACTAAGTTGACGGGGACGGAAGGCTTTGTCAACTTAGTCAATATAAACGATTCTTGCTCCAGTGACCGTATGATGTCCATCCAACGGCCGTAGTGCTTCTTCAACCTCTGGTCTTCTTGCTCCAGCCGCCCAAAGCAGCGCCGGTCATGCCGCATGCTCCTGCCTCCCGTGGACGGATGTGCTGCCGCGGAGGCCTCACCGCCCCCTACTATTCCCACCGCTGGCCAGGGCCTGCGGCGACGGCAGCATCACACCGCAGCCGAACCAGTGAACCCTCATACTCCTCTCGGCGCGGGTTTCCACTGCCGCATCTTCCCCGGCTCCCCGTCATCCCCTTCCTAGGCCTCGCCGTCGTCCACTGCCCTGGTGCTCTCGGCGGGGTGTGGTCAACATGGTCAAGGAATGACTTCCATCGGACGTGAAATGTATGTGGAGAGGCTGACACCTAGGTCCACGGCCGCAGCAAGGAAGTGCCTCCTTATTACATGGAAAATAATTATTCCTCCACCTGAAAGCGGGGACCCACCGGACAGGCCACCGTATTTCGCGAAAAAAACGTTTCCCCCCTGACTGCTGGGACCCACCAGCTACACCTTCGCACGCAAGGAAGTGCGTCCGGGCAAAAAAAACCCAAAACGATTCGCCCCCCACACTGCTGGGACCCACCAGATACATCTTTGCAGGCAAGGAAGTGCCTGACAGTCAGGACCCACCTGTTCGAAGCGTACGTAGCGTTGTCATTCTGGTCGCGAACGTGTACGTACATACTGGTCGTTGTAGAGGCGCGCACGTGTTGTAGTAGAGGCGCGCACGTAGCATGTACACGTACGTACAGCGGCGAGGGTGCAAGAAAGAAAATACGGCCACGTACGTAAATACGGGCAGGGTCTCGAACGCCTACTCGCGCATACGTACATGGCTGGGTCGGAACGGAGAAACAGCGCCGTCCTCGTGTTCATGGGGAGGCAACGAAATGCGTCGTGTTCATGGGGAGGCAACGGAATGCGTCGTGTTCATCGGGAGGCAACAGAACGCGTGGGAGCCAACCGGCTGGGTCGGAATGGAATGCATGGTCGTGTTCATCGGGAGGGCTTGGATGGAACAGGCAATGGAAATGAGGCCTGGCGTACCGCACAACGGAGGAAACGGCCTTTTGTTCGACCGGCCACGTTCGAAACGGGATCCTGTTCATCGGAAGGGTCCGCGCATCGCAAAACGGAGGAAACGGACCTCCCACGGTCAAACGGGGTCCTGTTGGTCGGGAGGGTGTGGCGTGCCGCAAAACGGATTTAAACGAACCTCCTACGGTGAAAAACGGGGTCTGTTGATCGGGAGGGTGTGGCGTATCGCAAAATGCATTTAAACGGACTTGTGTTGGAGCGCTATAGTCAAACGGGTCCTGTTCATCGGGAGGGTGCGCATCGCAAAACAGGACTCCACGGATCTGTTCATCTCCATTGTCGACCTCCTCCAGCCTCCACGGGCTACCGTCGACCTCCTCCAGCCTCCATGGGCTCATGTTCATCCAGCCTCCACTGCGCTACTCCACGGCTCTTGTTCAACCACCCTGCCGGTGTCAAACCCGCGGATCTCGGTAGGGGTCCCGAATCTGCGTCTTAGGATCAATGGTAACAGGAGGCAAGGGACACGATGTTTTACCCAGGTTCGGGCCCTCTTGATGTAGGTAAAACCCTACATCCTGCTTGATTAATATTGATGATGTGTGTTACAAGAGTGGATCTACCACGAGATCAAAAGAGGCTAAACCCTAGAAGCTAGCCTATGGTATGATTGTTGTATATATGAGATTGTCTATCGACTAGCCTGGCCTCGGTTTATATAATGCACCAGAGGCCTAGGATAACAAGAGTCCTAGCCGAATACGCCGGTGGGGGAGGAGTCCTTGTCTTGATCGCCAAGTCTTGTGGAATCTTCCTTGTATGCGGCAGCTGTCCGGACTGGCCCATGAGTACGCGCCCTGGGGTCCTTGGCCCAATCTAAGCGATCGGGGACGACGTGGTGAGTACCCCTAGTCCAGACACCGTCAAGAGCCCCCGAACCGGTCTTCGTTAGGGACGCCTCGATTCTTCCGAACTGTTCTTCATCTTCGGTTGCCGGTCTTGAAAACTGGTTCAACAAATCTTCTCATCTTCGATCTTGAGGATCACCGAAATGCATTCGGCGAGTTTATGCGTTGGGTATCCAAGGAGCCCCTTTAAGTTTCCGGCCTTTATCAATGCCTTGTTATTTTTATGCCACACCTCGGGTTTGAAGTTAGTCCCGGGAGGTAGTGTCCTCTTGCATCCGAGCTCTAACGCCGGACTACATTCGAGGTATCTTTTGCAGCCGAGCACCAACGTCGGACTGCTTCCCAGCTCTATCGCCGGACTCTGTATCCGAGCTCCAACGCCGGACGGTATCCAAGCTCCAACGCCGGACTATGTATCCGAGCTCCAACGCCGGACTGTATCCGAGGTGTTGTAAATCACCTTGGTTCAAAGAAGTTTGAAGGAGTTTAGCCGAGCTTAATGCCGGAAATGCCCTCTAAGGAGCCAGCCACTTGTATCCGAACTATATGCCGAATTGCTTCCGAGGTGGTGCACCACCCCGAATGTGGGCTGATTTTTGGTCAATATTTTTTATTGATGCTATTTATTCTCTGAAGAGATATATAGCCAGTAGCCCTCAAGGTGTGTATCGGTCTAAAATCTGAGATGCCCATGAAGGATGACATAAGACCGCTGATCCCCGTAGCTGCTGAGACTCAGGATGATTTGCAAAATCGGTCTGAGGATCAAGTCCTAGCTCGCAGAATACTTGGGACACAAAAGCGGCGTGCTCAGTCTTGAGACTCGGGTTGGGTGCGGCCGACCAACCCGAGGATCAAAATCTCCTCGAAACTGTATTGCACTTAAAATTTTCTGCATAGAACAGGCAATGCAAGAGCCCCGAGACATCGGTCGGGTGGCAACACCGGATCGGGGATCGATGTGCCCTTTAATATTTGTAAATAATAAGCCCGAAGCCCAGTAGCCCCCGAGCCTTAATGCGGGCACGGGAGGCCGGATTAAGGATCGATATCCATAGTAAAATCACAAATGATGTGTAATGACTCTATGTATCCAAGTACTTTACGTCATTAATGCTCGGATCCGCATTGTACAAAACTTTGTTGACCGACCATCGGCTTCAACCTCCTCGGCCAGTAGCTGAGGAGTGTTTGTCCTACTTTATAAAACCTTTATGAGGGCAAAGATCTACAACAAACAAGGCAATCTGGCCATATAGTTTTATAAACAAACGTACGCAGAGAGATATGTTATATTACTGTCTAACAAAAGAAATGTCTTCCAAAGAAAATAGTCCCGCTATCGGTTCCTTTCTTTGGGTTGTCATGCTAAGCATGATCATGAAACCTCAGCTCCAATGTAAGAGCAAAATATTGAGGATTTAGGTTGGGAGGCCAGTTACTAGCCCCAGATAGTGTTCGGCGACATTCGAGGTCAAGCCGGAAACACTTCGGCCAATGTTATGAATGGCCCATCATTTAATATAGTCGTCGGATCGCTGACCAGTTTACATCTATTGTGACATCGGTTTGGCTTTCTCCATCGAGGTGCTTGACCATGCGAGCTGGAAGCACAATCGCGATGGCTCTCCTTTGCGACCTAGCGAACAAAGCGGAACGTAGGAGGCAAGCGCGGGAGCCGGGCAACCCAACTATTGACCGAAGACACAATTCAAAACTGATGCATATATAGCAATATCCGAGAATATTTTTGCCAAATCCCTAAAGGAGTCCGGCGTTGCACTGCGAGACTTGTGCTGCAAACACATAAATAGTTTAAAAGTGCCAAAAGCTTGGAAACCCCAAAAAAACGTCAGTAAAAACATGACGTCCGAACAAGATCAAGTGTTCGGTGCCAATCCGAAAATTGGACTTTAGAAAAAAAAAGGTGTTTCTGCCGTGCTTTAACATGACACATCCTATCTCAAGACTTCAAGCGGGTCAGCCCACGGCTTCAGTCTCCCATCCCGAAGGCGGAGTACTTCTCATTAGGCCAGTTTAGAAAACTAAACTCTAGCGGTTTTGAGAGAGAAATTAGGCTCCCCGGCTAGTGACCGCACACTCGTGTCGAGAAAAGGAGTGATAAATAATAATAAAAACTCTACAACGACTAAGAAGAAAAACACTTATTATAAAACGGCTCAAATAAACATAAGAGCCCCCAAGTGACTTGGGTAAAAGTTGACTATATAATGTAAGGTGACATGTAAAATGCCTTCTAGCCGGATTGTAGATCGTTTGTCATAGCGGACCTTTTCGCTTCGACCTCAGGACCCAATAGTCCGGAGTGTGTCCGAATACCTACGTGGTTATATAAGAACCGTGGTATGTATGGAGACAAGGCGTAGGGGTCATTAGTGCTGTATCAGACAAGTGCCCAACTAGTTTTGTTATATTACATGGGTAGTAAGAAACATCTTCCAGGGAGAATAGTTCCGTTAAGGGTTCCTTTCGCTGGGATGCATGCCCTAAAGTGCATGTCAAAGCTGCTATGAAAGCAGAAAATCATCTGGGGGCAGATGGGTAAATAATTAAAAATCATCTTTTAGTTCACCGACCGAATATTCCCTTAAGAACGCTAGCTTTCGGCTTCACCCAGTCTGAGGTACTTATCCGGCTGACCCGGGAACGTAGGGGTAAGCACAGGAGCCAGGCAACCCAGCTTGGCCAAAATTTAAGTCATATTGATGCATATAATGGTGAATAAAAGGTACATGCGGAAGTGTGACACATGTGTTGGGCATAAAGCCCGTATTAATAAGCTTCTGTTAAAGAAGCCCCCAGGTATAATGAGCGCGGGTAGCGCGTCAAGTATGTGCAAACAAAGTTTGGACAAGGAAAAATTTTATAAGCAACTTTTTTTTCAAAAAAGTATAATGCTTGGTCGAACCGAACACAAGTTAGAAATTTAAAACTTTGAGCATGAAGGCAACTTAGCTGGTTAATGTGTTCAGTATTGACGATGCGGTCCGAGCTTGATGCGGGAAAAGGTTCCATCCCCCAAGCCGGTCCCGAGGTGGCGAAGCAAAGAGCTCGGCACTGTGAAGTGGTGACATAGCACGGTCAATGCAGGACGGCAGAGTGATGCTGAAGTCCCTGGCATGGGGTAATGAAGTGTTGACGAAGCCCCCCGTCCAGCCGAGGTGACGTCCAATGATATAGTCCGGCTGGATCATTTTCCTGTGCACAAAAAATAGTGCAAGCCAGAGATAATAGTAATAAAAAAATCGTTGCATAATAAATAATTTATGCAAAGTGAGTAATAAAAGAAATATGGCCTGGCGCCAAGTCAATGTCGGCGCAGGCGGCGGCGTGATGCGGTAAAGGCATGGCAAGGCCTGAATTCACAGGTCGGTTCGAGTTCCGGATGCGGCGTTCGCCAGACTATTTACGGAAACTAAGCGAACCACCATGCAACCGTCGTTAATGCGGCCACCATTTGATAGACCTGCGTACATATGATGGACAAACCAGAGTAATAATTCGTTGGAAAAAATGAGTCCAAACAAGCAAAAAATACTAGGATTAATAGCACCTGGTTTATTTGTTGTAGCAATCTGAAGGAAGGTGATTCCCATAATTGGGGCTCGATCCGCGCACCCGTTGCCTGGTCGGCTAGTGACGCCGAAGTGTCCGGAGTAGGTTGATGAAGAGATGGCGAAGCCCCCGGTCCAGCCGAGATGTCGAAGTAGGTCGGCGTGATGGACACCAGCTTGAAGAAGCAATAGTGTAGCCCTGCCGATGCAGGTCGTGACGTGGTTGATGCCGGCTTGATGAAGCGACCGTGCGGCGATGTCGGTATGCCCGCTCCGTGTATTCCGTGGGGCGGCAATGTTGGTGATGATTTATCCTTCGCGATGCCGGACTCTTGTTCGGCTTGCCGAGATGATGATCCGAAGAAGTTGAGCTCGGCTCAACGGCGACGACGGTGTCCGGCGCGGTCGGCAGCCGTGGAGCAATATTGCCGGACTGGTTTGACACCAGCATGATGTTGAAGATCATGTTCAAAGATCTTAAAGTTAGTGGGATGTGTTCGGAACAAAACACAATACCCCATACGAAACTTCCTTCAAAAAGGATGTCTGAAATCCCGTTCATAGAAAAGACGAACTCGGGTCGGATTCGTTTTCGCGCAGAAAACAGATCCGAAAAGTGATGCACTAATCAGAAGGTTCCCGGAGTTTGGACGGTCGGATCGAGCCGAAATTTTGAGGGGTGGTAGATATAGGAATTCCGCAGCCGATCAACGGTTGGATCGTCCAAAGGAAGTTCGAGCTAGAAGCTGGGCACCACGCCCTAAACTCGTCCGGATTCTCCTCCAGATTCAATGCGGCTCCGGTAAATCGGAGATTGCCAGAGATTCCTCCATCGGAACTCGACGAAATTTTCCAGGGTTGTTGTAGACTCAATTCCGCACAATTCCATCGAAGCAATCGTCAAAGCGACGCTCGAGGAGGCGGTGACGGCGGATGCAAGTTCGCTGTCCAGAAAAATAACACGGTCGCCCGAGGGCAATGTTGACATTGAGCCCCCGGGCTCCCTGGATGATTCCTCCATGATCTTGATAAAGATCGGAGCTGACGTTGATGAAGGCCCTCATCCGAACATGACGATCGGAGGTAGGGCGCAGTCCTTGGTCGAACCAAGATGACCAGTCGAGCTGGTGACGAAGATGCCGAAGTCGCAGTTGATCTGCGGGCGAGCCACAGACCTTTTGCCGAAGACACAGAGGAACTCTCAATGAAAGCACCAATGTCGGTGTCAAAACCGGCGGATCTCGGGTAGGGGGTCCCGAACTGTGCGTCTTAGGATCAATGGTAACAGGAGGCAAGGGACACGATGTTTTACCCAGGTTCGGGCCCTCTTGATGGAGGTAAAACCCTATGTCCTGCTTGATTAATATTGATGATGTGTGTTACAAGAGTGGATCTACCACGAGATCAAAAGAGGCTAACCCTAGAAGCTAGCCAATGGTATGATTGTTGTATATATGAGATTGTCTATCGACTAGCCTGGCCTCAGTTTATATAATGCACCAGAGGCCAAGGATAACAAGAGTCCTAGCCGAATACGCCGGTGGGGGAGGAGTCCTTGTCTTGATCGCCAAGTCTTGTGGAATCTTCCTTGTATGCGGCAGCTGTCCGGACTGGCCCATGAGTACGCGGCCCTGGGGGTCCTCGGCCCAATCTAACTGATCGGGGGACGACGTGGTGAGTACCCCCAAGTCCAGGACACCGTCAACCCCTCCACGGGCACCCCTCCACCGTCTACTGTTCATCCAGCCCTCCACACCACGGGGTCCTGTTCAACCACCCCTCCACCCTCCACTGTTCATCCAGCCCTCCACACCAAGGGGTCCTATTCATCCAGAGGCAACACCACCGCCAATGTTCATCCAACCCCCCGCAACGCCATCTGCTCATCCAATCGATCGGCTTGATTAGCAGCAGAGCGATGGAATCGCCCATCGGGTTTAGTTAACGACCATCGATTGATCGCTGGGTTCGAGAACGCGTAGCTCGCAAAGGCAATCGCTCAGTTGATTAGAGCCCAACGCCTTGCTCGGGTTCGATTAGAGCCAACGCCTACGCACGCGTGTCACGAGAAACGCGCATCACTCGGCCCCGACCTCCCACCGTGAATCGCAACTCCCGAAATTTTCCTCCCCTCGCTTCTACCACGGTTTTTCCATCATGGACGGCCCAAAGAATGTCATGCAGCTGCGTCTCTCGCCCGCCAGACGAAAAGCCCATTTTCATCATTATTTTTGTCATAGAAAGTAGGAGCCCACCACATCTATGATGATACCGGGTTTTGTCACAATTATCGTCATAGAAGTGTCATATGTATGACAGAAATTTTTTTCGTTCGGCCCAAAATGTCACGGATGTGTCTTTTTTTGTAATGTGCTATGTGTTTGATCTCTCTCTCTCTCTCTCTCTCTCTCGTGTTCTCTCTATGGCACGATCTTGATGTATCACGAGCTTTGTTATTATAGTTGGATTTTATGATGTTTCTCCCCCTCTACTCTCTTGTGATGAATTGAGTTTCCTTCTTGAAGTTATCTTATGGATTGAGTCTTTATTTGAGAACACTTGATTATGTCTTCTCGTGTTTATTTGTGGTGACAATGGGATATCACGTGCCACTTGATGTATGTTTTGGTGACCAACTTGCGGGTTCCGCCCATGAATCTATGCATAGGGGTTGGCACACGTTTAATTGACTCTCAGTAGAAACTTTGGGGCACTCTTTGAAGTACTTTGTGTTGGTTGGATGAATCTGAGATTGTGTGATGCATATCGTATAATCATGCCCACGGATACTTGAGGTGACAATGGAGTATCTAGGTGACATTAGGGTTTTGGTTGATTTGTGTCTTAAGGTGTTATTCTAGTACGAACTCTTGAATAGATCGATCCAAAAGAATAACTTTGAGGTGGTTTCGTACCCTACCATAACCTCTTCGTTTGTTCTCCGCTATTAGTGGATTTGGAGTGACTCTTTGTTGCATGTTGAGGGATTGTTATATGATCTATCTATGTTATTATTATTGAGAGAACTTGCACTAGTGAAAGTATGAACCCTAGGCCTTGTTTCCTATCATTGCAATACCGTTTACGCTCATTTTTATCATTAGTTACCTTGCTTTTTTATTATTTCAGATTACAAATACCTTTATCTACCATCCATATTGCACTTGTATCACCATCTCTTCGCCGAACTAGTGCACCTATACAATTTACCATTGTATTGGGTGTGTTGGGGACACAAGAGACTCTTTGTTATTTGGTTGCAGGGTTGCTTGCAAGAGACCATCTTCATCCTACGCCTCCCACGGATTGATAAACCTTAGGTCATCCACTTGAGGGAAATTTGCTACTGTCCTACAAACCTGTGCGCTTGCAGGCCCAACAACATCTACAAGAAGAAGGTTGCGTAGTAGACATCAAGCTCTTTTCTGGCGCCGTTGCCGGGGAGGCTAGGTAAAGGGCACTCACTCACACCCCGTCAACTAAGCTCTTTTCTGGCGCCGATGCCGGGGAGGTGAGTGCTTGAAGGTATATCTTTAGATCTTGCAATCGAATCTTTTTGTTTCTTGTTTTAGCACTAGTTTAGTTTATAAAAGAAAACTACCAAAAAATGGAATTGAGTTTTTCTCATACACTTCGCCTTTTTAATATCTTTCATGAGTATGATGGAAAGGAAAATTGTGCCCAAGTGCTAGAAGAAGAATTACATAAAATGTTTGGCACTAAATATTTGAATGATGAGCATGATTGCAATGTTGTTAGTATGAATTCCTTGAATATCCATGATGCTAATGATATGCAAAGCCACAAGCTTGGGGAAGCTATGTTTAATGAAGATGATATTTTTTGTCCCCCAAGCTTTGATGAGGAAATTTACTATGATGAAAGCATGCCTCCTATCTATGATGATTATTGTGATGACACGTATGCTTTAAAGAATAATGATAACCATGAAACTTGTCATCTTGATCTTAATTTTCAATCACATGATAGTTATTTTATTGAGTTTGCTCCCACTATTCCGAATGAGAAGAATTTTGCTTATGTGGAGAGTAGTAAATTTTTTATGCAAGTAGATCATGAAAATAATGCTTTAGATGCTGGTTATATTCTTGAATTCATTCATGATGCTACTGAAAATTATTATGAGGGAGGAACATATGCTTGTAGGAATTGCAATAATGTCAAGTTTCCTCTCTATGTGCTTAAAATCTTGAAGCTATGCTTGTTTTACCTTCATATGCTTGTTGATTATTGTTCCCATAAGTTGTTTGCTCACAAAATCCCGATGCATAGGAAGTGGGTTAGACTTAAATGTGCTAGTCATATTCTTCATGATGCTCTCTTTATGTTTCAATTCTTATCTTTTATGTGAGCATCATTGAAATCATCATGCCTAGCTAGGGGCGTTAAACGATAGCGCTTGTTAGGAGGCAACCCAATTTTATTTTAGTTTCTTGCTTTTTGGTTCTGTTTAGTAATAAATAATCCATCTAGATTCTGTTTAGATGTGGTTTTATGTTTTAACTAGATCATTGTTGGCACGCGTTGCTGCGCCCATCTATTTTCAAGTTTTTTTGACATAGAGATATATTTTTTTGTAAATGGGAGAAAGAGAAAAATAAATAAAAATACATCTGAAAAACACTGGTGGTAGTAAAGATCAAATACCACAGTTGACGGAAATGCTGCCCACTTCAGTAAGTATTCCTTCTACTCGATTGTTGCAAGCATATTCCAGAGTGCAGACCACAAATAGATGTTATGGAACAAGAAATAAATCACATTGTTGTAATGTATGAAGAATTTTTTTCAATAATATTCATCGATATAACCTAACCTGCAAGGTTATATACGGCTAGAGCAATGGATAATACTGAGTAAGCGAATCCTTGCTTCTATGTTAGCCGATGTAGCAGAGGTCCTTACCACATTCAAGTCCTCTCAATTCTGCACAAGACAGAGAAAGCATGCTTAGTCATCTTCATTTTGAAAATTTAGCCTACTGATCTATCTAAAATGTAGAAACTGAAGTCAATACCTGCACGCCAACCGTCGCAAGATCATGTGAGAGGAGATCCGTTGGGGACAAAGAAGATCAGCAGCGTAGCAGATACCTCGATTTCCGTGTTTCTCTCCGGGAACATAATTTAAGACCGGTATGATATTAAAATATACGAGGGATCCAGTGCGGGGGAGACAACGCGCCGAGGAGATTCAGCTGCGGCAAGGCGCCCAAGGAATCCAGCGCTTGATGGTATCCAATCGATCAAGCCGAGATGCGTGATGCAGGTGAATCGGGGCAAGTCAATCCAGCCGACCATGGTAATCCGCTGAGGTAGAGGGTCACCTTGAGCAGCGGACAATTGTCGGAAATCAAGGAGGTATATAACCATCACAACAGGACCTTAATGGCGATCGATGTGCGCCACTCGCAATGACGGATAATTGCAGGGTAATTGTACACCAGGTATCTTGGATAGGATATAACTCATCCACTCAAACTTCCTTCACATCTCCTAATAATCTACATAATTGAGAAAGTTACCAGCTCTTTTGAAACATTTATCCTCTTTCTTAAACTACACTACTGTGTGCCGGAAAGGACACAGTAAATGGATATTTATATTGGAATCTCACACTACATTAACAAAAAGGAATTTTGCAAGTAACACAGATTTGTTTGTATGGCCAACTACATATACATAGTAAAAAAAAGGAGCCACTGAAATGTTCTTGGATTCTAATGGAATCATCAATCCGTACATCTATATCACTAATTCGTATTCTTGACATCAGTCAGTTTAGATGTATTCTTCAGTTTCTAACTTATAGAAACAAACATTAATCTAATTATTTGCTTCAAGCAACTGGGAGCAATGAATACCAGAATTGTCATATTATATAGAACTGCAAGTGATATCCAACAATCATTTTTGATGAACAAAATGATAGGAGAGCGTCTGAATCTGTGCGAATAACCTGCAGTCGCGGAGTGGCATCAAGCTGACGCAAGCACATGTCTTCGGTGTTCCAAGCCTCCGCCTCCTCCAAATCTCCCTTGAGGCTAGTGGCGCACTGAATCTCAGCATCAGACAGTGTCTCATATACAGAAGCAATTGAACTAAACCTGGCGGTGACGTGCACGAGTGGCTGCAGCTAGGAGCAACAGTGACGGGGAAGAGGAGACGTCGCACATCTGCTACCGGCGGGATCCTGTTGAACATCGCATCCTCGCACGCGTCGCCTCGGGTTGATCCCCTCCTGCATCGGATCACTGGCAAGCATCGCCTCAGATTGATCCCCACCCGCGTCGGAATCCCTCGCGAGGCTCGACTTAGGCTAGATGGAAGAAGAACGCCCAAAGTTGAGGGAGGCGAGGAGATGCCGTCGTGGGCGGCAGCAGGGAGAGGAGGGGACGTCGTGAGGAGCGAAGGGACATGCTGGTTCGCTGTTTTATTGTCTTCGCTGATTCGCTGAAGCGGGCTTCGCTGCCTTGGGCCGAGTGGAAAACTGGCCCGATTAACCCCTGGACTCCAAAATAGCTACGGGAGTAGCTGCCCTTGCAACGTTAGGCCCAGTTCGCGGCTAACATAGCGCTAATCCAACGGATGACCTTGCTAATGCCCTGAGATGGCAGAAAAACTGCTCAGTTATAATGTCTTTAAATTAGTGTTTGTGCCAAGTAGAACCTTTGGGAAGACTTGGGTGAAGTCTTTATGATCATGCTGTAAAAAACAGAAACTTTAGCGCTCATGAGATTAGTTTCAACTTTTTACTGGAAGTGCTATTTAGTTGATTCTTTTTGCAGATGATTACTAGACAAATTCCTCAGGTCCACCAATTTATTTTAGAATTTTTGGAGTTCCAGAAGTTTGCGTTAGTTACAGATTACTACAGACTATTCTGTTTTTGACAGATTCTGTTTTTCGTGTGTTGTTTGCTTATTTTGATGAACCAATGGCTAGTAAAATATTTTATAAACCATAGAGAAGTTGGAATACAGTAGGTTCAACACCAATATAAATAAAGAATGAGTTCATTACCGTACCTTGAAGTGGTGTTTTGTTTTTCTTTCGCTAACGGAGCTTACGAGTTTTCTTTTAAGTTTTGTGTTGTGAAGTTTTCAAGTTTTGGGTAAAGATTCGATGGACTATGGAATAAGGAGTGGCGAGAGACTAAGATTGGGGATTCCCAAGGCACCCCAAGGTAATATTCAAGGACAACCAAGAGCCTAAGCTTGGGGATGCCCCGGATGGCATCCCCTCCTTCGTCTTTGTTCATCGGTAACTTTACTTGGAGCTATATTTTTATTCTCCACATGATATGTGTTTTTCTTGGAGCGTCATTTTATTTTGTTAGTATTTGCTTGCTGGATTAATGTTTTGCATCTTTATTTTCAATAAAAATGTCAAGGATAGCTTTTACCATGCTTATTTTGCTAGTATACATGTTGTTGGTTGAAAACAGAAAGTTTACCGCTGTTGCAAACATTCCCTAGAAAATTCAGAGCATGATATAATGTTGAAAGTTTTTGCATAATGAGCTCTGATAAATTTACTACAGTGGGAATTTTATTTCATAAATTTTGGAGTTAGGGAAGTATTGATACTCTTGCATTCTTTACAGACTTTACTGTTTTGGCAGATTGCTGTTATGTTTGCATTGCTTGCATATGTTTGCTTGTTTAATGGTTCTATTTGAGGATAGGAGTATTAAATATGCAGAGGCATTTAGTATGCAATGTTGAATAATAATCTTAGTGATTTGTTACAGTAGAAAATGATAAGGTTTTGCGTTGGTTTATACTAACCTATCTCACGAGTTCTTGTTGAGTTTGGTGTGGATGAAGCTTTTGAGAAATAGAGAAACCATGATATGAGAGGAATTAAGGAGACACAAAAGTTCAAGCTTGGGGATGCCCAAGGCACCCCAAGATAATATTTCAAGAAGTCTCAAGCATCTAAGCTTGGGGATGCCCCGGTAGGCATCCCACCTTTCTTCTTCAACAACTATCGGTTAGTATCGGTTGAGCCTAAGTTTTTGCTTCTTCACATGAGTTGTGCTATCCTTGCAGTGTCATTTTATTTTGTTTTGCTTGCTGTTGAATACAATACCAAGATCTGAAATTCTTAAATGAGAGAGAGTCTTCGCATAGTTACATAATTATTTAGCTACTCATTGATCTTCACTTATATCTTTTTGGAGTAGTTTGTCATTTACTCGTGTGCTTCACTTATATCCTATGAGTAAATGGTTGAATGAGTTGATTGTCATAAATCTGAAATTATATATGCCTCATTTGCTTATCCCATGTGGAGTTATGACTTCACATCTAAGAAGTAGAGGTTGTAAATTTATTGAAGGTTAGCAAGCGTTGTATTGGTCATTTGAACAATTCATGAAAGAATATTGAAGGAAGAGAGATTTCACATATAAATACATTATCCTAGACATATTTTATAATTGGGAGAACTCATTAAGTTTGACATGCTAAAGAGTTTATGTTGGACAAGGAAGACAACGTAATGGTTTATGTTTTCCGACATCTCAGTTAAAGTATATTGTCATGGATCATTCAAACATGTTGACCTTGCCTTTCCCCCTCATGCTAGCCAAAATTCCTTGCACCAAGTAGAGATACTACTTGCGCTTCCAAATATCCTTAAACCCAGTTTTTGCCATGAGAGTCCACCATACCTACCTATGGATTGAGTAAGATCCTTCAAGTAAGTTGTCATCGGTGCAAGCAATAAAAATTGCTCTCTAAATATGCATGACTTATTAGTGCGGAGAAAATAAGCTTTGTACGATCTTGTTATGGAAGCAATAAAAGCGATGGACTGCATAATAAAGGTCCATATACAAGGGGCAATATAAAGTGACGTTCTTTCGCATTAAGATTTTGTGTATCCAACCCTAAAAGTGCATGACAACCTCTGCTTCCCTCTGCGAAGGGCCTATCTTTTACTTTATGTCTTTTACTTTTATGCAAGAGTCAAGGTGATCTTCACCTTTCCCTTTTACATTTATCCTTTGGCAAGCACTTTGTGTTGGGGTGATCCTGATATATATATCCAATTGGATGTAAGTTAGCATGAACTATTATTGTTGACATCACCCAAAGGTGAATACGTTGGGAGGCAACACTATAAGCCCCTATCTTTCTCGGTGTCCGATTGAAACTCCATAACCATTAGTATTGCGTGAGTGTTAGCAATTGTAGAAGACTATATGATAGTTGAGTATGTGGAGTTTGCTATTCCTGAAAATAAGATGAATTGCAATTGTTTGATGATTGAGAATGAAGTTTGCTTTTTCAAGAAAGTTTATAGTCTATGCTTTGACATGTGAATTGCTTGTTACTTTATCGTGAGAAGTTTTATGATATGAACTACTGCTATGACATATAATCATGCTAGAAAAGGTGATTGAAATTATCATTGATCAAACTTGTGCACCTTCTAGCATTCACACTTCATAAATTCTTTCTTTTATCATTTACCTACTCGAGGACGAGTAGAAATTAAGCTTGGGGATGCTGATACGTCTCCAACGTATCTATAATTTATGAAAGCATTCATGCTATTTTATTATCTGTTTTGAATGATTATGGGATTTATTATACACTTTTATATTACTTTTGGGACTAACCTATTAACCGGAGGCCCAGCCCATATTGTTGTTTTATTGCCTGTTTAGTATTTCGAAGTAAAGGAATATCAAACGGAGTCCAAACGGAATGAAACCTTCGGCAGCGTGATTTTTTGGAAGAATATGATCCTGGAGACTTGGAGTTCACGTCAGAAGATCCTCGAGGCAGCCACGAGATAGGAGGGCGCCCCCCCCTGTAGGGCGCGCCCCCTGTCTCGTGGGCCCCTCGAGCACCTCCCGACCGACTTCTTTCACCTATATAAGCCTACGTACCCTAAAAACATTGAATATGAATATAGATCGGGAGTTGCGCCGCCGCAAGCCTCTGTAGCCACCAAAAACCTCTCGGGAGCCCGTTCCGGCACCCTGCCGGAGGGCGAATCCATCAGCGGTGGCCATCTTCATCATCCCGGCGCTCCATGATGAGGAGGGAGTAGTTCACCCTCGGGGCTGAGGGTATGTACCAGTAGCTATGTGTTTGATCTCTCTCTCTCTCTCTCGTGTTCTCTCTATGGCACGATCTTGATGTATCACGAGCTTTGTTATTATAGTTGGATTTTATGATGTTTCTCCCCCTCTACTCTCTTGTGATGAATTGAGTTTCCTTCTTGAAGTTATCTTATCGGATTGAGTCTTTATTTGAGAACACTTGATTATGTCTTGTCGTGTTTATCTGTGGTGACAATGGGATATCACGTGCCACTTGATGTATGTTTTGGTGACCAACTTGCGGGTTCCGCCCATGAATCTATGCATAGGGGTTGGCACACGTTTTATTGACTCTCCGGTAGAAACTTTGGGGCACTCTTTGAAGTACTTTGTGTTGGTTGGATGAATCTGAGATTGTGTGATGCATATCGTATAATCATGCCCAAAGATACTTGAGGTGACAATGGAGTATCTAGGTGACATTAGGGTTTTGGTTGATTTGTGTCTTAAGGTGTTATTCTAGTACGAACTCTTGAATAGATCGATCCAAAAGAATAACTTTGAGGTGGTTTCGTACCCTACCATAACCTCTTCGTTTGTTCTCCGCTATTAGTGGATTTGGAGTGACTCTTTGTTGCATGTTGAGGGATTGTTATATGATCTATCTATGTTATTATTGTTGAGAGAACTTGCACTAGTGAAAGTATGAACCCTAGGCCTTGTTTCCTATCATTGCAATACCGTTTACGCTCATTTTTATCATTATTTACCTTGCTTTTTTATTATTTCAGATTACAAAAACCTTTATCTACCATCCATATTGCACTTGTATCACCATCTCTTCGCCGAACTAGTGCACCTATACAATTTACCATTGTATTGGGTGTGTTGGGGACACAAGAGACTCTTTGTTATTTGGTTGCAGGGTTTCTTGCAAGAGACCATATTCATCCTACGCCTCCCACGGATTGATAAACCTTAGGTCATCCACTTGAGGGAAATTTGCTACTGTCCTACAAACCTATGCACTTGCAGGCCCAACAACGTCTAAAAGAACAAGGTTGTGTAGTAGACATTATAAGGCCACCTGTATTAAACAGCGGCTCGGGCGTCATTAATGGAGAGGAAGGCAGGCGTCGAAGGAAGTCAAAGGGCTCGCTTCCGGTGAGCTCACTGACAACAGACAGACTCAGACGCTTCCCGGTGAGCCTGCGCATTGGAGGACAGCTTGCACGCCTCTCGGTCAGCCAGCGCACCGAACTGCGCTCGCACGCCTCCCGTTCAGTCAAGGTCAAGCAGCTGTCCGCACGGCACCTCCTACAGCCATTAAAACCAAGACATGTGGCGTCACGTGAATGGTTAACAGAACGCACACGGTTTGAATTATACAAAGGTTTGAGATATTAAAGTGGCAGCTATTTTTCAAAATGCCTTTGTTGGCTGTCATTTTTCGAGCGCGCCTTCTCTCAAGATGGACACGAAAAATACCACATCATGTCGGGTGCCATTCCATGATAGCATGCCAAGTTTCATGAATTTCAGACGAGTTTTGGATTTACTAGAATTTAAAAAACAGGCATCTCAATGTTTTGTCAGCAATCAACGGTGCCTTGGTGTTTCAAATTCATTCCCATTTCTTGCAAGGGACCTAAGCATGCACCCAAGGACACAGATTTGATTTTTCAACCAATTTATATGCACTGGAGTATGTGCATGTAGTTAAAATTTGAATTATGCACATAAATGCATTAAAAACTCGGTTAATGCATAAAAATGTCCAAAAGAACCCCAAAAAATCACAAAAATTGACACAACACTCATGTTGTTCTATGTTGACACGAGAAAATTTTTGGAAGCAATAAGAGGCAGTGGATATGGTTTCGTCCCCAAAGGTGGGACGTTCCCTACTGAAACCATGACGCTTGTTGTGAGAAGCTCTGGTTTGTGAGAAGCATATACCCAAACCTGCCCCAAATGGGACAAAACTTTTACCACAACATGTTGATGCCGCTCTATGAAAGCATGCTAAGTTTCATGAATTTCGGACGAGTTTTGGATTTACTAGAATTTAAAAACGAGACATCTCAATGTTTTGCTGGCAATCAACGGTGCCCTGGTGTTTTAAATTCATTCCCATTTCTTGCATGGGACCAAACATGCACCAAGGACACAGATTTGATTTTTCAACCAATTTATGTGCACCGGATCATGTGCATGTAGTTCAAATTTGAATTATGCACATAAATGCATTGAAAACTCAGTTAATATGCATAAAAATGCCCAAACGAACCCCGAAATATCCCAAAAATTGACACAACACTCCTGTTGTTCTATGTTGACACGAGAAAAAATTTGAAAGCAATAAGAGGCAGTGGATATCGTTTCGCCCCTAAAGGTGGGACGTTCCCGACCGAAACCATCATGCTTGTTGTGAGAAGCTCTGGTTTGTGAGAAGCATATACGCGAACCTGCCCCAAATGGGACAAATTTTTGAACACGACATGTTGATGCTGCTCCATGATAGCATGCCTAGTTTCATGAATTTCAGACGAGTTTTGGATTTACTAGAATTTAAAAACCAGACATCTCAACGTTTTGTCGGCAATCAACAGTGCCCTGATGTTTGAATTTCATTCCCATCTCTTGCATGGGACCTAGAAATTCACCCAAGGACACAGATTTCATTTTTCAACCAACCTTAGTGCATTGGAGCATGTGCATGTAGTTCAAATTTGAATTATGCACATAAATGCATTGAAAACTCGGTTAATGCATAAAAATGTCCAAACGAACCCCGATAAATCCCAAAAATTGACACAACACTCCTGTTGTTCTGTTGACACGAGGAAATTTTTGAAAGCAATAAGAGGCAATGGATATCGTTTCGTCCCCAAAGGTGGGACGTTCCCTACCGAAAACATCATGATTGTTGTGAGAAGCTCTGGTTTGTGAGAAGCATATACCCGGACCTGCCCCAAATGGGACAATTTTTTTAACACGGCATGTTTATGCCGCTCCATAATAGCATGCCAAGTTTCATGAGTTTCATACGAGTTTTGGATTTACTAGAATTTAAAAACCAGGCATCTCAACATTTTGTCGGCAATCAACAGTGCCCTGGTGTTTGAATTTCATTCCCATCTCTTGCATGGGACCTAGAAATTCACCCAAGGACACACATGTGATTTTTCAACCAACCTTAGTGCATTGGAGCATGTGCTTGTAGTTCAAATTTGTATTATGCACATAAAATGCCTAGAAAACCCAGTTAATGCATAAAAAGGCCAAACGAACCCCGAAAAATTCCAAGATTGAACACAACACTCCTGTTGTTCTATGTTGACACTAGAAAAAATTTGAAAGCAATAAGAGGCAATGGATATCATCCCATCCCCAAAGATGGTACGTTCCCTATCGCAACCATCATGCTTGTTGTGAGAAGCTCTAGTTTGTGAGAAGCTTATACCCGAACCTGCCCCAAATGGGACAAAATTTTCACCACGGCATGCCGATGCCGCTCGATGATAGCATGCTAAGTTTCATGAATTTCATACGAGTTTTGTTTTTTACTAGAATTTAAAAACCAGCCATCTCAACATTTTTCCGGCAATCAACAATGCCCTGGTGTTTCAATTTCATTCCCATCTCTTGCATGGGACCTAGAAATTCACCCAATGACACACATGTCATTTTTCAACCAACTTTGGTGCATTGGAGCATGTGCTTGTAGTTCAAATTTGAATTATGCACATAAAATGCCTATAAAACCCAGTTAATGTATAAAAAAGGCCAAACGAACCCTGAAAAATTCCAAGACTGAACACAACACTCCTGTTGTTCTATGTTGACACTAGAAATTTTTTGAAAGCAATAAGAGGCAACGGATATTGTCCCGTCACCAAAGGTCGTACGTTCCCTATCAAAACCATCATGCTTGTTGTGAGAAGCTCTAGTTTGTGAGAAGCTTATACCCAAACCTGCCCCAAATGGGATAAAATTTTCACCACGACATGTTGATGCCGCTCCATGATAGCATGCCAAGTTTCATGAATTTCAGACGAGTTTTGGATTTACTAGAATTTAAAAACCAGGCATCTCAACGTTTTGCTGGCAATCAACAGTGCCATGGTGTTTGAATTTCATTCCCATATCTTGCATGGGACTGATATCCCACAAGTATAGGGGATCGCAACAGTTTTCGAGGGTAGAGTATTCAACCCAAATTTATTGATTCGACACAAGGGGAGCCAAAGAATATTCTCAAGTATTAGCAGCTGAGTTGTCAATTCAACCACACCTGGAAACTTAGTATCTGCAGCAAAGTGTTTAGTAGCAAAGTAATATGATAGTGGCGGTAACGGTAATAAAGGTAAAGACAGCAAAAGTAATGTTTTTGGTATTTTGTAGTGATTGTAACACTAGCAACGGAAAAGTAAATAAGCGTAAACCAGTATATGGAAAGCTCGTAGGCACCGGATCAGTGATGGATAATTATGCCGGATGTGGTTCGTCATGTAATGATTACAACATAGGGTGACACAGAACTAGCTCCAGTTCATCAATGTAATGTAGGCATGTATTCGTATATAGTCATACGTGCTTATGGAAAAGAACTTGCATGACATCTTTTGTCCTACCCTCCCGTGGCAGCGGGGTCCTATTGGAAACTAAGGGATATTAAGGCCTCCTTTTAATAGAGAACCGGAAGAAAGCATTAGCACATAGTGAATACATGAACTCCTCAAACTATGGTCATCACCGGGAGTGGTCCCGATTATTATCACTTCGGGGTTGCCGGATCATAACACATAGTAGGTGACTATAGACTTGCAAGATAGGATCAAGAACACACATATATTCATGAAAACATAATAGGTTCAGATCTGAAATCATGGCACTCGAGCCCTAGTGACAAGCATTAAGCATAGCAAAGTCATAGCAACATCAATCTCATAACATAATGGATACTAGGGATCAAACCCTAACAAAACTAACTCGATTACATGATAAATCTCATCCAACCCGTCACCGTCCAGCAAGCCTACGATGGAATTACTCACGCACGGTGGTGAGCATCATGAAATTGGTGATGGAGGATGGTTGATGATGACGACGGCGACGAATCCCCCTCTCCGGAGCCCCGAACGGACTCCAGATCAGCCCTCCCGAGAGAGATTAGGGCTTGGCGGCGGCTCCGTATCGTAAAACGCGATGAAACTTTCTCTCTGATATTTTTTTCTCCCCGAAAGCCAATATATGGAGTTGGAGTTGGCGTCGGAGGGCCACCAGGGGGCCCACGAGGTAGGGCGGCGCGCCCAGGGGGAGGGGCACGCCCCCCACCCTCGTGGACAGGGTGTGGGCCCCCTATTCTTCATCTTTGGCGAGGATTTTTTATTATTTATTCTAAGATATTCCATGGAGTTTCAGGTCATTCCGAGAACTTTTGTTTTCTGCACATAAAACAACACCATGGCAATTCTGCTGAAAACAACGTCAGTCCGGGTTAGTTCCATTTAAATCATACAAGTTAGAGTCCAAAAAAAAGGCAAAAGTGTTTGGAAAAGTAGATACGACAGAGACGTATCAACTCCCCCAAGCTTAAACCCTTGCTTGTCCTCAAGCAATTCAGTTGACAAACTGAAAGAGAAAAATAAAAACTTTTACAAACTCTGTTTGCTCTTGTTGTTGTAAACATGAAAAGCCAGCATTCAAGTTTCAGCAAATATTATGAACTAACCATACTCACAATAACACGTAGGTCTCATAATTACTCATATCAATAGCATAATCAGCTAGCGAGCCATAATAATAAAACTCGGATGACAACACTTTCTCAAAATAATCATAACATGATATAACAAAATGGTATCTCGCTAGCCCTTTCTGAGACCGCAAAACATAAATGCAGAGCACCTTTAAAGATCAAGGACTGACTAAACATTGTAATTCATGGTAAAAGAGATCCAGTCAAGTCATACCCAAAATAAACCAATTATAATGAATGCAAACGACAGTGTGCTCTCCAGCGGGTGCTTTTTAATAAGAAGGGTGATGACTCAACATAAAAGTAAATAGATAGGCCCTTCGCAGAGGGAAGCAGGAATTTGTAGAGGTGCCAGAGCTCGATTTTGAAATAGAGATAAATTATATTTTGAGCGGCATACTTTCACTATCAACGCAACAACTATGAGATGGTTGTATCTTCCATACTACATGCATTATAGGCAGTTTCCAAACAGAATGGTAAAGATTTATAATCCCCCTCCTCCACAAGCATCAATCCATGGCTTGCTCGAAACAGCGAGTGCCTCCAACATTCAACGGGTTCCAAGGGGAGTTTTGTTTAATTATTTTGATTTGCTTTGATCTTTTTGGATCATGGGACTGGGCATCCCGGTTACCGGCCCTTTCTCGTGAATGAGGAGCGGAGTCCACTCCTCTTGAGAATAACCCACCTAGAATGGAAGATATAGGCAGCCCTAGTTGCACATGAGCTGCTCGAGCATACAAAACAGAATTTCATTTGAAGGTTTGGAGTTTGGCACATACAAATTTACTTGGAACGGCAGGTAGATACCGCGTATACGAAGGTATAGTGGACTCATATGGAACAACTTTGGGGTTTAAGGAGTTTGGATGCACAAGCAGTATTCCCGCTTAATGCGGTGAAGGCTAGCGAGAACACCGGGAAGCGATTAAGCGAGAGATCGACAACGATCGTAAACATGCATTAAAATTAATTACACGAATACAAGCATGAGTAGGATATAATCTACCATGAACTGTAACATCCCAAATTTTCCTATTTGGAATGTTTTACAATTATAGATAAGCATCCTATGCATCCTGTTTGAATTTGAATACCATTTGAAGTTTCAGAGAGTTTTGAATTTGAAATTTGAATTCCAAACTTTGGCATGTGGGAAACCATTCAAAAACCAAGTCTGATAAATACTTGATCAAAAGTATGAGAGGAGCTAACATGACACTCCAAAATATCAGAGGAAACAAAGCCAAAAGAATTGGATTCAAATCTGAATTTTATTTGAATTTGAAAAAATGGATTTTATGAAGATTGGATTTTGCCTTTGGAAAATGTTCAAATGAAAGGAATATTCCCCGATCATTTTGGTATATATATACTATATATAAAATAATTATAGTTTAGGTTTTATTTTTGTTTTGGTTTTATTAAAAATAAAAGAAAAAGACTTTTCAGGCGCCACCAGCCACCTGAGCCCAGCCAAGACCGCGCGCCTCGGCCACCCAGCACAAGGCCAGCCCACCACCGGCCCACTAGGCCACAGGCCAGCCAGCCGACAGCCCGCGCCTCCCCCTCGCCCGAATCCCCTAGGATCCGGTCGACCGCCCGAACCTTCCCCTCTCTCCCATCGACCCGTGGCCCCCACCCCGTCGTCTTCCCCCTCGCCCACGAACGAACCTCGCTGAGATCCACGGATCCCAAGGATCCGGATCCCGACAGCCCCGATGCCCTTCCGCCCCCACCGAGGCCACAGCTATAAGCCAAGCCCCCGCACCCCATTCCCCCCTTAGCCACGCCGAGCCCCACTCCCTCTCTCTCCCGAAGCACGCCGGAGCACCGAGCTCACCTCCGCCGCCAAAACCCTCGCCGTCGCCGCCCTGGTGCCCCCCGAACCTCCCCAACCCCACCGAACCCTTCCCCGTGCTCGTGCGCACCTCCCCGACGTCTCGCCAAGCTCGCTGACCTTCAAGCCCCGGAGCACTCTCGCCGCCGCCGCCGACGTCGCCGGAGTCCGGTGAGTCCCCGGCATTCACCTCCCCCATCCGATCCCAATCGTGCGGCCACGATTAGAACCCCCGAAGGGGTACGTTTTTATTAGAAAACCGGCCGGCCCGCGCGGTTTATTTTTAGTTAGGTTTATTTATTTTAGACCGGTTCGTTTTTAGTTAAACCCTAGGCCCATTTAGTCTATCTGACGCCTAGTGCACAGTTTAGGCCCATTAGGCATTTTCTTTTATTTAGATTTTCTGTTTTAGCGATTTGTTCCAATTTTCAAAAATGTGTATCTTTTGTTCTGTTTAATATTTTTTGTGATTCGTTTTTTGTTGGATTGCAAATTTTATGTAGTTTCTGAAAACATATATTTAGCTATGTTAAAAATAATTAAAAATGCTTTAATATTGTTTTAGTCAGAATAGCAAATCTGCTATAGTTTTAGTTAGAAAAATTATTTTGCATGATTCTTTTGTCATCACTTTATTTTGATATTGCCAAACCCTAGAAATTAACTTTGGTATTTTAGGATTAATAAATAATTAATTCTAGGCAGAATCCTATTAATCCTAATTAATTGATTAGTTCCTGTTTTCCTAATTAATAAATTAGTAAATTAATTTATTTTTAACTTGTGATTAGTTATTCTAGGTTAGTTTCTGTCATTCCATTAGATGAACTTTTATTTATAATTAATAAAAGTTTTAAATTATTTTCTTAATAGAAATTGGATTAGGCCTAAAATGAGTTTTATAATAGCTATTTAATTAATTCTTTTTGCTCCTAGTTGCTTAATTCATCCTTTTCTGTTAAGTTAACCTAAAACCATGATTAGGTTATGTTGAGGAATTTTGTTATATAAAACCATTTTTGCTATTGTTTGGAATAGGAAAGACTTTGAATTTGATTTCTTTGAGTTTTCCTTTTGATTTGGTTTTGTTTGCTTTGTTGTGCTTGGTTACTTTTGTTATCTTGTGTGATCCTTGTGCTTTGTGCTTATTATGTTATTGTTTGTCTCGGTAGAGTTCTGAGTCTAAGCTTGCTACTCGACTCTTTAGCTTACGAGGATCATCAGCAAGGCAAGTTTTGATCATGTTATTTCTATACCTATGTTTTTGTGCATTAGTAGTTGTCACCACCCCACCATTGCATGCAGTAGTGAAATCTTGAAGTCATTAAACTTGAGTAGTATCATGTGGTAGGATGAACCAATCCCCCTTGTTACCATGACCCCGGGACGTAGTAGTTATTTTGCTATGCTCGTAGACGGGATTTGTGGTGAGTGAAATCCATAAGCAAGATGTGAGAGTCAATGATGATGACAACCCATGGGCTACAATGATCAAGATGGACTTCGGAAAAATCACTACTGGGTGGAGGGCGGTTGCGGGCACCTGGAGCACCCAGTGGTGGCCGGGATGCATGGAGAAGCGCCATGACATCCTGCGGAAAGCTTCACCCAGCCACGAAGAGAAGGATGGATGCCCCATGACCGGAAGCTTACCCGTGCAGCCGCAAGCCATTATGGGCTCTGGCTGGGTTGACCCTTGTAGTGAAGTGGCTGGACGGTACTACGAGAAGTAGACGAACGGTAGGATTGGATGGGTACCGGCGGTGGCGGAAGAACTCTTTGGAAGACCTGTTTCATTCGTCCGTCTTCAAACACCATGAAGTGCGAAGACTTTAAAAGGAGGAATGATTCTTGCGGGAAAGTCGCAAACCTCTGCAGAGTGTTATAACCTAATCGATTAGCCGTGTCCCCGGTTACGGACATTTGAGCATCTGGACCTTGGAAGTATTCGGATATCTCAACACTTAATTCTAATGAATTAATTGGATGGGTTTATGACTTAATAATAATTTTGGGAACGAGATATTGGTTGGCGGAACCATCTCAATAACTACCACCAATTTGTAGTAATTTGCAAATAAGTCCACTGTAGTAGGATAAAATTGGCTTTTCGCAAAATGATGAAACTTAGAGCTCCACAGCCAAAATGCATATAGTGTTAGTAACTTTATTATTGTTCTTCATGACTTGCCAGCTTATTCCAAAAGCTGACCTACATGGCTGCAACGTATTATGTTGCAGAGATATATTCCGATCGGGAGTGAGGCTACGCCCGCGCTTAGCGATTGCCCTTTGAGTCGGATGGACTCGCTTATCTTCGACGCTTCCGCAGCATTTTAGTTTATTTCTCATGAGTTGGCCTTGAGCGAATTTATTCCCTTGTAATAAAGACTCTATATGAGAATCGATTAATAATATTCAGGTGTGATTGAACTTTGATTACTTTATCGATGTCTTGTGAGTACCGGCATGATCTTGGGATGGTATGCATACGTAGATTTGACCGATTTTGGGTCAGGTCGCTCTGAGAGATGGTATCGAGCACACGCTGACCGTAGGATCGTAACCCCTAGGATCGGAAAGCCATAGCGAGACCATTTACTTTGAACCCTTTTCATTCTATACTTCTTCTCGATCTATTCGACTCTTCTCTCCTTTGCAACATTCTAGATGGCGTCGAGTTCACCCCAGTTTTGCTACGGAGTTCGCCAGCCCGATGAGACGATGCCCTTCGGAAGGAAGCTGGTCCAGATGGTGAAGCTGCTGAAGATTGCTCGCCCTCGATCACTGGAAACCCACTAATGCACTTCCAGCGGACACCGCTATAGGATTGAGGTGCATATCCTGTGGAGGACCTTTGGAGGACGACGGAGCCTATCAACTTTGAGTTCACCGAGTTCAACTGGATCATCGGAAGAGACGTGGCGATCTACCGAGCACTTGGACATCTCCGAGAGGAGTACAGGACTGAGCTCGATCACTCGGACTCGCCATGGTTTCTCGCAGGGCAAGGAATGGAGATATCATCCGTACCATCGAGGACGATTCCACTCTCTCGTACATTCAGGACTTGGAGTGTCTTCTCGAGAAACGGAGATTCAGGCTCGCCAGAACTCAAGACACACGGAAGCTTTTGTTCATGAACTGGGCTGGAGGAGAAGGCTCGCGCAGACTTCCTTGGCCATGAGGAAGAAATCACGGACTTCATGGAGATAGTCGACGACCTGAAGATGAAGCTTGCCGCGATTGAGGAAAAGATGGACTTGGGAGAGGACCTTTACCCGAGTGGAGATGAAGGGCCCCTCGTGAGCAATGATCAGGATTTTGAAGGGAGTACCACTGAAGGGAACCCCAAGAGGAGGCGCCACTGATGAAGACTTTTAGTCGACCACCATGTTATCTTTTACTTTTTTTTCGTCGATCAGTTAGGCCGATGTTTTTTCCTTCGATTAGTCATGAGCTTTTGTAATCGAGTTTGAACCATGTTTGAGTGGAATGAATAAATGTTTGGTGTGTTATGATTGTGCATTCATATGGGTAGTGTTATTTCTCATAGACCCTTGTTCTATTCTAAATTTCTCATTCACTCCAAAACACCAGATGCCTCCGAGACGTGACCTTTGGTTTCCGCGGAGCTCACCCAGCTGCTCCAAAGAATGAATGCATCGATGCAGCTCTCGATTCAGAATCGTAACAACCCGCCAACAATCCACCGCCACCACCACCACCCTTGTGGACAATTTGACTCGATTTACGAGGTTGAATCCGCCAGTGTTCTCTAGTAGCACCGAGCCGATTGTGGTGACGATCGCTCCGCAAGATTGGAAGAGAGCTAGTCACCGTTGGATGCACCGATGTTGAGAAGGTGCGCTTTGCAGCGCATCAACTGGATGGACCTGCAGCTTCTTGGTGGGAGAATTACACGCCACTTTTCCTTGGGTGGCATCACTTGGGATCAATTCCAGCAGGTTTCAGACTGCTCATGTCTCATCTGGAGCCATGAGTCGAAGAAGCGTGAGTTCCGCAACTTACGCCAGGAAATCGCATTGTGGCACAAGACGTGGAGGAATTCAGCAAGCTTGCTCGCTATGCCCCCGATGATGTGGCCACTGATGCCGCCAAGCAGGAGAAGTTCCTTGAGGGACTCAATGATGAACTGAGCATGCAGCTTATTGTGGCTACTTTCAACAACTACCAGGAGCTGGTAGACAAGGCCACCATCCTGGAGGGCAAGCAGCAGCAGATAGAAAGCCGCAAGAGGAAGTACAGCCAGGGGAAGCACAATTCAGGAGCTCAGCAGAAGCCCCGCTATGCACCGTACTCAGGAGGGCACATCCACCACAACCATGGAGGTCATAACCATGGTGGAAATGGAAACAACCGCAGCCAGGACAACAAGTCAGGCCATGGCAATGGCAATGGCAATGGTAATGGCAATCAGCACCGTTCTGCCCCGGCTCCGAAGGATCTGAGCCATATCACACCGCTTCAAGTGCCGGAAGACAGGCACTACGCCACCGACTGCCCGGAGGCCAAGCAGAGGAACGGAATGGCAATGGAGGCTCGCGAAGAAGCCCAATCCCTTCCTCGTGCTCAAGTGAATCACATCGGCGTGGAGAACGTCTATGATCAGCCGAACAATCGTGGTTGGTAAGTTTTATTGAATTCACGTTCAGTTTTGGTTCTGTTTGATTCGGTGCAACGCATTCATTCATATCAAGGGTAGTTGTGGATAAGTACGGATTACGCACTAGAACCCTTAGAAGCCCCTCCGCGTCGGTTCGCGGAGGAGAAATGATGGCAGGTTTAAGTTGTCCAGCAAACCTCAACATCGGGAACCACAAATTTCCGTAGAACTCATAGTGTTGGAAACTCAGACCTTGGATGTAATCCTAGGCATGGACTGGTTGTCAAAGTATGAAGGAAACATTGGTGTGCCAAGAAGTCTATTACGCTCACCACCCCGGAGCGTAAGAGGATCAAGTATGTAGCCAGCACAGCCAGATGAAGAATCAGTGCATTCACTCACGGGAGTTGTTCAGAGGAAGTGCCAGTGGTGCAAGAATTTCCGATGTGTTCCGGAGGAATTACCAGAATGCCACGGACAGAGACATTGAGTTCCTGATTGAGTTATTGCCCGGCACAGCCCCAATATCCAAGAGACCTTATCGGATGCCACCGAATGAGTTGAAAGAGATCAAGGAACAAATAAATGAGTTATTGGAGAAAGGATATATTCGTCCAAGCTCATCACCTTGGGGAGCCCCAGTTCTTTTGGTAGAGAAGAAGGATGGAAGCTTGAGGATGGTTGTGGATTATCGTGCATTGAACGAAGTAACCATCAAGAACAAGTACCCTCTACCAATGATCAATGACTTGTTTGATCAGCTTGTTGGAGCCAAGGTATTCTCTAAGATCGATCTTCGATCAGGGTATCACCAGTTGAAAATTCGTGAAAAGGATATACCCAAAACAGCCTTCACTACCAGGTATGGTTTATACGAGTATACCGTCATGTCATTTGGATTGACTAATGCTCCTGCATACTTCATGAATTTGATGAACAAGGTGTTCATGGAGTATTTGGACAAGTTTGTCGTGGTGTTCATCGATGACATATTGATATTCTCCAAGAGCGAGGAAGAGCATAAGGAACATTTGCGTCTAGTTACGAGAAACTTCGAGAACATCATTGTATGCCAAATTCAGCAAATGTGAATTTTGGTTGAAGGAAGTTGGATTCCTCGGACATGTTATTTCAGGAGAAGGAATAGCAGTTGATCCCGCCAAGGTTGAATCATCACCGATTGGCGGTCACCCACCTCATCAAGGAGATCCGCAGTTTTCTCGGACTTGCAGGATATTATCGGAGGTTCATTGAGAACTTCTCGAAGATTGCCAAGCCCATGACTGAGCTGTTGAAGAAGGAAGCCAAGTATGTTTGGACCGAGGAATGTGAAGCCAGTTTTCAGGAATTGAAGAAACGGTTGGTCACAGCTCCAGTGTTGATATTGCCAGACATACACAAGGAATACCAGGTTTATTGTGACGCTTCTCGTCAGGGACTCGGAGGAGTATTGATGCAGGAAGGCAAGGTTGTAGCTTATGCCTCCCGACAGCTACGACCTCATGAGATGAATTATGCCACGCATGATTTGGAGTTGGCAGCTGTTGTGCATGCACTCAAGACCTGGAGACATTTCCTCATTGGAAATCGTTGTGATGTCTATACGGATCACAAGAGTTTGAAATATATCTTCACGCAGAAGGAATTGAACCTCAGGCAAAGGAGATGGCTAGAGTTGATAAAGGACTATGACATGAGATTGCATTACCACCCCGGTAAAGCCAATGTTGTAGCAGATGCTTTAAGCCGTAAGAGTTATGTGAACACTCTTACCGCAGGAGGATTACCCCAGGAGTTGGTCGATGACCTCAGAGATCTCCGACTGGAGATAGTTCCGAAAGGATTTGTCGCAACTCTGGAGGTTCAGTCCACCTTGACCGAAAGGATTCGTGAAGCCCAGAAGACGGACAAGGAAATCGATGAGATTAAGCAAAAGATGGAGGAAGGAAAAGCTAAAGGATTCCGAAAGGATGAACATGGAACTATTTGGTTTGAGGATCGATTTATGTGCCCAATGATCCCGAGCTCAGAAGCTCATTCTTCAGAGGCTCATGATTCACCGTACTCGATTCACCCCGCAACACCAAGATGTACCGGATTTGAAGCAAAGTTTCGTGGACGGTATGAAGAAGGACATTGCCGAGCACGTAGCCGTATCGATGTTTGCCAACGTAAAGGCAGAACATCGAAGCCAGCAGGGTTACTTCAACCTTTGCCGATTCCCGATTGGAAATGGGAGAAACTTGGTATGGATTTCATCACAGATTACCCAGACCCGTTCAGGTTATGATTCTATCTGGGTAGTAGTTGATCGTTTGACTAAGGTAGCTCACTTCATTCCGTGAAGACTACCTATACCAGTGCCAAGTTGGCCAAGATATACATGACCAGGATCGTATGTCTGCATGGAGTTCCGAGGAAAATCGTGTCAGATAGAGGAACGCAGTTTACCTCAAAGTTTTGGAAGCAATTGCATGAAACTTTGGGTACGAGGCTGGAATTCAAGACAGCCTTTCATCCATGCAGATGATGGACGGACCGAGAGAGTCAATCAGATTCTCGGAGGACATGTTGAGAGCTTGTGTGCTAGACTACGGGTCTAGCTGGGATGACAATTTGCCGTACGCAGAGTTCTCGTACAACAACAGTTATCAATCCAGTTTGAAGATGGCCCCTTTCCAAGCTCTATACGGAAGGAGGTGTAGAACACCATTGCTGTGGGATAGCGTTGGAGATCGATCACTTTTGGTTCCGATCTTATCAAGGATTCGAAGAAAAGTCAAGCTGATTCGAGACCGGCTCAAGATAGCACGACCACGACGTAAGAGTTATGCCGACGATGAAGCGCAAGGAGGTGACTTACGAAGTGGGAGACCGAGCATATCTTCGTGTATCTCACTTCGTGGAATCAAGAGGTTTGGAGTCAAGGAAAGTTAGCACCCGATTCATTGGCCCTACAAAATCCTCGAACGTCGTGGAGAAGTTGCATACAAGTTGGAATTGCGGAAGGATTGTCGGAGTTCATAATGTTTTCCACGTTTCTCGGTTGAAGAAGTGCCATGCAGACATGGCCGATGTTCCGTTGAGAGACACGGTGCCCTAGAGGCCATACAGCTTGCGGTGATTTGACTTACAAGGAGAAACCCGTCAAAATTCTCGAGACTGCAAGCAGAGTCACCCGCAGCAAAGTCATCAAGTTTTGCAAGGTCTTTGTGGAGTCACCACACCGAGGAAGAAGCCACACAGGAACGCCAAGAAGATCTTCGTCGAGACCATCCGCACCTATTTGTTAGCCAACCCGAATCTCGAGGGCGAGATTCATCTTAAGGTGGTAGGTTTGTAACATCCCAAATTTTCCTATTTGGAATGTTTTACAATTATAGATAAGCATCCTATGCATCCTGTTTGAATTTGAATACCATTTGAAGTTTCAGAGAGTTTTGAATTTGAAATTTGAATTCCAAACTTTGGCATGTGGGAAACCATTCAAAACCAAGTCGATAAATACTTGATCAAAAGTATGAGAGGAGCTAACATGACACTCCAAAAATATCAGAGGAAACAAAGCCAAAAGAATTGGATTCAAATCTGAATTTTATTTGAATTTGAAAAAATGGATTTTTATGAAGATTGGATTTTGCCTTTGGAAAATGTTCAAATGAAAGGAATATTCCCTGATCATTTTGGTATATATATACTATATATAAAATAATTATAGTTTAGGTTTTATTTTTGTTTTGGTTTTATTAAAAAATAAAAGAAAAAGACTTTTCAGGCGCCACCCAGCCACCCAGCCCAGCCAGACACCGCTGCCTCGGCCACCCACGCACCAGGCCCACCATCGCCCACTAGGCCACAGCCAGCCAGCCGACAGCCCGCGCCTCCCCTCGCCCGAATCTCCTAGGATCCGTCGACCGCCCAACCTTCCCCTCTCTCCTCATCGACCCGTGGCCCCCACCCGTCGTCTTCCCCTCGCCCACGAACGAACCTGCTGGGAGATCCACGGATCCGAAGGATCCGGATCCCCGACAGCCCCGATGCCCTTCCGCCCCACCGAGGCCCTGGCTATATAAGCCAAGCCCCCGCACCCCATTCCCCCCTTAACCACGCCGGAGCCCCACTCCTCTCTCTCCCGAAGCACGCCGAGCACCGAGCTCACCTCCGCCGCCAAAACCTCGCCGCCGCCTGGTGCCCCCGACCTCCCCAACCCCATCGAACCCTTCCCGTGCTCATGCGCACCTCCCGACGTCTCGCCAAGCTCTTGACGCTCAAGCCCGGAGCACTCTCGCCACCGCCGCCGACGTCGCCGGAGTCCGTGAGTCCCGGCATTCACCTCCCCGTCTCGATCCCAATCGTGCGGCCACGATTAGAACCCCAAGAAATACGTTTTATTAGAAAACCGCCGCCCCCAGCGGTTTATTTTTAGTTAGGTTTATTTATTTTAGACCGGTTCGTTTTAGTTAAACCCTAGGCCCATTTAGTCTATCGGCGCCTAGTGCATGATTTAGGCCCATTAGGCATTTTTCTTTTATTTAGATTTTCTGTTTTAGCGATTTGTTCCAAATTTCAAAAATGTGTATCTTTTGTTCTGTTTAATATTTTTTGTGATTCTTTTTTGTTGGATTGCAAATTTTATGTAGTTTCTGAAAACATATATTTAGCTATGTTAAAAATAATTAAAATGCATTAATATTGTTTTAGTCAGAATAGCAAATCTGCTATAGTTTTAGTTAGAAAAATTATTTTGCATGATTCTTTTGTCATCACTTTATTTTGATATTGCCAAACCCTAGAAATTAACTTTGGTATTTTAGGATTAATAAATAATTAATTCTAGGCAGAATCCTATTAATCCTAATTAATTGATTAGTTCCTGTTTTCCTAATTAATAAATTAGTAAATTAATTTATTTTTAACTTGTGATTAGTTATTCTAGGTTAGTTTCTGTCATTCCATTAGATGAACTTTTATTTATAATTAATAAAAGTTTTAAATTATTTTTCTTAATAGAAATTGGATTAGGCCTAAAATGAGTTTTATAATAGCTATTTAATTAATTCTTTTTGCTCCTAGTTGCTTAATTCATCCTTTTCTGTTAAGTTAACCTAAAACCATGATTAGGTTATGTTGAGGAATTTTTGTTATATAAAAACCATTTTTGCTATTGTTTGGAATAGGGAAAGACTTTGAATTTGATTTCTTTGAGTTTTCCTTTTGATTTGGTTTTGTTTGCTTTGTTGTGCTTGGTTACTTTTGTTATCTTGTGTGATCCTTGTGCTTTGTGCTTATTATGTTATTGTTTGTCTCGGTAGAGTTCCCGGAGTGCGAAGCTTGCTACTACGACTCTTTAGCTTACGAGGATCATCAGCAAGGCAAGTTTTGATCATGTTATTTCTATACCTATGTTTTTGTGCATTAGTAGTTGTCACCACCCCACCATTGCATGCAGTAGTGAAATCTTGAAGTCATTAAACTTGAGTAGTATCATGTGGTAGGATGAACCAATCCCCTTGTTACCATGACCCCGGGACGTAGTAGTTATTTTGCTATGCTCGTAGACGGGATTTGTGGTGAGTGAAATCCATAAGCAAGATGTGAGAGTCAATGATGATGACAACCCATGGACTACAATGATCAAGATGGACTTGGAAAAATCACTCTTTGGGTGGAGGGCGGTTGACGGCACCTGGAGCACCCAGTGGTGGCGGGATGCATGGAGAAGCGCCATGACATCCTGCGGAAAGCTTCACCCAGCCACGAAGAGAAGGATGGATGCCCCATGACCGAAGCTTACCTGCGGCCGCAAGCCATTATGGGCTCTGGCTGGGTTGACCCTTGTAGTGAAGCTGGCTGGACGGTACTACGAGAAGTAGACGAACGGTAGGATTGGATGGGTACCGGCAGTGGCCAGAAGAACTCTTTGGAAGACCCTGTTTCATTCGTCCCGTCTTCAAACACCATGAAGTGCGAAGACTTTAAAAGGAGGGAATGATTCTTGCGGGGAAAGTGCGCAAACCTCTGCAGAGTGTTATAACCTAATCGATTAGCCGTGTCCCCGGTTACGGACATTTGAGCATCTGGACCTTGGAAGTATTCGGATATCTCAACACTTAATTCTAATGAATTAATTGGATGGGTTTATGACTTAATAATAATTTTGGGAACGAGATATTGGTTGGCGGAACCATCTCAATAACTACCACCAATTTGTAGTAATTTGCAAATAAGTCCTTTGTAGTAGGATAAAATTGGCTTTTTAAAATGATGAAACTTAGAGCTCCACAGCCAAAATGCATATAGTGTTAGTAACTTTATTATTGTTCTTCATGACTTGCCAGCTTATTCCAAAAGCTGACCTACATGGCTGCAACGTATTATGTTGCGTAGATATATTCGATCAGAGTGAGGCTACGCCGCGCTTGGCGATTGCCCTTTGAGTCGGATGGACTCGCTTATCTTCGACGCTTCGCAGCATTTTAGTTTATTTCTCATGAGTTGGCCTTGAGCCGAATTTATTCCCTTGTAATAAAGACTCTATATGAGAATCGATTAATAATATTCAGGTGTGATTGAACTTTGATTACTTTATCGATGTAATCGTGAGTACCAAAGATGATCTTGGGATGGGCATGCATACGTAGATTTGACCGATTTTGGGTCAGGTCGCTACATGAACATAAATATCATGAAGGCTATGTTGATTTGATTCAACTACATGCATGAACATGTGCCAAGTCGAGTCACTCAATTCATTCAAAGGAGGATATCATCCCATCATACCATATCATAATCATTCTAATAGCATGTTGGCACGCAAGGTAAACCATTATAACTCATAGCTAATCAAGCATGGCACAAGCAACTATAATCTCTAAATGTCATTGCAAATATGTTTACTTCATAATAGCTGAATCAGGAACGATGAATCATCATATTTACAAAAACAAGAGAGGTCGAGTTCATACCAGCTTTTCTCATCCCAATAAGTCCATCATATATCATCATTATTGCCTTTCACTTGCACGACCGAACGGTGTGTATAATAATAAGAGTGCACGTGCATTGGACTAAGCTGGAATCTGCAAGCATCCAACTCAAGAGAGAAGACAAGTAATATGGGCTCTAAGTTAAATAAACGATCATGCATATGAGAGCCACTAAGCATTTTCAATATGGTCTTCTCGACCCCCAAAGAAAGGAAAAGAAAAATAAAAACTATTTACACGCGAAAGCTCCCAACAAGCAAAAGAAGAACGGGAAATATTTTTGGGTTTTCTTTTTAATTCTACTACAAGCATGGAGAGTAGACTAACTAATTTTTTTGGTTTTTATAAGGTTTATTAAACACACAAGAAGAAAGCAGGAAAAAGAAAATAATCTAGCATGGATATTACAGTGAAAGAGTATGAGCACCAACATCTAGCAATGAGTGTGTGTGAACATAAATGTAATGTCGGTGAGAATACGTACTCTCCCAAGCTTAGGCTTTTGGCCTAAGTTGGTCTATTTCCAGGGATAGCCTGGCGGATACCCGTAGGTGTAGCTGGGGTCGTACTGCGATGAAGAATAGTTGGGATCATAATGTGATGAAGAGGACTCTGACTGCCACTGACTGGCAACCGCCTCAGGATCCCAAGAATAAACAGACATTCGTGGAGGCTCATCTTGTGGCTCTGGTTCCGGGGCTGGTGCAGGATTCCGGTAAGCTTCAACAGCCGCCCACGGAACAATGTAAGGACCTGTAGACAAGTTAAACAAAGAGGGAGCAGGCAAAGTAATAGTCTCAGGGTGATGTTTATCAAAGTACAATTTATATTTAAGCCCCCCTTCGCGACTCTTAACAAGAAAATCATGCGGTAGCATACTCTTATAATCTAAATAAGCACGGGGCAATGAGGTTTCTTCTTTCTCCTCATGCCTAATAGATATCTCAAAATATTCAGCTAGGCGTGAAGCATAAATGCCTCCAAAGATGGGGCCCTTAGTGCGGTTCAGACTTAACCGTCTAGCAACAATTCCACCCATACTAACAGAATTATTGCAGTATAAACCATGGAACAAAATGATAATATCAGGAATGCTAAGGTTTCCACAGTTCCCGCGACCAGTCAAACAACGACTAGCAAATAAGGCAAAGTAGCGCAAAACAGGAAAATGTATGCTAGTAATTCTTGCATCAGAAACCTTCCTGGTTTCTCCCACAGTGATAGTGTTAATAAAAGCTTCCACTTCATTATGGTGTGGTTCATCTAAGGTGCCCTCAAAGGGTATTTTGCAAACCTTGCAAAATTCAGCTAATGGCATTTCCTTAACAACGTCATATAAATGAAACTCTACTGTTGGAGGTGATTTCTTAGGGAAAAAGTAGAAGTTCTGCACAAAAGTATTTGTGAGTAAGAGATACTGATGACGTTGGTCGTGGAGGAAGTTGGTGAGGCCGGCGTTCTCAATCAATAGATAGAAATCCTCATAAATCCCGGCTCTCCTCAAGAAGTCATCGGAAGGCCATTCACACGGCCGAACCTCCGCGATACGAGGCAAATTAAATTTGGGCTTCTGTTCTTCTTCCTTTTGTTTCTCCTTAGAGCTTCGGCTCGACGAGCCCCTCAAAAGTCTCTTCATTATTTCTGAAACAATCTGAAATTTTTAGTAACTTCAAACAAAAGTGAACCAACTTCAGTAAAACTAATAGCAACTACTCATACAAGTGCCTAGAGCATATATCAAGCATTAACTTGGAACCATATAAATTTGACATGCAAGCTCAAGAACATGGTCACCTATGCAGCACAAATTTGCAATGAATAAAGCACTACAACAAAAACTAATTGGACCAATGGAGGAGTCACATACCAAGGAACAATCTCCCCAAGTAGTTTTGCGAGAGGTGCTTTGAGCAAGGAGATCGAAAATCACAGCAAAAGCGGCTGGAACACGAGCTTGAGTTGGTTTTTCGGGTTTGTGCGAGGCTGGGGAAGAAGATGGGTGCAGGGATAAGCGGAGGAGGGCCACCGTGGGCCCACGAGGCAGGGGCGCGCCCAGGGGGGTAGGGCGCGCCCTCCACGCTCGTGACCAGGTGGCAGCTCCCCCTGCGGTAATTTTTGCACTAAAAATCCTCAAATATTCCCGAAAAAATCATATTAAATTGGTATGGCATTCTGAGGACTTTTATTTTCGGGATATTTTTATATTGCACGGATAAGTCAGGAAACAGACAGAAAAATACTATTTTTACTTTATTTCAACTAAATAACAGAAAGTATAAAGAGGGTATAGAAGGTTGTACTTCTAGTTTCATCCGTCTCATGCTCATCAAAAACAATCCACTAACAAGGTTGATCAAGTCTTGTTAACAAACTCATTCTGATAGTCATGGAACCGGAGAAATTTCGAATAACACTATGTTACCTAAGGGATATGGACATCCCCAATAATAAGTATATCATATTTCTTCTTAACAGTAGGGAGAGGAAATTCAAAACCTCCAAATATAATCGATGGAATTTTTCCAATAGAGTTGATACTATAAACTTGAGGTTGTTTCCTCGGAAAGTGTACCGTGTGCTCATTACCATTAACAAGAAAAGTGACATTGCCTTTGTTGCAATCAATAACAGCCCCTGCAGTATTAAGGAAAGGTCTTCCAAGAATAATAGACATACTATCATCCTCGGGAATATCAAGAATAACGAAGTCCGTTAAAATAGTAACGTTTGCAACCACAACAGGCACATCCTCACAAATACCAACAGGTATAGCAGTTATTTATCAGCCATTTGCAAAGATATTTCAGTAGGTGTCAACTTGTTCAAGTCAAGTCTACGATATAAAGATAGAGTCATAATACTAACACCGGCTCCAAGATCACATAAAGCAGTTTTAACATAATTTCTTTTAATGGAGCATGGTATAGTAGGTACTCCTGGATCTCCAAGTTTCTTTGGTATTCCACCCTTTTAAGTATAATTAGCAAGCATGGTGGAAAGTTCAGCTTCCAGTATCTTTCTTTTATTTGTAACAATATCTTTCATATACTTAGCATAAGGATTCATTTTGAGCATATCAGTCAATCGCATACGCAAAAAGATGGGTCTAATCATTTCAGCAAAGCGCTCAAAATCCTCATCATCCTTTTTCTTGGATGGTTTGGGAGGAAAAGGCATGGGTTTCTGAACCCATGGTTCCCTTTCTTTACCATGTTTCCTAGCAACGAAGTCTCTTTTATCATAACGTTGATTCTTTGATTGTGGGTTATCAAGATCAACAGCAGGTTCAACTTCTACATCATTATCATTACTAGGTTGAGCATCATCATGAACATTATCATTAACATTTCCACTAGGTTCATGTTCATTACCAGATTGTGTTTCAGCATCAGACATAGAGATATCATTTGGATTATCAGGTGGTTCAGCAATAGGTTCACTAGAAGTTTGCACAGTTCTATCATTTTTCTTTTTCTTCCTCTTAGAAGAACTAGGTACATCAACATTATTTCTCTGAGAATCTTGCTCGATTCTCTTAGGGCGGCCTTCAGGATACAAAGGTTCCTGAGTCATTCTACCAGTTCTAGTAGCCACTCTAACAACATAATCATTTTTCTTACTATTCATTTCATTAAGCACTTCTTTCTGAGCTTTAAGTACTTGTTCTACTTGAGTGGTAACCATAGAAGCATGTTTGCTAACAAGTTTAAGTTCACCTCTAATATTAGCCATATAATCACTCAAGTGTTTAATCATAAAGGTATTCTATTTTAATTGTCTAGCAAAATAAGCATTAAAGTCATCTTGCTTAAACATAAAGTCATCAAACTCATACAAGCACTGACTGGCAATTTTAGTAGGAGGGACTTCAACTTTATCATATCTATAGAGAGAATTTACCTTTACTACCTGTGTCGGGATGTCGGGAGGTTCTTCATTAAATAAGTAATTGAGATCATATACTTCTTCAATAGGCGGTAAATTAAGACCATTTATTTCTTCAATAGGAGGTAAATTCTTAACATCTTCAGCTTTAATACCTTTTTCTTTCATAGATTTCTTTGCCTCTTGCATATCTTGGATCGAGAAATAGAACACCTCTCTTCGGAGTTGGTTTAGGAATAGGCTCGAATTGGCTCGAGCTGGATCGAATTGGCTCAGGAGGTGCCCAATTATTTTCATTTGTCAACATATTATTCAATAAAATTTCAGCTTCATCCGGTGTTCTTTCCCTGAAAAGAGAACCAGCGCAACTATCCAGGTAATCTCTGGAAGCATCAGTTAGTCCATTATAAAAGATATCAAATATTTCAGGTTTCTTAAGAGGATGATCAGGCAAAGCATTAAGTAACTTAAGAAGCCTCCCCCAAGCTTGTGGGAGACTCTCTTCTTCAATTTGCACAAAATTTTATATATCCCTCAAAGCAGCTTGTTTCTTATGAGCAGGGAAATATTTAGCAGAGAAGTAATAAATCATATCCTGGGGACTTTGCACACAACCAGGATCAAGAGAATTAAACCATATCTTAGCATCACCCTTTAATGAGAACGGAAATATTTTGAGTAAATAAAGGTAGCGCGATCTCTCATTATTAGTAAACAGGGCAGCTATATCATCTAACTTACGAAGATGTGCCACAACAGTTTCAGATTCATAGCCATAAAAAGGATCAGATTCAACCAAAGTAATTATATCTGGATCAACAGAAAAATCATAATAATCCTGATCGGGAACACAGATAGGTGAAGTAGCAAAAGCAGGGTCGGGTCTCATCCTATCTCTAAAAGATTCTTTACTCCACTTAACTAGCAACCTCTTACGTTCAAGACTATCCTGGCAAGCAAGAATAGCTTCAGTAGATTCAGCATTAAAAAGATAACCCTCAAGAATAGCAGGCATATTTTCATCATCACTAACATCATTGTATTCAGTTTCAATATTTTCTCTTTCTCTAGACCTAGAAATTTGTTCATCTAGAAATTCACCAAGGGGCACAGTAGTATCAAGCATAGAAGTAGTTTCATCATAAGTATCATGCATAGCGAAGTGGCATCATCAATACCATGCGACATATCGGAACGAATAGCGTAGCAGGTTTAGGTGTCGCTAGCTTACTCATAATGTAAAGTGAATCAAGTGCGAGCTAGATGGCAGTTCCTTACCTCCCTCGTAGTTGAGGGATAAATTGTTGTCTTAGCGTCTTTCAAGTTCTTCATAGTGTCCAGCAGATATAAATCCCAAGTGACTCAAAGAATAGAGCTATGCTCCTCGGCAATGGCACCAGAAAAAGGTCTTGATATCCCACAAGTATAGGGGATCGCAACAGTTTTCGAGGGTAGAGTATTCAACCCAAATTTATTGATTCGACACAAGGGGGGCCAAAGAATATTCTCAAGTATTAGCAGCTGAGTTGTCAATTCAACCACACCTGGAAACTTAGTATCTGCAGCAAAGTGTTTAGTAGCAAAGTAATATGATAGTGGCGGTAACGATAACAAAAGTAAAGACAACAAAAGTAATGTTTTTGGTATTTTTGTAGTGATTGTAAAGTAGCAACGGAAAAGTAAATAAGCGTAAACCAGTATATGGAAAGCTCGTAGGCACCGGATCAATGATGGATAATTATGCCGGATGTGGTTCGTCATGTAACAGTTACAACATAGGGTGACACAGAACTAGCTCCAGTTCATCAATGTAATGTAGGCATGTATTTCGAATATAGTCATACGTGCTTATGGAAAAGAACTTGCATGACATCTTTTGTCCTACCCTCCCGTGGCAGCGGGGTCCTATTAGAAACTAAGGGATATTAAGGCCTCCTTTTAATAGAGAACCGGAACAAAGCATTAGCACATAGTAAATACATGAACTCCTCAAACTATGGTCATCACCGGAGTGGTCCCGATTATTGTCGCCTGGGTTGCCGGATCATAACACATAGTAGGTGACTATAGACTTGCAAGATAGGATCAAGAACACACATATATTCATGAAAACATAATAGGTTCAGATCTGAAATCATGGCACTCGGGCCCTAGTGACAAGCATTAAGCATAGCAAAGTCATAGCAACATCAATCTCAGAACATAATGGATACTAGGGATCAAACCCTAACAAAGCTAACTCGATTACATGATAAATCTCATCCCACCCATCACCGTCCAGCAAGCCTACGATGGAATTACTCACGCACGGCGGTGAGCATCATGAAATTGGTGATGGAGGATGGTTGATGATGACGACGGCGACGAATCCCCCTCTCTGGAGCCCCGAACGGACTCTAGATCAGCCGTCCCGAGAGAGATTAGGGCTTGGCGGCGGCTCCATATCGTAAAACGTGATGAAACTTTCTCTCTGATTTTTTTCTCCCCGAAAGCCAATATATGGAGTTGGAGTTGGCGTCGGAGGGCCACCAGGGAGCCCACGAGGTAGGGCGGCGCGGCCAGGGGAGGGGCGCGCCCCCCACCCTTGTGGACAGGGTGTGGGCCCCCTGGTCTTCATCTCTGGAGAGGATTTTTTATTATTTATTCTAAGATATTCCGTGGAGTTTCAGGTCATTCCGAGAACTTTTGTTTTCTGCACATAAAACAACACCATGGCAATTCTGCTGAAAACAGCGTCAGTCCGGATTAGTTCCATTCAAATCATACAAGTTAGAGTCCAAAACAAGGTCAAAAGTGTTTGGAAAAGTAGATACGACGGAGACGTATCGGGGACCTAGAAGTTCACCCAAGGACACACATGTGATTTTTCAACCAACTTTGGTGCATTGGAGCTTGTGCTTGTATTTCAAATTTGAATTATGCACATAAAAATGCCTAGAAAACTCAATTAATGTATAAAAAAGGCCAAACGAACCCTGTCGGTGTACTAGAGTAGGGGTACCCTAGTATCCCGAACCTGTGCATGGGCAGTTGCAGCACCCCGCGGTAAGGCTTGCCGGGTGACCGCCAAGGTCCTCCATGGTCCCTTTGGAGCCATTCAAGAACAAAGTATTCAAGCCAAGGAGACAAGGCCCCGGGAAGAGGAGCTTGCCAGGAAGGCCAACCAAGGCATCTCAAGGAACTCGTCGTGACGCGCCACGCGTCCCGGCAAGGCCCGTTGAGCGACAAGCTTCCGGACGCGACAAGACAACAACCGCGGCAAGGCGCTTGCCGCGGCAGACTACCACTTTGTACCCGCGCTCCAGCACATCCACCAACGTGTCACCCTGGGACCTTTCCAGGCGCGCGTGGCAAGAGGTTGTGCGGCCAGCGGTGCGCGGTGGCAAGTGACGCTGATAAGATTGCCATCATGGCAAGCGGTGGCGCCCCTGACGGTCCCGTTTTGCACTGTTTGGGCGACGTAGACGGGCATTTAATGCCTGTGTCCCCTGCCGTCAGGGTTAGGTATGATACACTGTACAGGTAGTTGTACCAACCGCAGTTCCTTTTCCAATTTTACCCTTGTCTACGTTGCCACCTGTCGGAGACCCCTTTAGCATATAAAAGGAGGCCCATGCGCAACGTAGAGGGGGGTTGGAAGGCAGAAAAACACTCACGCTCAGTCTCGTTAGCAGCTAGGGTGTATTTGTAGCACGCAGCGCCCGAGCAAGAACTCAATACACTCGGACATGCAGCAGAGGTGTTATCTCCGGAGAGCTCGAAGCTGGGTAAACTACTCGTGTGATTCGCCTCGATCTGCTCTTCGTGCGATCTCCGCCCCCCGCCGAACCGAAAGGGGCTCGGTCCGCCGGTCCCATAGGTGTTCGTGGATCAGTTTCCCCGACATCTTTGGCGCGCCAGGTAGGGGGGCGTCGAGGTTGTGTGAACCTGATCCGACGTTCACACGAGCTAGATCTTCGTCTTCTTCATTGACATGCCACCGAAGAAGAAGGCTTCGGCGGCAGATGTTCCGTCCACGTCGATCCCACCACCACCGGAGCAAACGGGTGGTGGGGTAGACGCCGCGTAAGAACGGCATCGACGAGGGAGCTCACGGTGCTGCCAGGTCCAAGGACAAGGCTGCGCAGACCTCGGCGTCAGATATGCACCGCGCCCATCTCGGGAGGCGCGGGACCGACAGCGCCATGGTATTCCACAGTGCCATACGTTCGTTGGACCAAGATCGAGCTGGTGGATTTCGAGGTGCTCAAGACCAGCATGCGCGCCAACATGCAGGCACGAGCGAGGCACGGTCGCCTGGATGGGATACTGCTCCTTCTAACATAGTTAGAAGTCCGAGCATATCCCGCTCCTCGCGCCGTTCGCCACTGCCGCCCGCCACTCCAGCAGAAGCTTTGGCGCGAGCTCAACTGCTCCTAGATTACCCTCCAACGGCAGACAAGATCGATGAATGGAGGGCCACCATTCAGAGTCTCATCAGCTTTGCCAACGGCGACACTCCGCGGCAGCCGAGTACATCGCTGCCGCGGCAGGACTGCCAAGCACGAGCCGATGGCGACGAAACCGGTGGGGGTGCAACCACCATGCACTCTCCACCCCGAAGGCCAAGATCGCCAACTCGCCGGATCCACCTCGACAGCGACTCCACCGCGTCATCAGATCCACGAGCTCGTCGCGATCAGCGCCAAGTTCTTCACGAACGACAGCAAGAAGACGCTTGAACTCGTGATCGAGCAATCAAGAGAAGCGGCGTCAATCGGACCAGCGCTGGGCCCTCCGTCGACATGCATGCACCAGGGAACCAGCGACTTGCCATACGCGATAGGTTGCCCTGCGCTCACTCGTGAGTTGCGGCAAGTCCAAGTGGCCCAAGACGAAGAATTTCAAGCCGACGCGTGCAGAGAAGTACGACGGCAAGTCGCATCCGTCGGAGTTCCTCAAGATCTACACCATCGCGGTACAAGCTGCCGCGGGCGGACGACAAGATCCTGGCCAACTACTTCGCGGTGCTCAAGCCCAATGTCGATCCTGGCTCATGCACTTGCCGGACAACTCCATATCCTCATGGCAGACCTATGCCATCAGTTTGTCGGCGCTTTACAGCGCCACAAGCCTCATGGCTAAGAGAGCGACCTTCATCTGCCGCCCGGAAGGAAGGAGAGCCCCTGCGCAAGTACATTCAAAGATTCAGCCGCAGACAAAGACAACATCCCAGATGTCCACCCCGCCATGTAATCGGCATGCTCCATCGTAACGTGCGAACTGCAGGATGCGGAGGAGATGGCGATGTGCAAGATCAGAGACGTCAGTGAGCTATATGCCCTGGCCGACAAGTGTGCACGTGCTGAGGAAGGGAGGAAACTCCCCGAAGAGAATACAGAAGCAGGAGGATCTGATAGTGAGGAGGTTGCCCTGGCAAAGAAAAACCGGAAGCGGAACAACAGGAAGAAGAAAGGCAAAGATGTGCTAGTCGTTGAGCAGTCCGGCAACGGAGGTGGCGCCAAGAAAGCCAAATCTGGTAGCTCCGGCGAGGAGATTGCCGCAGGCACCAACTACCAGGCTGTGGCGGTCGCCGACAAGCAGGACGGAACCAACAAGCAGTACTGCAAGATCCACCGCACCAAGGGCCATGACCTCCAGAGCTGCAAGAAGGTCGAGCAGATTGTCGAGCAGCAAAAGGCTGAATACGAGCGCCGCGACAAGGAGAAGGCCCAGAAGGTGCTGGAGGAGCCGGCAAGAAACGCCTGCCGAGGAGGACGCCGGCAAGGCCAAGCAGCGGCAAGGATACAGAGACCTCCCCGCCGCCGCGACAAGGATGAAGATGACGACGACGATGAAGATATGGATGATGACGAGACCGATGAGCAGGGGTTCCGAAAGCCACAGAGGTCCTCAGGCGTTGACGGCGGTGCTTCTCGATACTTCACACCGCCAGCTCAAGCAGTGGGTGCGGGAAGTCAATGCGCGTAACCACCCGTCGAGTCACGCAAGCCTCGAAATGGTCCAAGACGCCTATCATATTTGATATTGAGGACCACCCGATCGCATAATCTGCGGTCGGTGCTTGCCGATGTTGGTTTCACCAACTATCCACAACCTCAAGGTCACTAAGATGCTAGTTGACGGCGGGGCCGGCTTGAACCTGGTCTCCTCCGCGGTAATCCAGAAACTCCAGATCCCTGATGGCGAGCTCGAAGAAACCGCACATTCCAAGGAATCAATCCGGGAAGGAGCAAGTCGAAGGAAAGATCACGTTGCCGGTGACATTTGGCAGCGAGTTGAACTTCAGGACTGAGAGGGTCACTTTTGACGTTGCTGACTTTCCATTGCCTTACATCACTCGCCAAATTCATGGCAGCCTCTCACTATGCATACAACATGCTGAAGATGCCAGGCCCGATAAGTGTCATCTCTGTCCCTGGCGACAAGAAGGATGCTCTTATCTGCGCCCACAAGATCTACCGGGAAGCAGCAGCCGCAACAGATCGCAAGTCACTTGTCGTTGAAGCTCCTGGGGCGAAGAAGAAGACCAAGTCCGGCAAGAGTTCTGATGCCCACTCCGGCAAGCGCACCTCTTCGGAGTGCTGCGCTATCGTCGAGGACGCACCATCGAGCTCCACCGGCAAGTGTAAGAAGACAATGGCAGCTCCACCAGAGACCAAGAAGGTGTCCGCCAAGGAGGACGGCGCTGGTGGTACCTTCACCATCAGTGCCACTCTCGACCCTAAATAGGAAAGCGCGTTGCTTCTCTCATGGTAACGCCGACGATTTGCATGGCAACCGTCGACATCCCGGTGTTCCTGTGAAAGTAATCGAGCACCATCTTGCCGTCTGTCCTCATGCGCGCCCGTCAAGCGTAAAGTCGAAGCGAAGCGGTGGAGCGCCAAGAATTCATCACGAAGAAATCAAGAAATTGGAAGCAGCAGGCCTTGTCGAGGAGTGCTCCATCCTACGTGGTTGGCTAACCAGTAGTTGTGCGCAAGGCAAACGGAAATGGAGGCTTTGTATCGACTTTACCGATGTCAATAAAGCTTGTCCCAAAGACCCATTTCCTTGCCGCGATCGACCAGATTGTTGACTCCACGGCCGGATGTGACTTGCTTTCATTTCTTGATGCATACTCGAGATACCATCAGATCTTCATGGTAGAAGAGGATGAGGAGAAGACCGCATTCATCACCCCATGTGGCACATCTGCTTCGCACGGATGCCTTTCGGTTTAAAGAATGCTGGTTCAACATTTGCAAGGGTAGTCCATGATGCTTTTGGAGCCGCAAATACGAAATGTGGAAGCCTACATGGATGACATAGTGGTCAAGAGCAAGGACAAGGCGACTCGATTCAAGATTTAGACGAAACCTTTGCAAATCTGCGCAAGATCAACCTCAAGCTCAACCCCGAGAAGTGTGTGTTTGGAGTCCCTCCGCAAGCTTCTCGGATTCTTCGTGTCTCAGCGGGAATTGAAGCCAATCCCGACAAGATCAAGGCCATTGAGCAGATTGAAGCACCAAAGCGCGTCAAGGATGTACGGAGACTTGCGGTTATGTAGCTGCTCAAAGAGGTTTATCTCTAGGTTCTGTTGAAGGCTACCTGCCATTTTTCAAAATATTGAAAAAGGCAGGTCCAATGAAATGGACTCGAAGCGGAGGCTGCACTGCAGGACTTAAAGAGATACTGTCCTCCACTCCAACACTTGTCGCACCTAAGCCACAAGAGAAGTTGTTGCTATATATAGCGGCAACCAATCAAGTGGTTAGTGCTGCGTTAGTAGCGGAGAGGAGGCGGATGATGAGCCAGCAACCACGGCAGATGCATCCAGCGACAAGCAAGGGGCTTCACCGCAAGCTCTGGTCCCGACAAAGATGGATCTCTGCGCAGCGTGTGGAGAAGATGCGAAAAGAATGGTGCAGCGCCAGTTTATTTTGTCGGTTCCCTTCGCAGGGGCTAGGTCAAGGTACTCGGTGTGCGAAATTGCTTTTCGGCCTTCTCATGGCCTCGAGAAAGCTGCGCCATTACTTCCAAGCACATGAGATCACAGATCGTCACTCGTTTTCCGTCAAGAGGATCTTGCAAAATCCGAAGCAACAGGCAGGATTGTCGAGTGGGCCTTTGGGAACATCAAGCTTTGGCCTCAAGTTTGAAAGCACTTCAACTATCCAAAGCAGAGCATTGGCGGAGTTCATAGTAGAATGGACGCCAACACAAGATGAAGAAATTCCAGAAACGAGCATCCCCGTCAAGGAAGCAAGCAAAGTGTGGCTGATGTACTTTGATGGTGCCTTCTCGCTGCAAGGCGCCCGGTGCGGGCGTGCTACTTGTTGCACCCACCGGAGAGCACCTCAAGCACGTAGTCCGGATGCACTTTCCCAAGGAGCAAGCAACGAACAATACTGCAGAGTATGAAGGTTTGCTTGCGGTCTCGAGATCGCGGCAGACCTTGGGATCAAGAAGCTCATTGTCAGGGGTGACTCACAGCTTGTCGTCCGCCAAGTGAACAAGAATTATCAGAGTCCGTTGATGGAAGCTTACGTTGATGAAGTGAGAAAGCTAGAAGAGCACTTTGACGGCCTACAGATGGAACATGTTCCAAGAGCTCAGAACGACATTGCCGATGGTTCGTCGAAGCGCGCCGCACTTAAGTTACCTATGGAACCAGGGATCTTTGTGCTTAAACCGACTCAACCGTCTCAGAACGCCATCAAGCGGACAGAGCAAGAAGAGGAAGTTGATTTTGGTGACTATTTTCCCGAGCTCCCGAAGCCGCCGCCAAGAGGGTCCTCAAAATCAACACCAAGGGTGCTGAGGAGCAGATCTGCTCCGGCAAGCCCTAGGGTTTGTTCCGTTGAAGCGACGCTCCCGACAAGTTTTGCTCCGGCAAGCTTGCCGGGAGCGTCAAGCTCGGCCGAGCCGCGAGTTCTCGCCGAGAAGCGGATGTTCCGCAGCAGCAGATGTGCCTTTCGTCCTTGTTGTCGAGCCGCAAGCTCCGGCATGGGCACAGCAGATTGTCCGCTTCCTTGAGACAGGAGAACTTCCCAAGAGCAAGAAGAAGCGGAAAGAGTAGCCCGGCGGTCAAGTATGTACCAGTTTGTCGATTTACACACTGCATGTAAGAAGACTCAACGGTGTGAAATTGAAGTGTATTCACCGGGAAGATGGACAGAAGCTGTTGGCAGAGATACATGGAGGCATATGTGGTCACCACATTGGCGCAAGAGCACTTGCCGGCAAAGCATTCCGGCAAGGTTTCTTTTGGCCGACAGCCCTCCAGGATGCAACAACACAAGTAACCAAGTGTGAAGCATGCCAATTCCATTCCAAGCAGATACACCAGCCAGCTCAAGCTCTCCAGACGATCCCTTTATCCTGGCCATTTTCAGTCTGGGGGCTCGACATCCTCGGCCCCTTTCCCCGAGCTGTCGGGGGCTTTGAGTACTTGTACGTTGCGATCGACAAGTTCACAAAGTGGCCAGAAGTGGAAGCAGTGAGGAAGGTGACAGCACAGTCAGCAGTCAAGTTCTTTAGGTCGATTGTTTGCCATTCCGGGATCCCTAACAGGATCATCACCGACAACGGCACGCAATTCACGAGCCGCACCTTCATGCAGTACGTCCAAGATCTTGGCGCCAAGGTCTGCTTCGCTTCTGTTGCTCATCCGAGAAGTAACGGTCAAGCGGAGAGGGCGAATGCTGAAGTGCTGCGCGGGCTCAAGACCAGGACTTTCGACAGGCTGCACAAGTGCAGAAAGAACTGGATTGAGGAGCTGCCGGTGGTTCTTTGGTCGATCAGGACGACGCCAAATCGAGCCACTGGCCAGACACCTTTCGCTCTAGTCTATGGAGCAGAGGCAGTTCTCCCCACGGAACTCGTATACGGGTCACCTCGAGTGCTCGCTTATGATGAGCTTGAGCAAGAGCGGTTGCGACAAGATGACGCGCTGCTCCTTGAGGACGACCGTCTTCAGGCGCACGACGAGCTGCTCGATACCAGCAAGCTTTGCGCCGCCACGATAGCTGCAAAGTTAACGCCGTAAGTCTCGAGGAAGGCGACCTTGTTCTTGGCGCGCTCAGTCCGCCAAGAATTCCAACAACTTGACCTTGAAGTGGGAAGGCCCTTACCGGGTGAAACGAGTCACTAGGCCTGGCGCTGTCCGCCTTGAGACCGAAGATGGCATTCCGGTGAGCAACTCCTGGAACATTGAGCATCTTCGTAAGTTTTACCCGTAGGGCGCGGTTGCCGGAACCTGTTCCGGCAACCACCTTTTGTACAAGTCTTGCCGATGTTGCATGTAATCCTTTGTACGAAGCCGGGCGCAGACCCCGTGCATAAGTAAAGCTCATGTGCTCCGCACATCTTGTCAATTTCATGCTTTCTACTTCTTTTCTTTTGCATGCGTTATCTGACACTTTGTGCAGCGCCTACCCCCGGTAAGCAATAACGAGCCATAAGGCTCCATATCTTTATTTTCTCTTCTTTCTCTTTCTCAAAGAAAGGAAGGTTCCCTCGCCCACAAGTTTGTCGGGGGGAAAGGAGAAGATAATGGTGTGGACCAAGCGTCGCTCGAGGAAGTTTCGCCTTACCGGGAAGCAAACGATGAAAAGCTAAGTTGCTAAAGTTCGAGCAATCAGTTTTAAATTTTAAGTTATCTTCCTCGAGCGACCGTGCTTTGTATGGAAAACCTGTGCGCGGAGGAACCAACTCGTAGCTAGTTGCGCCCTTACTTTGTTTCGAGTCCGCTCAACAACTTAAGTGAGCTGCGACTAGTTGCGACAAGGTTTCTTGTCGGTGGCGGCTTTGCCAAAGAAGGCTTGATGTCCCAAGACTTTCGGCTTCATGGCTAAGGTGCTCGCACGACAAGTTCCCTAAAAGCGAGGGCAAAAACATACAAAGGAAGGAATCAAGTAAAGGAAATAACATAGCAATCACTACCCGAAATAGAGTCATATTACAAGATAGCTTGTCGCAGCTCTAACAGATTGTTCCCATAACATGACCAGCAGCAACAAGAAAAAGAGAAAACGGGCGGCCGAATCTACGCGATCGCCCTCAACCCTCTTGATCCCGCTCACCTTGTCCACAATGGGTGCGACAAGGGTCTTGAGCGCTTCCAGATCAGCATCCGGCGGCAAGGTCTTGAGGACATTGGTGAGGTTGAGGCCTGGGTTGCTGAAGGCCACCTTCACCAGCACCTTTTGAAGAGCTCCCACGCAGATCTGGCGCGACTCATCGGCCAGCTGCTTTGGGATCTTCTCCCGGAGTCACTGGAGGCCCGTCGCCACGCCTTTGAAGAACAAGCTGAGCTTGGCGCTGGGTTGGAGGTGCTCATCGGAGGAATACCGAGACCCTCCATCCCAGCTGCGCCAGCGCCACCGTCGATGGCTGCGGCAACATCCACGAGACCCTCGGTCCGGTGCTCCACATTCTCCCTAAAAGTGTTCAGGCGGCAGCAAGACTCGCCAAATAGCGCCTCGTCGTCCTTGATCTTCTCCTTCAAGGCCACCTCCTGCTCCTGGCGCCGTCCAACAGATTGGTCAAAGTAGTCAGCTTCAACTCAAGATCTGCGTTGGAGTCCATGGCAGCGCTAAGCTCCTTGCTCCTCTCGGCGAGACGACCCTGCAGCTCGCCAAGGGTGTAGGCGTCCTTCTCGCGCTCACGCTTGAGCACAGCGAGCTCGCCGCTCACCTTGAGATCGGCCTCCGGCTGCGCCACCTTCTTCTCCAGCTCCTTCTTGGCGGCCTCGGCAGCTGCGGCAGCATCCTCTGCTTCCTTGAGAGCCCCCGAATGTTTGCTTTGCAGCGCTGCAAGATCCTCCTCGTGGCTGTCAAGGTTAACCTTCCGCTCGCGCCAACTCGCCTTCTGTGCGGACAGCTTTCGGCAGCAAGCAGCTGTTGCTCTTCAACTTCAGCCTTCTTGAGGAGGAAGGCTTTACGCCTCGGCGAGTTGCTCCCGCTCCTCGCCAGGGGACCGGAGAGCTTCTTGGTTGAGGCCCAGAGCTCCTCCGCGCTTCGATGTCCACTCCGCCGCGATAAGCGCTTCTCGGGATACCATCTTGGCCTGTCGGGCGCGGTAGAGCGACAACAGCTTCGCAGCAGCTCCTCCTCGGGCTCGCCGCTGCTGCTGTCCGGCGCGTCGACCAGTGTCAGCCCGGCGGAGGCGAGCAACTCTTCATCAAAGGTCTCTCCTTCGATCGGCACCCTGGAGCTCGACGCCCAGGGGAGCTTGATGAAGACGCCATCGTCGGCCTTCAAATAGGCACGGGCTGGGGCTCTTGAACTGGCTAGTAGCAGCGGCGGAGGGATCGGCGGTCGGCGTGGCGCTGGCGCCCTGCGACCTCGGGGCCGTCGGTCGATCGCGGACCCCTCGCCGGCTTCTGCGGCGGCAGCTTTGGCGGCCTCTCCGCGGCGGGATCATCAGCGCCGGCTTCTTCTTCGATGACAATGGCGTCGTCGGTATTGCCACAGCGCGTTCTCCTCGCCGGCGACCTCGGTTTCCATCGGCTCCATGGCAGATGGATCTGACGACCAGAAAAGGAAGAAAAGTCAAGCAAATATTCAAAAAGAAAATCAGAAGAAGAAGAACCCAAGGGAAGTTTTCAAGCAAGAGGATTACTGTACTAGGATCTCTGATCATAGTCTCCGCCACCGGGGTCATTTGGTGCTGTCCCTGTCGGAGAACTGTCCTTGTCGGAGAATTCTCCTTGCCGGGGAATCCTCCCTTGGCGGTGTAGTCGAAGCAGATAGCATGTCGGGAGCAGCTTCCGGGCACTCCTGGTGAGGCTGCTCTGCTCCTACGCAAACCAATAGATAGATGTCAGCAAAGAAAGAGCACCCATGCGCACCTGACAGCAGGAAGTAAACCATACACTTACGCTGGGGGCTGCATTGGGGAATAGCTGCCGGGTCCGGCAAGGTGGTCTCGGACGCACCCCCTGCCGTCGCGGTGGGTTCGTCCTCGATGACAATCACCGGGACCTTGGCTCTCTTCGCCGCTCTCTAGGCCAGAGTCCTAAAAAGAAATGGGTTCGGAGTAAAGCAAATCAGATACAAGACAAAACAGCAAGAATTGAAGAACTACAAGTACAGCAAAGAATCTTACTCTTCCTCTTCCTCGTCGGAGCTGAGCGCGGAGAGGTCGAAGTCCGGCCCACCTTCGGCGTGACAGGGCGGAGGAGTAGGTTCCCTTGGCCGCTTGGCGGGAGCAGAAGCGGTGGTCCGGGAGGCCCGCTCCGATTACAGCGGCGTGAGGTGCTCCAGCAACAGTGCTTGCCACGGTGGGCAGCGTGCATGTGGGCGGCTGTTGACCCGTCTGCCGCCCCTTCGTCCCCGGCCTTGCGGAGACGCCTTCTTGGTGGGGCTGGGGGCTCCGCTTGCGGCAAGCTGTCTGAAGGTGAGAAAGAGGAGGAGTCGATCTTCAACGAGTCACTCGCGCCCTCGGCGGGCTCACTCGACCCAGCTTCAGGCTCGACAAGCTCTTCCTCGCCGGCAAGCTCCTCTCGCTCGGCAAGGCTTGCCGCCTCTCCTGCCTCTGCCTCCTCCACGGTGAATCCAAACTCGCCCGCGGCAGCGGCTGCCGCCGCCTCTTCCAGCCTAGTAGCGATGCGCTGCATCTCCGCATCAGTGGTGTCGCGAGTAAGGCTCTTCTGTTCGTCGGAGCGGACCGGCATTTCTACCAAGCCGTCAAAGAACTCCCGCACGACGTCGTCTGCAGGCTCTTGCCAAGTTGGGAAAATTCCATGCGAATCGCTGGCGGCATCATTGCGCGGATGCGGTCGGCGAGGAGTTGTTGCACTGCGAACGACACCCTCGCAACCTGAACGCCGGGATGATCGGGATCGTGCTTGAACAATTCCAAGAGCATCGCATCCAGTTCGTGACGGTGAAGTTGAAGTTGAGGCCCGGCGCAGCCTCATGATATCCGCCGCATTCGGAACTCCCGGTGGGTCTCCTCCTCTCCTGCAGAAGCGGCGCGGCGGCGAAGAAAGTCTGCACCAACGGGCGCCTACGATGAGCCCGGCAAGCTCGAGGCGAGGATCGGGTGACGGCAATCTTCAGCCTATCGTCTTCGGGGCCACGTGGCTCCAATCGTTGCGCAAGACCATGGGGCTTGGCTGGGCGGTAAATGGATCGCGGTTCTCCTCAACAATCCAGCACCAGTCTGCTCTCCACTCATCCCACTTGCTGCGGAGCTCTCCTCGAGATAGGCTTCCTTCTTGCCGTTCTCGAGATCCAGCGATTCCGCGGATAAGGCTCCCTCTCTCAACTCGGGGCATAAAGAAGTGGCGAAAAAGAGCTACATTTGGATAGACTCCGACAAAGTTTTCGCAGAGATGTGCGAAAACTACCATGGTCGAAACGGCGTTGGGGTGGCGTCAAGGAGGCGGAACCGTGGGTGTTCATAATATCCTGAAAAATTCAGAGAAAGGCGGGCGAGCCCGCGAAGAACAACGCGAAGAAGGGATATCCATTGGAGCCAGTTCAGCGGCAGCTGGGAGTACCTTCGTCTGCTGGATGCACTCGCGTCTCCGTCGACCGAAGAGGTAGTAATACTCCCTCGGATCCTTCGCGCGAGCTGAGGGGAAGGTTGCCCTCCTTTCAGGCGCCGCAAGCCGCTGCGCCTCGCCGACTTCACAACCTTCCCGGCTTTGAGCCATGGCGGAGGTGGTGAGGGAGATCGACGGCGTTGGTGGTGCCGGTGGCGATGAGGGGCGGAGCGCTGCTCTCTTTCAGCTTTGTTAAGAAGGGGGGAGCGGCGGAGGTTTTTGAGATTGGAGTAGCAACCGGCGAGATGGGCGAACTGCCCCTGTTTCCCCTGCTTATAAAGAGGGAGGGGGCAGACGTTCCTTCTTTCCGAATAAAGAAACCACCCACGATCTCTCCCACGACGCCGCATTCGACGCGTGCCGTTCGGGGAGGGCGCGGTGGATATGGAGTGAGATCTGGCGTGACCCAAAGGCATGCGTGCCGTGCCTGCTTTTGGGCCTGGCCCAACAGCGCTTCGGCACCGTGTGTAGCCCAGCCCGGGGCTCTGCCGGTGTACTAGAGTAGGGGTACCCTAATATCCCGAACCTGTGCACGGGCAGTTGCAGCACCCCGCGGCAAGGCTTGCCGGGTGACCGCCAAGGTCCTCCGTGGTCCCTTTGGAGCCATTCAAGAACAAAGTATTCAAGCCAAGGAGACAAGGCCCCGGCAAGAGGAGCTTGCCGGGAAGGCCAACCAAGGCATCTCAAGGAACTCACCGCAACGCGCCACGCGTCCCGGCAAGGCCCGGTGAGCGACAAGCTTCCGGACGCAACAAGACAACAACCGCGGCAAGGCGCTTGCCGCGGCAGACTACCACTTTGTACCCGCTCCAAAGACATCCACCAGCGTGTCACCACAGGACCTTTCGGTAGCGTGGTAAGAGGTTGTGCGGCCAGCGGTGTCTTGGTGGCAGCGGCCGACAAGATTGCCATCGTGGCAAGCGGTGGCGCCCGATGGTCCCTTTTGCCTTTGTTTGGGCGGCGTGAGCGGGCATTTAATGCCTGTGTCCCTGCCGTCGTGGTTAGGTATGATACACTATACGGTAGTTGTACCAACCGCAGTTCCTTTTCCATTTTACCCTTGTCTCGTTGCCACCTGTCGGAGACCCTTTAGCATATAAAAGGAGGCCCATGCATAGCGTGGGGGGGTTGGAAGGCAGAAAAACACTCACGCTTTCGGTCTCGTTAGCAGCTAGGGTGTCTTGTAGCACTCAGCGCCCGAGCAAGAACTCAATACACTCGGACATGCAGCAGTAGGAGTGTTATCTCTCCGGAGAGCTCGAAGCTGGGTAAACTGCTCGTGTGCTTCGCCTCGATCTGCTCTTCATGCGATCTCCGCCCCCCGCCGAACCGAAAGGGGCTCGGTCCGCCGGTCCCATAGGTGTTCGTGGATCAGTTTCCCCGACAAACCCCGAAAAATTCATTCCCATTTCTTCCATGGGACCTAAGCATGCACTGAAGGACACATATTTGATCTTTCAAGCAATTTGTATGCACTGGAGCATGTGCATGTAGTTTAATTTTGAATTGTGCACCTGAAATGGCTAGAAAACAGTTTAATGTATGAAATGTCCAAACGAACCCTGAATAATTCCAATTCTTTTACGACACACATACGGTTGCATGTTCACTGCAGATAAAAGGTCTAGCAATGCAAACACCGTCCATTGCCGCTGTGACCCCATTTTGTAATTCAAATCAAGTAGATCCCACACAGTTTATTCTCACCATCCGTGTGAGATGTAGTACAAAATATCTTGGAGCACCGTCGGTGTATAGTACGTCTATGGCTTACGTGAGAAGGTGCATCGGCTACAATCCACAGCCAGCGTGTCAAGCACACTAGCTCGCTCCCCTAAAACTCCTGCCTCTGCATCTCTCGCAGTCTCAAAAATATCTACCACCTGGAAGGTTTTAATGTTTGATAGCACACGATTAGTATGTGCGGACCGTGTGCAATATCTGCTACTCCCGCTCTGCATCAGTCCCTTGATTCAAATTTTCAGTAGCCCCGACATTTTACTCCTGCCTCTGCGTCCCTCGCAATCTCAAAAATATCTGCTCGCCCTTGATCCAAATTTTCAGTAGCCCCGCCTTGTTACTCCCGCCTAGTAAAATTTTCAGTTGCCGCAGTATTTCCTCAAACATAACGTCCGCTCACACAGACACACACAACCCTCGAAACCATTGGTAGGTCGCCGCCATCGTCGGTGCCTCCATCCTCAACCTATGCCTGTGTGCCGGGGAGCTCGAGTAGCCAATGGCCAAAAAGAGGTTTATTGCAGCCTTTTCGCCCGACGCCGGCGAGGTGGCCGCCGGGGTATCCCCGTCGTCCTCCGCGGGCCCGATCCGCCATGGCCGGTCCCCCGATCGGCCCGCCGCCGCGCCCCTACGTCGGTTCGAGGACTTGCCCGTCCTTCCCCGGACCCGACAGCCGACGAAGTCCTACTTCGGGGTCCGGCAGCAGCGGTGGGGGACGTGGGTCACCGAGATTACAGATCGAGAGACCCACACCCGCTGGTGGGTCGGTAGCTTCCACACAGCCGAGCTCGCGGCCGTGGTGTACGACCGCTGGCAGGTCCGCTACCACGGTGCGGTGGCTAGGCTCAATTTCCCTTTAGGCACACGTCCGGTCCACCTCGTTCCGCCGGAGCCAGGGGTGGTGCGCTCGGCTATGGCGCGGAAGGACCGCGAGGCGTGGGAGCATCTCGAGGCCGAGGCCGCCGACAAGGCCTACATGCAAGAGTTCCGTCGGCAGCACCCGGAGCTTGTGGAGGAGGAGCGGGTGATCTTTGCTGGCGCGGAGGGCGGCGAGGTTATCGCGTTCTCCTCCAATGAAGAGGTCGAAGGTGGCGCGGACGGCGGCATGGACGGCGGCATGGACGGCGGCGAGGTTATCGCACTCTCCTCTGATGACAAGGTCGAAGGCGGCGGCGACGGCGGCATGGAGGGCGTCCAGGTGGGCCCTAAGGACGAGGAGATCAACGTCGATGAGTGGAGGAGTGCCTTCCCCAACGACCCCGACGACGGTACTAGCTCGGACGCGGCTCGCGGCACACCGTACATGACGAGGAAGGATTGGCTCGACCTCTACTTCGACCGAAAGTAGTTTAGCTTAGTTTAAATTTATGTTTTATGTTCGGTTATGCAAAACTATCTATATTTATGTTTGAATGCATGCTACTTTCAGTTGAACCTGCTTTGAACTTGATCAAATTGAAGTTTACAACCTTAAGTTTATATATATATATATATATATATATATATATATATATATATATATATATATATATATATATATATATATATATATATATATATATATATCCACTAAGGGTTTTAGTCCTTTAACTTTTTAAGGATCGCCTAGAGATGTCCTTATGACTTGTTTATTTCAGTTCTTCACAATGTGATGCTCTATATGTGCGACTATTTGTTGTGTAGTTCAATTTCATCAATAACAGTTTCAACAATACCACTATGAATTACGATATTTGGTTGCTGTTAAGGATACTGCAGTTAACATGCCTTTTCGTTTTTCAGTTGTTGTTTAGCAACATGCATTGTACTGAAACATGCAATCCCAGGCTACATAGCAACAAGGAAGAGTGCTACCTTAATGTTCTGATGATGCCTAGATATACATGTAATAAAATCTTATATAATGGGATGGATGGAGTGTTGTACTACATCATTTTTCAATTGTTGTTTAGCTTCTAATATTAACTTGGTGCTTTTAGGTAAATATATCATTGCCAAAGATCCACACCTCGACCCTTTCTGCGTATGGGCAATGAGATATTCATGAACCAGCATCAAGTGTGGAAACTGATGAAGATTGTTACTAAAATGGGTCAAAAGATGTCAATTGAACTATTTGTTTACACTTTATGCAAGACAACAGTGAACTGCGGGATGGTAAGTAAGAACCCTGTAGCCTTCTTTTTACTGCCCGTAATGAGTTGTGTTAGATGACAATATGTGAATCTTTTTTTTTGTAGTGGATCCTGAAGCAGTTTACTCAAGGTTACCTCTCAAACTACATGATTGGCGGCCGGCCATCACAAGGGGTTGGACTAGAGTCCTGCATGCCTTCTGCATCCAGGAGAGCACAATAGGGCCATTCCGCTTCACCTTGTTCAGCAACTGGAATGTCTGTCGCCTCTTTCTTTACCATCTGTAATAGTACAAGTATAGAACATATGTACCTGTGAATCATTCTTTATTTGGTGCTTCTGTAATTCTTAAACATATGTACCTGTGAATCGAATAATGCATTGGTTGTTTGAACCTGATGGATATGAATAAAGCTATAGCCTACTTTCAAGTTTAAATTAGGTACAATTTTAAATAGAAGCAATTAAATTAGGGTGAAATTACGTTGTGCAGGTCATTACGGCACACACGGTTGGTAAAACACAAACGCTTGTGATATACACCATAATTCGAGACGGTTCACAGAGAGGAAACGTGTGCAAGCATGCACACAGTTGCCGTTTGCAAAGCGTGTGTGATGTCAGACACTATCACATACGGTGCGGGAAAACTAAATGTGTGTGATTGTCTACCTATCATACACGGTTTATAATCATGAACTATTTGCGATGTGCTAGGCATCGTAAATCTACCGTGCCTAGAATCTGCCTAGAAAACTGTCGTGCCTGGAATCTGCCTGGTCTTAGGCAGAACCACAAAACTCCGACTGCGATGGAAATGCGAGCACAAACGAGTGGCAAGGATGAAGCGTTTGGGATATTTGAGATATTGGAAACGGTTATACATGGACAGCTGTATGCATCAAGGCTCCCTATCCCCGACGGTTTCTGGGTCGTGTGGGAAGGACCCCCCTATCGCCCACACTCACTTGGAGACGGTTCCATATGCCGTCGCGGAAAGGAGTTAAAAACCGTTTGTTTAGGACATACGCGCACCAGTGCTATTTGATGAAACATAAGTCTGAAACATTTGAAAAGTTCAAAGAATTTCAGAGTGAAGTGGAAAATCATCGTAACAAGAAAATAAAGTTTCTACGATCTGATCGTGGAGGTGAATATTTGAGTTACGAGTTTGGTCTTCATTTGAAACAATGCGGAATAGTTTCACAACTCACGCCACTCAGAACACCACAGCGTAATGGTGTGTCCGAACGTCGTAATCGCACTTTATTAGATATGGTGCGATCTATGATGTCTCTTACTGATTTACCGCTATCATTTTGGGGTTATGCTTTAGAGATGGTTTCATTCACGTTAAATAGGGCACCATCTAAATCCGTTGAGACGACACCATCTGAACTGTGGTTTGGCAAGAAACCCAAATTGTCATTTCTTAAAGTTTGGGGCTGCGATGCTTATGTGAAAAATCTTCAACCTGATAAGCTCGAACCCAAATCGGAGAAATGTGTCTTCATATGATACCCAAAGGAGACTGTTGGGTACACCTTCTATCACAGATCAGAAGGCAAGATATTCGTTGCTAAGAATGGATCCTTTCTAGAGAAGGAGTTTCTCTCGAAAGAAGTGAGTGGGAGGAAAGTATAACTTGATGAGGTAACTGTACCTGCTCCCTTATTGGAAAGTAGTTCATCGCAGAAATCAGTTCCAGTGATTCCTACACCAATTAGTGAGGAAGCTAGTGATGAGATCATGAAACTTCTGATCAAGTTACTACCGAACCTCGCAGGTCAACCAAAGTAAGATCGGCACTAGAGTGGTATGGTAATCCTGTTCTCTAGGTCATGTTACTTGACCATGACGAACCTACGAACTATGAGGAAGCGATGATGAGCCCGGATTCTGTGAAATGGCTTGAGGCCATGAAATCTGAGATGGGATCCATGTATGAGAACAAAGTGTGGACTTTGGTTGACTTGTCCGATGATCGGCAAGCCATAGAAATGAATGGATCTTCAAGAAGAAGACCGACGCTGACGGTAATGTTACTGTCTACAAAGCTCGACTTGTTGCAAAAGGTTTTTGACAAGTTCAAGGAGTTGACTACGATGAGACTTTCTCACCCGTAGCAATGCTAAGTCTGTCCGAATCATGTTAGCAATTGCCGCATTTTATGATTATGAAATTTGGCAAATGGACGTCAAAACTGCATTCCTGAATGGATTTCTAGAAGAAGAGTTGTATATGATGCAACCAGAAGGTTTTGTCGATACAAAGGGTGCTAACAAAGTGTGCAAGCTCCAGCGGTCCATTTATGGACTGGTGCAAGCCTCTCAGAGTTGGAATAAACGTTTTGATAGTGTGATCAAAGCATATGGTTTTATACAAACTTTTGGAGAAGCCTGTATTTAGAAGAAAGTGAGTGGGAGCGATGTAGCATTTCTAATATTATAAGTGGATGAGGAAATGATATAGAATTTCTTGATAACATAAAAGGATACTTGAATAAGAGTTTTTCTATGAAAGACCTCGGTGAAGCTGCTTACATATTGGGCATCAAGCTCTATAGAGATAGATCAAGACGCTTAATTGGACTTTCACAAATCACATACCTTGATAAGATTTTGAAGAAGTTCAAAATGGACCAGTCAAAGAAAGGTTCTTGCTTGTGTTACAAGGTGTGAAGTTGAGTGGGACTCAATGCCCGGCCACTGCTGAAGATAGAGAGAAAATAAAAGTCATTCCCTATGCCTCAGCCATAGGTTCTATCATGTATGCAATGCTGTGTACCAGACCTGATGTGTGCCTTGCTATAAGTATAGTAGGGGTTTACCAAATTAATCCAGGAGTGGATCACTGGACAACGGTCAAGAACATCCTGAAATACCTGAAAAGTACTAAGGATAGGTTTCTTGTTTATGGAGGTGACAAAGAGCTCGTTGTAAATGGTTACTTTGATGAAAGTTTTGACACTGATCTGGATGACTCTAAGTCACAAACCAGATATGTATTTATATTGAATGGTGGAGCTGTAAGTTGGTGCAGTTCCAAACAGGGCATCATAGCGGGATCTGCGTGTGAAGCGGAGTACATAGCTGCTTCGGAAGCAGCAAATGAAGGAGTCTGGATGAAGGAGTTCATATCCGATCTAGGTGTCATACCTAGTGCATCGGGTCCATTAAAAATCTTTTGTGACAATACTGGTGCAATTTCCTTGGCAAAGGAATCTAGATTTCACAAGAGAACCAAGCACATCAAGAGACGCTTCAATTCCATCCGTGATCAAGTCAAGGAGGGAGACATAGAGATTTGCAAGATACATACGAATCTCAAAGTTGCAGACCCGTTGACTAAGCCTCTCTCACGAGCAAAACATGATCAGCACCAAGACTCCATTGGTGTTGGAATCATTACTATGTAATCTAGATTATTGACACTAGTGCAAGTGGGAGACTGAAGGAAATATGCCCTAGAGGCAATAATAAAGTTGTTATTTATATTTCCTTATATCATGATAAATGTTTATTATTCATGCTAGAATTGTATTTACCGGAAACTTAGTACATGTGTGAATACATAGACAAACAGAGTGTCCCTAGTATGCCTCTACTAGACTAGCTCGTTAATCAAAGATGGTTAAGTTTCCTGACCATAGACATGTGTTGTCATTTGATGAACGGGATCACATCATTAGAGAATGATGTGATGGACAAGACCCATCCGTTAGCTTAGCACTATGATCGTTTAAGTTTATTGCTATTGCTTCCTTCATGACTTATACATGTTCCTATGACTATGAGATTATGCAACTTCTGAATACCGGAGGAACACTTAGTGTGCTATCAAACGTCACAACGTAACTGGGTGATTATAAACATGCTCTACAGGTGTTTCCGATGGTGTTTGTTGAGTTGGCATAGATCGAGATTAGGATTTGTCACTCCGAGTGTCGGAGAGGTATCTCTGGGCCCTCTCGGTAATGCTCATCACATAAGCCTTGCAAGCAATGTGACTAATGAGTTAGTTACGGGATGATGCATTACAGAACGAGTAAAGAGACTTGCTGGTAACGAGATTGAACTAAGTATGATGATACCGACGATCGAATCTCGGGCAAGTAACATACCGATGACAAAGGGAACAACGTATGTTGTTATGCGGTTTGACCGATAAAGATCTTCGTAGAATGTGTAGGAGCCAATATGAGCATCCAGGTTCCGCTATTGGTGATTGACCGGAGATGTGTCTCGGTCATGTCTACATAGTTCTCGAACCCGTAGGGTCCGCACGCTTAAGGTTCGATGACGATTTGTATTATGAGTTATGTGATTTGATGACCGAAGGTTGTTCGGAGTTCCGGATGAGATCACGGACGTGACGAGGAGTCTCGAAATGGTCGAGACATAAAGATTCATATATTGGAAGGTTACATTAGGATACCGGAATGGTTCGGGTCGTTTCGAATGAGTTTCGGAGTATCAGGGGTTACCAGAACCCCCCCCCCCCCTAGGAAGTTATTGGGCCTCATGGGCCTGGTGGTGGAAGAGAGGAGGCCGGCCAGGGAGTGGCGCCTCCTAGCCCAAACCGAATTGTACTAGGCTTGGGGGGGTGGCCCCCCTTTCCTTCTCTTCTCCTCCTCCTTCCCTCCTTCTCCTACGAGGAATAGGAAAGAGGAGGGGAATCCTACTTGGACTGGGGAGTCCTAGTAGGATTCCCCACACCTGGCGCACCCCCCTAGGGCCGGCCACCTCTTCCCTCCCATCCTTTATATACGTGGCCAGGGGCACCCCATAGACACACAAGTTGATCTTTTAGCCGTGTGCGGTGCCCCCTCCACAGTTACACACCTCGATCATATCGCCGTAGTGCTTAGGTGAAGCCCTGCGCCGGTAACATCATCATCACCGTCGCCACGCCGTCGTGCTGACAGAACTCACCCTCGTCCTCAACTGGATCAAGAGCACGAGGGACGTCATCGAGTTGAACATGTGCTGAACGCGGAGGTGTCGTATGTTCGGTACTTGGATCAGTTGGATCGCGAAGAAGTTCGACTACATCAACCACGTTACTAAATGCTTCCGCTTTTGGTCTACGAGGGTATGTGGACACACTCTCCCCTCTCGTTCCTATGCATCTCCTAGATAGATCTTGCGTGATCGTAGGATTTTTTTTTTTGAAATTACTATGTTCCCCAATATTTGGATAGGTCATCGGCTGAGCCAAAACCTAGCTCGGGTCACTGGCCTGGTTGTCACACATGTACCAACCTCAATAAATAGTAAGTAAGGTCTATGATACAATAATAGCTTATCTACATCATTTACCGGAAACATGTGAAAATAATAAGCAAAGTACACTTAGTATCATATATATGTCAAAAAGGTAATTAATGTCCAATGGATATGCTATTTTCTTAAGATCGACTTAATGCCCTATAAATTATGAGGGTGAATCCGGGTCAAATGGCGATTTAGTCGCATCCATGGATATTGAATTTTGTTGTTTTATTTATCACAAAAGTATATTTCAGAGTCCCCTAGAACTATTTTTTTATCATAAAACAGTAAGGCAAAGCCATATTGTGTGTCATTTTTCATTAATAAAGGAAAACAAAAAAAGATTTACAATGGTTGATGGGGGAACAACCAGAGATAGTCTAGGGGTACAAAATAAAGGGAAAAGAAAGGAAAACTTAAATATGTCAATCCAGGATGACATGCCATCCTTCAGACTAGGTTTGGCTCTGAGCATGATTAACATGAAAGTTCTGATAAAATCATATCTGCATTCAGTGATTGAGCAAGGAATTCCTTCAAATATCAGGCCATTTCTTTGATTCCAGATGCACCAGCTGCCCACAATCATAATTTCCATGAAAAAAGCAAGATGGTATCTTAGTTTAGCTTCAATTATCATATCATGGATATTCATATCCGTGTTCCATTCAATGCCAATATTGCACCAAAAGTCCTGACTAAATGGGCAAGGAAAGAGAAGGTGAGTTCTTTCTTCCATGTCTTCATCATTACATAAGACACATTTAGGGGAATCAAGGTGCATACTCTTCCTGGTCAAAATGTCACAGGTATTTATTCTGTCATTGAGACTAACCAGCAGAAGAATTTATGCTTTGGTAAACAGCAGCATTTACATATCAATTTAAATGGATCAATGCCGGTCGAACCACCGCCCCTACCACCCATGGCCGACGGGCGTTGCCATCCATCACCCTACCATGCTTGAGCCGCCGCCCCAGCTCTAGGGCTTTCCTCTAACACCCCCCCCCCCCCCCGTTTTCCATGCCGGCGACCACACCACACCTGAACCACGCAAGCCTTTGCCATGCTTCTGGCCCTCTCCCCCCTCACCACCTTGCGTCAACGCACACAGCTAGCTGTGTTGTTGACCTCGCCGGCTCGTTCCTGGCGAGACTTCGCCGAGGACATCAGTGCTTCGCTGGAATTCAATTGATGCGTCCAAAAATATAGGTGACTGCGTATTATCAAGCGGTAGGTCCAAATACATGTACACATGTTGGGTGTGGCTATCTGTCAGTCGACTAACACTAAAAACGGGTCAGTCGATTGGCAAAAAAATCAGCTAACAAGGCATAGGAAAATGACTGACGCAAAATAGGGGTCAGTCAACAAAGCCCAACAACGCAGAAAAACTTCTGAGTATGTTGTTTCTGCCATCTGCGTTCAGCCCAAAATCTTTAACGGGCCTTAACCCGCTAAGAAACAAACCCAGTACACAGCATCCACCTAACGCACAACACGCATCTTCCCACCTCGATCCCCTCTCGCTAGGGTTTTTCCCTCCTCTCGGCGGCGGCAACGTCAAGCCGTAGAGATCGGCTTTCTCCCCGGCCCTTCCCTCCTCTGCCAGTGACCGTCGGGGCTCACGGGTCCTGGTGGGCAGGGCGGCGTTAGGGTTTTGATCGGTATCCTACCGCTCGCGGATCACTTAACCCCGGGGCAAGAGAATCATGGCTACTGCGGCGTCGAGTTCGGCTACGGCGACATCCGATCTCGGAGCGCTGATGGAGGAACTAGGATTGAAGGAGGACAACCTCCAGGACGTGGGTGGATGATAGCGAGTTGATCCCTGAAGCAACTCGTTGGATGGCTTTGGCTAGGGGGCATACTGATAAGCCCTACAGCCAATACTGGTTCTATCGAAACATGAGGGTGGCATGGGATCTGGCACAAGAGGTGAAAATCCGGCCTCTTGAGGATAATCTGTACTCTATGCAATTCTCATGTCTTGGCGACTGGGAGAGAGTAATGGATGAAGGCCCCTGGAATTTCAAAGGAAAAGCTGTCGTGATGGCGCCCTATGATGGATTCACCAAGCCTTCGACAATCGAGCTGAACAAGATCGATATTTGGGTTCAGATCCACGATCTCCCAGATGGTTTCTACTCTAAAATCAAAGCCCTGTCAGCCACTGTTGATGAATTCATATTTGCCGAACCCAAGTCACATGACTTTGAGGGAAACTTTGCTCATGTTCGGGTAAAGATTGATGTTACGAAGCCTTTGAAGAATGTTGTCTCCCTAGTGGTCAAGAGGAAGCAAACTCTGGAACGAGTAATCTTCAGAGTTAAGTACGAAAGGCTCCCCGACTGGTGTGCAGTCTGTGGGTACCTTGGCCATCTTTTCAAGGAGTGCGGCGATGGAGTTCACCCTCCCAAAGCCCTAGTCTTCAAGGATCTCAAGGCATCTTGGTCCAGGGGGCCTGGCAATGGACCAGGAGACGGCAACGGGTCCAAAGGTGGAAGAGGGAGAGGCCGTGCTGGAAGAGGCGGTGGACGTGGAAGAACATAGTTCGGTCCCCAGCACGAACAGGACTATGACAGATCGGATGAGACTAAAAAAGATATAACGATGCTGGAAGCGGATGGTAACAGGAAGAGGGATGCGGTTGTTGCGGAAGGGGGCCAGAAGGGTGGAGCTACCACACACCAAGCAAATAAACCCCCGATGTTGCCTGCGCCGGAGATACCGGTTAGTCCATCTGCGAAGCAAGAACCAAAGAGAAACAAGCCAAGTACAACAACACATGAGTCAACTCAGGCAAAGAGCTCTGTCCAAAACAAAAACAATGATGCGCGTGTGGCGGGCCTCCTCAGGGGGCACCGCCAGGCGCAATGAGTCTCTTCTGCTGGAACTGTCGCGGTATTGGCAAGGCTGCGACAGTCCGAGAGCTTCGCGATTTCGCGAGGCAGCTTGCCCCCTCTATTATTTGCATACTAGAAACTCAAATAGAGGGTAAGAGAGTTGAAAATTTGGTAGATTCTTTGGGTTACAATAGGAGCTTTGCTGTAAACAGTTCTGGCCGAAGCGGGGGCCTAGGTATTTTCTAGAAAGATGAAATAAAAGTTGAGGTTATCGGTTACTCGAGATATCATATTGATGTTTTGATAGATGATATGATTGATATACAGGTCAGAGTGACTTTTGTTTATGGGGAAGCTCAGGTGCCAGAGAGATATAAGACGTGGGATACTCTCAGAGGTATCTCCGAAACACAAGGGCGACCATGGGCAGTGCTAGGTGATTTCAATGAAGTTCTTCACGTGCATGAACATGATGGTGTTGGTAACCAGAGCCAAGGCCAGATTGAAGGATTCAGGGACGCTGTCGACACGTGTGGCCTTTCTGACATAGGATATGCCGGAACGGACTGGACCTTTGAAAAAAAGGTTGCGGGAGGATCATACACAAGGGTTAGATTGGACCGGTGCTTGGTCAATCCGGAATGGACTTTAGCCCTACCAGATACGAGGTTAACACACAAAACTGCAGCAAGTTCGGATCATGTCCCAATTTTCCTCAAAATACGTGAGATGCATGCATGCAAAACTGGACCAAGGGCATTTAAGTACGAGACGATGTGGGAGCGGGATGAATCATTGTTTACTATTGTTCAAGAGCGATGGACCATGCAGGAGACAGAATCTGTCGACGCTCTCCGCGCAAAGCTAGGAGACCTGGCGGGAGACTTGTCGCTGTGGGACCGCGCCCAGTTCGGTTCAGTGCGAGGAGAGATTCGCGAATTAAAAATCGCTCTAGAACAAATGTGTACTGCCCAAGGGAGATCCGGCCCTTCCCACGAGGAAACAAAGATAACTGATCGTTTGGTTGAACTTTTCCATCGTGAGGAAATGTTGTGTCGACAGAGGGCACATTTGGACTGGCTCGTTCATGGTGATAAAAACACTTTCTTCTTCCACCTAAGAGCCAGTCGCCGGCGTCATAAAAATGAAATCAAGCGTTGCAAAGGCCTGACGGGAGTATGACGGAGAATATCCTAGAGATGGAGGCGATGGCCACGGATTTTTACAAAGAGTTGTACACAGCGGGAGGAGTACAAGATATGCATCAGGTCCTGGAAACGGTACCAACAAAAGTAACACAGGAGATGAACGAGGTTCTCAATGCGCCTTATACTCAGCAAGAGGTCAAGCAGGCACTATTTCAGATGTTCCCGATTAAGGCACCTGGCCCGGACGGATTCCCGGCACACTTTTTTCAGCGTCATTGGGGTTTGTGTGGGGATGAGGTCACCAAGGTGGTCCTTAAGATTGTGGCCGGAATGGAGTCAGCCGCATGCATTAATGACACAATCCTGGTTTTGATCCCAAAGCTAAAAAATCCAACCCTCCTAACTCAGTTCCGCCCAATCAGTCTGTGCAATGTTTTATATAAGATAGCATCGAAGGTCATCGCCAACAGGCTGAAACAAATATTACCCGATATCATCTCCGAAGAGCAATCTTCTTTTGTCCCGGGCAGAATGATTACTGATAATATTATAACTGCTTACGAGTGCTTGCATTTCATGAAGCGGAACAGGGCAAAGAAGCATCAATCATGTGCGTTGAAGCTCGACATGATGAAGGCTTATGACAGAGTTGAGTGGGTTTATCTTCGGGCTATCATGCTCAAATTGGGCTTCACTGAGCACTGGGTCGATATTGTCATGAGCATGGTCACTTCTGTCAAATTTTCAGTTATGTTTAATGGGAGGAAACTTGAGGAATTTCAGCCTTCTAGAGGGATTCGCCAAGGGGACCCGATATCCCCATACTTGTTCTTGCTAGCAGCAGAGGACCTGTCGTGCCTTTTAAAATCAAAATGTGAGTCATCCAACTTGAGTGGAATACAGGTGGCGCCTACGGCACCTCCGGTAAACCATCTTTTATTCGCTGATGACAGTCTGCTGTTCTTCAAGGCAAATAGTATGGGAGCTACCGAGGTGAACCAGGTGCTGGAAACCTATTGTCAAGCGTCAGGTCAGCGAATAAACTATGCAAAGTCATCAATTTTCTTCAGCAAGGGAGTTCCTGATAGTATGCGCACCCAGATAACAGGACTTCTCGATATCCCAAATGAAACCCTAAACGATAAGTACCTTGGGATGCCTTCTGATGTGGGTAGTTCGAAGAATGGGGCATTCAAATACCTCAAGGAGAGACTTTGGAGTAAAATTCAGGGATGGATTGAAAAATCTTTGTCCACTGTAGGGAAGGAAGTCCTGGTTAAATCGGTCGCACAGGCTGTCCCTGTCTACTCCATGTCCTGTTTCAAGCTACCAAGAGGCTTGTGTGAGCATCTAAACAAGCTAATAAGGAGATTTTGGTGGGGCAGCAAGAACGGGCAGCGCAAACCCCATTGGGTTTCTTGGGAGGAAATGACGAAGCCAAAAGCCATGGGTGGCTTGGGATTCAAAGATTTCGAACTTTTCAACTTGGAAATGTTAGCAAGACAGGCTTGGCGCCTACTGCAACATCCGGAGTCTCTTTGTGCACGTTTATTGAAAAGTATCTATTATCCTGAATCATCAATTTTGAATGCAACTCTGGGGAGTCACCCGAGCCAGATATGGAGGGCTATAGTCGAGGGGCGTGACACGCTCAAACTAGGCTTGATCAAACGCATCGGCAATGGAGAAAGCACGAACATATGGGAGGATAATTGGTTGCCCAGGGAGGAAATGATGAGACCATATGGCTGCATCACCGCAAACCCTCCGGCATTGGTGTCAGAATTGTTGGATGCAACCTCGGCCTCATGGGATATCAACAAACTTAATGCTACGTTTCTGAGCTTTGATTCAAAGCTGATATCAAGCATACCTTTACGCACCATGAACGTCCCTGACTTTTGGAGCTGGTCGCACGAGAGGTGAGGCCAATTTTCTGTGAAGTCTGCATATAATATGCTAGTTACAGTCAAACAGAGGAGAGAAGCATGGCTATATGGATCAGTCGGACCATCAATATCTGATGTGGAAGAAGGCTCATGGAAGACATTGTGGAAAGTTGAGGTGCCGTCAAAAGTCCGTATGTTTTTGTGGAGATTGGCCAAGCATTCTCTTCCAACTGAGGATGTGAGGGCGCACCGCAATATGTCAACATCGAGCACTTGTGGTCTGTGCGGGGCCCAAGATTCGTGGCGCCACTCCCTCCTGGATTGCACAGTTTCAAGGTGTACGTGGGCTCTGGTAGATGACGAACTTGCTTGCTCACTGATAGCGACAACAGAGACGAGAGCCAAGAGCTGGCTTTTCAATTTGCTCGACACACTCACACATGAAAAGTTTGTCCTGCTAATGGTGACGTTGTGGGCGATTTGGTCATCCAGAAGAAAGGCAATACACGAGGCGATCTTTCAAACTCCCCATGCAACACATGCGTTTATAAAACGCTTCATCGCCGATCTTGACCAAATCCGGGTGATCAAACCAGCTCCTAATACTGTAACAAGAGTTCAGCAAGCCGCCCCAAGACCATGCGCTCCACCGGCTAATCATGCAAAGATCCATGTTGATGCTGCAGTACGTAACAACAGAGGCGGGGCGGCAGCTGCAATTTGCCGGAGCAACCAAGGAGCCTTCCTAGGCAGCTCAGCTCTGGTCATTGAAGGTGTTTGGGGCCCAGCAACACTCGAAGCAATCGCATGCAGGGAAGCACTTGCACTGGCTCAAGATCTTGGCCTACACCAATTTATGGTCTTGTCTGATTGTAGGCAAGTGGTCGATGATATTGTTAGAGGGAATCAGGGTCCATATGGAGCTATAGTTGCAGAGCTCAAGAATAGAGCAATACCTTTTTCTTGTAATTTCATTTTTGAAAGTAGGTTAGTTAATGTAGAAGCTCATAAACTAGCAAGATTTGATGGTTTTTCCCTTCCTAAGGGACGCCATGTGTGGCTTGGCCAGCCCCATGACCAAGTTTGTATCCCACCTTTTGTGGAATTTTAGTAACAAAATTTTGCTTTCCCCTCAAAAAAACCTAACGCACAACACTAGGTATTCTTCCTTCCTTTCCCTTCCCCGACATCACATGACTCAGCCGCCGCCATGGACGCTGGAACAAACCTCAGATCTGTTCTGACCTCTCTGTAGTTCTTCTGCTCACATTTGTTCCTTCCAAAGTCCTTCTCCAGTCGGCCAAACATCCACTAAATAAAATCTGGAAAAAATGGATGCGTTCTCATTTTTCACAGATCTGTCAAGAAGAAGGACAAAATAGAGAAAATAAAAAGGGGAGAAGAACGTACTTCACGTATTTGCAAGGTAAAATCGATAATCCCCCACAAGTTCTTTGATCAGTCTTCTAAAATGTGTTCTCATGGTTGATAATTGGCAGAAAAGATGCATAACAAATTCTGGAGGAGTTCACTTGCTGTTTTTCATCATAATACCTGGCATAAATCAGAAATTAAAAAATCTGTTATGTGTTCAAAAACTAGTTGAATTTCAAACATAAATGTAGAAAAGATGCAGATTCAGAAAACTGAACTTGCTCCTAATGAATATGCTTGTGTATTATCTGCATGGATGTAGTTAAAGCAGAATACCACCCAGAAAATCAAAAGATTATATAAAAAATGTGTGCCAGAACTAGGTAGTTATGTACTTATTTATCTACAGCTATAGCAAAACACCTCCAAAAATCAAAAAATTACATACAAAAATGTGTGCCAGAACTATTTAGTTATGTGCTTACTTATGTACAGCTATAGCATAATACCACCCAGAAATCAAAAAATTATACAAAAAATTGCGTGCCACAAAAAATGGCGTGCCACTACGCCTACCTTTGATTTTTTTTTTCATTGACACATCCGGCAGATATCAAAAAATTACACTAGTTGAATTTCAAAAATAATCTGTTGAAACAAGCATATTCAGACAACTGAACTTCCTCCTATGGAATATGCTGGTGAAATATATGCATGGATGTAGTTGGGTGAAATTTGTTAAAATTATTGCAAAACTACAGTTACAAGAATACACCACCCAGATATCATAAACTTATATAGAATGCATGCACAAAAGGTTAAACCAGAATTATTTTGTTCTCTAGTTGTTCATCTATAGTTAAACCAGAACACCTCCAAGAAATCAGAAATTTATATGAAAAATTGCTTGCTCAGAATTAAAGCACACTATGAAGTTACGTAGTTTTGAAGCTACAGTCAAACCAGAACACCTCCCAGATATGATCATAAAAAAATTGCATACACAAAAAAACTACAAAATACGATACTTATTACACAAGTGCAAACTAAGTGTAGTTCAAAACTTGTAGTTCTTGTGCGTGAACCAACAAAGGAAAAAATAAAGTATAGGACCTGAATTTTCTACTGCCAAACTACAAGAACTTTTAGATTTCAACTACAATTTTCAGACATAAGTTCATTATGCTAACTGAATTACCACGTTGAGCCAAATGTACAAGCACAAGACAATTTGCAGCAAGGATATTATCACAGTGCAGAAAGACAAGACGGCAACGCGGTAAGCAAAATTATCACAAAATCAAATAGTTTGTTCACATACTGACATTTATGAAGAATTTTGAAATAAGAAATTAATTGTTTAAAAAATCAAGTGCTGAAAAATTCAAATCAACATGGTCAACGACTACAGTCAGATGAACATTCAATTCAAGGGAATAGTGAGGTCAATTTGTTATATCTCAATTTTTCATTACAAGCATAGAAACAAAGAAAACAAACAAACATGTGCATTTTTTCTTGGATAGGACACACTAGTTGCACACAGCTTTGGAGTACAAGAAGAGCAACTGTACGCAGTTAAAAGAAGAATTAAGTAAAGAGGTGAAGTATATCAGAAAATCATAGAGCGCAATAATTATGAATACACACTTTTGCAAGGTCCCTGAAGAATAATTTGTAGGAATTAATTGAAGTTCGCTTTGGAAAGCAAAGTTGGCAACTGATGAATGAGGTTCTGGAACCAGAAGGAGTCGCACAGCCGTACACACGAGTACTGCAGATGACTCTCATGAGTCACCTTCAAAGCGACGACATGTCAATCCCTATAACAAGTTTCACTTCGCTCTTGACTACAGGCATGGATGCTCAGGTATGTCTTATTATAATAGAACCTAACTTATATATTTTTTCATGAAGTTAAATAGTACATAATCAGTACATCGCATAAATTATCTTGCAGGATCACCACAAAATAGCAGAACTTATATCAAGCAGTCATCAAAATGAAGAAGTAAATGAAGATGAAGCTGATGAGTATAGTTCTGAATGCAATAGTGAAGATTACCTGGATTGCAGCAGTGATCACGATGAAAGTGAATCAGAGGAAAATTACCTGGACCAAGATACAGTAATTGGTGATCAGTTGTGTGCAGATCATCAGCATTCAGAGTTGCAACAAAATAGAGCAGAGTGGATGTAAGCAGTACATCTGGGCAACATTCATGTGCTCCTGAATGTAAGCAGTTGTGACGCCCCCCATTCAATCGTACACTAATCAATACACGCAAACGTGTACGGTCAAGATCAGGGACTCACGGGAAGATATCACAACACAACTCTAAAACAAAATAAGTCATACAAGCATCATAATAAAAGCTAGGGGCCTCGAGGGTTCGAATACAAGTGCTTGATCATAGACGAGTCAATGTAAGCAACAATATCTGAGTACAGACATAAGTTAAACAAGTTGCCATAAGATGGCTAGCACAAACTGGGATACAGATCGAAAGAGGCGCAGGCCTCCTGCCTGGGATCCTCCTAAACTACTCTTGGTCGGCGGCGGCGGCTTGGACGTAGTAGTAGGCACCTCCGGTGTAGTAGGAGTCGTCGTCGACGGTGGTGTCTGGCTCCTGGGCTCCAACATCTGGTTGCGACAACCGAGAAGAAAGGAAAAGGGGGAGCAAAGCAACCGTGAGTACTCATCCAAAGTACTCGCAAGCAAGGATCTACACTACATATGCATGGGTATCTGTGTAAAGGGGCAATATCGGTGAACAGAACTGTAGAATGCTAGAATAAGAGGGGGATAGCTAGTCCTGTCGAAGACTACGCTTCTGGCAGCCTCCATCTTGCAGCATGTAGAAGACAGTAGATGGTAAGTTCACCAAGTATCATCGCATAGCATAATCCTACCCGGCGATCCTGCCCTCAACGCCCTGTGTGAGAGCGATCACCAGGTTATATCTGGCACTTGGAAGGGTGTTTTTTATTAAGTATCTAGTTCTAGTTGTCATAAGGTCAAGGTACAACTCCGGGTCGTCCTTTTACCGAGGGGCACGGCTATTCGAATAGATAAACTTCCCTGCAGGGGTGCACCACATAACCAAACACGCTCAATCCCATTTGGCCGGACACACTTTCTTGGGTCATGCCCGGCCTCGGAAGATCAACATGTCGCAGCCCCACCTAGGCACAACAGAGAGTTTTGCATGCCGGTCTAAATCCTATGCGTGCAGGGGTCTGGGCCCATCGCCCGTTGCTCACCTGCACATTGCGAACGCGGCCAAAAGCAGACCTAGCCTCCCTAATACAAGAGCAGGCGTTCCAGTCCAACACGGCGCGCGCCGCTCAGTCGCTGACGTCAAGAAGGCTTCGGCTAATACCACGATGTCGAGTGCCCATAACTGTTCCCGCGTAGTTGGTTAGTGCGTATAGGCCAGTGGCCAGACTCAGCTCAAATACCAAGATCTCGTTAAGCGTGTTATTTTGAAGTAACCGCGGACGCCGACCAGGGCCAGGCCCACCTCTCTCCTAGGTGGTCTCAACCTGCCCTGTCGCTCCGCCACAAACTAACAGTTGGGGGCTGTCGGGAACCCAGGCCCACCTCTACCGGGATGGAGCCACTTGTCCTTTCAGCCCCCTTATCGGAACCACTTGCGGGTAATCTACAAGCCGACCCGACTTTAGTCACAACATGTGTCATGTATAATATGTATGTAAGTATATACCCGTGATCACCTCCCGAGTGATCACGGCCCGGTAATATAGCATGGCAGATGGACAAGAATGTAGGACCACTGATGGAATACTAGCATCCTATACTAAGCATTTAGGATTGCAGGTAAGGGTAACAACTATAGCAACAATGACAGGCTATGCAGCAAAATAGGATTAACCGAAAGCAGTAACATGCTACACTACTCTAATGCAAGCAGTAGAGAGAAGGAATAGGCGATATCTGGTGATCAAGGGGGGGCTTGCCTGGTTGCTCTGGCAAGAAGGAGGGGTCGTCAACACAGTAGTCGATCGGGGCACCAGAAGCAGCGTCAGTCTCGTAGTCTACCGGAGAGAAGAGGGAAAAGAAACAATGAATACAATGCAAACATATGCATATCGATGCATAACATAACAAGTAACGGTGCCAGGTGTGCCCTAATGCAGTAGGAGGTGATACCGGCGAAGGGGGGAAACAACCGGGAAAGTATCCCCGGTGTTTCGCGTTTTCGGATAGATGGACCAGAGGGGAAAGTTCATGTTTGCTATGCTAGGGGTGTGTGGCGGACGAACGGGCTACCGAATCAGATTCGCCTCGTCGTTCTGAGCAACTTTCATGTACAAAGTATTTTCATCCGAGTTACGGATTATTTTATATGATTTTCTAAAGTTTTAATTAATTTTAGAATTCATTTAATTATTTTAAATCAACATTATCCAGAATAGTGTAAGCTGACGTCATCAAGATGTCAGCATGACATCATCAGTCAACAGGGCGTTCACTGGGTCAAACTGACGTGTGCCCCGGCTGTCATTGGGCCAAAGGGCCCGGGTGCGGGTGTCAACCAAGCGAGCGCTGGGCGCTAGCGCGCCAACCCGACGGGCGCTGGGCGGGCGTTAGGTACACGGCGCCGCCCAGCGGCCGGAGCGGTGGCGGCGAGCGGTGGAGGGGCGGAGCAACGCTGGGGTTGAGCGAGGCACGGGTGGAGCGGTTGGGGGCGGCGGTCACGGCAGTCGGCGAGGCTCAGGCGAGGTCGGGCGGTGGCCGAGCGGATGCACGCGCGCGGGCAGGAGCAAGGTAGCAGGAGGGGAAGGGGCACGACAAGAGCGGGGAACGCGGTGGCTGGGCGAGCGCTCGGGTGGGGGTGGCCGGAGGCGTACGCGACCGGGCGGAGGCGGGGCCGTGCGTGGGTGGTTGTGGGTGCGCGCGCGCTGTGAGCAAAGCGGCAACGGAGGCGCGGGTTCAGCGGGCGAGGCAAACGCGGTGGCGCGAGGAGCGGACGGACGGGCGCGTGGCCGAGGCGCGACGCGAGGAAGGAGGTCGCAGCCCGGGCGGCAACGTCGGCGCTGGCACGCGAAAGCGCGCACGCTTGGCGCGGGCGGCGCGGCAGGAGCTGGGGTGAGGCGCGCGGGCGAGCATTGACGAACGAGGCACGGGTGTGGTGAGCGTAGCGGGAGCAGGGGACGGCCTTGGCGCGGGACGGCGGGCGAGTGCGCGCGCGTGTGCACAGGGACTGGGGAGAGGAGAGGCCGGGGGCCTCACCGGGGTTCGTAGGGACGGGGCAGCTGTGCGTGAGGAGGAGGACGGAGATGGCGCGTCGTGGAGGAGGCAGACCGGCGAGGAGGAGGAGGCAAGCCGGCGAGGTTGCTCCGGCGACGGCGAGGTGGCCGTGGCGGCGGGCGACGGGAGGCAGGCGATGAGATCAGGCTCCTCCCGATCCAGATCCAGATGAGTAAGTGGGGGAGTGGGGTGTGGGGCGACGGGGGAGTGGGTTAGGGTTTCGGGGGGGTTATGGGGAGTGGGGGTGGCCGGTTGGGCAGGCGGGCTGGCCTGACTGCCAGCTGGGCCGGATGGCCCAGTGGTGGGGGTTTGCTTTTCTTTTTTTATCTCTGATAGTTTTGTTTTTCTGTTTTTATTCTTTTCCCTTATTATGTTTTATTTATTTTAGAGCATCTTAGCATTTTCCTAAACATGTGTTTCTTCACTATAATTACCTATGTAATATTTGGCACCAACCGAACATTTTTGTTTTAATGTTTGAAAACTTTTGTTGTTTGCCATATTTTGAATTTGATTTTTGGACCGGTTTTTGAACTAACGAGAGATTAGCATCAGTAACGGAGGTGACGTGGCATCATTAGCAGAGTTTCACCATAGCTTATTATCCGGGCGTCACAATTCTCCTCCACTACAAGAAATATCGTCCCGAGATTTCAGAGGTGGAGTAAAGGGGGGGATCTGGTTACGAAATTCTAACGAATCTTCTCGATCTTGGTTGCTTTTCTCAAAGAGGTCGATCCATTACACTGGTGTCTTCATTTGTCTGCTTCAAGTTATCCTGATGAAGTCGCCATCCTTCCTTCAGGATGTCCATCATACTTACGGGAAGCTAAGGGGGAAAACTAGGGAAGGACGGAGCTTAACATATCTAAGGTACCTGGGGGCTATCTCAGTGAAGTGGCATTGAGGCATCTCTCGAGTTGAATTTCAAGAAAGTTTTCGAGAGCAAGGTGAGGATGGGAAACAAGAGGCTCCAACCGGGTAGGCAACCGTCCGTTGCCTGAAACAGAGGATGAAAGGGGTTCAGAGCAATGGGAATAAGTATTGCGCCTGGTAGCAGAATGGATCACTAGGAAGGTGGCTCGTGATCTTTCATACGAAGCCAAGCGTGAGGAATAACTTTAGAAACAGGGGAGTACAGGAGAGTCATGTTTCGATCCTGTGGAACTGTGGGTTATGGGCCCACCATGTGGGTTAACAGCAGGAAGGCGCTAATCAATTTGCACGGTCAAGATAGCAAGGCAGGTCATAGTATCGTCTGTCAGTTATGTCAGCAACAACATCGGTACCAAGGGCGAGGGACGAAGAGAACCATTTTCCTGCTCGTTGAACGAGGCAGACCAATAGGCAAAGTTCTCGTCCATCGGTGGCTACCGGAATGTCATCAACAATAGTAACAGGGTCTTGCTGACAAAATTGTACACCGAGGTGTTTACATAAGCAGGAGAATATTACTGCTTAGATCATATAGATCACAAAAAACGTTAAACCAACCAATGGAAAGGAAAATATGATTATCAGATTAAACAGAACAATGGAAAGGAAAATGTGCTTAAACACATATTTCAAGGGTATGTCCTTCCCAAGGACAAGCAGAGCATGATATCCATGACAGGATATAATGTAGAAAACTCTTTTGGTGGGGAGAGAATTTTCTTGACATTACCCATACATCGGTGTTTGGATAATTGAGTAGGAAACATTTAGCATTGGGCTTCAAATGTTCTTGTTGAAAATTGGAGTACCATAGACGTGCTTCGAGAAATCATAGACATGGTCTTCAAGTAAAGATCGGACCTTGGATACACAAAGGATCCATAGGGATCAACTTATAGAATAAGTCTTACGATTCCCTCATGGAAGAATGGATAGCCTTGCTAACAAGGAAACTATAACAATAGGTCCTCCGGCCAGGTGTACTAGGCATGACACCACCTTATCAGGTCATATAATGACCAATGTTATAACTCTTGGAAATATGTTCCAATCATCATATCTGACCGGGATATCTGATTGGTGTAAGGATATCTTAGACTCGGGATGCCTGAGAAGAAGAGGTGCAACACAATTGACGAGATGACATTATATTTTTCTCGGGAAATGAACTATGGAAGCGAGTTCCGAACAAGGGTTCATCATTAATCCAAGGAGAGGATGAGGAGGTGGTTGATGGACTCAGCGATAATTCAACGAGGTATCCTAAAATATGGATCTCCACAATTATGTGGATAAGGAGATAACATTTGTCAGATCAAATGATATAATGAAGTATGCTTGAGGAAAACCTACACAATTAAACATGTTTTGAAAGGTACACCCGAAATATGGGTTGGGTTGGATGACCAATGTCAGAATGGTGATTGAATAATCAATAGTCTAAGAATGAATGGCCGACCATTAACTTCAAAGCAATAGGGTTGCTAGAAGGGCATAATCCAAAGAGCAGCGTTCAATTATTGGTACCCCAGTTGGAATCAACACGAGGACCAAGAAAGAATGGTGATGGTGATAAGTATCACTATACCAAGAATTCTTAAGAGGTGGATCAATCCTCACAACATCCTTGTCATAAAGGACATTAATACTTCAAGGTAGAACATCATACAAGCTGGATAGCAAGTTGCATCCATAACATGAACAAGTTTGTGTTGGGGGAAGGCAAGAATGTTGTCGATGATAACACGATCACCGAGGGGCAAGGATGGTATTTCCCATCATGTATTTGATTTATATCCTGGAGGAGCTCAAAATGTTGATGATGATCACAAGTCGAGAGCTTTCATGCAGGTGTAATCGATCGGCGATGACATCAAGGCAAAGGAATGATGAAGCGAAAGGTTATTGGAACCAAGGATTAGACACATACTCGAAATCAAGCTTGCTATTCAAGGCGAAATGATATGACGAGGAAGATCGGCGTAGGGTTAGCTCGTCGCCGAAATTTGTGCTCCGTGAAGGACTAGGTAGCACAGTTAAAATTTATCACAATAATGATATAGTCAAGTAGGCTAGGAATGAAGTGATCGGGTACAAACTCGTAGGTAAAGAAGATTACTAAGAGTTGTTTAATGCAGTGCGGACTCGATTCAGTTATTGGTGTCTTTGAGTGTTTAATAACTCAGAGACCGTGAAGAAAAAAATTGGAATCGGTGAGAATGTAGTACTTGATGAAGAACTCATAATAATTTATGCAGTTCCGTGATAATCTCGAGATACCAAGGGGGTAATACTCGACGAAAAATCAAAGTAGAGGTTGGACTAGGGTATTTCTCTGCAAAAGACAAGTGCTTTAAACTTGCACGAGAAATGGTACTTTAAAGGAGAACATGGTCGGAACCACGATTGCAAAAGGCAAATCCCAGTTATAAGATGAACTTATACCAAGGGAATAATTAATTTAAGAGAAGCTTTAGTGATAAGATCTACATCGTGTCCATGGGCATGAACACAAAGTTCAAGGTCACTCCCACTTCTCCAATGCATGAGCATTCATTCACTGCTCTTATTAAAATGATTTGAGCGTGAAAACCTACCTGGTGAATTACCAGAGGAGTATGATCCATGAAAACTTTTCAGGTTCACACAGATTAAGGAAGGCATAGGTTCAACCCATCGGGGTACCTTAGAAACATATACCACAAACTTCAAGAGTAAATATCACCAGCTCAAAAGCTGAGCATGGTTGAGAAAGCAGAGTTACAATTTACCAAAGGCATTATGTATCTGAGGGAAGGCTCACAAGGTTATTGAATATGAAGGACGTTGTTGGATAAAATCCAACAAAGGATCTGCCGGTCCATGATGGAGCTGATGTGAGTAACGGCACACAACCGAGGAAGTAACAAGGCAAAGGCATTGGATTATAGAAACAACTGACTAATTCAGAGCTCAAATGCAAAGGAATTGTGATTTTCAAATCAACGACTCAGAAGCAAACGCTTTAATTGAGGATGGATAATTTTAGTAGACTTAGAAGCAGAACCGATCAAGGCATTGATTGGTCAAGAACCAGCTCATATCCAAATGACGTCTGAGCCGAAAGGATAATCCTAGGATTTGACTAATGATGTTGACATTTGCAACATATTGAATCAGTGGGCTCAAAAATTGATAGTGACAAAGGATGCCAATATGATTACTACACTTATGGGATTAACCATAATGCAAGCAAGCAAGAATTTCAAGAACAATAGGCTGCTGAGGATTTTCGAAAGATCAAATAGTATTTGGAAGACTTTGGTGAAACACATGAACAACAAGGAATGAGTGGATACTCGGTAAGTGCGAGGAATTATCCATAGGGGTATTCATGTGGCAAGGAACTGCAAAGCAGTTCGCTCAAAGTATTTTTGGAACAATGGAGAGAACTTTGGGGTATCTTGTAATAACAAGATCAATGGGGAATAATTGTATGAATAGCAAGTGTATGTTGCTATCCATAGGGGTTTATCGGTGGAAGGGAATTGCAAAAGCGATGGCACAAAGTCTTGAGAGAATGTCGTAGAGTATCTTCTGAATCTTCTGGTGCAGTGATGTCTACTACGCAACCTTCTTCTTGTAGACGTTGTTGGGCCTCCAAGTGCAGAGGTTTGTAGGACTTCAGCAAATTTCCCTCAAGTGGATGACCTAAGGTTTATCAATCCGTGGGAGGCGTAGGTTGAAGATGGTCTCTCTCAAACAACCCTGCAACCAAATAACAAAGAGTCTCTTGTGTCCCCAACACACCCAATACAATGGTAAATTGTATAGGTGCACTAGTTCGGCGAAGAGATGGTGATACAAGTGCAATGTGGTGTCAGGACCGGGTTTTCGGGATATTAATTTCCCCAAAAATGGCCCCTGTGCTCACCAGCCCCAGGATTACTGTTAGCTGATGAGGCACAAACTTAATACAGAAATTCCAAGCAAATTACAAAATATGTAGTACAAGACCATTATGGCCTATGAGTACGACAAATGGTTTCTAGTGGCTGATGGCGGAAGCGGTTTGTGGTCTCTCAGCGTCTATGGGACAACATTTCCCACAGGAACAGCTGACCTGGATAACTCCTATCTTCGCGAGACTGCTGTCACCCGTGCGTAGGTTCCGGCCTGTCGGTATAACGCTCCTCTCCATGCAAGAAATCTGGCCAAGACAATAGCCAGGACAAGCAGTGAGTACTTTTGAATGTACTCGCAAACATTATGAACACAGGTATAACATTCCAAATATAATCATGCTCCAAAATATTCTATGATCACAACGGCAGTCACAAAATAAAATCCATGATGCACACAAGCAAGTTATTCACGTAACACATGAATAATGCAATTAGAGTGTAGAAATAGAATGCCTCAGTCGGGCGTTTGAGCGACACCACAGAAAGGGCTCATAAGTGAAATAAGTAACAACCATGCATGATCGAGGCGTCATGCGACGCCACATAAAGGGCTCATAAAGTAACACGTAATAAGCATGCCACGATCAGGCGCCTCAGCGACACCACATAAAGGGCTTATATAGTAAATAGATAATAAGCATGCCATAGTCGGGCGTCTCGGCGACACCACATAAAGGGCTTATATAGTAAATAAATAACAAACATGCCACAGTCGGGCGTCTGTGCGACACCACCTAAAGGGCTTATTTAGTAAATAAATAACAAACATGCCACAGTCGGGCGTCTGTGCGACACCACCTAAAGGGCTTATAACAGAATAATCACAGTGGATATCCAGGAGGTAGAACCGTCCCAGGGATACTCAATAAATCAAATAATGAAAATAGTTAGTCCACAGTAATAATAATCATAATCATCACATGTCACCCGTCATAATCAATGTTCCGACTTAGTAGCTTTTCCTCCGAAGACCGACACTAAGACCGACACTTGACCCATCCCAGACTGTAGTCCTTAACCATGGACACAGCTATTCGAATAGATGTTTAATCTCTGCAGAGAGTGTACTCTTTACCCACGGGTAACGGATTCCTTTAGTCCATCGGGACTAATTCCGTCTACGGTCTTTTGGTTGAAAACACACCTGACCGCACACACCAGCCTAACTCACCTGTGTCTAGAATCACCCATGACACCTGTTTAAGCAAAACTCTAAGTGGGGAGGCTACAACCTCGATTAGCATGGGATCACAAAATTTATACCGCGCGCAAACTAGGGGAGCTACCCCTTCGGCTACAACCGAAAACACCCATGCCCCCGAACCAAGTGGCATGCCTACCGGATGCCTCCGGTATCTTCCACCATGGCCTCTCTGTACGGTGTGTGCTAGGAAAGGGGTTGACAACTTACTGAACCGTACTCTACCTATGGCAGGGACAAGTGGTAGTATGAAACAAGTATGGGGGTTACCGGAACAAGACACGATCTATGGTCGACTCAGGAGGCTTAAGTATTCCCTGCATGATTAGCATGACAATTTATGCCACTACCAACAGACAGAATCACCACTCGACATACCTCATCATGCCGTACCGGACACAACCGTCTCGACGGAGGACTGGGGACAAACCCGTGTCTACCCAAGACAGAGGCTTTCCCGGATTCCTTCTGGTATGCACGAAAGGCATTCGATGGTGACTATTATCACAAACATATCCAACTCCAATAGCATGAAATCATCAATATGCACTCATGAGTAGGAACATATTATCACATAAAATAATGGATACTCCGTGTCGAGGTGGTGTTGTAACCGGGTAAATAACACACACAATATTATGCCAGGGTTCAGAATGCTTGCCTTCAAGTTGTGTAGAGGCATGGTGCATCCCAAGACTTTTTGAAACTTTTCTTTTCTCTTCGACAATCCTATTTTGAAAAATATTCAAATCAACACAAACTTTAAAAACAGTACAAAAACTTTCCCCAATTGTTTTCGAAATAAATCTTAAAATAAACTAGGTGAAATTTGAGAGAGGTAGGAAAAGGAATCAACTCATTTGGAGTTACATTTAAAAAGTTATAGCCAGTCAAAGTTTTGGTCAAAATTCTGTTTTTTTAATACAGAAAAAGGAAAAACATTTCGGAACAAAACACGTCGAAGACGTACTCTGGTGTTTACGCCTTCACTTATCCAGCATGGACGGCGCGTGGGTCACTGATAGTGGGTCCATGGGGCCCACTGGTCAGGTTTGACCAGTCATCCCCCGCCTTCCCTCTCCTTTGGCCGAACGGAGGCGGAGCTCCGGCGATCTTTGCCGGTGAACGACGGCTCCTCGAGGGCATCCGAGGGCAGGGATGGATCCGCCAGTTCAGGACGGTCCTCCCGGTAGTCGCTAGGTTGGTGGGGGTGGAGGGGGTCGCTGGCGGCGAGCTTCGCGGCGGAGATGGCTTCGGGCACGATTGGGGATTTTGGCTATGGTGGCTCCCGATCATGGATGAGGGTTTGGGCGGCTCCGCACAATCCAGGGGAGGAGGATGGAAGCACGGGAGGGGTTTGGGGGCCTCGGTTTTGGCCGGATTTCACCGGAGCGTGGCGGCGGCTGAACCTGTCGGAGGTGAGGAAGATGACCTTCTCCCGTCGTTCTCTGGCTATGGGGGGCTCTAGAGAGGTGGTGTGAGGTTGCTTGAGGGCCTGGACGAGCTCGGGGGCTTCTTAAATAGCACAGCCATGTCGGTTCCGCGGCCGTGGATAAGGTCGTCGGCGAACCGCCGTTCTGTAGCGGTCAGGGCGACATGGCGGAGACGGGCGCTAGCGTACGAGTTTGTGGCTGAGCTCGGGCTGTTCCACAAGCGAGCTGGCGCGCTGGTGTGGCTCAGGCAGCACCGTCCACGGCAGGGGCTGCTGTGGCCGGCCGCTAGCCGCCATGGCCGACCTGACGGCGGCGCTATAGGGCTCCAGGGGCTGGCTTGGAGGGCTCCGACGTGTGGACGAGGGCGGGCGTGGCTCTGCAGGCGAGCAAGGGCCAGGGGCACGACGCGGTGGCTCGGGCGCACGCACGTGCAAAACGCACGCTCTGGGCGCACCCAGTGCACGCACGTTATGTGTTTGCCGAAATGCCAGCGTGTGCTAGAGTGCGTAGGAGAGGCTGGGGTTTAACAGGTCTAGGTTAGAGTCATCTAGGAGCTTAGTAGACATGCTAGTTTGTCCAGAGGTGCAAGGTCACAGTGCAAAGACAAAAATCATGTCCAAACTATCCATGCACTCAAGGTGTTTGACAAAATGCCAATGGCATCTAGGAAACTCTTGGGGTGCCCAAAATCTCCAGATCATAGTCTCTTTGGATGATAAAGAGGGTGGTAAAGTTAGTTTGGCAAAACTAGAAATTTGTTAGTGCAAGATTTTAAGAAAACTAATTCTGGACAGAAAGTTAAGGGCACCATTTTATGGACCAAAAATCTTCCAATGGGCCCAAACTCCTGGACTTAAGAGTTTGGTATGGTGTACTACAAGCAGAAGAAAACCCATGGTCACTAGAGCAAAAATAATTAGGGATGCAGTAGAAAACACCCAACTGGGCCAGAATGAAGATGAGGTTGATTCACTCAAATTTTTCAAAGAACCTCAATGGGTTTTTGCACAAAGTTGAATTATATGCTACTACTAACATCCCATAATTTTGGTGGAAGCTTTAAAGAAATATTTAAATAGGTTGTAGTGCAAAATTGCCCACTGGACCAGATTTGAAAATTTGGTGTAGAGCTCAAAATATCCAATGAATGAAAGATATTTTTGCAAAAAAGTGATTTAGAAACCTCACATGACATCCCCAAATTTCGGTCAAAATTTTAAATAAATCTATCAAAGGGTTGCAGTGCAAATTGAGCTCTGAAACTTAAGAAAATTTAATTTCACAGAAATAAAGTTCAAGAAAGATGAATTCAGAAATAATTCCACTGATCATAAAGAAAAGGTCTTGGGAAGATAAACAAGTCCAACAATATATTAGGAAAGTTTTCACTTGGGGTAAAAACTCCACAATATCAAAGAAGAATGTTTCTGAAACCAAAGAAAATCCAGAAAAAGAAAATTTTAATCTCCTGGCAAAAAAATTTAGTAAACAAATCCTGTCCAAATTTTTGGGTGTCACATGTGGATGGTAGATATAGGTTTTTGTAATCTGAAAATATAAAAAGAGTAACTAATGATAAAAGTGAGCACAAACGGTATTGCAATGCTAGGAAACAAGGCCTAGGGTTCATACTTTCACTAGTGCAAGTTCTCTCAACAACAATAACATAATTGGATCATATAACTATCCCTCAACATGCAACAAAGATTCACTCCAAAGTCACTAATAGCGGAGAACAAACGAAGAGATTATGGTAGGGTACGAAACCACCTCAAAGTTATTATTTCCAATCAATCTGTTGGGCTATTCCTATAAGTGCCACAAACAGCCCTAGAGTTCGTACTAGAATAACACCTTAAGACACAAGTCAACCAAAACCCTACTGTCACCTAGATACTCCAATGTCACCTCAAGTATCTGTGGGTATGATTATATGATATGCATCACACAATCACAGATTCATCTATTCAACCAACACATAGAACCTCAAAGATACCCCAAAGTTTCTACCGGAGAATCAAGACGAAAACGTGTGCCAACCCCTATGCATAGGTTCATGGGCGGAACCCGCAAGTTGAGCACAAAAACATACAACAAGTGAATCACGTGATATCCCATTGTCACCACAGATACGCACGGCAAGACATACATCAAGTGTTATCAAATCTTTAAAGACTCAATCCGATAAGATTACTTCAAAGGGAAAACTCAATCCATTACAAGAGAGTAGAGGGGGAGAAACATCATAAGATCCAACTATAATAGCAAAGCTCACGATACATCAAGATCGTGCCAAATCAAGAACACGACAGAGAGAGAGAGAGAGAGATCAAACACATAGCTACTGGTACATACCCTCAGCACCGAGGGTGAACTACTCCCTCCTCATCATGGAGAGCGTCGGGATGATGAAGATGGCCACCGGTGAGGGTTCCCCCCTCCGGCAGGGTGCCGGAACAGGGTCCCGATTGGTTTTTGGTGGCTGCAGAGGCTTGCGGCGGCGGAACTCCCGATCTATTCTGTTCCCCGATCGTTTTAGGGTATATGGATATATATAGGCAGAAATATCGTCGGGGAGCCACGAGGTGGAGGCGCGCCTGGGGTGGGCGCCCGCCTCGTGCCTCCCTCGTTGCTTTCCTGACGTGCACTCCAAGTCTCCCCGGTTGCTTTCCTTCCAAAAATAACTTCTCCAGAACGTTTCATTCCGTTTCGACTCCGTTTGTTATTCCTTTTCTTCAAAACACTGAAATAAGGGAAAAAACAGGAACTGGCATTGGGCTCTGGGTCAATAGGTTAGTCCCATAAATTATATAAAAGTGTAAAATAAAGCCCATGAACATCCAAAACAGATAATATAATAGCATGGAGCAATCAAAAATTATAGATGCTTGGAGATGTATCAAGCATCCCCAAGCTTAATTCCTGCTCGTCCTCGAGTAGGTAAATGATAAAAACAGAATTTTTGATGCGGAGTGCTACTTGGAATAATTTCAATGTAATTCTTCTTAATTGTGGCATGAATATTCAGATCCGAAAGATTCAAGACAAAAGTTTAATATTGACATAAAAATAATAATACTTCAAGCATACTAACAAAGCAATTATGTCTTCTCAAAATAACATGGCCAAACAAAGTTATCCCTACAAAATCATATAGTCTGGCTATGCTCTATCTTCACCACACAAAGTATTTAAATCATGCACAACCCCGATGACAAGCCAAGCAATTGTTTCATACTTTTGACGTTCTCAAACTTTTTCAATCTTCGCGCAATACATGAGCGTGAGCCATGGACATAGCACTATATGTGGAATAGAATGGTGGTTGTGGAGAAGACAAAAGGAGAAGATAGTCTCACATCAACTAGGCGTATCAACGGGCTATGGAGATGCCCATCAATAGATATCAATGTGAGTGAGTAGGGATTGCCATGCAATGGATGCACTAGAGCTATAAGTATATGAAAGCTCAACAAAAGAAACTAAGTGGGTGTGCATCCAACTCGCTTGCTCACGAAGACCTAGGGCATTTTGAGGAAGCCCATCATTGGAATATACAAGCCATGTTCTATAATGAAAAACTCCCACTAGTATATGAAAGTGACAAAATGAGAGACTCTCTATCATGAAGATTATGGTGCTACTTTGAAGCACAAGTGTGGTAAAAGGATAGTAACATTGTCCCTTCTCTCTTTTTCTCTCTTTTTTTTATTTGGGCCTTTTCTCTTTTTTATGGCCTCTTTTCTTTTTTTCTTTTTTTCGTCTGGAGTCTCATCCCGACTTGTGGGGGAATCATAGTCTCCATCATCCTTTCCTCACTTGGGACAATGCTCTAAAAATGATGATCATCACACTTTTATTTTCTTACAACTCAACAATTACAACTCGATACTTAGAACAAAATATGACTCTATATGAATGCCTCCGGCGGTGCACCGGGATATGAAATGAATCAAGAGTGACATGTATGAAAGAATTATGAATGGTGCCTTTGCCACAATTACGATGTCAACTACATGATCATGCAAAGCAATATGACAATGATGGAGCGTGTCATAATAAACGGAACGGTGGAAAGTTGCATGGAAATATATCTCGGAATGGCTATGGAAATGCCATGATAGGTAGGTATGGTGGCTATTTTGGGGAAGGTTTATGGTGGGTGTATGATACCGGCGAAAAGTGCGCGGTATTAGAGAGGCTAGCAATGGTGGAAGGAAGAAGAGTGCGTATAATCCATGGACTCAACATTAGTCATAAAGAACTCATATACTTATTGCAAAAATCTACAATTTATCAAAGCAAAGTATTACGCGCATGCCCCTAGGGGGATAGATTGGTAGGAAAAGACCATCGCTCGTCCCCGACCGCCACTCATAAGGAAGACAATCAATAAATAAATTATGCTCCGACTTCATCACATAACGGTTCACCATACGTGCATGCTATGGGAATCACAAACTTTAACACAAGTATCTCTCAAATTCACAACTACTCAACTAGCATGACTCTAATATCACTATCTTTATATCTCAAAACAATCATAAGGAATCAAACTTTTCTTAGTATTCAACACACTCATAAGAAAGTTTTTACTAATCTTGAATACCAAGCACATTAGGATTATTTAAGCAAATTACCATGCTATTTAAGACTCTCAAAATAATATAAGTCAAGCATGAGAGATCAATAGTTTCTATAAAACAAATCCATCACGTGCTCTAAAAGATATAAGTGAAGCACTAGAGCAAACAACAAACTACTTCAAAAGATATGAGTGAAGATCAATGAGTAGTTGTATAATTATGCAACTATGTGAAGACTCTCCCATTTAATAATTTCAGATCTTGATACTTTATTCAAACATCAAGCAAAAAAAAGAAAAGAAAACGACGCTCCAAGCAAAACACATATCATGTGGTGAATAAAAATATAGCTCCAAGTAAAGTTACCGAAGAACGAAGACGAAAGAGGGGATGCCATCCGGGGCATCCCCAATCTTAGGCTCTTGGTTGTCCTTGAATATTACCTTGGGGTGCCTTGGGCATCCCCAAGCTTAGGCTCTTGCCACTCCTTATTCCGTAGTCCATCGAATCTTTACCCAAAACTTGAAAACTTCACAACACAAAACTTAACAGAAAATCTCGTAAGCTCTGTTAGCGAAAGAAAAGCAAACACCACTTAAAGGTACTGTAATTAACTCATTATTTATTTATATTGGTGTTAAATCTACTTTATTCCAACTTATATATGGTTCATACCCTCCGATACTACTCATAGATTCATCAAAATAAGAAAACAACACATAGAAAACAGAATCTGTCAAAAACAGAACAGTCTGTAGTTATCTGTATCAAACGTATACTTATGGAACTCCAAAAATTCTAAAATAAATTGGTGGACCTGAGTAATTTGTCTAGTAATAATATGCAAAAAGAATCAACTAAATAGCAGTCTCCAGTAAAAAGTTTTAGCTAATCTCGTGAGCGCTAAAGTTTCTGTTTTTTTACAGCATGATCATAAAGACTTCACCCAAGCCTTCCCAAAGATTTTACTTGGCACAAGCACTAATTAAAACATAAAACCACATATAACCAGAAGCTAGGTGAATTATTTATTACTAAACAGAACCAAAAAGCAAGAAACAAAAATAAAATTGGGTTGCCTCCCAACAAGCGCTATCGTTTAACGCCCCTAGCTAGGCATGATGATTTCAATGATGCTCACCTAAAAGACATAAGAATTGAAACATAAAGAGAGCATCATGAATAATATGACTAAAACTTTTAAGTATAACCCACTTCCTATGCATAGGGATTTTGTGAGCAAACAACTTATGGGAACAATAATCAACTCGCATAGGAAGGCAAAACAAGCATAACTTCAAGATTTTAAGCACATAGAGAGGAAACTTGATATTATTGCAATATGTAGAAGCATATGACCCTCTCTCATAATAATTTTCAGTAGCATCATGAATGAATTCAACAATATAACCAGCACCTAAAGCATTCTTTTCATGATCTACTTGCATAGAAATTTTATTACTCTCCACATAAGCAAAATTCTTCTCATTCGGAATAGTGGGAATATCAAGAGACTTGAATACTATAAATTGTTTCCACATTAAAAGAGTAATGTTCAGAGAAAGGGTACTCATAATCATGACAAGTTTTATAAATATAATCAACACTACTCTTTATAGCATAAGTTTCATCGCAATAATCATCATAAGTATCAACTTTGTTCTCATCATAATCGATTGAAACCTCTTCCAAGATAGTGGACTCATCACTAAACAAAGTCATGACCTCTCCAAATCCACTTTCATAAATATAATCATCATAAGTAGGAGGCATGCTATCATCATTATAAATTTGCATATCAAAACTTGGGAGACTAAAAATATCATCTTCATTAAACGTAGCATCCCCAAGCTTGGCACAAACATTAATTGCAACAAATATATTCTCAAAAACATCATCTTCATCAAACATAGCATCCCCAAGCTTGGGCCTTTTCATATCATAAGCATAATCACTCTCATCATTAATAGTATGGATAGCACCAATAGTATAGCAATTATCATATTCTTCCAAGCAAGTGCCAAAAAGATTTTCAAGAAGATAAGAAGTATTATTATCTTCCCAATCATAATCATCACAACAAGCAATAGGCATAACGAGATCATCATCAAGTGCATCATCTTCCACAATTCTTTTTGATTCATTTTCATGAGGCACAACAATAATAGGAGCAACATTATTTGGGAGAGATATATTTTTACCTCTCTTCCTTTTTCTTTTCCTCTTCTTCACCACATCATGTGTGGGTTCAATCCTCTTTTTGGAGATCATTATTAATGAGTTGGTTGAATAGAAGGCTCCTCCTCGTTACCTGATTCATCATAAGAAATAATAGGAGGATATTGGGAAGTCTCTTCCCTTTCATTAATATTTTCTTCATCTTCTATTTGTTTTCTTTTCTTTATGTAGTTGGCAATATAAGGATTTTCAATGCAATTCACCGCACAATACATATAAATTTCTTCTAGATCAAAATGAAGAACTCTATCAAGGGCAAATTCTGGAATATCCTTAGTTATACGTTTCATTTCTTCATAACCCAAGAGCAAACTAAGTTCATTATGATGTGCAAGGGAAATCAAGTCATCACAATTTTTGGACACGATACGATCATGAAACAATTTGCATTGGGTACTGAAATGATCATGTTCATTGCAAAGTTCACAAGTATGGCTAAGAAAATTTAAATTTTTAGCACAAACATCTAGCCTTTCTTGCAACAATTTAGTTTCTAAATGCTTATGCCTCTTGCAATATCTATCTTCCCTATTTGGTGTGTACTTGCAAACCCAATACACTCCACAAAAATCGACATGCTTATAAGAGATATTTTCATCATGACTAGTGCAATCATCATTAGTACTATGGATATTCAAGGAGTTCATGCTAACAACATTGCAATCATGCTCATCATTCAAAGATTCAGTGCCAAACATTTTAATGCATTCTTCCTCTAGCAATTTGGCACAATTTTTCTTTCCATCATTCTCACGAAAGATATTAAAAAGATGAAGCGTATGAGACAAACTCAATTCCATTTTTTTGGTAGTTTTCTCTTATAAACTAAACTAGTGCTAAAACAAGAAACTAAAATATTCGATTGCAAGATCTAAAGATATACCTTCAAGCACTCACCTCCCCGGCAACGGCGCCAGAAAAGAGCTTAGTTGACGGGGTGTGAGTGCCGCTTACCTAGCCTCCCGCAACGGGTGCGTAAAAGAGCTTGATGTCTACTACGCAACCTTCTTCTTGTAGACGTTGTTGGGCCTCCAAGTGCAGAGGTTTGTAGGACAGTAGAAAATTTCCCTCAAGTGGATGACCTAAGTTTTATCAATCCGTGGGAGGCGTAGGTTGAAGATGGTCTCTCTCAAACAACCCTGCAACCAAATAACAAAGAGTCTCTTGTGTCCCCAACACACCCAATACAATGGTAAATTGTATAGGTGCACTAGTTCGGTGAAGAGATGGTGATACAAGTGCAATATGGATGGTAGATATAGGTTTTTGTAATCTGAAAATATAAAAACATCAAGGTAACTAATGATAAAAGTGAGCACAAACGCTATTGCAATCCTAGGAAACAAGGCCTAGGGTTCATACTTTCACTAGTGCAAGTTCTCTCAACAATAATAGCATAATTTGATCATATAACTATCCCTCAACATGCAACCAAGAGTCACTCCAAAGTCACTAATAGCGGAGAACAAACGAAGAGATTATGGTAGGGTACGAAACCACCTCAAAGTTATTCTTTCCAATCAATCCGTTGGGCTATTCCTATAAGTGTCACAAACAGCCCTAGAGTTCGTACTAGAATAACACCTTAAGACACAAATCAACCAAAACCCTAATGTCACCTAGATACTCCAATGTCACCTCAAGTATCCGTGGGTATGATTATACGATATGCATCACACAATCTCAGATTCATCTATTCAACCAACACATAGAACCTCAAAGAGTGCCCCAAAGTTTCTACTGGAGAATCACGACGAAAACGTGTGCCAACCCCTATCCATAGGTTCATGGGCGGAACCCGCAAGTTGATCACCAAAACATACATCAAGTGAATCACGTGATATCCCATTGTCACCACAAATATGCACGGCAAGACATACATCAAGTGTTGTCAAATCACTAAAGACTCAATCCGATAAGATTACTTCAAAGGGAAAACTCAATCCATTACAAGAGAGTAGAGGGGGAGAAACATCATAAGATCCAACTATAATAGCAAAGATCGTGATACATCAAGATCGTGCCAAATCAAGAACACGAGAGAGAGAGAGAGAGAGATCAAACACATAGCTACTGGTACATACCCTCAGCCTCGAGGGTGAACTACTCCCTCCTCATCATGGAGAGTGCCGGATGATGAAGATGGCCACGGTGAGGGTTCCCCCCGCGTGGTCTTGGAACAGGTCCCGATTGGTTTTTGGTGGCTACAGAGGCTTGCGGTGGCGGAACTCCCGATCTATTCTGTTCCCCGATCGTTTTAGGGTATATGGATATATATAGGCGGAAGAAATACGTCAGGGGAGCCACGAGGGGCCCACGAGGGTGGAGGGCGCGCCCAGGGGGGTGGGCGCGCCCCCCTGCCTCGTGCCTCCCTCATTGCTTTCTTGACGTGCACTCCAAGTCTCCCCGGTTGCTTTCCTTCCAAAAGTAACTTATCTAGAAGGTTTCATTCTGTTTCGATTTCGTTTGATATTCCTTTTCTTCGAAACACTGAAACAAGGGAAAAACAAGAACTGGCACTGGGCTCTGGGTCAATAGGTTAGTCCCTAAAATAATATAAAAGTGTAAAATAAAGCCCATAAACATCCAAAACATATAATATAATAGCATGGAGCAATCGAAAATTATAGATACGTTGGAGACGTATCATGCAGCAAGCGATCATCTGGAGTGAGGGGATCTCCAGGAGAAAGTATTTTCGAGAACCTAAAGTTAGTTTTCTTTTTTGCAAAATCATTTAACCCGAATAGAAGAGAGATCAGAGTTCCAGAGTATAGACGAGGAATAAAATATCCTAATACCACCCAATGGCGACGTGCTCCCATGGGCCACACAGCCATGTTAGTAAAAGTTTTTTTTAAAGACTAGACTCAACTTCGGCCAAGGAGTTTGGAAGGGGGATTCCTACAGGCAGTCGGCTCTGATACCAACTTGTGACACCCCCGATTCAATCATACACTAATCATACATGCAAACGTGTACGGTCAAGATCGGGGACTCACAGGAAGATATCACAACACAACTCTAAAATAAAATAAGTCATACAAGCATCATAATACAAGCCAGGGGCCTCGAGGGCTCGAATACAAGTGCTTGATCATAGACGAGTCAGCGGAAGCAACAATATCTGAGTACAGACATAAGTTAAACAAGTTGCCATAAGATGGCTAGCACAAACTAGGATACAGATTGAAAGAGGCACGGGCCTCCTGCCAGGGATCCTCCTAAACTGCTCCTGGTCGTCGGCGGCGGCTTGCACGTAGTAGTAGGAACCTCCAGTGTAATAGGAGTCGTCATCGACGGTGGCGTCTGGCTCCTGGGCTCCAACATCTGGTTGCGACAACCGAGAAGAAAGGAAAAGGGGGAAAAGGGGGAGTAAAGCAACCGTGAGTACTCATCCAAAGTACTCGGAAGCAAGGATCTACACTATGTATGCATGGGTATCTGTGTAAAGGGGCAATATCGGTGGACAGAACTGCAGAATGCTAGAATAAGAGGGGGATAGCTAGTCCTCTCGAAGACTACTCTTCTGGCAGTCTCCATCTTGCAGCATGTAGAAGAGAGTAGATGGTAAGTTCGCCAAGTATCATCGCATAGCATAATCCTACCCGGCGATCCTCCCCTCGTCGTCCTGTGTGAGAGTGATCACCGGGCTATATCTGGCACTTGGAAGGGTGTGTTTTATTAAGTATCCAGTTCTAGTTGTCATAAGGTCAAGGTACAACTCTGGGTCGTCATTTTACTGAGGGAAACGGCTATTTGAATAGATAAACTTCCCTGCAGGGGTGCACCACATAACCCAACACGCTCGATCCCATTTGGCCGGACACACTTTCTTGGGTCATGCCCGGCCTTGGAAGATCAACACGTCGCAGCCCCACCTAGGCACAACAGAGAGGTCAGCACGCCGGTCTAAATCCTATGTGTGCAGGGGTCTCGGCCCATCGCCCATTTCTCACCTGCACGTTGCGAACATGGCCGGAAGCATACCTAGCCTCCCTAATACAAGAGCAGGTGTTCCAGTCCAATCCGGCGCGCGCCGCTCAATCGCTGACGTCAAGAAGGCTTCGGCTGATACCACGACGTCGAGTGCCCATAACTGTTCCCACGTAGTTGGTTAGTGCGTATAGGCCAGTGGCCAGACTCAGATCAAATACCAAGATCTCGTTAAGTGTGTTATTTTGAAGTAACCGCAGACGCCGACCAGGGCTAGTCCCACCTCTCTCCTAGGTGGTCTCAACCTGCCCTGTCGCTCTGCCACAAAGTAACAGTCGGGGCCATCGGGAACCCAGGCCCACCTCTACCGGGATGGAGCCACCTTTCCTTTCAGCCCCCTCATCGGAACCACTTGCGGGTACTCTACAAGCCGACCCGACTTTAGTCACCACATGTATCATGTATAATATGTATGTAAGTATATACCCGTGATCACCTCCCGAGTGATCACGGCCCGGTAGTATAGCATGGCAGACGGACAAGAATGTAGGGCCACTGATGGAATACTAGCATCCTATACTAAGCATTTAGGATTGCAGGTAAGGGTAGCAACTGTAGCAACAATGACAGGCTATGTAGCAGAATAGGATTAACCGAAAGTAGTAACATGCTACACTACTCTAATTCAAGCAGTAGAGAGAAGGAATAGGCGATATCTGGTGATCAAGGGGGGGCTTGCCTGGTTGCTCTGGCAAGAAGGAGGGGTCGCCAACACAGTAGTCGATCGGGGCACCAGCAGCGGCGTCAGTCTCGTAGTCTACCGGAGAGAAGATGGGCGAAGAAACAATGAATACAATGCAAACAAATGCATATCGATGCATAACATAACAAGTAACGGTGCCAGGTGTGCCCTAACGCAGTAGGAGGTGATACCGGCGAAGTGGGGAAACAACCGGGAAAGTATCCCCGGTGTTTCGTGTTTTCGTACAGATGGACCGGAGCGGGAAAGTTGCATGTTTGCTATGCTAGGGGTGTGTGGCGGCCAAACAGGCTACCGAACCGGATTCGTCTCGTCGTTCTGAGCAACTTTCATGTACAAAGTATTTTCATCCGAGTTACGATTAGTTTATATGATTTTCTAAAGTTTTAATTAATTTTAGAATTTATTTAATTATTTTAAATCAACATTATCCAGAATAGTGTAAGCTGACGTCATCAAGATGTTAGCATGATGTCAGCAGTCAACAGGGCGTTGACTGGGTCAAATTGACATGTGGGTCCCAGCTGCCATACTCTGTTTATTCTAATTAGGGTTTAACTAATCTAATTACTGTTTAATTAAGCTAACTAATTAATTAAATTAAATAAATAGGATTAATTAACTTAATTAATTAATAACTTTATTAATTCATTTTATTTTCCTTTTATTATTATTATATATAGTTTATAAAAGATCTGGGACTGGGCCCCGGCTGTCATTGGGCCAAAGGGCCCGGGTGCGGGTGTCAACCGAGCGAGCACTGGGCGCTAGCGGCGAACCAACAGCGTGGCGGGCGTTGGTGGCTACGGCACCGCCCAGCGGCCAAGCGGTGGCAGAAAGCAGCAATGAGGGGCAGAGCGGCGCGCGGAGGTTGAGCGAGGCACGGGCGGAGCGGTTGGGGCGGCGGTCGCGGCAGTCGGCGAGGCTCAGGCGAGGCCGGGCGGTGGCCGAGCGGACGCACGTGCACGAGCAGGAGCGAGGTAGCATGAGGGGGAAGGGGGCACGACGCGAGCGGGGAACACGGTGGCTGGGCGAGCGCTCGGGCGGGGGTGGCCGGAGGCGTACACGACCGGGCGGAGGCGGGGCCTGATGTCTACTACACAACCGTCTTCTTGTAGACGTTGTTGGGCCTGCAAGCGCACAGGTTTGTAGGACAGTAGCAAATTTCCCTCAAGTGGATGACCTAAGGTTTATCAATCCGTAGGAGGCGTAGGATGAAGATGGTCTGTCTCAAGCAACCCTGCAACCAAATAACAAAGAGTCTCTTGTGTCCCCAACACACCCAATACAATGGTAAATTGTACAGGTGCACTAGTTCGGCGAAGAGATGGTGATACAAGTGCAATATGGATGGTAGATATAGGTTTTTGTAATCTGAAAATATAAAAACAGCAAGGTAACTAATGATAAAAGTGAGCACAAACGCTATTGCAATGCTAGGAAACAAGGCCTAGGGTTCATACTTTCACTAGTGCAAGTTCTCTCAACAATAATAACATAAATCATATAACAATCCCTCAACATGCAACAAAGAGTCACTCCAAAGCTACTAATAGCGGAGAACAAACTTCGAGATTATGGTAGGGTACGAAACCACCTCAAAGTTATTCTTTCCAATCAATCCGTTGGGCTATTCCTATAAGTGTCACAAACAACCATAGAGTTCGTACTAGAATAACACCGTAAGACACAAATCAACCAAAACCCTAATGTCACCTAGATACTCCATTGTCACCTCAAGTATCCGTGGGCATGATTATACGATATGCATCACACAATCTCAGATTCATCCAACCAACACAAAGTACTTCAAAGAGTGCCCCAAAGTTTCTACCGGAGAATCAAGAAAACGTGTGCCAACCCCTATGCATAGGTTCATGGGCGGAACCCGCAAGTTGGTCACCAAAACATACATCAAGTGGCACGTGATATCCCATTGTCACCACAGATAAACACGGCAAGACATACATCAAGTGTTCTCATCATAAAGACTCAATCCGATAGGATAACTTCAAAGGGGAAACTCAATTCATCACAAGAGAGTAGAGGGGGAGAAACATCATAAGATCCAAATACAATAGCAAAGCTCGGGATACATCAAGATCGTGCCATAGAGAGAACACGAGAGAGAGAGAGAGAGAGAGAGAGAGAGAGAGAGAGATCAAACACATAGCTACTGGTACATACCCTCAGCCCCGAGGGTGAACTACTCCCTCCTCGTCATGGAGAGCGTCGGGATGATGAAGATGGCCACCGGTGATGGGTTCCCCCTACTGCAGGGTGCCGGAACGGGCTCTCGAGAGGTTTTTGGTGGCTACAGAGGCTTGCGGCGGCGGAACTCCCGATCTAATCTCTGTTCTGGAAGTTTTACGATACGTAGGTATATATGGGTGCAGGGGGTACGTCGGTGGAGCTTCGGGGGCCCCACGAGGCACGGGGGCGCGCCCTAGGAGGGTGGGCGCGCCCCCCACCCTCGTGTCCAGCTCCCGTATCTTATGACGTAGAGTCCAAGTCTATCCGGTGGCTTTCCTTCCAAAAATAACTTCTCCAGTTGATTTCGTTCCTTTTTGACTCCGTTTGATATTCCTTTTCCTCGAAATACTAAAATAGGAAAAAAAACCAGCAAATCTGGGCTGGGCCTCAGGTTAATAGGTTAGTCCCAAAAGTAATATAAAAGTGGAAAATAAAGCCCAATATTGCCCAAAACAGTAGATAATATAGCATGGAGCAATCAAAAATTATAGATACGTTGGAGACGTATCAAGCATCCCCAAGCTTAATTCCTGCTCGTTCTCGAGTAGGTAAATGATAAAAAAGATAATTTTTGATGCGGAGTGCTACTTGGCATAATTTCACTGTAATTCTTCTTAATTGTGGTATGAATATTCAGATCCATAAGATTCAAGACAAAAGTTCATATTGACATAAAAATAATAATACTTCAAGCATACTAATCAAAGTAATCATGTCTTCTCAAAATAGCATGGCAAAAGAAGTTCATCCCTACAAAATCATATAGTTAGGCTATGCTTCATTTTCGTCACATAAAGATGTTCCCAACTTCTATACCCCCGATGACAAGCCAAGCAATTGTTTCATACTTAAATAATATCAAACTTTTTCAACCTTCACGCAATACATGAGCGTGAGCCATGGATATAGCACTATGGGTGGAATAGAATATGATGATGGGGATTGTGTGGAGAAGACAAAAAAGGAGAAAGTCTCACATTGACGAGGATAATCAACGGGCTATGGAGATGCCCATCAATTGATGTCAACATGAGGAGTAGGGATTGCCATGCAACGGATGCACTAGAGCTATGAATGCTCAACAAAAGAAAACTAGTGGGTGTGCATCCAACTTGCTTGCTCATGAAGACCTAGGGCATTTGAGGAAGCCCATCGTAGGAATATACAAGCCAAGTTCTATAATGAAAAATTCCCACTAGTATAAAAAGACAACTTATGAAACTCACTATATGAAGAACAAGGTGCTACTTTGAGGCACAATATATGAGACTCACTACATGAAGAACAAGGTGCTACTTTGAAGCACAAGTGTGGAAAAAGAGATAGTAGCATTGCCCTTTTTATTTATTTATTTATTTATTTATTTGGGCCTTACTTTTTTTTTCTTTTGGCCTTTCTTCTTCTTCTTTTTTTTGGGCAATGCTCTAATAATGATGATCATCACACTTCTATTGATTACAACATAAGGATTACAACTCGAAACTAGAACAAGATATGACTCTATATGAATGCCTCCGGCGGTGTACCGGGATGGTGCAATGAATCAAGAGTGACATGTATGAAAAATAATGCATGGTGGCTTTGCCACAAATACAATGTCAACTACATGATCATGCAATGGCAATATGACAAAAGTAAAGTATGTCATGATGATGATCGGAACGGTGGAAAGTTGCATGGTAATATATCTCGGAATGAGTATGGAAATGCCATAAATAGGTAGGTATGGTGGCTGTTTTGAGGAAGATATAGGGAGGTTTATGTGTGATAGAGCATATCATATCACGGGGTTTGGATGCACCGGCGAAGTTTGCACCAACTCTCAAGGTGAGAAAGGGCAATGCGGTGCATCAAGAGGCTAGCAAACGTGGAAAGGTAAAAGTGCGTATAATCCATGGACTCAACATTAGTCAAAAGAACTCATATACTTATTGCAAAAATTTATAAATCATCAAAAATCAAGTACTACGCGCATGCTCCTAGGGGGATAGATTGGTAGGAAAAGACCATCGCTCGTCCCCGACCGCCACTCATAAGGATGCACAAGCCAGGTACACTTCATGTTTCAATTTTGTTACATAACTTTAACCATACGTGCATGCCACGGGACTTGCTAACTTCAACACAAGCATTCTTTAAATTCATAATCACCCAACTAGCATGACTTTAATATCACTACCTCCATATCTCAAAACAATTATCAAGCATCAAACTTTTCTTAGTATTCAACGCACTCAAAAGAAAGTTTCACATATCTTGAATACCAAGTATATTAGGGTTTTAAGCAAATTACCATGCTATTTAATACTCTCAAAATAATATAAGTCAAGCATGAGAGTTCATCTATTTCTTAAAAATAAAACTACCACCATGCTCTAAAAGATATAAGTGATGCACTAGAGCAAATGACAAACTACTCCAAAAAGATATAAGTGAAGATCAATGAGTAGTCGAATAATTGTGCAACTATGTGAAGACTCTTTAACATTAAGGAGTTTCATATCTTGATACTTTATTCAAACAGCAAGCAAAACAAAATAAAATGACATCACGCTCCAAGCAAAACACATATCATGTGGTGAATAAAAATATAGCTCCAAGTAAAGTTACCGATGAACGAAGACGAAAGAGGGGATGCCTTCCGGGGCATCCCCAAGCTTAGACGCTTGATTATCCTTGAATATTACCTTGGGGTGCCTTGGGAATCCCCAAGCTTAGGCTCTTGCCACTCCTTATTCCATAGTCCATCGAATCTTTACCCAAAACTTGAAAACTTCACAACACAAAACTTAACAGAAAACTCGTGAGCTCTGTTAGCGAAAGAAAACAAAACACCACTTCAAGGTACTGTAATGAACTCATTATTTATTTATATTGGTGTTAAACCTACTGTATTCCAACTTCTCTATGGTTTATAAAATATTTTACTAGCCATAGATTCATCAAAATAAGCAAACAACACACGAAAAACAGAATCTGTCAAAAACATAACAGTCTGTAGTAATCTGTAACTAACGCAAACTTCTGGAACTCCAAAAATTCTAAAATAAATTGGTGGACCTGAGGAATTTGTCTAGTAATCATCTGCAAAAAGAATCAACTAAATATCACTCTCCAGTAAAAAAGTTGAAGCTAATCTCGTGAGCGCTAAAGTTTCTGTTTTTTACAGCATGATCATAAAGACTTCACCCAAGTCTTCCCAAAGGTTCTACTTGGCACAAACACTAATTAAAACATGAAAACACATCTAACCAGAAGCTAGATGGATTATTTATTCCTAAACAGAACCAAAAAGTAATAAACTAAAATGAAATTGGGTTGCCTCCCAACAAGCGCTAACGTTTAAAGCCCCTAACTAGGCATGATGATTTCAATGATGCTCACAAAAAAGATAAAAATGGAAACATAAAGAGAGCATCATGAATAATATGACTAGCACATTTAATTCTAACCCACTTCCTATGCATAGGGATTTTGTGAGCAAACAACTTATGGGAACAAGAATCAACTTGCATTGGAAGGTAACAAAAGCATAACTTCAAAAATTTAAGCACATAGAGAGGAAACTTGACATTATTGCAATTCCTACAAGCATATATTCCTCCCTCATAATAATTTTCAGTAGAATCATGAATGAATTCAACAATATAACCAGCACCTAAAGCATTCTTTTCATGATCTACTTGCATAGAAATTTTATTACTCTCCACATAAGCAAAATTCTTCTCATTCGGAATATTGGGAGTATCATAAGAGACTTGAACACTAAAAATTGTTTCCACATTAAAAGAGTAATGTTCAGGAAAAGGGTAATCATAATCATGACAAGTTTTATAAATATAATCATCACTACTCTTTATAACATAAGTTTTATCACAATAATCATCATAAGTAGCAACTTTGTTCTCATCATAATCGATTGAAACCTCTTCCAAGATAGTGGATACATCACTAAATAAAGTCATGACCTCTCCAAATCCACTTTCATAAATATTATAAGATTCAACATCCTCCAATATTGTGGGATCACTACTTCCTAAAGTTCACACTCTTCCAAACCCACATTCATCAATATAATCATCATAAGTAGAAGGCATGTTATCATCATAACTACTTTGTATATCAAAACTTGGGAGACTAAAAATATAATCATTATTAAACATAGCATCCCCAAGCTTGGGACAAACATTAATTGCAGCAAATATATTCTCAAATATGTCATCCTCATCAAACATAGCTTCCCCAAGCTTGGGCCTTTTCATATCATAAGCATAATCACTCTCATCATTAATAGTATGGATAGCACCAATAGTATAGCAATTATTATATTCTTCCAAGCAAGTGCCAAAAAGATTTTCAAGATCATAAGAAGTATCATTATCTTCCCAATCATAATCATCACAACAAGCAATAGGCATAACGAGATCATCATCAAGTGTATCATCTTCATTTTCATGAGGCACAGCAATAATAGGAGCAACTTTATTTGGGAGAGATACCTTTTTACCTCTCTTCCTTTTTGTTTTGTTCTTCTTCACCACATCATGTGTGGGTTCAATCTTCTTTTTGGAGCTCCTTATTAATGAGATTGGTTGAATAGAAGGCTCCCCTTCGTTACCTGATTCATCATAAGAAATAATAGAAGGATATTGGGAAGTCTCTTCTCTTTCATTAGTATTCACTTCATCTTCTATTTGTTTTCTTTTCTTTATGTAATTGGCAATATAAGGATTTTCAATGCAATTCACCGCACAATACATATAAATCTTTTCTAGATCAAAATCAAGAATTTTATCAAGATTAAATTTTGGAATACCCTCAGTTATACGTTTCATTTCTTCATAACCCAAAAGAAGGCTAAGTTGTTTATGATGCTCAAGGTAATCAAATTATCACAATATTTGGACACGACTTGATCATGAAACAAATAGCATTGGAGCTTTAAATGACCATGTTCAGTGCAAAGTTCACAAGGGGCACGAAAAATATTGAATCTTTCAGCACATTCATCTAGCTCTTCTTGCAACAATTTGGTTTCTAAGTACTTATGCATCTTACAATATCTATCTTCCCTATTTGGTGTGTACTTACAAACCCAATGCACTCCACAAAAATTGACATGTTTATAGGAGGCATTTTCATCATAACTAGTGCAATCATCATTAGTACTATGGATATTCAAGGAGTTCATACTAACAACATTGCAATCATGCTCATCATTCAAAGATTTAGTGCCAAAAAATTTAATGCATTCTTCTTCTAACACTTTGGCACAATTTTCCTTTCCATCATACTCACGAAAGATATTAAAAAGGTGAAGCGTATGAGACAAACTCAATTCCATTTTTTTTGTAATTTTCTTTTATAGACTAAATAGTGCTAAAACAAGAAACAAAAAGATTCGATTGCAAGATCTAAAGATATACCTTCAAGCACTCACCTCCCCGGCAATGGCGCCAGAAAAGAGCTTGATGTCTACTACACAACCTTCTTCTTGTAGACGTTGTTGGGCCTGCAAGTGCACAGGTTTGTAGGACAGTAGCAAATTTCCCTCAAGTGGATGACCTAAGGTTTATCAATCCGTAGGAGGCGTAGGATGAAGATGGTCTCTCTCAAGCAACCCTGCAACCAAATAACAAAGAGTCTCTTGTGTCCCCAACACACCCAATACAATGGTAAATTGTATAGGTGCACTAGTTCGGCGAAGAGATGGTGATACAAGTGCAATATGGATGGTAGATAAAGGTATTTGTAATCTGAAAATATAAAAACAGCAAGGTAACTAATGTTAAAAGTGAGCATAAACGGTATTGCAATGATAGGAAACAAGGCCTAGGGTTCATACTTTCACTAGTGCAAGTTCTCTCAACAATAATAACATAGATAGATCATATAAAAATCCCTCAACATGCAACAAAGAGTCACTCCAAAGCTACTAATAGCGGAGAACAAACGTAGAGATTATGGTAGGGTATGAAACCACCTCAAAGTTATTCTTTCCAATCAATCCGTTGGGCTATTCCTATAAGTGTCACAAACATCCCTAGAGTTTGTACTAGAATAACACCTTAAGACACAAATCAACCAAAATCCTAATGTCACCTAGATACTCCATTGTCACCTCAAGTATCCGTGGGCATGATTATACGATATGCATCACACAATCTTAGATTCATCCAACCAACACAAAGTACTTCAAAGAGTGCCCCAAAGTTTCTACCGGAGAATCAAGAAAACATGTGCCAACCCCTATGCATAGGTTCATGGGCGGAACCCGCAAGTTGGTCACCAAAACATACATCAAGTGGCACGTGATATCCCATTGTCACCATAGATAAACACGGCAAGACATACATCAAGTGTTCTCATCATAAAGACTCAATCCGATAAGATAACTTCAAAGGAGAAACTCAATTCATCACAAGAGAGTAGAGGGGGAGAAACATCATAAGATTCAAATACAATAGCAAAGCTCGGGATACATCAAGATCGTGCCATAGAGAGAACACGAGAGAGAGAGAGAGAGAGAGAGAGAGAGAGAGATCAAACACATAGCTACTGGTACATACCCTCAGCCCCGAGGGTGAACTACTCCCTCCTCGTCATGGAGAGCGCCGGGATGATGAAGATGGCCACCGGTGATGGGTTCCCCCTACTGCAGGGTGCCGGAACGGGCTCCCGAGAGGTTTTTGGTGGCTACAGAGGCTTGCGGCGACAGAACTCCCGATCTAATCTCTGTTCCAGAAGTTTTATGATACGTAGGTATATATGGGTGCAGGGGGTACTTCGATGGAGCTTTGGGGGGCCCGCGAGGCAGGGGGCACGCCCTAGGGTGGTGGGCGCGCCCCCCACCCTCGTGTCCAGCTCCCGTATCTTCTGACGTAGAGTCCAAGTTTATCCGTGGCTTTCCTTCCAAAAATAACTTCTCAAGTTGATTTCGTTCGTTTTGACTCCATTTGATATTCCTTTTCCTCAAATATGAAATAGGCAAAAACAAGAATCTGGGCTGGGCCTCCGGTTAATAGGTTAGTCCCAAAAGTAATATAAAAGTGGAAAATAAAGCCCAATATTGCCCAAAACAGTAGATAATATAGCATGGAGCAATCAAAATTATAGATACGTTGGAGACGATCGGGGCCATGCGTGATGGGGTGCATGGGTGCTGTGCGCGGTGTGCATGCGGCAACGGAGGCGCTGGGGGTCGGGCGAAGCAACGCTGTGGCGCGAGGAGCGGATGGGCGGGCGCGCCCAGTTCAGCAGCTGAGGAAGGAGGTCGCGCCCTGTATGCAATGGGCGCTGGCGCTTGGCCAAGGCAAGGGCAGCAGCAGGAGCTGGGCGCTGCACGCGGGCGCAGCAAATGATTTAACGGGCACGGGCGTGGTGAGCGTAGAAGGAGCAGTGGACGGCCTTGGCGTGGGGACGGTGGAAAAAAAGGGCGCGCGACGGGACAGGGGAGAGGAGAGGCCTGGGGCCTCACCGGGGTTCGTAGGGACGGGGCAGCGGTGCGTGAGGAGGAGGACGGAGACGGCGTGTCGTGGAGGAGGCAGACCGGCGAGGAGGAGGAGGCAGGTCAGCGAGGTTGCTCCGACGACGGCGGGGTGGCCGCGGCGGCGGGCGACGGGAGGGGGGCGATGGGATCGGGCTCCTCCCGATCCAGGTCGAGACGAGGAAGTGGGGGAGTAGGGTGTGGGGCGACGGGGGAGTGGGTTAGGGTTTGGGGGGGGGGTTATGGGAGTTGGGGTGGCGGTTGGGCGGGGGCTGGCTCGATTGCCACTGGGCGGATGGCCCAAGTGGTGGGGTTTGCTTTTCTTTTTTTATCTTTGATAGTTTTGTTTTTCTGTTTTTATTCTTTTCCCTTATTCTGTTTTATTTATTTTAGAGCATCTTAGCATATTCCTAAACATGTGTTTCTTCACTATAATTACCTATGTTATATTTGGCACCAACCGAACATTTTTGTTTTAATGTTTGAAAACTTTCGTTGTTTTCCATATTTTGAATTTGATTTTTGGACCGGTTTTTGAACTAACGAGAGATTAGCATCAGTAATGGAGGTGACGTGGCATCATTAGCAGAGTTTCACTGTAGCTTAATTATCGGGGCGTCACAGCAGCCACGAAAGCCCTCACATTGCAGGGGATGTACCGGTTTGAACAAGAACAAAATCAAAATTAGAAACAAATCTTTAAAGCAAATTGAAAAGAATAAGTTCACAAAAGCTTGATTAGAGTGCACAGACCTAATTCCTATAACCTAATAAAGTATAATTAAAACTTGCATTCTCATCATACTAAAATTGCACGCATCATACACCAGCAAACAGTTTCAGAAAAAAATAGCCCAGATGATACAAGGGATTATAAGTTACTGTAAGCGCATACATTGAAAGGTAATAGGGTCATAGGAAAAAATGGACAAACCTTCATTATGAGTACAAGAAAGCTAATACCTAAAATGAAAAAGTGTACAATAAGAACTTGCATCATCATTGTACAAAAATTGCACACAATTTAAAAACAGCAATAAGACCCACAAACAAGCCTATATGATACACCTGATGGTATCAAAAAGTTCCATGCTGATGGAACTAAACTTGCACACGCAATGCAACATGGAGATTTCAAGAAAACCTCCATCATAATACAAGTCCAAATTACAAGTTGCATTCTCATCATACTAAAATTGCACACATTTTACAAACAGCAAAACATGCACAAACCTTCATTATGTGGTATTATACCTACAATTACAAACTTGCATCCTCATCATACTAAAATTGCACACATTTTTAACATTAAGTATAGACTAAGTATAGTAGCAAAAAATCAAAATAACATTAAGGACATCAGGATTTACTTACACAGAATTCTAAAACTTGCACACATTCTACAACAGCAAAAAGATCCATAAATACCCTAAGATATTTATGGATCCATTGTACAAGAAAACTAATACCTAAAATGAAAAAATGTACAATAAGAACTTGCACCATCATCGTATTAAAAATTGCACACAATTTACAAACAACAATAGGACTCACAAGCAAGCCTATATGATACACTTGATGGTATAAAGAAGTTCCATGTTGATGGAACTAAACTTGCACACACAAATGCAACACGGAGACTTGAAGAGAACCTCCATCATAATACAACTCCAGATTAAAATTTTCATCCTCATCAAACTAAAATTGCACACATTTTACAACGGCAAAAAATGCACAAACCATCATTATGAGTACAGGAAACTAATACCTAAAATGCACAAACCTTCATTATGAGGCAATATACTAGTGCGTACTAAATACCTACAATGACAAACTTGTATCCTCGTCATACTAAAATTGCACACATTTTACAAAAACAAGAAACAATACTAAATCTAGCATACACGATACATTGGATTATATCAAAAAGTTCGATGTTTCATCGAAGTAAACTTGCACACACTACGGGACAAGAGGATTTATATAAAAACCTCCATCATAATACAAACTACAAATAAAAGTTGCACAGTCATAATTCTAAACTTGCAGACTAAGTACAGCAGCAAAAAAATTATTCTAACATTAAAAACAGCAAAATATCCATAAAATGCCTATGATATATCCTGGTTATAGAAATACAGAAATAAAGAATGTATAACTACACATTAATGATTGCGAGCGGGTATAATGATATACACAAAAAGTGTTGAATATATTGTGTACGTGTATATTGTGTCTTGGGCCCACCTCCTAGTTTCTCTGTATAGCTGAGGTTGTGGCCCCCTCTGTACTCATATATACGTGCCGGGTGCACCGATCAATGTATAATGTTGCACAGCCTATTCTTTCCCTTCTATATGGTATCAGTTTTTTAGGTTTCTTTCTCGCTTCCGCCACCACCACCGTCGCCGCGCGTCTCCTCCGCGCCGCCGCCGCCGCCGTTCGCGCGCCCTCCGCGCCGGCCGTCGATCCCGCATCTCCCTGCCTCACGCGCCGCGCGTAGCCGCCAGCTGCCGCAAGCCCCGGTTGATCCTGCCTCGCGCGCGTAGCCGCCAGCTGCCGCAAGCCTCGATCCATCGTGTTGCATGCACGTTGCTTGATCGATCCCGCTAGCCTGCCAAGTGCGTACGCCTGCCTAGCTTAATCTCTTCATCTATTCTACTACTACTACACCACGGTGCTACTTCTTTTCCTACACGTTTACAAGCATAGTCTATCATCTACTGGAGTTCTTGCTGACACGCCGCTCGCGCGTTGGCCCGCTTCGCTCTCCAGCCAGCATCGTCCGCGCCCGCTCGCCAGATCGTCCGAGCCGCCTCTAGCCGCCGCTGCTGCTGGTCCGTGCCGCCGCCGCCGCCGCACCGGGCCGCCGCCGCCGCTGCGATGTCTTCTGTCACGTCGTCTCTCTTCAGCTACATGTACGCGGACGCGGCGGATCCCTTCACCATGCCGCAGATTTTTCCGGCAGGCCATCCGGCTTACTTCACCGTGCCGCAGCAGCCGGCCAGTGCCGGCTCCGCGGCTCTGCTTGCCACGCCGATGGTCGGCGGCCATGCTCCGCCCGCCCCTGTTCAGCCCTACGGTGGCTTCGCCTCACTGTCGGTCTCACCGCCATACTTCCTTGGCCGCCCTGCACTCGGCCCCATCACAGGCAGCGCTTGGTACCGGCAGCGCTTGGTACATGGACTCGAGCGCCACCGCGCACATGACATCTCATCCCGGTACTCTAACCTCCTCCACTCCGGTTCATACTCCTACTTGCATCACCGTTGGCAACGGTTCCTCTTTACCTATCACACATGTTGGTCGTGCTTCGTTTCCTTCCACATCTGCACCTATCACTATGTCTGATGTTCTTGTGTCTCCTGATTTAGTTACGAACCTTGTATCTGTTCGTCGTCTTGCCCGTGAGAATCCCATTACCGTTGAATTTGATGATGTCGATTTTTCTGTGAAGGACGCCCGTACTCGGATGGTCCTTCACTGTTGCGATAGTCCTGACGAGCTCTATCCGGTGCACTCCTCCACCACCGCCTCCACCACCCCAGTCGCCCTCGCCGCGGGTGTCGACCTTTGGCATGCTCGTTTGGGACACCCGAACTCCACCACTTTGCATCAAATACTTAAGAGTTTTTCATTCTCATGCAATAAGATCGACGACCATACTTGTGAGGCTTGTCGTCTTGGCAAGCACGTTCGTCTTCCCTTTAGCGCATCTACCACCATTTCCACTTTTCCGTTTCAGTTATTGCATAGTGATGTTTGGACATCCTCGGTTGCAAGCAACACGGGTTACCTATACTATTTGGTGATCTTAGATGATTTTCTCATTATGTGTGGACATTTCCTCTTCGTCGCAAGTCCGATGCCCTTGCCACACTCACTTCCTTTTATTCCTACGTCACCACACAGTTCGGTCGTCCTATACTTGCTTTACAAACTGACAATGGAAAAGAGTTTGACAACGCCGCTGTTCTTAACCTTCTAGCCTCCCACGGCACTATCTTCCGCCTCACTTGCCCCTACACGTCCCAACAAAATGGTCATGCCGAGCGTATGCTTCGCACTCTTAATGATTGCTTCTGCACGTTACTCTTTCACTCTAACGTGCCTCCCCGGTTTTGGCCGGACGCTCTTGCCACCGCCACCCTCCTCATTAACATCCGCATGTGCCGCCCACGCTGGAACTATGCCCCTCACCATCTCCTCTTTAGTGCGCCCCCATCTTATGATGGCCTTCGCATCTTTGGTTGTCTCTACTATCCTAGCCTCGCCGCCACCGCGCCTCATAAGCTTGCACCTCGCTCAGTCGCTTGTATCTTCCTCGGCTACCCACCTAACACCAAAGGATACCGCTGCTACGATCCCGTCTCACATCGTGTATTCACCTCCCGACACGTTTACTTTGATGAGACGGTGTTTCCATTTCAGCAGGTACCTCCCGTCGCCCCGTCGCCGCCGGCCATGGGCGGCCCTCCAGCGACCCTGTCAGGTGGACGGCCCCGCTCGATTCTTGGACCGCCCCCGGGCTTCGGCGGTCCTCCCGCCGTGGGACGAGCTGCGACTCGCACCCCCACGACGTCCTCGCCGACTCCGTCAGGGGCCTCGGCATTGCCCGCCTCGCCAGCATCTTAGCCGGCAGCCGCTGCGTCGTCGGCCTCTTCGCCGGCATCTTCGCCGGCCGCCCCGTCGCTGGTATCTTCACCGGCCACCTCGGGCGCCGCCCGTCGCCACTGTCTCGGCCGCCCAGCCACCTCGGCGCCAGCGGCTTCCCGCCTCGCCGCCCCCACGCCTCGGGCGCTTGGCGGCCTCGGCGCCGCTTCTTCACCGGCTGCCTCGCCGGCCGCCTCGCCGCCTTTTCGCCGACCGCCCGCGATCGCCGAAGTTGCCATCTCGCCCGTCATTACGGGCTCGAGCGGCGTTCATCGCCCGAGTTTACGGTACTCCAGCGACGAGTATCTTCTCGCCGCCTCCACCAGTGAGCCGTCACCGATCCCTGCGTCCACTCGTGCAGCCCTTCGTGATCCTCACTGGCTTGCTGCGATGCAGGAAGAGTTCGATGCTCTTCAGCGGAACCGCACTCGACACGGTTCTCGACCTTCTCGCGCCAATGTCATCAGCGGCAAGTGGGTCTTTCGCCATAAGACCCGCTCGGATGGTACACTTGAGCGCTACAAGGCTCACTGGGTGGTCCGTGGTTTTCGGCAGCGCGCTGGAGTTGACTTCATCGAGACGTTTGCCCCGGTTGTCAAACCGGGCATGATCCGCACAGTTCTCCAGCTGGCAGTTTCCCGAGGCTGGCCGGTTCATCAGATGGATGTCTCTAACGCATTTCTTCACGGCCATCTTGAGGAGCAGGTTTACTGTGAGCAGCCGACCGGTTTCGTCGACGCATCTCTTCCTGGGCATGTGTGTTTGTTGTCCCGGTCTCTCTACGGGCTCAAGCAAGCACCCCGCGCCTGGTACCAGCGTATGGCCGGGTTCCTTCAGACACTGGGCTTCAGTGTCACTCGCTCGGATGCCTCGTTGTTTGTTTATCACCACGGTGACACGACTGCATATTCGCTCCTCTACGTCGACGACATCATCTTGACGGCCTCCTCCGCAGCCCTTCTTCGACAGATTACACTCCGGCTGCGTGATGAGTTTGCCATCAAGGACCTGGGCGCTCTACATTATTTCCTTGGCATTGAGGTCGTTCGGCGACCCGACAGCTTCTTTCTTCATCAGCAGAAGTATGCGCACGAGCTACTTGAGCGTGTCGGCATGCTCAACTGTCACCCTGTTGCTACTCCTGTTGACACGAAGGCCAAGGTTTCTGCTCTCGAGGGCTCTCCTGCGTCAGATGCTCCGTTCTACCGGTCCATTGTTGGTGCTCTTCAGTATCTGACTCTCACCCGGCCGGATTTACAGTATGCTGTTCAGCAGGTGTGTTTGCATATGCACGCCCCTTGTGACTCCCATTGGACCCTCGTGAAGCGGATTCTCCGTTACATCCGCGGCACGATGGCTTTTGGGCTTACTCTCACGGCATCCACTTCTCTTGAGATGGTGGCCTACTCCGATGCGGACTGGGCCGGCTGCCCCGACACCCGTCGGTCCACCTCTGGCTACTGCGTTTACCTCGGTCCTTCACTCGTCTCGTGGTCGTCCAAGCGACAACCTACGGTTTCGCGCTCTAGCGCGGAGGCTGAGTACCGAGCTGTGGATAACGCCGTCGCCGAGTGCACCTGGCTACGACAGTTACTTCAGGAGTTGCATCATGACGTCTCCCAGGCTACAGTTGTCTACTGTGACAATGTTTCTGCGGTGTACCTTTCCGCCAACCCCGTTCATCATCGCCGGACTAAGCACATTGAGCTGGACATTCACTTTGTGCGCGAGCATGTGGCCCTTGGACGTATTCGGGTCCTCCATGTTCCGACTGCACAACAGTTCGCCGATGTGATGACTAAGGGACTGCCGACTTCCACCTTCGAGGAGTTTCGTTCCAGTCTCTGCGTCTCCGGCGCCGCTTCAACTGCGGGGGGGTGTTGAATATATTGTGTACGTGTATATTGTGTCTCGGGCCCACCTCCTAGTTCCTCTGTATAGTTGAGGTTGTGGCCCCCTCTGTACTCATATATACGTGCCGGGTGCACCGATCAATGTATAATGTTGCACAGCCTATTCTTTCCCTTCTAGAAAAAGGAATTCAATCTACATGAAAAACAACATAATATAAAACTCAATCCTTAATTTTACTTATACTAGTGAGGATTCATCAAATATCAACTGGGATATTGGCATTGAAGACAACATATATACATTCACATCTAAAAAAATTAAACCAACCTATATAAGATACTTGCATGACCATCATAATGAAATTACACAGAATTTAGGACAGCAAAAGAGAAGATTCATGCTAGACTACCTTAGTAACTACTAGGATATACTAAATGCCTAAAAAAATGCACACAATTCAGTATGAGTTCCAACGGCCTAATTCCTAAAAATAAAAAGGGCTGCAATTACAAACTGGCATACTCACTGAACTAAAAATGCACACATTAAACAAAAGCAAGAAGACTAGAACTAGCCTACAATATACAGTGTATTATATCAAAAAAGATACAAAATACAGTAGTAAATTTATTCAATTTAAATCAGCCTTGATGACAAAATATATACATTCACACAATTAGGATAGACACAACCCATACTAGCACAAGTTTCATGAGAGCAGTGGAGAAACACACAGACTGAAAGTAGAGAATTAAAGACTTCTTGCACACATTTTATATGCACACAGCCATACTTGACAAGAATTCATGAGAGCACTCAAAAAGCATACATACTGATATGTACATAATTAAAGATTTCTTATAAAAGAAAATATAAAATACAACTCACCATCCTCCTGAAGCAGTCCTCATCAAGCACAACATCGAAAACTTCAGGAACTTCTTGATTTGCCACAAATGGTACACAAGGGGCACCCGGGCAACGAGAAACGGGGGCAAACCATATCTACAGGGGAAAGAGAACAACAAAAATATTAAATAAAAAGACAAAATTACATAATTAAACAAAAGAGAATAAACAGGAAGGACACCCTCAATTGACTATAGGAAATAAACACTCTCAAATCTGATTATAACTCACAGAAAAAGAATTCACTAAATCTAAATTGGAAACTTACAAAAAATAAAGAATTTATAACTACACACTAGTGATTGCGAGCAGGTATATTGATATAAACAAAAGGAATTCAATCTACATGAAAAGAACATAATAGATAACTCAGCTCGTAATTTTACTTATACTAGTGTGGATTCATCAAATATCAACTGAGATATTGGCATTGAAGACAAAATATATACATTCACATCTTAAAAAAATCAACCTATATAAGATACTTGGATGTTCATCGTACTGAAATTACACAGAATTTAGAACAACAAAAACAAGATTCATGATAGACTACATTAGTAACTATCTAAGATATACTAAATGCCTAAAAAATGCACACAATTGAGTATGAGTACAAACAGCCTAATTCCTAAAAATAATAAAAGCTACAATTACAAACTTGCATACTCATTGTACAAAAAATGCACACATTAAACAAAAGCAAGAACACTAAAACTAGCCTAACATATACAGTGTAATATATCAAAAAAGCTACAGATACAATAGTAAACTCATTGAATTTAAATCAGCCTTGATGATAAATGTATATACATTTACACAATTAGTATAGACACAGCCCAAAAAAAACCTGCCTAATCTTTACTAAATGTTAACATATTACATCTCCCAAAAACCTAAACTTCCAGAAGTTCCTCATCAAGCAAAAGTGTAAGAAAAATCCATTGACACAAAACGAATGGACACTACAAAAATGAAAAAAATAACATTATTAGAGCGCCATCCTGCTACTTCATGGGTTCAGGACAACATCCTACTACTAAAAAATAGATAATAAAAGGACTAGAAAAAAAAGGTCAATAAAGACTTAGAGTCTGCATCACAAAAAGTGTAAGAAAAAGATGAGATGCAACAACGGCAGATCCTACAGCAACCAAAACACCCGACTGTGAAGACCTGCAAACACCATAAAAAGACAGAGAAGCACCCATGTGAGCAGATCTAGCAAAGTAAGGCGCATGAGGGGACTAAAGAGAAAAGAGCAAGATGAACTAAGGCAAAGGATGCAACAGACAAAAAATACTTGGAAAAAATGAGATGCCAGCAAATCCAATCCAACAACAACCAAACCACCTGATTGGAAACACCTGCAAACACCAAAGATAACCATGGAGAAGCACCTAAGTTAGCAGATCTAACAAAGAAACAAGAACCTCAAGCATATGAAGGAGCAGATTAAGCACAGGGAGAAGACCTAGAAACAAACCCCAAGAACCCTAGCTCGCGACAGGAAGACGAAGAACAGAAGCCATGGACTGAAGCAGTAGGAGCAGATGAGGCAGTGGGAGAATACTCCCTTCGGTCCTTTTTACTCTGCACATTGGATTTGCCGAAAGTCAAATTTTGCTAAGTTTGACCAAATTTATATTAGAAATTATTAACATCTATAATATCTAATAAATATAATATGAAAATATATTCCAAGATGAATCTAATGATATTGATGTTGTTATGTGAATGTCTATAATTTTTTATATAAACTTGGTCAAAGTTGGATGAGATTGACCTCAAACAAACCTAATATGCAGAGTAAAAAGAACCGGAGGGAGTATCTAGCAACTAACCCCACGAACCCTAGCTCGCGACAGGAAGAGGAAGAGCAGAGGACATTGACTGAAACAGAGAGAGGAGCGAGTGACTGACAGAAGACGAGGAGGAAGAGGATAAGACGAGAGGGGCGGTGACTGTCCACGTTCCACAGAAACGGGCCGGGCTTTCTTAATGGGCGCGCACGAGAGAGACAGCCACCACCCGCCAGCTCCACGAGCCCAGCAAAAAACGAGCCGACTGACGCAAAACACATACCAGTCGATACTGCAAAGGCCCAAAACAATAGCACAAAGCACCGCTGGGAAAAAAAGAAAGCACACATCTCAAAGCAAGATCCAAAGGACCATAATTCGATTGACGCAAATCAAAAAACTCAACTGACTGGAAAGTAGCTAAATCGACACATGTCACGGTACAGTGTTTAACTGTTCATGCAGTGAACCAAAATTGTCAAGCACTCTACTGTACTATACGTAGCTGCTTAGTGTGCATGTCACGGTCCCTTTTAAGATCCAAGTGGTTTGTCACGTTTGATAGGTAAGCACTTTACTACTATTTCGGCATGAATGGTGAGCTATCTCAAAAACAAAGGTAAGCACTTTCACCGCGTATCAACTTAAGTAACTTGCGAATCGTGAACTGCACTTTAGTCCTTGCCATCCACCCTCGACGAACAGTGACCAACAGTTGTAAGGCAGTTCAACCATCACACGTAACCAACAGTCAAACCGAACAGCTGCGAGCCCTGCCGCACGTGCACGAAGTGGCCAGTAATGCTAGACGTACAGGCACTTACAGGCTGAATTTAGTTACACGCTGACATGGCAAAGTGGGATTGGAAAGAAGGGATTATTGCGAAGTGGCACGCTCGGCTACATATAGCACCACACGGAGCAGTGCAACACATGTCACAGACTCACAGTTAGCCACTTTACCTCCTCGATCGAGTTCACCATGGAGATCAGCACGAGCGTGGCAAGGTGCACTCGCATGCCGTGCAGCCTCCAAGCCCTCGTGCCCACGAAGGCGAGGCAGCCACGGCGCCTGACGTGCAAGGCAACGGGCGGCCGCGTCGACCGCCGTGACGTGCTCCTCGGCCTCGGCAGCGCCGCGGCGGCCGGGCTGGGCACGCAGCGAGGCCGAGGGGCGATCGCCGCGCCCATCCAGGCCCCGGACCTCGGGAACTGCAACCCGCCGGACCTCCCGAACACGGCGCCGGACACCAACTGCTGCCCGACGTCCGGCACCGGGATCATCGACTTCGTGCTGCCGCCGGCCTCCTCGGCGCCGCTCCGCGTGCGCCCGGCCGCGCACCTGGCGGACGCGGAGCACCTGGCCAAGTACGAGCGGGCCCTGGCGCTGATGAAGCAGCTGCCCGCCGACGACCCGCGCAGCTTCGAGCAGCAGTGGCGCGTGCACTGCGCCTACTGCGACGGCGCGTACGACCAGGTCGGCTTCCCGGACCTGGAGATCCAGGTGCACAACTGCTGGCTCTTCTTCCCATGGCACAGGTACGTAAAGTACACCACATAAATACTCCATGTTTTTTATACACATACACATGCATGCATGTCCATTTTTGTCCATGCTTAGTAATTGCTCGTTTGGGTCGGGTGTGCAGTAAGCATGACTGCATGAGTACGTGTGGGTAGCGGCTGCACCTTTCGTACAGTGCGCCAGCTGAACGCGACGTGTTGACTTTTTTGGTGCTGCGTGCGTACGTGCAGGTTCTACCTCTACTTCCACGAGAGGATCCTCGGCAAGCTCATCGGCGACGACACCTTCGCGCTGCCCTTCTGGAACTGGGACGCGCCGGCCGGCATGACGCTGCCGGCCATCTACGCCAACAGGTCGTCGCCGCTCTACAACGAGAGGCGCAACCCCGCCCACCAGCCGCCGTTCCCGGTCGACCTCGACTACAACGAAGTAGATGTCATCATCCCAACAGACGAGCAGATCGACCAGAACCTCAACATCATGTACCGCCAGATGGTGTCGGGTGCCAAGAAGACTCGGCTGTTCATGGGGCAGCCGTACCGCGCCGGCGACCAGCCGGACCCGGGAGCGGGCTCCGTGGAGAACGTGCCGCACGGCACGATGCACACCTGGACGGGCGACCCGGCGCAACCCAACAACGAGGACATGGGCAACTTCTACTCGGCGGCGCGCGACCCCATCTTCTTCGCGCACCACGGCAACATCGACCGCCTGTGGCACGTCTGGCGCGCCCTCCGCCCCGGCAACGCCGACTTCACCGACGCCGACTGGCTCGACACCGCCTTCCTCTTCTACGACGAGGAGGCCCGCCCCGTGCGCGTCCGCGTCCGCGACTGCCTCGACCCGGCCGCCATGGGGTACGCGTACCAGGACGTCGGCCTGCCGTGGCTGAAGGCCAAGCCGGCCAAGAGATCCCGTAGGACGCCGGCGCCCGCCGCGGGCGCGCTCCCGGCGACGCTGAGGGAGACCGTGCGGGTGACGGTGACAAGGCCCCAGGTGTCGAGGAGCGACAAGGAGAAGGAGGAGGCGGAGGAGGTGCTGATCATCGAGGGGATCCAGGTCGCCGACCACTTCAAGTTCGTCAAGTTCGACGTGCTGGTGAACGCGCCCGAGAGCGGAGGCGATGCCGCGTCGGGGTACTGCGCCGGCAGCGTCGCGATGACGCCGCACATGGTCCGGACGAACAAGAAGAAGGGCTCCATGAAGACGGTGGCGAGGTTCGGCGTCTGCGACCTGATGGACAACATCGGGGCAGACGGCGACAAGACGGTGGTCGTGTCGCTCGTGCCCAGGTGCGGCGGCGAGCTGGTCACCATCGGCGGCGTCAGCATCGGCTATACCAAGTGAAGCATCGCCACCGTATATATCGTGTGGTGTATAGCTTGACAAGCTGCTCATGAGCGATCGTTGCGTGCTTTACTGCATCTACTGTGCTTATATTGCACCGTATATACGTGCGTATGTCGTATCCAAATAAAAACAATTGTAATGGTGCACTCCCATTGTCCTATAACTCATCACTTTCTTTCCCGCAAAAAAAAACACTAATCACTTTAGCTATATATATATATATATATATATATATATATATATATATATATATATATATATATATATATATATATATATATATATATATATATATATATATATATATATACATGTATAAGTAAGTCGACTGAAAATTAATTTTGAATCAGTCAATTTTTAGGCCGTTGATTTCTGCTTTGAAATTTGTGATCATTCTTTCTTGCCAAGTCTGTATATTGTTTGAGCGACGCTACACCTTCGCAGCAGTTTGATCTGGCATATCCATCGACCCGACTATTTCCTCACAATTGCAATAAAGGCAGTGTTGCGGAACTGTTTGCACATATCTCTTGTTCCGGAAACTTTTGCAATAGAGATTTTGTTGTATTTTTTTTCGCATTAACTTTTTTGAAACATGTGTGTCGTTGCGGACGGACTTCTGCAACACAGATGATGCTGCAGAATTTTTTTCTCACCTTAATGTTTTGTAACATGGGCGTTGCTGCGGGATGACTTCGGCAACCCAGATGATGTTGCAGAAAAATGGCAGAGGCACGTGTCCACTTATGTAGGTCTTGGGCGGTTGATAGAGTTGCATGTCGTTTGATTAAACTTGTATCTGACGGCTGCACATGTGGCGCAACTATAGTCCTGATCAGTCGGGTGATTCTAATCGTTTTACTCTTGCAACAAGGCCTTTGTTGCAAAACATTCTATTCTCTAATTTTCTGCAACAAGGGTACAAAAACCTTGTTGCAAAACCTTTTCTTCTCTAATCTCCTGCAGCAAGACCCATGCTGCACAACCTCTTGTTCCCTATTTTTCTGCAACAAGGTCCTTGTTGCAAAAATTGCAACATCTCCGCACACCTAATTTTCTGCAATAAGGCGCATGTTGCAAAAATTGCAACACATCTCCAGTTGTGTCGCGCACTCGTGCAGTCATCGTTCGTTGGCACCATTCTGCAACAACAACAACAACATTGCAAGAAAAGATGAGGGAAAGAGACATGCGTGGTCAAGCAGGACACGTGTCAAGTAAGGGAGGCGACATACGCCCGGTGCTACATCTGCCGGCTGACTAGAATCATTTCCCATATTATTTTGGGCTTTTTCTTTCCAATTGCCAGCATATTTGAGTCAGTCGATTCCTAACGGACTGAAGCTCATTACCTGTGTGACCCAACCTTCCCTTTTCTCCCATTTTTGTTTTATCTATTGTTATGCGTTTTTGCTTTTGTCTTTTACTTTTTTATTAGTCACTTACATTTTTTTATTTTCTAGGTATTTTAGGATGTTGGATGAGTGTAAATGTATATACACAAATACTATACAATATGTGGCAAAATTGCATTATTATATGATTATTTTCTCTCTATTACAAATAGTGCAATTTCAGTTCAAAGGTTGTGTGCAGGTATTTTACTTTTTTTCATTCTCTTTATTCATAGTAGAGGGCAATACCAATACTACTAATTCATTTTTTCTTATGAAACTTCACTATTTTATTTTATTTTTAGTTTTATTTATTATCATTCACCTTTAAGGGTAATGCCACTAATTCAGTCGCTCTTAGGAAACTTCTACTTTTGTGAAACTTTCACTTTTATGTGCTTGTTTGTTGCATTTTTTTAAACGCAATTTTCATGTATAATGTGTACAATTATCATCATTGTTTGTTTTGTGTTTTTATTTTTGTTCTTTTAAATGAAAATACCAATACCACCAATTCATTCTTCCTTACAAAACCTCATTATTTTGATGTTTTTTAGTTTTTGTTTAATCCTTTTCTGAAGGGTAATACCAAAGCCATTAATTCATTCACTCATTCAAAGGAAAATTAATTAGTTTAATTGTGTTTCATTTTATATTTTATTTTCTTTCTTATTAACAGTAATACCAACGACACTCGCTCATTCCTTCTTTAATGGTAATAACAATGTCACTAAGTCCTGATGATTTAGGAAACTTCATTTTTGCAAAAAGTCACTTTTATATTCTTATTCTTGTACATTATATTTTAGAAAAGCCACATTTTGAGTATATTGTGTGTAAATTTGTTCATTGCTTGTTTAGTTTTTTATTTTCTTTCTCCATAGGGGTAAGATCAATGACGCTAATTCATCTTCCTTCGAAATTACTATTTTATTATTTTTAGTTTATATTTTATTTTTCATCTTCTTAAAGGGCAATATGAATACAACTAATTTATTCTTCATTAGAAAACTTTACTATTTTGAATTTATTTTACTTTCTAGGTAGTACCAATGTGACTAATTCATTCCTGCTTTGAAAAAATCTTTTTGTAAAAATTCCTCTATTGCATGCATATTTTAAAATGGCGCCATTTATGTGTAAATTATGGGCAAGTTTTGCAATTTTTATTTTTCCTTGTTCTTAAGGGTAATACCGATGGCAATAATTCATTCTTTCATAGAGAACTTTCATTTTTGTTTTTGTTTATTTTATTCTTTAAGGTGAAACCAACACAAGTATTTGATTTCTAATCTAATAGTGCAATTTTCTTCATCTCTAATCTAGTGTTTGGGTGAAACTTTTTTTTTTTTCTGTTCTTGTCAGTAGCAGCTTAAAGGTGAAGAATGTTCGGTTGGTGCCTTTACCAGTCGATTGGTTCCCAATTCGGATCCAAAGTTCCGTGGCTCCTGTAAGAATATTTTGAATATTCAGAATGGCACGTGTAATTCATCAGAATCATTCTAATATTAGTTTGTCCATTGTGATGATTGGTAGACATAAATGAGCGAGAAATATGGGTTTAAATACCCTCTTCTCTCCCTTCAAAATAATATATGTGTATGTATATATGTATTGTATGCATGTATATAAAATAAATATACATATGTGAGATTGCACATATAATCACTAATTGTTGCATGCAAATCTGTGTGGGAGTGCTATTCTTTGGCCACCTACAAAGGGAAGAAGATTTGTGGCTCTCGGGTGACGACACTCACCCCTATATGAATATAGCATTAGAAAACATATTATAAAAATTTGAAAAAAAAACTGAAATTTTGGGATATGAAACATGGGTGCCCGTTGTACACACATGTTCAGTTTCGTGGGGAATGGGTGCCCGTGGTATCCGCGACGCATTAAATAAGTTAGGAATTTTTTTTATTAAGTTTAATCCAGGTTAGCATCATCACAAGATTACTAACATGGGAGATGATATACGATAGATTAGGAACACCTCGCACATACGCATATGGACCAAAGGCACATGTCAACAACAAAAGGTTCGGGACATACAGGGACAATGGAAACTCATACGCATATGGACTAAATGAAAACGGCAGTATTTGAATTTTCAATTCTTCTCTAGTTCACACTCTTTCTCAAGTCTCAACTAGAAATTCTCCTTTAGAGAATGGATGAGAACATGAGAATTAGACTGCTGTTTTATTTTGCAACCTTGGCACCACCACAAAGATGCCATTTTTGTAAAGGTAATGCACGGATCAGTGGATTAGTTTGTTGTTGTTTTTTTGTAGAGTAAATGTTATCTAATCCAGTATGGCACCTAACTAATCATGTCACAGCAAGATTATTCTGAGGTTGTTTCATGGGAGATCACAGGAAAACCTTTTCTGCATCGGCCACCAGCCAGCTCTCGATCTCGTTTTTGAGCTTAGACTGCAATGCCAACGTCCCCTTCACGAGGACGACGCACATCCTCTCAAGCACAAGAGCGTTGCCGAACAGCAGCCTGGCTATCATCCTCTGCGTCTCGTCGCCCACGTAGTGCACCATGTTGATCTCCTTCACTCGGTGCCGGAGACACGACATCGAGAAGCTCGACTCGTCAGGAACCATGGCCTCCTCATCAGGAGCTACCGACGAATCATCCGCATCCTTCTCCTTGTCCACGACGTCATCCTCATCATCTTCCTCGCTCATGGTCAGGTCCCTGCCCATGGTATCATCTTTCTTTTTCGTGTACACCACATGCACTTCCATGTAGAGCGACAGGACCTCCAGGTTCGGGGTATGCTCCAGGACTCTACCCACGGAGACGACGGTGCCGCAGTTCACGAGGGGGCCTTGCAACACCAGCCGCGTCAGGCTAGAGAAGGAAGGCAAACCTAGGAAGAACCTGCTCTCCAGTCTACGATGGTGCAGGTGGAGGTGCTTGGCATCACAGATTTTTTTCATGAACACCCTAAACCCTGTAACCTCTGCATCCTCGGAGAGCACTCTGCAGAAGTCCACCGTGCACGACGGGACTCCCGGCGAGCCGTGCAAGGACAGGAGCGGCCCCGCCGGCACCGTGCCGCAGTAGTCCAGCGACCTCAGCTCCGACGCGTCGATGTCGACAGACTTCATGCTGTGACAGCAGCGAAGGGCGAATCTGCGGAGGCGTTTGTCGATGACGGATACTCGCTTCAGGCGGTGGACGGCTTCCAGCGTTAGGTCGACGAGGCGGGGGCAGCCAGAGATCAGCCGCTGGATGCTCCTCCCACCATCGCTGTGGGGAGCCGTAATGCTCAAGGTCTCGAGGAGCGGCAGGCTGACGGCCGCCGGCAGCTTCAGCCGGCAATAGGCGACGCATAGCGTCCGTACGACCCTGCAGGTGAAGAGCCTTCTCGGGAGGACATATACCCACCGCCTCCTCAGCTTGGCGAACCTGTCCTCGTCGTCGGTGTTGTCGGTGCCGCTGTCCACCACCTCGTCCTCCTTCTTATCGCGGAGGCGACAGATCGGGGCGATCTTGAAGCGCAGGTCGAGGTGGAGCTCCTGGTTGCCGTGCCGCAGCACGTAGGAGAGCCACTGGTCGACGTGGACGAAGTTCCAGTGGTGGCACCGGTCGAAGGCGAAGCGGAAGCTGCGCAGCGGCACGTGGTGGCCGGCGGTCCGGCGGCGGCAGAGGAGCGCGGAGCAGACGTCGTCGAGGAGCGCCGCGCTGCAACTCTTCTTCTCGTCCGCCTCGTGGTAGAAGGTGGTCCAGTCGTTGGCGCTGGCGCCCGGGCGCTCCCCGAAGGATACGGCGTGGACGTTGGAGAAGACGTCGCGCCACCGCCGGGACAGCCCTGCGGCGCGGCCGGCCTCCTTGTTCGGGAGGAAGGAGAGGACGTGGCCCAGCAGAGGGTCGGGGAGGTCGCTCAGGCGGTCTCTGCTCCCCGCCGTGCCCTTCCTTTTCTTTTGCGGCGGCGGCGATGGCGACGGCGAAGCCATGCCGATCCGATATATCCGGCAATTAAGCCGTCGATTTAGGAAAGGTGGCTACCGTTTGCAACGACCAAGGGTTTAAGTGGACCGAATCTCGATACGTTACCAACTAATCACGCACCGTTCTTTCGGGTTAAGCTTGTTGGCAACCGACTAAAATCAGAGCCAGATTAACTTCAAAAAAAAATCAGAGCCAGATTTATTGGCAACCGACTAATCACGCACCGTATTTGATGTTGCAAGATCAGCACTACCTCCAGCAAATCCTGGTTGCTTTAGCAAGAACATTCACATACCGTTGAGATCAGCAGGGCTATCCATAATTCTACATCTGCCATGTACTCTAGAGAAAAGAACGGAACTGAAAACAAAGCATAAACTCCGTATATCATTTTGACACCTGATGATTGAAAGGGCAATAGATGTAGGGAAGCATTAACTGGAAGAGCATGGGCGGTTCCCCTGAATCTTGGATCCGATGATCGTCGGCACAGAGATACTTTACTTGAGAGAGAAGAAGCAGGACAAAGAGGAATTCATCAGTGCTAAAGACGATCGAATGGGGGACTGCCATTTCTAGGCCTGCCCCAACAGCAGTGTTTCTGCAATTCCCTCATGCTCCTAAAAGACGAAGAACCCTGAAAGAAACAAGCACTTGAGTTAACTCTATAGCAACAGGAGGTGAACACCTGCATTATATATCGGCAATCCATAGGACATAACTTTGACTTAAGCAATCATTTCTCGAAACAAAAAAGTTGGCTAAGCAATCCTGAAACAAGGGGAGTACACACATACCAGCCCAATCGTCTCCTGGAGAAGCAGTCATGGTCCAGAGACACTGCAAGAGCAAGAGCCACAGCCCTCTCGGGTAAATCCAGCGGGCGAAAGACGCGAAGGTCATTGTGCATCTGGAAGCACCAATGAAATTTAAGTTTCAAATCAGCTTAACGATCAGGCAGAAGCTTTTAAACTCTCATCAAGGGAGAACACTTACATCTTTAGCGAAACAAAAAACTTTATCGGTGCCTTTTCTAGCATCACCAAACCGAACTTCATACTCGGAAGCATTCGTGAAGTGCTGCATGCACTGAGCATGAAACCAAAGTTATGATCATCAGTCCTTACTCACTAGTACTCGCAATCCATTCTTTCCACATTGATAATAGCTTAACAAACAGAAAAAAATAGCAAAAGATATGGGATGCAAAAATCTTGCGCTCAGTTTGTATCACAAGCACAAAGTTGCCAGCCAAAGTGGACTCATCCTAAACCAAAATCGTATCATTCTCAAGTGGATGTGCATGTGACATATCTCCGCGCGCAGAAGCAGTGTCAAGCAATAACATCATAGCGCGTATATGCACGGGTCACATCACAGCATGGGGTATCCTCTAAATATCATAAATATTGTAAACTGCATATTAGTATTTGGTTGTCCAGTCAAAAGGACATTACCTCCCAACCAACTCCCCTAACCTTGCGGTCAATTATGGCTACTAAATTATCATCCTCATCAAGCAGGGTAAAGGACCAGCTCCAAAATCCAGGATTCTCCACCACAGCAAACTGCCTATTCCTGATGAACAGAAATGTTGGCAAATTAAAATGTCAGTCAGTATAGCAAGACTAGCGGCTACAAAAAAACCAAGAAAATTGACTAAATCAGAGTTAAGGGAAGAAGATCATGTTACCCTAAGTACAAGTCATAATTTCTACGCCAAAGATGCCAACGACTGTGGACTACACCTACCTCCTGGCCAAAGAGAAACCATAATCACAACCATTGCTGTATATTCATAACAATCAAGTAACGAATATCTCTGTACCTTGCCATCCACTTCTGCATAAATGGAGCTGTTGATCCACCTAAAAGGCCGGCGAACCTAAATCCAACAAAAAAAATCTGAACTTAATCTAATGTATATTGAGCATATTCACAATGGTACAAAGCAATGGGTTACTGAGATCTTACCGTGAATATCTCATTACCCTTGGCATCAGTAAATTCTGCAATGAATGGTCGCCTTGTCCAAAGTAGCTGAAACATCAGCAAAAAGTATCTGGTAGTCAATTATATTACAAGGCAGTCATTTACATCAAGAGAACAATGAATAAATAATTACAAAAGATAATAAAATACATACCCACTTAAGAAAAGAAGAAGATAACAAAGACCTTTGCTCGTGAGGTTTCATATTTTTCCTTGAGAAGGAATGGTACTAATTTAATGATTGTGTAAAGTTATTTTTTTCGTGTTTGGATCACCAAAATATTTTAGTCGCCACTAGCTAGCAAGTGTCACAATCCTTCCACTTTCTCATGTTTGGCACAACTAGTTGCTTGCTCACTGTGAGTCTCTGATACATATAACATGTGACTTCACATTTGAGAGGTGCTAAAACTAGTCAGTGATTTAACTCGCTAGTAGTACTAGTAGCATGCCAAAAGTTTCCTTGAGAAGAGGGAAGTGAGAACATATGCAAGAACTAGATACATGGGCAGTTGTGGCCAAATTGCTTAACTCATGGTGGCCATTTTTTATAGACTTCAGCCAAAAAAACTTGATCATGAGGTTTTCTAGTACTGGTGGGAGTAAGTTAGATTCTCTAACCTTTATGCCATACCACAGTTAGTACCACGTGGATGGAACACATCGTACATATCAAATTCTGCATGAGAACTAATAATTTTTCTATTGAACAAACCTCCATTGAATCGAAACAGAAACGGAGTACAATAATATAGTCCTTTCAAAGCATTCCAATAACTAGCCAATATGGTAACATACTTATTCCCCACCAACACCCCTGTCCAGCCCAACAAAAAATAATGTAATGGTCCTCTAATGAAGAAAAAACTTCAGTTATCTGCCGAAGTGATGAAACATATGACCAGTAGCACATGATGCATGGTCCCATGATGATGATTTATATGGAGAAAAACAATGCAGGAAGTATAGGAACTACTCCAGTTAAATAGATTGTGTCATACAACAGAATACAGCAGTTAGCAGCATAACTAAAACTGAGAAGTCCAACTATTATGACACAACTAATTTGGTATTTGGAGCAGTGCATTATATGTAAAAGATATCATGTGTCCACAAAAATTTATGATCCCAGAACAAAATCTTCAAAATCAGTATGATGCGATACAAATATAGTTAGAAGTTAGAACCAACTGAACGCACAAACATACCTGCCTAAGGATGACGTTGCTTTTCTCTCGAATTAAACCCACAGGCTGGCGTTGGAAGAACAAACAAGTCAACCGTTACGACCTAGAAAACAGGGCAAAAATTGTACAGGATAGTACATGAATGGAACCTCTGGTGCAGTCTGGAAAGAGAAACTCACTGTTTTTCTCCGAGGAGTGCGTGGATCCTTTATGATGTATCTGGTCTCCTGAGGTTCAGATGACAATAGTGATAACTGAGTAAGTTGACTGAGAGAAGAAAAATACAGGGAGCGGGACTTGGGGAATTCTCTTGGGCTATGCATGTGTAGTGGGTTACAGATACATCACCTGCGCATACGCAAACATGACACTTGCCCATTCTACTTTCCTGCTAATGATTAGTCTGGCCCTTGAGAGCAGAGGCTTCAGTTTGGCCTATAAATATGCACACAGAGAAGCAATCTCGATCATTCCAACAGCTATGTATGTACACATTGATACAGTGAAACAGCTACAGCACTACAGCAGGATGAAGCATCAACCATCAAGTCGACCTTTTAACCGACTGGCCAGTATCCTACTATTACCCTACCCCCACCAAAATGGTGTACATTTTACACTGTCTTCAGCATTTTCCCCACCAAAAGGTTGTACATTTTACACTCTCTTCAGCATTTGCCCCCACCAAAATATTGCACAACACGATCTTACCACCGTTTCCAAGCAAAGGTCTCGATTCCTCGAGCTCAACAAGTACTCTCTTTGATAGACTAGTTGCAACAATTAGACAGTGTCAGACCAAACCGGGCATAGAAAGTTGCGGTGAGAAACTGAGAATCCGCTAGCCTGTACGCGCGCGGGGTCGAGGTCTTGATGCTGGCAGATCCCCGACGGCGCGCCCTCCTCGCCGGCCATTCCCCCGCCGCTCTCCAGCGCTGCCACATTGGGGTCGACGAACGAGGGAGCGGCGTCGCCGGGCGAGACCTTGCCGTCGCCCTCGGCCGCGCGCCTCCCCGGCCTCTTCGCGGCGCCCCGCTGCTTCTTCGGCTCTGCGTGCCACAGCCCCCGCAGCCACGCCCACGGCCACGGCTGGGGCGCCGCGGGCCTACGTCCGCGGCGGCCGGCGCCGGCGCTCGCGAACCCGCGGCTGACGGTGGTCCTCGCCGAGACCCTCCCGGGCGCGGCCGCGGCCGCGCGGTTCCAGCTCATCGGAGAGGGAGGGGAGGTGGGGAGAAGCGCGGAGGTGGTCGAGCTCACCGGCCGGGCGGCGCCGCTGGAAAGGGTTTTTGCCGTTTTGGGCAGCAAAGGTGGTGCGGCGGCCCTCGTACGTGAGCAAAGTTGAGGCATTTTGGGTACTCCCCAAAATGCTCAGAACCCGCTCCGCTCTTTCGATTTTCCTGGACCCGCGCGCAAAATCGCGAAACCAGCTCCGGCCGCACGGATGGGCTTCTGGCCCAGCTCGGTACGAGATAATAAGTACTCCCTCCGCGAGCGTCTACAGATCACTAAAGTAGTGATCTATCTCTCACAAAAAGCTAAAGTAGTGTGGTATTTTGGGGGAAAATAACGAAGCGGGATCCAGGAAAATCGAAAAAATAAAATGCAATTTGCGCAATTTTTTTTTCACGAGAGGAACTGCCATGTCGGAAACGGAAAAAAAACGTGTTTGTTTTTTTCCGGGGAGGCACGGTTTTGCTTCTGAGAGAGGCACGACCATACCTCTCTGAAACAGAAAAAACACGTTTTCTTTTTTATTCTTCCATGAGAGGCACGGTTTTGCTTTAGCGGGAGGCATGGCCGTGCCTCTCAGAAACGGAAAAAATGCGTTTCTTTTTTTTTATTCTGCGAGGGGCATGTTTTTCCTTCTGTTAGAGGCATGGATTTACTTCCTCGAGAGTCATGGTCATGCCTCTCAGAAACGGGAAAAAACACATTTTTTTCCTTCCACGAGAGTCACTGTTTTACTTCTCGTAGAGCCACGGATTTGCTTCTGCGACAGGCACAATCATGCCTCTTTCGAAAAGGAAAAAGCACGTGCTCTCGATTCGGTTTTTCATTCGTTTTTCCCGTTAAAAAGTTCATCAAAACCAATCAATATGGAATCTAGTTTGAAGATCTTGACGCGAGGAACCTAACAGTGAAAACGATTCAAGATTTGGACACATGGTTTAGGAGATAAAACATTTTGAGTAAATGGATCTATGAAAAAAGGGAAAACTCTCAGGTTGTGACAAATGACTCACATACAGTGCGCAACTTATCGCAACCTGACGAGATGGGAGTGACCTTTGCAAGGAATACTCCTTAAGGGTGTGGCTGGACCTGATTGAGACTTAAGCAAGTCTCAGTCAAGTGACACAACATATAAAAGAAAGAAAGAAAAAATTTGAAGAATTTTTTTGCACGGATCTCTACGTAATATCTTACAGATATAGCATCGACTGAGACTTTGTTAAGTTTCAGTCGACTGAGATTTAGCAACCCCACTCCTTAATTAGTGATTTCGAGTGATCTAAGAGCATCTACAGCCGGACGTCCCAACCCCATCTCAAATGCCCAAGCGAACGACCCGGTCACTAACCGGTCACAAAAAGGCGACCCAGACGGGCTTCTTAAACTGGCCTCAAACACCCGGGCTGATCGGCACCCCTCATATCCAGCCCAAATACGGAACTGATATGGGGGCGCCCTACCGGATCCATTTGCTCTCGTAGTCCGGCGAGCTCGTCCCAGGCACGGCCTTCAAGAAGCTGTACCCACTCGCCATTCCGTAGGCACTGGTCCCACCAACGATGCTGCTCTAGATATTGCCCTCGTAGCCCACCACCGGGGCCCCAGCACGCTCCCTGGAGCTGAAATACGAACTTGATCGCTGACTGCATATGATCCTGCTGCAGTTGTTGATGCACCTGTGGGTCTCGGATCTCCTGATGCATATTGAGGTAGGTAGTCCAGGTTGCCGGTAGCTGGTGATCAACTTGGGCAAGAGGACCCTGCCTGTAGTATGGTTCAGTGTCAAACAATGGCTCTTCTTGCTCGCTCTCAATGATCATATTGTGCAAGATGACACAACAAGTCATGATCTCCCACATTTGATCTTTCGACCAGGTCTGAGCAGGGTACCGGACAGCAAATCGAGATTGGAGCATGTAGAAGGACAAGTTATGGGCTGTGCAATCTCGATGTATTGATCGGTGCACCAGGCACGTATATATAAGTACAGAGGTGGGCCACAACCTCAACTATACAAAGGAAACAGGAGGTGGGCCCTACACACAAATATACACGTACACAATATACTCAACACCCCCCCCCCCCCAGTCGAAGCGGCGCCAGTGACGCAAAGACTGGAACGGAACTCCTCGAAGGTAGAAGTCGGCAGTCCCTTCGTCATCACGCCGGTGAACCGCCGAAGCGGCCGGCACATGGAGAACCCGATACGCCCAAGAGCCACCGCCGCGCACAAAGTGAATGTACAGCTCGATGTGTTTAGTCCGCGATGATGAATGGGGTTGGTGGAGAGGTACACGCAGAAACGTTGTCACGAAGAGACAACCATAGCTCGGGAGACGCCGTGATGCAGCTCCTCAAGTAACTGTCGAGCTGTGTGCACTCAAGAACAGCGTTGGCCACAGCTCGGCATTTCAGCCTCCGCTGCTGGAGCGCGAGACCGTGGGTTGTCGCTGACGACACACGAGACGAGTGAAGGACCGAGGTAGACGCAGAGCGAGGTGGACCGACGAGTATCGGGCAGCCAGCCCATCAGATCGGAGTAGGCCACCATCTCCATAGAAGTAGATGTCGTGAGTGTCAACCCGAGGGTCATTGTGCCGCGGATGTAGCGAAGGATCCGCTTCACGAGAGTCCAATGAGAGTCACGAGGGGCGTGCATGTGGAGACACACCTGCTGAACAGCATATCAAGATCCGTCGAGTGAGAGTCAAACATCAAGAGCGCCGACGATAGACCGTAGAAAGGAGCATCCGACACAAAGCGAGCCCTCAAGAGCAGAGACCTTGGCCTTCGTGGTCAACAGGAGTAGCAACAGGGTGACAGCTTGAGCATGCCGCACGCCGAGGAGCTCATGTGCATACTCGCCGATGAAGAAAGAAACCGTCCGGCGCCGAACGACCTCAATGCGAAGAAAATAATGTAGAGCACCAGTGTCCTTAATAGCAAACTCGTTACGCAGCCGGAGAGTAATCTGCTGAAGAACAGCTGCGGAGGAGGCCGTCAGGATGATGTCATCGACGTAAAGAAGCAAATATGCAGTCGTGTCACCGTGGCGATAGACGAACAGTGTGGCGTCCGAGCGAGTAACGCTGAAGCCCAGTGTCTGAAGAAACCCGGCGATCCGCTGATACCAGGCGCGGGGTGCCTTCTTGAGTCCATAAAAAGAGCAGGACAACAGACACACATGGCCGGGAAGTGAGGCGTCGACGAAACCGGTGGGTTGCTCACAATACACCTGCTCCTCAAGATGGCCATGGAGAAAGGCGTTGGAGACATCCATCTGATGAACGGGCCAGCCGCGGGACACGGCGAGCTGGAGGACAGTGCGGACCGTGCCCAGTTTTACAACTGGGGCAAACGTCTCAGTGAAGTCCACGCCAGCGCGCTGGCGGAAACCATGGACCACCCAGCGAGCCTTGTAGCGCTCGAGAGTGCTGAAGGAAATATGCCCTAGAGGCAATAATAAAGTTATTATTTATTTCCTTATATCATGATAAATGTTTATTATTCATGCTAGAATTGTATTAACCGGAAACATAATACATGTGTGAATACGTAGACAAACAGAGTGTCACTAGTATGCCTCTACTTTACTAGCTCGTTAAATCAAAGATGGTTATGTTTCCTAACCATAGACATGAGTTGTCATTTGATTAACAGGATCACATCATTAGGAGAATGATGTGATTGACTTGACCCATTCCGTTAGCTTAGCACTTGATCGTTTAGTATGTTGCTTATGCTTTCTTCATGACTTATACAAAGTTCCTGCAACTATGAGATTATGCAACTCCTGCTTACGGAGGAACACTTTGTGTGCTACCTAACGCCACAACGAATCGGGTGATTATAAAGGTACTCTCAGGTGTCTCCAAAAGTATATGTTGAGTTGGCATGAATCGAGATTAGGTTTTGTCACTCCGATTGTCGGAGAGGTATCTCTGGCCTTCTCGGTAATACACATCACATAAGCCTTGCAAGCATTGCAACTAATGATTTAGTTGTGAGATGATGTATTACGGAACGAGTAAAGAGACTTACCGTAACGAGATTGAACTAGGCATTGATACCGACGATCGAATCTCGGGTAAGTAACATACCGATGACAAAGGGAACAACGATGTCGTTATGCGGTTTGACCGATAAAGATCTTCGAGAATATGTAGGAACCAATATGGGCATCCAGGTTCCGCTTATTGGTTATTGACCAAGAATGGTTCTAGGTCATGTCTACATAGTTCTCGAACCCGTAGGGTCCGCACGCTTAACGCTTCGATGACAGTTCATTATGAGTTTATAAGTATTGATGTACCGAAGGTTGTTCGAGTCCGGATGTGATCACGGACATGACGAGGAGTATCGAAATGGTCGAGACATAAAGATTGATATATTGGAAGCCTATGTTTGACTTCAAAAGGTTCCGGATGAAAACAGAAGTTCTTCGAACACCGGGGTTACTGAACCCCGGGGTCTATGGGCCTTGATGGGCCATAGGGAGAAGAGGAAAGGGCCGGCCAGGGCAGGCCGCGCGCCCCCCTTCCCCTCTAGTCCGAATAGGACAGGAGAAGGGGCGGCGGCGCCCCCCTTCCCTCTTCCCCCTCCCCAATCCTATTCCAACTAGGAAAGGGGGAGTCCTACTCCCGGTGGGAGTAGGACTCCTCCAGGCGCGCCCCCCTTGGGCTGGCCGCACCCCCTTGCTCCTTTATATACGGGGGCAGGGGGGCACCCCATGACACACAAGTTGATCTACGGATCGTTCCTTAGCCGTGTGCGGTGCCCCCCTCCACCATATTCCACTTTGGTCATATCGTCATGAGCTTAGGCGAAGCCCTCGCGCCGGTGAAGTCATATCGTCGCGGAGCTTAGGCGAAGCCCTGCGCCGGTGGAGCATCATCATCGCCACCACGCCGTCAGGTCGACGGAACTCATCCCCGACGCTTTGCTGGATCGGAGCCCGGGAACGCCATCGAGCTGAACGTGTGCTGAACACGAAGGTGCCGTGACGCTCGGTACTTGGATCGGTCGGATCGTGAAGATGTACGACTACATCAACCGCGTTGTTATAACGCCCGCCACGGTCTCACGAGGGTACGTGGACGACACTCTCCCTCTCGCTGCTATGCCATCACCATGGTCTTGCGCGTGCGTGAGGAAAATTTTTGAAATTACTACGCTCCCCAACAAAGTGGTATCGAGCCAGGTTTTATGCGTTGATGTCATATGCACGAGTAGAACACAAGTGAGTTGTGGGCGATATAAGTCATACCGCTTACCAGCATGTCATACTTTGGTTCAGCGGTATTGTGAGATGAAGCGCCCGACCGACATTACGCCAGACGCTTACGCGAGACTGGTTTCACCGCTCGAGCACTAGTTGCTTAAAGGTGACCGGCGGTGTCTGCTCTCTCACTTTAGTTGAACTGAGTGTGGCTACGCCCGTCCTTGCGAAGGTTAAAACAGCACCAACTTGACAAACTATCATTGTGGTTTTGATGTGTAGGTAAGAACGGTTCTTGCTCAGCCCGTAGCAGCCACGTAAAACTTGCAACAACAAAGTAGAGGACGCCTAACTTGTTTTTGCAGGCATGTTGTGATGTGATGTGGTCAAGACGTGATGCTATATTTTATTGTATGAGATGATCATGTTTTGTAACCGAAGTTATCGGCAATGGCAGGAGCCATATGGTTGTCGCTTATTGTATGAAATGCAACGCCATGTAATTGCTTTACTTTATCACTAAGCAAGAGCGATAGTCGAGAAGCAATAGTTGGCGAGACGACAACGATGCTACGATGGAGATCAAGGTGTCGCTACCGGTGACGATGGTGATCATGACGGTGCTTGGCGATGGAGATCACAAGCACAAGATGATAATGACCATATCATATCACTTATATTGATTGCATGTGATGTTTATCCTTTATGCATCTTATCTTGCTTTGATTGACGGTAGCATTATAAGATGATCTCTCACTAAAATTATCAAGAAGTGTTCTCCTCGAGTATGCACCGCTGCTAAAAGTTCAGAGTACCCGCACACCACGTGATGATCGGGTGTGATAAGTTCTACGTCCATCTACAACGGGTGCAAGCCAGTTTTGCACACGCAGAATACTCAAAGTTAAACTTGACGAGCCTAGCATATGCAGATATGGCCTCGAACACGAGACCGAAAGGTCGAGCGTGAATCATATAGTAGATATGATCAACATAGTGATGTTCACCATTGAAAACTACTCCATCTCACGTGATGATCGGTTATGGTTTAGTTGATTTGGATCACGTAATCACTTAGATGACTAGAGAGATATCTGTCTAAGTGGGAGTTTTTAATCTGATTAATTGAACTTAAATTTATCATGAACTTAGTACCGATAGTATTTTGCTTGTTTATGTTTATCGTAGATAGATGGCTCGTGCTGTTGTTCCGTTGAATTTTAATGCGTTCCTTGAGAAAGCAAAGTTGAAAGATGATGGTAGCAATTACACGGACTGGGTCCGAATTTGAGGATTATCCTCATTGCTGCACAAGAGAATTACGCCCCGAAGCACCGCTGGGTGCCGTGCCTGCAGAGGAGCAACGCCGAAGTTGTGAACGTCTCGCGAGCAAAGTCGATGACTACTCTATAGTTCAGTGTGCCATGCTTTACGGCTTAGAACCGGTCTTCAACGACGTTTTGAACGTCATGGAGCATATGAGATGTTCCAGAGTTGAAGTTAATATTTCAAGCAAATGCCCGGATTGAGAGATATGAAGTCTCCAATAAGTTCTATAGCTGCAAGATGGAGGAGAATAGTTCACAAGTGAGCACATACTCAAAATGTCCGGGTATAATAATCACTTAATTCAGCTGGGAGTTAATCTTCCGGATGATAGTGTCATTGATGAATTCTCCAATCATCGCCACCAAGCTACAAGAGCTTCGTGATGAACTATAATATGCAAGGGATGACTAAGACAATTCCCGAGCTCTTCGCAATGCTAAAAGTCATGGAGGTAGAAATCAAAAGGAGCATCAAGTGTTGATGGTCAACAAGACCACTAGTTTCAAGAAAAGGGCAAAGGGAAGAAGAAAGGAAACTTCAAAAGAACAGCAAGAAAGTTGCTGCTCAAGAGAAGAAACCCAAGTCGGACCTAAGCCCGAAATCGAGTGTTTTACCGCAAGCGATCGACATCGAAGCGGAACTGCCCCAAGTATTTGGCGGATAAGAAGGATGGCAAGGTGAACAAAGGTATATGTGATATACATGTTATTGATGTGTACCTTACTAGAGCTCGTAGTAGCACTGGTATTTGATACTGGTTCATTGCTAATATTTGCAACTCAAACAGGGACTACGGAATAGGCGAGCATCGCAAAGGACGAGGTGACGCGCGGCGTGGGAAACGGTTCCAAAGTCAATGTGATCGCGGTCGGCACGCTACCTCTACATCTACCTTCGGATTAGTTTTAGACCTAAATAATTGTTATTTGGTGCCGCGCTGAGCATGAACATTATATCTGGATCTTGTTTGATGCGAGACGGTTATTCATTTAAATCGAGAATAATGGTTGTTCTATTTATATGAGTAATATCTTTATGGTCATGCACCCTTGAAGAATGGTCTATTCTTGTTGAATCTCGACAAGAGTGATACACATATTCATAATGTCGAAGCCAAAAGATGCAGAGTTGATAATGATAGTGCAACTTATTTGTGGCATTGCCGCTTAGGTCATATCGGTGTGAAACGCATGAAGAAACTCCATACCGATGGTCTTGGAATCACTTGATTATGAATCACTTGGTACTTATGTAACCATGCCTCATGGGCAAGATGACTAAAACGCCGTTCTCCGGAACTATGGAGCGAGCAACTGATTTGTTGGAAATCATACATACGTATGTATGTGGTCCGATGAATGTTGAAGCTCGTGGCGGATATCGTTATTTTCTCACCTTCACAGATGATTTAAGCAGATACGGGTATATCTACTTGATGAAGCATAAATCTGAAACATTTGAAAAGTTCAAAGAATTTCAGAGTGAAGTTGAAAATCATCGTAACAAGAAAATAAAGTTTCTACGATCTGATCGTGGAGGAGAATATTTGAGTTACGAAGTTTGGTCTACATTTGAAGCAATGCGAATAGTTTCGCAACTCACGCCACCGGAACACCACGGCGTAATGGTGTGTCCGAACGTCAGAATCGTACTTTACTAGATATGGTGCGATCTATGATGTCTATTTCCGATTTACCGCTATCGCTTTTGGGGTTATGCTTTAGAGACGGCGCATTCACGCTAAATAGGACACCGTCAAAATCCGCTGAGACGACACCTTATGAACTATGGTTTAGCAAGAAACCAAAGTTGTCGCTTCGAAAGTTTGGGGTTGCGATGCTTATGTGAAAAACTTCAACCCGATAAGCTTGAACCCAAATCGAAAAATGTGTCTTCATAGGATACCCAAAGGAGACATTGGGTATACCTTCTATCACAGATCCGAAGGCAAGACATTCATTGCTAAGAATGGATCCTTTCTAGAGAAGGAGTTTTCTCGAAAGAAGTGAGTGGGAGGAAAGTGGAACTTGATGAGGTAATAGTACCAGCTCCCTTATTGAAAGTAGTTCATCACGTAAATCAGTTTCGTAACACCTACACCAGTTAGCGAGGAAGATAATGATAATGATCATGAAACTTCAGATCAAGTTGTCACCGAATCAGAGATCAACCAGAATAAAATCCGCACTGAGTGGTACGGTAATCCTATTCGAAGTCATGCTACTAGATCATGGTGAACCTACGAACTATGAAGAAGCGATGGTGAGCCCAGATTCCACAAAATGGCTTGAAGCCATGAAATCTGAGATGGGATCCATGTATGAGAACAAAGTATGGACTTTGGTTGACTTGCCCGATGATCGGCAAGCCATTGAGAATAAATGGATCTTTAAGAAGAAGACCGACGACGATGGTAATATAACTGTCTATAAAGCTCGACTTGTTGCGAAAGGTTTTCGACAAGTTCAAGGGGTTGACTACGATGAGACTTTCTCACCAGAAGCGATGCTTAAGTCTGTCCGAATCATGTTAGCAATTGCTGCATTTTATGATTATGAAATTTGGCAAATGGATGTAAAACTGCATTCTTGAATGGATTTTAGAAGAAGAGTTGTATATGATGCAACCAGAAGGTTTTGTTGATCCAAAAGGTGCTAACAAAGTGTGCAAGCTCCAACGATCAATTTATGGTCAGTGCAAGCCTCTCGAGTTAGAATAAACGCTTTGATAGTGTGATCAAAGCATATGGTTTTATATGAGACTTTTGGAGAAGCCTCAGATTTACAAGAAAGTGAGTGGGAGCTCAGTAGCATTTCTAATATTATATGTGGACGACATATTGTTAATTGGAAATGATATAGAATTTCTGGATAGCATAAAAGGATACTTGAATAAAAGTTTTTCAATGAAAGACCTCGTGAAGCTGCTTACATATTGGGCATCAAGATCTATAGAGATAGATCAAGACGCTTGATTGACTTTCACAAAGCACATACCTTGATAAAGTTTTGAAAAGTTCAAAATGGATCGAGCAAAGAAAGGTCTTTTACTTGTGTTACAAGGTGTGAAATTGAGTCGACTCAATGCCCACCACAGCAGAAGATAGAGAGAAAATGAAAATGTTCCTATGCTTCAGCCATAGGCTCTATCATGTATGCAATGCTGTGTACCAGACCGACGATGCTTAGCAATAAGCTTGGCAGGAAGGTACCAAAGTAATCCAGAGTGGATCATCGACAGCGGTCAAGAACATCCTGAAATACCGAAAAGGACTAAGGATATGTTTCTCGATATGGAGGTGACAAAGAGCTAATAGTAAATGGTTACGCCGATGCAAGTTTTGACGCTGATCCGGACGATTCTAAATCGCAAACCGGATACGTATTTTTATTAAACGGTGGAGCTATCGGTTGGTGCAGTTCTAAACAAAGCGCCGTGGCGGGATCTACATGTGAAGCGGAGTACATAGCTGCTCGGAAGCAGCAAATGAAGGAGTCTGGATGAAAGAGTTCATTTCCGATCTAGGTGTCATACCTAGTGCATCGGGACCAATGAAGATCTTTCGTGACAATATCGTGCAATTGCCTTGGCAAAGGAATCCATATTTCACAAGAGGACCAAGCATATCAAGAGACGCCTCAATTCCATTCGGGACCAAGTCCAAGTGGGAGACATAGAGATTTTCAAGATACATACGGATCTGAATGTTGCGCACCACCGACTAAGCCTCTTCCACGAGCAAAACATGATCAGCACCAAGACTCCATGGGTGTTAGAATCATTTGTGTAATCTAGATTATTGACTCTAGTGCAAGTGGGAGATCAAGGAAATATGCCCTAGAGGCAATAATAAAGTTATTATTTATTTCCTTATATCATGATAAATGTTTATTATTCATGCTAGAATTGTATTAACCGGAAACATAATACATGTGTGAATACGTAGACAAACAGAGTGTCACTAGTATGCCTCTACTTTACTAGCTCGTTAAATCAAAGATGGTTATGTTTCCTAACCATAGACATGAGTTGTCATTTGATTAACGGGATCACATCATTAGGAGAATGATGTGATTGACTTGACCCATTCCGTTAGCTTAGCACTTGATCGCTTAGTATGTTGCTTATGCTTTCTTCATGACTTATACAAAGTTCCGCAACTATGAGATTATGCAACTCCTGCTTACGGAGGAACACTTTGTGTGCTACCTAACGCCACAACGAATCGGGTGATTATAAAGGTACTCTACAGGTGTCTCCAAAAGTATATGTTGAGTTGGCATGAATCGATATTAGGTTTTGTCACTCCGATTGTCTGAGAGGTATCTCTGGCCTTCTCGGTAATACACATCACATAAGCCTTGCAAGCATTGCAACTAATGAGTTAGTTGTGAGATGATGTATTACGGAACGAGTAAAGAGACTTACGGTAATGAGATTGAACTAGGTATTGATACCGACGATCGAATCTCGGGTAAGTAACATACCGATGACAAAGGGAACAACGATGTCGTTATGCGGTTTCGACCGATAAAGATCTTCAGAGAATATGTAGGAACCAATATGGGCATCCAGGTTCCGCTATTGGTTATTGACCGAGAATGGTTCTAGGTCATGTCTACATAGTTCTCGAACCCGTAGGGTCCGCACGCTTAACGCTTCGGCGATGCTCATTATGAGTTTATAAGTATTGATGTACCAAGGTTGTTCGAGTCCCGGATGTGATCACGGACATGACGAGGAGTCTCAAATGGTCGAGACATAAAGATTGATATATTGGAAGCCTATGTTTGACTTGGAAAGGTTCCGGATGAAAACAGGAAGTTACTTGAACACCGGGGTTACGGAACCCCGGGGTCTATGGGCCTTGATGGGCCATAGGGAGAAGAGGAAAGGGCGGCCAGGGCAGGCCGCGCCTCCCCCTCTAGTCCGAATAGGACAGGAGAAGGGGGCGCGCCCTTCCCTCTTCCCTCCCCAATCCTATTCCAACTAGGGGGGAGTCCTACTCCCGGTGGGAGTAGGACTCTCCAGCGCGCCTCTTGGCTGGCCGCACCCCCTTGCTCCTTTATATACGGGGCAGGAGGGCACCCCATGACACACAAGTTGATCTACGGATCGTTCCTTAGCCGTGCAGCGGTGCCCCTCCACCATATTCCACTTCGGTCATATCGTCATGAGCTTAGGCGAAGCCCGCGCCGGTGAAGTCATATCGTCGCGGAGCTTAGGCGAAGCCCGCGCCGGTGGAGCATCATCATCGCCACCACGCCGTCAGGTCGACGGAACTCATCCCCGACGCTTTGCTGGATCGGAGCCCGGGATCGCCATCGAGCTGAACGTGTCTTGAACACGGAGGTGCCGACGCTCGTACTTGGATCGGTCGGATCGTGAAGACGCACGACTACATCAACCGCGATTGTTATAACGCCCGCCACGGTCTCACGAGGGTACGTGGACGGACACTCTCCTCTCTTGCTATGCCATCACCATGGTCTTGCGCGTGCGTAGGAAATTTTTTGAAATTACTACGTTCCCCAACAAGTGCCATCCGAGCGGGTCTTATGGCGAAAGACCCACTTGCCGGTGATGACGTTGGCGCGAGGAGGCCGGGGAACCAGTGTCCAGGTGCGGTTCCGTTGAAGCGCATTGAACTCTTCCTGCATCGCCGCAAGCCAGTGAGGATCACGTAGGGCGGCGCGAGCGAACGCGGGAATAGGCGACGGCTCCGCAGTGGAGGCGGCGAGGACGTACTCGTCGCTCGAGTACCGGAGGCTCGGACGATGAACGTCGGTACGAGCGCGGGTGACGGGGCCAGGCGGCGCCATCGGAGCTACCGGCGAGGCGCCCGGCGAGGCGGTCTGGCGTCTGGCCGGGCGAGGCGGCCGGCGCCGGAGCTGGGGAGGAGACCGCGTCGTGGCTGGCGAGGGAGCGGGCGAGAGGCCGGGCGTCGTGGTCGGCGAGGCGGGTGGCGTCGAGGCGGCCGAGGAAGCGGCCGAGCGTGGGCCGTCCGATTCCATGGCGCCCGAGGCGGGGCGGCGGGTGAAGGAGGGCGCCACCTGTGCCGGCAGAGCCGGCCGAGGAGGCCGAGGGGGCGGGCGCCGGCGTGAGGGCGTGAGGACCGCCAAAGCCCGGAGGCGGTCCGCGGGCCGAACGGGACCGTCCACCTGACGTCGTCGAAGAGCCGCCGGTGGCCGACGGTGACGAGACGACAAGGGGTACCTGCTGCTGAAACGGAAACACCATCTCATCAAAGTAAACGTGTCGGGAGGTGAAAACACGGTGGGAGACGGGATCATAACAGCGATAGCCCTTAGTGTTAGGTGGGTAGCCGAGAAAGATGCAGGCGACGGAGCGGGCTGCAAGCTTATGAGGCACAGTAGAGGCGATGCTAGGGTAGCAAAGACAGCCGAAGATGCGAAGAGGGGGGTGCACCGAAGAGAAGATGATGAGGTGTAAAGTTCCCGCGAGTACGACATGGGCGGATGTTGATGAGGAGAGAAGCGGTGGCGAGAGTGTCAGGCCAAAAGCGTGGAGGCACATTGGCAGGAAAGAGAAGAGTCCTAACGCAGTCATTGAGAGTGCGAAGGATGCGCTCAGCACGACCGTTCTGCTGCGAGGTGTACGGGCAAGTGAGACGAAAGATCGTGCCATGTGTGGTAAGAAGGTTACGAACAGCGAGGTTGTCAAAATCCTTCCCGTTGTCTGTCTGCAACGCGAGAATGGGGCGACCAAACTGCGTGAGAACATAAGAGTATAAGGCGGCGAGAGTGGATATGACATCCGACTTGCGGCGCAACGGGAAGGTCCACATATAATGCGAAAAATCGTCAAGTATGACAAGATAATAAAGATAGCCCGTATTACTAGCAACATGAGATGTCCAAACATCACTATGAATTAACTCAAACGGGTACGATGCAACAAAAGAAGAAGCCCTAAACGAAAGACGAGCATGTTTGCCGAGGCGACATGCATGACACGAGTGATCCTCGTTCTTATTACACGTGAAAGAAAAACTCCGAAGTATGTGGCGAAGGGTGGCAGCATTAGGATGACCCAAGCGAGCATGCCAAAGATCCACTCGGTGGCGAGAGCGACAGGCGGCGAAGTGGTGGAGGTGGCGGAGTGAACCGGTAGAGCTCGTCGGGCTGTCACATCGGTGGAGCACCATCCGCAAGGCGAAGGCCCCAAAAAAAACCACATTCGTCAAACTCAACGGTAACCGGATTTTCACATGTAAGAGAACGAACAGAAACAAGATTTTTAATAAGTTCAGGAGAAACTAGAATATTAGACATGGATATGGGAGTGGAGTTAGACGGAAAATATGTAGACCAATATGGGTGATAGGAAGAGAAGAGCCGTCACCGACGGTGATGCGGTTGGAGGTGTGGACAGGATGGGCGGTGTGGAGGTTACCGGGGTACGCCGCCATGTGAGCGGTGGCGCCGCTATCCATGTACCAGTCGCCGCCGCCGGTGTAGCTGGACGGGGAAGGAGTGTTGTGGAGAGCCGCCAATGTGGTCGGGTCCCACGGTGCCGGCAGGAGAGGCGGCGCGTTGTCGGGGGCAGCAGCGGCGTCTGCTGACCGTAGGGCGCCGCGTAGGCTGCGGCGCGCGTAGTACGCTGGTGTGGCTGTGGCCGGTGCCGAATGCCCGGGCAGGGGGCCGAGGAACCGGCATGGAGTAGGCGGTACGACGCCGTCCATGGGTTCTCGCCGGCGTACCACGGGCCGGCCGAGAGGTTCGCTGCGTGCGCGCCTTGCTTGCGGCCACCATGACGACCCCCATTGGCCGCTCTTTGGGCGGCGGGAAGGGGCGGCATGGGCGGGCGGAAGCTGGTGGGAAGGTGGGCGCTGCCGGTGGCGGCGCGGGCGCGGACGGAACCGCTGGTGCCGGGCGACGAGGGCGGCGTGGGTCGCGCGAGTCCGCGCCACCGCATCCGCGCCTCCAACTTGAGGTACGCGACCACCTTAGCAAAGGTGGGCTCCGGGATGAGGGTGAGGTTGAGGCAGCGTTCCCAAGTCCTCGTTGAGGCCGCCGGAGAGGGTGCCGATGAGGAGCTCGCCGCCAATCTTTTCCCCGAGATCACGGAGCTCATCGGCGAGCTTCTTGAGGCGCATGCGAAATCATCGATGGATGAGTCAAGTTCGGCACCGTAAAACTCACCGAGAGCAGGACCTTGCGCCGCAGCCGGTTGTCGGTGAAGAGGCCGTTGAGCTTGGTCCAGACCGCATAGGCGTCGTCCTCGTCGTCCACCACGGTGTGGAAGAGGTCGCTGGAGATGGTGAGGTAGAACCAGCGGATGATGGTAGCGTCGAGGATCATCCACTCCTCGTCGTTGATCATGAGCGCCGAGTCCACGGTGCCGTCCACGTGGCCGTGCAGGAGGTACTCACGGAACACAAGCGAAAAATACCACTTCCAAGCGGAGTAGGACGCGGTGGTGTGATCAAGTTTGACCGGGACACACTCATGGATGTTGAGGTCGCGGACGAGGGTGACATCGGGACCGGCGAACGGGTTGGAGATGGTGGTGGAGGAGGAGGAGCTCATGGCTAGGGTTAGGGTTTGAGATGCGGCGCAGGTGGGGGAGGGGTGGCGGCGCGGGCGGTAGGGGGCTGGGCGACACGGGTGGGAGGAGGAGGGGGCTTCGGGAGAGAGGGCGGAAGCGGGGCGTTCGGCGGCGGCGGCCTTGGGAAGAGGCGGCGGCGGCGGAAGGCGAGGTGGTGGGGAGAAGCGGCGGCTACCAGCGGCGGCGACAGCGACCGGTAAGTGGGTGGCGGCAGCGGCGGCGGCGGCTTTAGGGTTTAGGATCGTGCTGCGATAGATACCATGTAGAAGGACAAGTTATGGGCTGTGCAATCTCGATGTATTGATCGGTGCACCAGGCACGTATATATAAGTACAGAGGTGGGCCACAACCTCAACTATACAAAGGAAACAGGAGGTGGGCCCTACACACAAATATACACGTACACAATATACTCAACAGAGCACACCAAATGCCCGCTCGACATCCTTCCTGCAAGCCTCCTAAACCTTGGCAAAGTGGGACTTCTTGCCTCCTGGCACAGCGTTTGAGATAGTCTTCACAAATGTAGACCATCTCGGATAGATGCCATCAGCTAGATAGTACCCCTTGTTATAGTGACGCCCATTGACCTCGAAGTTCACCGAAGGAGAGTGACCTTCAACAAGCTTGGCAAAGATAGAGGAGCACCGCAGCACGTTGATGTCATTGTGAGTTCCTGGCATACCAAAGAAGGAGTGTCAAATCCAGAGGTCATGTGTGGCCACCGCCTCAAGTACCATACTGCAACCGCCTTTGGCGCCTTTGTACTCCAAGCAAATAGGCAGTTCTTCAATTTCCAATGCATGCAACCAATGCTTCCAAGCACCCAGGAAATCCTCTTGCTGCAATCTGTGCTAGGATCCGAGCAGTGTCTTCCGCATTGGGTGTTCGCAAGCATTACGGTCCAAACACTGCCACCACTGCCCTGCAGAACTTGTAGAAACACTCAATGGTCGTGGACTCGGCCATGCACCCATAGTCGTCGAGTGAATCACCAGGAGCTCTATATGCAAGCATCCTCATAGTTGTCGTGCACTTCTTGATTGAGGTGAATCCAAGTTTGCCGGTGCAATCCTTCTTGCACTTGAAGTAGCTGTCGAACTCCCGGATGGAATTCACAATCCTGAGGAAAAGCTTTCGGCTCATCCGATAACGGCGCCGAAATACTTTGTCGCCGAGTAGCCTTCCAGACGATGCCGATTCTTTGCTTTCAGTCGCCCCGGCGCCAAGCCACCTCGCTGCGGCTTTTCATTGCTCACGAGCAGGCCGACGAGGGCGGCGAGGACCATGAGATGTTCCTCTTCCTGGACGTCGGCATCAGCTTCCTCCAGCAGCGCGGTGAGCGCCTCCTCGTCGTCCGAGTTCATCGCCGAGCAGACAAATCGCCGAACACCTGGCGGGCGTGGTGGGCGCACACCCGCCGGTTTACCGCCCTGCGCTGCCGGAGCGCCGGAAAATTTGCCCGGACGGTGGTGGAGAGGCTGCCGCGGCGAAACCTCCTTCCTTTTCCGGCGGGGAATGGCCTATCTAACGGTGGTGGGCGTTGGGCGGACCCGGGATCGGCAGGGTGGCGACCGAGCGCGCGAGTGTGGGAGGCGAATCTGGACGATTGGCTTGATTTTTCGCCTGGCAGTGTGGCCTAGGCGTGTTTTCCCCTTGCGCCCGAGCGCCCCCAGCGCGCCGGGTTCGGCCTGCGATTGCCAGGCCCAAAAACGGGCCGAGCCGACGAATTTCGACGTCTTGGCCTCTTGGGGGCGTGAGTGGGGTTTTTTTTGGCGTCGGCGCGTAAAAAGGCGCCTGGGGGCCTCAACTGTTGAGGGCGCGGCTGGAGATGCTCTAAGCATATAATCCAAGCTCAGGTGAATGAAAAGCAAGAAGAGTTTTTCATTTTAAGGGCAAGAGGAGTTATTAACAGTCTTTTTGTTACTGATTACTCCCTCCTATGTTCCGAGGAATAAAACATATTTTGTTTCGGTAAGACAAGATTTTGACCAACAAAGTATTTTTAAATATGAATTTAGTGACATAAATTTCATGTCATATAATCTTGGATTTATGAAGTAATTATTGGTCAAATGCATGTTTTAACCCATGAAAAAAAATGCATTTCTTCTTCTTTTTACAAGAAAACTTTCAATCTATTCATCTTCTATCATAGCAGTACAACGAACACTAGAAATAATAAAAATTACATCCAGATCCGTAGACCACCTAGCAACGACTACAATCACTGAAGCGAGCCGAAGGCGTGCCGTCGTCATCACCCCTCCCTCGCCGGAGTCGGGCACAACTTGTTGTAGTAGACAGTTGAGAAGTCGTCATGCTAAGGCCCCGTAGGACCAGCGTACCAGAACAGCAACCGCCGCTGATGAAGAATAACGTAGATTGAAAGAATCCAACCTAAAGACACACGAATATAGACAAACCACAACCAGATCCGAGCAAATCCACCAAGGATAGATCCGCCGGAGACACACCTCCACACGCCCACCAACAATGTTAGACGCACCACCGAAACAGGGACTAGGCTGGGAGACCTTTATTCCATCTTCAGGGAGCCGCCGCCGTCTCGCCTTCCTGAGTAGGACACAAACCCTAACAAATCTCGAAGGAACGACTAACAACGAAGCCCTCCCGCCGGTTCTTGCCAGGATCCACCGCGCTCCCATGGCTCTAGGACCACCGAAGACGAGGCGGACCTACGGCGGAGCCGGCAAGATGCACGAACCCTAGCTTTTCTTGGAAGAGGAGGCGGCGGCTGGAATACATTTCTTAACGAAACAAAATACGCCTTACTTTAGGAACGGAGGCAGTACTTTTTTGCGCCAGAAGTAGTTGTCTTTCGCTACTATCCTCATCGCATATCCACCGTATTGCAACGGCGACGCGCATTTAGCGGTATGCACATGCAGTGATGACACTGCATTTTTTTTCATTGTAAAGGAAACAACATTAACAAGTGCTGGCTGACAAGTTGCACATATGCACTGCTTCTCCATTCGATATCAATGCTATACTGCTATGTTCAGTACATTTTTCGATAAAAGGAAAAAAGAATGACCCAAATCGTCGCATCAAGATAATACAGCCGCATCGAGTACAAAACCCGGCCTCTGCATGATAACATGCACACATACAATTACAAACAAGTGCATCAAACGAAGAGAAAACGAGTTTGTGAGGAGGTATGGCAAAAAGAGTTTGCGCAGTTAATATAACTCAGCAGTTTCTCTAACAGTTATAATAATACCAAGGTATATGGGAAAAAGGATTCAGCTTCTGATAAGCAAAGGAATTGTATGCAATGTTGATGACGATGTTGTGCTACCTAGTAATTGTCATGCCCGAGAGATGCACAGCTTCTTAAAACAGCAGTACAAAGGAATGCAAGATGTCTTTTGTGTGATGTACTAAAGTGCACGTTGTTCTGACGGCTCTAAACACCCCTCATTCAGTTTTCCTCCTGACCAGCATCAGATTTTGTTTTATTACTAAAGAAAACAAACTTCAGAGAGATCTTATCATGGGCTGTTACCTGTCTTGGCTTGGGGTCCTCCACTGAGCACGACTCCATGCGCCGCTCGGGCGGAGTGAGTTTTCTCTTTTTCCCTTGCTCTGGAAGCATCATGGCTCCTGAAATCTGATGCTCCATCTGATCCATATTACTTGTCGCAGCTTTAGTACAACTCTCCGATACTTTAGTACAACTTCAAAGTTGTACAAGCTGCGACAATTAACATGGATTGGGGTGAGTACAAAATCTATTTTGGGGTATTATTAAGAACTTGGATAGAATACACAGCCATGGCCTTTTTTCTTTAGCTCAAGGTGGACTTTATTAGCATAAAGGAAATCGGGAGGAGGCTTGTATGTATGGTACTGACATATCATAGCAAACTGTGTCTTTAAAACCTTAAGACTCTATTACTAGCTGATTGTAAATTTGGAATGTATCCCTTTCTGTAGTTAACAACGATGATGAGAGAACTTTATCATGCCCATGCCCAGTGGATACCAAATCAATGGTCATCAAATGATAGAGGCAATCAGTCCACTGGATATAGCGTAGCATACCTTCTACTCCTCTCACGATGCGGCCGTGGCGGACAAAGTTACGGTTCTGGTTCCATCGGCGGCTCCTCTTTTGGGGGGGTTTCAATGTCCATCGGCAGCGGAAATGGGACCGGACGCGGCGGCGGATATGGTTTCTGTTTGCTTTCCATCGGCGCCGGCCGTGGATGAGGTTCCTCCTTTTTGGGTTGTTCGACCATCAGCGGTGGCGGTGGCGGAATCACTATGCTCCACCATGGCGGTCTCTCCGGCGTATAAATGGGTGGCGGCGGCGGTGGCGGCGGTGGTGGCGAACAAGGTTCCTGTTTTTTATTATCTGGCCCACGTTGGCCGATCTGAAATGGGCCAGCATGTTCTGCCAGAATCCACACGATGGTCGTGAGCTCACCGCCACGGCTGAGCTGCCTGGCATGGGATCCCCGGCTGCATCGGGTGCCCGCATACAGCAGCTTGTCCACCCACACGTTGAAGACGAGCTCCAGCAGTTCCGGCATCTCTGACCCATCGGCGCTGAGCAGCACCATGGCAATATTAGCTCCGTCGGAGACCAGACGAGTTTTATCATGCTCAAGACCCCACTCGCTGTCTGCGTCCTTCTTGTCACGGAGGATTCTGGCAAGCTTCTCTTCTCTGCCGCTCACCGTCGAACCGGAACCTTCAATGGAACTGGTCCCAACCTCATCACGCCATACATCCTGCAAGGACTCCTTGGTTACTTCGTACAGGCTGCGGAGAACAAGGCCCGGTAGCATGTGCCGGCGCACGGCGACGAGGAACATGAGGTACTCCGACAGCGCCTTGATCGCCTTGGCATGCTTCGTCTCTGCATACAACTTGCCATTATCACTCATGAGGAAAACTTGTGTGGCGATGTGCCACACAAGGATGTCCTCCTGGAACTCACGGCCAAATGCCAGCCGGAATCTCCGAAGTTTCATCCGACGCCTCTTGGCTGCCGCCTGACCCCAGAATGTCGTAACGTCATTCATGGAATATGCAGTATCCTCATCCTTGTCGACCTCGTATGTTGACTTGAGTATCTTCCGTACACGTTTGAATACCAACCTCTTGACATCTTCTGAAAGCTTAAGACCTTCAGACTCAGAGTGCCAGTGTTTGTTCCAACCCTCTTCCAATCCAATTTTCTTGGCTGCTTTCCCGCACAGAGTTGTCGTGTCACAGGTACGGGTGCACTCGTGCAGCAGGCTGTACTGCCCAATGGTACCCGATCACATTCTATAGCTGCTCGGCGCCATGAGAATGGCTAGCCGGCCACGGTGCAGAGACACAACGACACGGCGGAGGCGACGCCATATCCCAGACCCAGAGCACAAAACATTGTGGTGAAGCCAGCACCGTGGCCGAGCCTGCAGGAACATGTGCATCCAGGTAGACCCAACTGCCCCAAACAGCCATCTCACGTCCAGGATGAAGGTAGCTGCCAGCAAGGTGTAGGTGATGACCAGATCTTCTCTCCTCTGGCCCTCTTTGCTGTAGAACAGAAACAGAACAAATGTCGTGACGGTGGCGATTGGCGAAAGAAAACGGATCAAGTAGCCGCCCCAGGTGTGGACCATGGCTGCCTTGGTGTAGAGGATGTCGTACATGAGAGAAAGCTCCATCTCCACCACCTTGCACATACTCTCCCACCCAAAACAGAACATTTCTCTGCTTGCATCAAGGTCAGGTGAATCCATGTTGACAGAAGAATCAGTCATTGCACGCTGGCAGAACGGGAACATGTTGTGGGCAACCATCAGGGCTTGCTCATTGTCCAGCACAGTTCCCTTTATGGAGCCCGAGACATCAGTGAATCTGCTTAGTTTCTTCTTCTTGTTTGAGCTCCGGATGTTGCCCAAGTTGCCTCGCCGTAGTGTGAACACCCTCTCCACATACTTGGCAACACCGACGGTGAGAATGATGATGGATGCCCGAAGCAAAGCTCTGTCGCCACCGCCAAGGTATATGTGCTTGTACACGACATAAATGGCTCCCCCGACCTGCACGAAGGCATTGAGTGCTTGCCGCCCTGACAGCACATTGTCCTCGAGGGAGTAGGCGCTAATATTGTCCGGGCCGCCGAGATGCTGCAAGAGGAATGGCGCCCAGAACGCGACCAGCTGCGGCTGCTCCTGCAACCTGCTGCCGAAGGACAGGTTACCAAGGGCATACGCCGCGGCCCAGTTGGCCAGCTGGTACGCCAGCCACAGAAGGAGCATCCGCCCACCGGAGGCTGTACGCTGACGAATCCCGGCGAGGATGAGAACAAGATGTGCAGCAAAGCTTGAAAGGACTGCTATCCGGATCATCCCCATCTGGTTCAGCCATCCTTCCATTTCTCCTGCACTGAAATCAAAATTAGATGATAATACGAGTATCTCATAGGCAATTAAGCTCATACCGGTAATACTGTTGTGATGTTTTGTTAAGCATCATGGTCTAGTAAATTCTGCTAACCGAATTCCAGTTTATTTATTGTATCCTTCCCATGGCACTGATACTCACTCTAATTATGGAGTCTCTGTTCATTTGTCATGTGACTACTTTCCAATCGGTGGGCTATTATGCATGAAGCAAACTGAATCTACGATTTTACTTTTGGTACGGGAGAATTCTTATGAGGAAGCAACACAATTTCATTCTGCGCGTGATAGCAAATTAATGGTGGTACTGTACTAGTGTAAAATAAAAACAGGGGATGCAGCTTGTAAAACTAGTATGGTAGGACAGGACATGTCCACATTTTAACAAAATGGAAGTGATGCCCTAATGGTTATGCACATCGGTTGGTTGCTTAGCTACATCAAACATCACCAGAATGACCTTAATTTTAATTAAAATTTACTCTTTCAGAAAAAGAAATCAATCAACTCTGCTCATCTCATCCTGACCAAACCAAGATTTAACCTATCTTCTCGCTTCTCCACGAAACCCCAATCACATATCAAACTAAAACGAATCATTGGCAGCGTAAAACAAGTAATTTTCAACGGGCAATTAAATCATTATCACAACGACCTTAATTTCTGTTAAAAAAAACTCTTCCAGACAAATAAATTAATTAAATCTCTGCTCGTCTCATACTGACCAACCCAAAAATTTGCTTATCCCCTCGCTTCTCCACGGATCCCCAATGATATCTCATCCAAAAACCTAAACCAAATCACTGGTTGCGCAGCAGATTAGAACTAGAAATTCTCGACCGGCTGGTAAAATTAGGGGCTAAGAAGAAGGAGAAGAAGAAAAGATCCTCCTAGGCATAACACAGCCAGTCACGAGCTTGGAAGAATCAGGAACGCGATGGTGGAGAACAGAGATCAAGAACCCTAACCGGAGCCCATCAAATCAAAACAGCGATTTACTGAAGAAGAACGGACGCCACAGGCCGTAGTCTTGGATTTGGCGGTTACCTGTGCTGGCCTTTTGGACGGCGGACGATCCTTCAGCCGCCTATCTCGTCCTCGTCGGTCGTCGCCGGCGGGACGGAGTGGCCTGAGTAGCGCTGACATGACGCACTGACAGCAGTAGTCGTCCACGCCGCGTGATTCTTTTTTCAGTTTGTCTAATTCACATCTAAATATTTTTTAAGGATGTCACATCTAAGCTCCTACAGGTATATAATATAGCAACAAGAAATAGAAAAACTAGGATATAAAAATAGACCACAAACAGAGTGGACATCAGATTAGATGTGACATAACTATGTCACATCTAGATGTGTCCTAGACAGACCCTTTTTTTTGGGGGTTGACCCCCCGCGTGGACTGGAGAGTGGAGACGGAGGAGAGCGACACAGAGAGGGATTGCAGCACCCGAGCTCCACTGCTCCCTATATTTAAACATTTTGAAATTCGTATTTTTGAAGTTTCAAAAAAATGTGAAATTTTTCACGGGGATACATATACACATTCCGAATACCCGTGGCAAGTTTTGGTAAAAATCTCGTTTTGTTTAGGGCTATAGAAAAAAAAAGAAATTTCTGACACTATATAGGAGAAAAGGTGTGCCATTTTCTGTCAGAAATTTCTTTTTTTTGTATTTCCCAAAATACGAAGTATTTATTTTTTAGCTTTTTACTAGGCCTTAGGAATGTATGTATGTATTCACGTATTTGATATAAGATTATTTTAAGCAATGAAAATGTGTTTTTCAAAAATTTCAAATACCAGGAGCCCTGGAGCCCGGTAGCTGCAGCCACTTTTCGGAGAACGACACTCCATTTTAGAGCATGGTTAAGACCATATCTACGCCCGTGATGTGCAAATCCGTTCCGGCCCCTCAAGTATTCACGGACGTGTCCGAACGCGTCCACGGACACTGACCGGTCACGCCTCAAATAATGCAATCCACATTCAAATACCTCAAATCTATATTATTACATGCAATGTAGCGATCTTTAAGCGGAACTTGTCCGGTCACCGTGGCCATGTCTGGCGGCCAGCTGCGCTCCCCAGAATATTGGCCCGGTCGCCGGCAAGGTAGAGTAGGGCATGGGACATAAGCCGGCTCACGGGACTCAAGGCGACGCCCGTCTCGCACGCCCTACTCTTCCTCATCGGAGCATGGAACCCGTTGGGTTCCGGTGGACGTCAGATCGATGATGGATCCGTCCTGAGACGAGCCAGCGACATCCACCATGACGCGGTTGCGGTATCCGGACTGGTGCACCATACGGGCCGCCGGAGAATGCGACTCCGCCACCGACGTCCACCGCCTCGAGCGCTGCTGCCGCCTCCCGCGCCCACTGCCTCGCATGGCGGGCACGCCGCGCTATGGTTCCGTCGGACGACGCCCATGGTGCGTCCGTGACCCCGGCGCGCCAACAGAGGGGCTGCGCATCCGCTGGCGCATTCGGATGCCAAACGGACCGCACCGCCTCCGATGACGCAGCGACGGCTGCCCTAGTCCGGATCCATGCGTCATTTTGGCGGACGCAACAGACTTCCGACGAAAGGAGTCTGATCACTGTCGTGCATGGGCCTCCTCCCGGGAGCGGCGGAGCGCAAGCCGACTGCCATCTCCTCCTCGGGGATGCGTGGGATAAGCTCGGGGTCGACGGATCAGGAGGTGAAGGACTCGGATCCGCTGCTCGCCATGTCGGAGATGGTCGGACGCCGCCGGAGATGAGCTTGGGTGGCGGAAGGGAGTGGAGTAAAGTGGCTAGGGTTTGGTCCGGCAAGCGGATGGGAAGAATACATGTGGTGTCGGGTGGCGAGCGTGGGCCAGGTCCGACGTGGCGGGCGCTGTCGGTGTAAAAATCGGCGAATCTCGGGTAGGGGGTCCCGAACTGCGCGTCTAAGGTCGATGGTAACAGGAGACGGGGGACACAATGTTTACCCAGGTTCGGGCCCTCTCTATGGAGGTAATACCCTACTTCCTGCTTGATTGATCTTGATGAATATGAGTATTACAAGAGATGATCTACCACGACATCGTAATGGCTAAAACCCTAGAAGTCTAGCCTGTATGACTGTATCCGTTTCTGGACTAAGCCCTCCGGTTTATATAGACACTGGAGGGGACTAGGGTTGTACAAAGTCGGTTACAGAGAAAGGAATCCTCATATTTGGTCACCAAGCTTGCCTTCCACGCCAAGGAGAGTCCTATCTGGACACGGGAGAAACTCTTCGATCTTGTATCTTCACAGCCCATTAGTCCGGCCCATGTCCAACAGGCCGGACGCCCGAGGACCCCTTAGTCTAGGACTCCCTCAGTAGCCCCTGAACCAGGCTTCAATGACGAGGTGTCCGGCGCGCAGATTGTCTTCGGCATTGCAAGGCGGGTTCTCCTTTCCGAATACTACAAGATAGTCTTCGGACGCAACGAAAGTGTCCGGATCTGCAACACAGGTATCACACACACAGCCGTAGAGAGTATAATATTTCACGAGTCCCATCCGCTGACAACTTTTTGCAAGATGACATCACGCCTGCCCGGTCATTATTTTGAACCATTTTCGCCTGTCGTTCCTTGTTTCGAGATGCGGTTTCCATTGGCACGTCTTGTCAAAGCAGAGATCGTGTCCCCTTTATTGCGGGATTCTCATCAATACGGGTGTGGGTAATCCAACCGTGTTGTTTACACAACCCTTGGGAACAGGCGAGTTTTGAGGCGAGTGGGGAGGCGTTCAATATTTACTGCCTCTATAAGGGGATAAGGATTTCCCTTCTTCACCCACGCCTTCCTTCTTCCTCTCCATTCTAGAGCTCCAGCGCCCAAGCTCTCGTCTTTTCCAATTCGAGCAAGCTCTCAACCATGTCCGGCTCTGGAGGGCAAGGCAAGTGGATGGCCTCCTCCGTCAAGGAGAAGGACATTGCCGAGCTTCGGGAAGCCGGGTATCTGGCGAAAGAGATCACTCACCGGCTCCCGGCCAAGGGACAAGTCGTACCCACACCAAAACACAACGAGAGGGTGGTGTTCCTTCCTCATTTCGTCCGCGGGCTAGGGTTTCCACTCCACCCCTTCGTCCGCGGACTTATGTTCCATTACGGGTTAGATTTCCATGATCTAGCTCCGAACTCTTTCCTCAACATCTCGGCATTCATTGTCGTGTGTGAGGCTTTCCTCCGCATCCAGCCCCACTTCGGACTGTGGCTCAAAATCTTCAACGTGAAGCCGAAGGTGGTGGATGGACAACACGCGGAGTGCAGGGGAGCCATGGTGAGCAAGATGCCCAACGTCACATGGCCCCAAGGCACGTTCGTGGAGACTGTCAAGGAGTGGCAGAAGCTGTGGTTTTATATCACAGAGCCACGCGATGCCACTTGGGCTGCCGCCCCCGAATTTAAGTCCGGGGCTCCAGTGCAGGTGACCTCCTGGATGGAGAAGGGCCCAAATTGGTCTTCGTCGGATGAGCTGATGGCGCTGCAAACGCGCATCCAAAGCATGGTGAACAAGAACATCAAGCTCGTCGACGCAATCCAGGTTATGCTAGTTCGCCAGATCCTCCCCTACCAAATCCGAACTTCCCCTCTATGGGAATTCGATCCGGAGAAGCACCAGACCTTGGTGAGGCTCTTCGGCACCACTCACGAAGATGCCTGGAAGCTGCTCTTCAAAGGCGATAAGAAGCCGCCGGCCATAGATTCAGATCGTGGGCACAATCTTGCCCACCCCGCCAGCGCGGTAAGTCCTTCACATCTCAAGGCATACCTGTCGGTGTCAAAACCGGCGGATCTCGGGTAGGGGGTCCCGAACTGTGCGTCTAAGGCGGATGGTAACAGGAGGCGGGGGACACGATGTTTACCCAGGTTCGGGCCCTCTCGATGGAGGTACCCTACTTCTCGCTTGATTGATCTTGATGATATGAGTATTACAAGAGTTGATCTACCACGAGATCGTAGAGGCTAAACCCTAGAAGCTAGCCTATGGTATGATTGTTGTTGTCCTACGGACTAAACCCTCCGATTTATATAGACATCGGAGGGGCTAGGGTTACAGTCGGTTACAAGGAGGAGATCTACATATCCGTATTGCCAAGCTTGCCTTCCACGCCAAGGAGAGTCCCATCCGGACACGTGACGAAGTCTTCAATCTTGTATTTTCATAGTCCAACAGTCCGCCAAAGGATATAGTCCGCTGTCCGAGGACCCCTAATCCGGGACTCCTCAAGAGCCCTCGAACCAGGCTTCAATGACGATGAGTCCGCGCAGATTGTCTTCGGCATTGTAAGGCGGGTTCCTCATCCGAATACTCCATAGAAGATTTTGAACACAAGGATAGTGTCCGGCTCTGCAAAACAAGTTCCACATACTACCGTAGAGAGAATAATATTTCCACAAATCTAATCTGCTGACGCCTTTTGCAGCATGGCATCACACCACGGCCCGGTCATTATTCGAACCATTTTTCACAACCAGCCACGACACATATCGCGAGGCGGTTTCCTTGGCACGTCTTGTCGAAGCAGAGATCGTGTCCCCCTATCACGGGATTCTCATCAATACGGGTGTGGGTAACCCAATCGTGCCCGTTGGTATGACTCCTTGATTTTAGGCAAGTCCCAAACGGCCACGCGGAGGACGCTTGATATTCACCCTCTTTATAAAGAGGCCAAGGACCGTCATTTTTCTTCTCGCACTCAATCGAATCCTTCCCCCACCTCGAGTTCCAACACCCAAGGCTCAGGTCAGGCGCTTCAGACATTTCAATCATGTCCGGATCCAACCTTGAAGGTCGGTGGATGCCCTCTTCTGTCACAGAGGAAGACATCAAGAAGCTAAGAGAGGCTAGGTATCTGACCGCCGAAATCTCGCACAGGATACCTGCTCGAGGGCAGGTCATTCCCACTCCCGAACACGGCGAGAGCGTCGTATTCATCTCTCATTTCCTCCGAGGGCTAGGCCTTGTCCTAGATCCCTTTGTTAGGGGGCTCATGTTCTATTACGGGCTGGATTTCCATGACCTGGCCCCGGATTCCATCCTTCGCATCTCGTCATTCATCGTCGTGTGTGAGGCCTTCCTCCACGTCACCCCGCACTTCGGCTTGTGGCTCAAGACCTTTAACGTAGAGCCGAAGACGATTGGTGGGCGACACGCAGAATGCGGAGGAGCCGTAATAAGCGAAGGCGCCGATGTTCCATGGCCAAAGGGTTCCTTCCCGGAGGTATCCAGCTTATGGCAACGGGAGTGGTTTTACATCACAGCTCCCCGCGGTACTAAATGGGTGGCCGCCCCTACCTTTCGCTCGGGCCCCCCGCCACGACTGACGTCATGGATCAACAAGGGGCTGGACTGGGGGCCGGTAAATGATGTGCCGTTACTGCATAGTCGCATCCGAGATCTCCTCGAGAGAGATATCATCCTGGTCACAGTAATGCAAGTCATGCTAGTTCGTCGAGTCCCGCCTTGCAAACATCGACCCCTCCGTATGTGGGAGTTCAACCCGGAAGGACCGCGAGCTATTCAGCACTTCCTCGGCATGACACTTGAAGAGATGTACAAATTGTTCTTCGGATCACAAATAAGGTGTCCGGACACCACCGAGGATGCGGGTCTGAGCTGCAATCGTCCAGATACCCAAGTAAGTAGTCCTTCGGCCGAACACATTGTCTCTTTATTTACAACATCATTTTGAAAAGCCGCTTTTTGACCAGGACTGGGTAAAAAAGGCGAAGATGATCAGGTGTTCGGCCCCCCTTCCCGAAGGCTCGGCAAATCCACTACTGGCCAGAATGCTTGAGCTTGTGCCTTATCAAGCGCCCTCTGGGGAAGATAAAGGGGGGGGGGATAAAGAGGCTGAAAGCGGGCCTCGCTCGTTATTCATCCAAACCGAGGGAATTAGCGCCTCCACGAAGGAGGATAACCGGGGAGAAGAATCTGACGTTCCCTCTCCCCGGGGAAGGAAGAGGACCGCCTCTGAAGACTCGGAAACAATGGTTTCCAAACGAGGGAAGAAATCTTCGCCAGAGGGTCCAGCCTCGGAGGGTACCCTTGCCGCACAGTGCCCGCAAGGGGATCAGCCCTCCACCGAGCTGTAAGTAAACGAAAGTACTTAATAGTAAAAATATCCTGCTTTACTTCTGGGGATAATAACCAAAGCATATATCTTGTAGTTCGGACCATAGCCCCTCTCGACAGAGTTCGTCTTCGGGGGATCTTCTTCCGGAGATGATGGAGAGCGAAACACCTCCCCATGCCTCCCCGCCTCATGAGGCGGGCGACCCTGAGGTGTCATCACGGAGGATTTCTCCTGATCCGCCAAGGCCAGAGGGTAACCCTTCGCCCCAAGTGCAGAGTGTTCGGCTCCTAAGGAGAGCCACAGAAAGAGTCCGGAACCGTCCGATGTGCGATCGGACGCACTGATGAATCTTTTGGAGCAAGCGGCTGTCTCGGAAACGCAGCGTGCTCTAATGGGCACGGTGGTTGAGAGGATTTCATCCGCCGAAAGCAGGTTGCATGCAGCTTTTATGAGTGCTGAAAGGCTTTGAGGTACGTGAAATAGTGTATGTTTTTTATGGTACCGCACACGCTAGGTGTGCTATATACAGATAGTAGCCCCTGAGACTTTGGTTGCTGTCGAAAACGGCGGCAAACCAAGGATCATAGTCCCAGGTAATAATCATGTCGCCTTCATGTGCAGGTGGCTGGTTGTCCGGTGGCTAGCCGGACTGGTGAGTTTGCCGAGCTAAAGCGGCAATTTGATGCGTCAGAAGCCGACATCATGCTTGTAAACAAGCGGCTTGACGAGGCACAAGGTATGTGATTTCTCCGGTGATCAATACATAATAAGAGGAGCATGATGCTAGTATCTTTAATATGTTGCGACTGCAGATGGAGCTGCCGCTGTGGAGACCCTTCGGGCGGAACTTGCCCGAGCCAAGGAACAAGCCAGGAAGAGTGATGCAGCCGCTCTTAAGGCGGTCGAAGAGCTGAGAGCCGAACAGGCTGCGCATTGCCAAAGCAAGGATAAGATAGCCAAGATGGCCGTTGAGTTGAAAGATGCCGCCGACCGTTACGAGCTTCTTGAAAAGGAAAGCGGAGCGAGGGCGACGGACCTGGAGAAGGCCATGGTAGCAGCCAAGGAAGCCCGCTCTAAAATCAGAGCGGCGAAGGAGGAGCAGTGTCAAGCTGGAGATATCGCGGCTGGGAAGCCCTTTTTGTTGCGGACAAAGTTTGGAGATCCGAAGTATGCCCTTCTCGATCAATTATGGAGTTCTGCGGACGCATACGTGGATTTGGCAGCGAGTGCTGCTGATGCGACCAAGTTTTTCAAAGATCAAAAAGATCATGAAGTGGAAAAGCTGTTCTGGTCGCAGTTCCATGTTCCGGCGCGGCCGCTGCTGTTAAATGAGCGAATGACCGAGTGGGCCGAGCTCCATAGGTTGCCCGGGCTTGCCATGAGGTCTGTTGTGGATCATCTTTGGCCGGAGGGACCAAGGCCGAATAGTTATTTTGGCTTAGTGCAACGATTCCTTGGTGTTGTGCCGCATATCGATGCTATGAAGAGTTCGGCATGCATAGAGGGTGCGCTGATGGCCCTTGCCCGTGTCAAGACATACTGGGCAGAGATGGAGGCCACCGCTATTGCAACCCAGAGTTCGGCCGTAGGCCGAGTATCGACCGAGCACTACTTTGAAGAGTTCCTTGAAGGCGCTCGTTTAATAGAGGCTCAGTGCTCGAAAAATGTTATGTTCTAGTGACATGTATCCCCATTGTAAGAACAATGTTATTTGAATTGTAAAGGCTATGTTTATACTTTTTCCTGAAAGTATTATTATGCCTCATGTGCGGTCGTTTATGTATATATACATATATGTATGTCCTGAAAGTTTGCAGTCGTCGGCTTCAGCCCCCACGCATATAATGCAGGGTTGTTTGCAAAAGCGCGTCTTCACACTTGATCCAACGTCTTGGTCCATTAAGGAGGTGGTAGCGCGGCGAACGAGGCAATCAGACTATATTGCTTTAACACTTTCACTTAACCATAGGAGTTTGACAGTGGGGCTACTATATAGCCCCTGGTATTTCCGCACTCATCCTAATTCGGGGCGCATACGTACATGACCGGGAAAACCGGCCTTTCGTTAATGCGGAGGAATCCCGAAGATTCCGCTAAGTCATCGAGTGGTTGACCAGTCTCGCGCTTATCATGATAGTCAGTTTTCGGCTTTCTCTACTGAGGTGCTCGTCCGGATGAACCAGGGCACAATCACAGTAGTTCTCCCAGTGCCACCTTAGCCGATAGATCGGAACATAAGGTAGCAAAACACGGGAGCCAGGCAAACCCAACATTTGACCAAAGACATGATTCGGAGCTGATGCATATAAGGCCAAACTCGCGACGCCGAACACTCCCTAAGGTATTCGGTATTTATAACATGTACCGGGCTGAGCAATGCCCTTGATAATGAACCCCGAATGTCCAGGTACGTGCATTATTCTGACTTGGCCAAATGCCACAGTATCCTTCTCGGCTATACTGAGTGTCCGTGGGATTTGAAGCAACAAAAGACAGTGAGAAAGGTTTACACAGGGTCTTAATCTGAAAAGAAACCTTTGAGCGGGTCCCTGCTGCACGTCTGCGCCTGTGTCTCCATTGTGTCGTATCCTGGAAGGGTGTAGCATGATTGTCATCTGTAAAAGAGAAGAACTTAGGTGAAAGTTTTCGTGCGCAACATTGGTTATTCTCAATAAACCATTAAAATTCAAGGTAAGTAAAGTTGAGCCGAACTAGTCCTTTTTACACGCGGGAAGCCCCTGGTACCGCCTATGGGAGTATAATCGGCAAACCACTCTCGGGTATATCTAGGCTATTACAGCTAGTAATGACCGGACTTGTCTAGCCGTGTCCGCGGTCTTGACGACCGATCATTTATTGGGGAGGATGATGTCTACTACGCAACCTTCTTCTTGTAGACGTTGTTGGGCCTCCAAGTGCAGAGGTTTGTAGGACAGTAGCAAATTTCCCTCAAGTGGATGACCTAAGATTTATCAATCCGTGGGAGGTGTAGGATGAAGATGGTCGCTCTCAAGCAACCCTGCAACCAAATAACAAAGAGTCTCTTGTGTCCCCAACACACCCAATACAATGGTAAATTATATAGGTGCACTAGTTCGGCGAAGAGATGGTGATACAAGTGCAATATGGATGGTAGATATAGGTTTTTGTAATCTGAAAATATAAAACAGCAAGGTAACTAATGATAAATGTGAGCATAAACGGTATTGCAATGCTAGGAAACAAGGCCTAGGGTTCATACTTTCACTAGTGCAAATTCTCTCAACAATAATAACATAGTTGGATCATATAAGTATCCCTCAACATGCAACAAAGAGTCACTCCAAAGTCACTAATAGCGGAGAACAAACAAAGAGATTATGGTAGGGTACGAAACCACCTCAAAGTTATTCTTTCCAATCAATCCGTTGGGCTATTCCTATAAGTGTCACAAACAACCCCAGAGTTCGTACTAGAATAACACCTTAAGACACAAATCAACCAAAACCCTAATGTCACCTAGATACTCCAATGTCACCTCAAGTATCCGTGGGTATGATTATACGATATGCATCACACAATCTCATATTCATCTATTCAACCAACACATAGAACCTCAAAGAGTGCCCCAAAGTTTCTACCGGAGAATCAAGGCAAAACGCAGCCAACCCCTATGCATAAGTTCATGGGAGGAACCCGCAAGTTGATCACCAAAACATACATCAAGTGAATCACGTGATATCCCATTGTCACCACAGATCATACGACAAGACATATATCAAGTGTTCTCAAGTCATTAAAGACTCAATCCGATAAGATTACTTCAAAGGAAAACTCAATCCATTACAAGAGAGTAGAGGGGAGAAGCAACATAAGATCCAACTATAATAGCAAAGCTCGCGATACATCAAGATCGTGCCAAATCAAGAACACGATATATATATATATATATATATATATATATATATATATATATATATATATATATATATATATATATATATATATATATATATATATATATATAGAGAGAGAGAGAGAGAGAGAGAGAGAGAGAGAGATCAAACACATAGCTCTTTGGTACATACCCTCAGCCCGAGGGTGAACTACTCCCTCCTCATCATGGAGAGCGCCGGGATGATGAAGATGGCCACCGGTGAGGGTTCCCCCCTTCGGCAGGGTGCCGGAACAGGGTCCCGATTGGTTTTTGGTGGCTACAGAGGCTTGCGGCGGCGGAACTCCCGATCTATTCTGTTCTCCGAAGTTTTTAGGGTATATGGGATTATATAGGTGAAAGAAGTACGTTAGGGGAGCCACGAGGGGCCCATGAGGGTGGAGGGCGCGCCCTAGGGGGGTGGCGCGCCCCCTACCTCATGGCTCCCTCGTTTCTTTCCTGACGTGCACTCAAAGTCTATCGGGTAGCTTTCCTTCCAAAAATAACTTCTCCAGAAGGTTTCATTCTGTTTTGACTCCGTTTGATATTCCTTTTCTTCGAAACGCTGAAACAAGGGGGAAAACAGGAACTAGCACTGGGCTCTGGGTCAATAGGTTAGTCCCAAAAATAATATAAAAGTGCATAGTAAAGCCCATAAAACATCCAAGATGGATAATATAGTAGCATGAATACTTCATAAATTATAGATACGTTGGAGACGTATTAGAGGCCGTCTAGTGTTCGGCTGTTAAAGCAGCTGCACGTTCTTCCGCGCGTAAGGAACGCTCAATATTTCCACTAACTGTGATGGTGCCACGTGGACCGGGCATCTTAAGTTTAAGAGAAGCATAATGCGGTACTGCATTAAAACATGCGAAAGATGTTCTTCCGAGTAGTGCTTGATAGCCGCTTCGGAATGGAGCGATGTCGTAGGTTAAATTTTCACTTCGGAAGTTGCCAGGTGAACCGAATACAACCTCTAGTACTAGAGAGCCCATACAGCGGGCCTCTAGGCCTGGTATTACCCCTTTAAAGGTAGTAGTGCTTTGGCAGATTCTTGTTGGGTCTATCCCCATTTTATGGATGTGTCCCGATATATCGATTCAGAGTCTTCTTTGCGTCCATAAGGACTTGGGTGAGATGGTATCCGTCGATAATTGGGTCTAGCACCAAGGCAGCCAATCCTCCATGCCGGATACTTGTCAGGTGATCCCTGCAATCAAAGGTGATTGGGCGGGCCGACCAAGGGTTGAACTTGGGGGGATGAGCTCTACGGCGCATGTGTCTTTGAGTGCATGTTTGCCCTTTTTTTCTGTTACGTGAATCATGTTCACTATTTTGACCTCTGGTGGGAATTTTTCTGTCCCCCAGTGCTTTGCTGACGAGGCTTATCCTCTTCTTCACTTGGTGTCTCCCTCCCCTTGTGTTCGGCATTTAGCTTGCCGGCCTGCTTGAAGACCCAGCATTGTCTGTGGGTGTGATTCGCAGGTTTGTCGGAGGTGCCGTTAATCTAACATAATTTGTCTAGAATCTTGTTGAGGCTGGACGGTCCATCTCTATTGCCTTTGAAAGGCTTCTTTCGCTGACCGGGTAGAGAGCCCCTGAATCCGGCGTTTACCGCCGTGTTGGCTGGGTTGTCTTCGTTTTTTCGATGCTTGTTTTTATTGCGTCGTGGTTTTCCATTGCCATCCCTGACTTTGGATGGGCCTGGGTCGCTGGTGCTACTACGGGCTAGCCAGCTATCTTCGCCCGCGCAAAAGCGGGTCATAAGGCTTGTTAAGGCTGCCATTGTCCTTGGTTTCTCCTGGCCGAGGTGTCTGGCAAGCCATTCGTCGCGAACGCTGTGTTTGAAAAGCTGCTAAGGCTTCGGCGTCCGGGCAGTCGACGATTTGGTTCTTCTTGGTGAGAAATTTGTTCCAAAGCTTTCGGGCTAACTCTCCGGGCTGTTGAATTATGTGACTTAAATCGTCTGCGTCCGGAGGTCGGACATAAGTCCCTTGAAAATTGGCCCTAAAAGCATCCTCAAGCTCCTCCCAACTTTTTATTGAATTTTCAGGGAGGCTCTTCAGCTAGTGCCGAGCTGGTCCTTTCAGCTTGAGGGGTAGGTATTTAATGGCATGGAGATCGTCTTCGCGAGCCATATGGATATGGAGGATGAAGTCCTCAATCCAGACCCCAGTGGTCCTGTCGTTCAAAATCACGCCTCTATGTTCACGGGCTTGAATCCCTCTGGAAATTCATGATCCAGTACCTCGTCGGTGAAGCATAGGGGGTGTGCGGCACCCCTGTATTTGGATGTATCGTGGCATTCAGACGGTTGTAGTATTCGGTTCTGATTTTGTGCCGGAGCGCGCTTCCTAGATCCATCGATGGATCTGGTCATGCTGGATTTTTGGCACAAGTCCTCATGTAAATCGTGTGTTGGCTCATGTGCGGCCCCGTTAGCCGCCCTATCGCAGCCACGAGGTGGTCGATCCTGCTGATCGGCCGTTTTATTCTTCGGTTGTATAGGCTTTATGGCCTCGTTGTCGAACTCAGGCAACAACTTGCGCTTTGGATAGCTCTTTGTATGGCAGCTACCACCATACATTTCTTCAGTGTTGAGCACTTTGTTCCATCTACTGTTGAGTGTATTCTGCGCGGCCTTAAGCCTTTGCTTCTGCTTCTTCAGACTCCTCGCGGTGGCAATGAGCCTTCTACTGAGGTTCTCTTGTTCCGAGTGTCTTTCTGGGATGACGTGTGCGTCGTCGTCCGGACTGTTTGAAGGAAATATGCCCTAGAGGCAATAATAAAGTTATTATTTATTTCCTTATACCATGATAAATGTTTATTATTCATGCTAGAATTGTATTAACCGGAAACATAATACATGTGTGAATACATAGACAAACAGATAGTCACTAGTATGCCTCTACTGGACTAGCTCATTAATCAAAGATGGTTGTGTTTCCTAACCATAGACATGAGTTGTCATTTGATTAACGGGATCACATCATTAGGAGAATGATCTGATTGACATGACCCATTCCGTTAGCCTAGCACTTGATCGTTTAGTATATTGCTAATGCTTTCTTCATGACCTATACATGTTCCTGTAACTATGAGATTATGCAACTCCCGTTTACGGAGGAACACTTTGGTACTACCAAACGCCACAACGAATCGGGTGATTATAAAGGAGTACTACAGGTGTCTCCAAAGGTACTTGTTGGGTTGGCGTATTTCGAGATTAGGTTTTGTCACTCCGATTGTCGGAGAGGTATCTCTGGGCCTTCTCGGTAATACACATCACTTAAGCCTTGCAAGCATTACAACTAATGAGTTAGTTGTGAGATGATGTATTACGGAACGAGTAAAGAGACTTACTGTAACGAGATTGAACTAGGTATTGGATACCGACGATCGAATCTCGGGTAAGTAACATACCGATGACAAAGGAACAACGATGTCGTTATGCGGTTTGACCGATAAAGATCTTCAGTAGAATATGTAGGAACCAATATGAGCATCCAGGTTCCGCTATTGGTTATTGACCGAGAATGGTTCTAGGTCATGTCTACATAGTTCTCGAACCCGTAGGGTCCGCACGCTTAACGCTTCGGCGAGTTCATTATGAGTTTATAAGTATTGATGTACGAAGGTTGTTCGAGTCCCGGATATGATCACGGACATGACGAGGAGTCTCGAAATGGTCGAGACATAAAGATTGATATATTGGAAGCCTATGTTTGGACTTGGAAGGGTTCGAATGAAAACAGGAAGTTCTGGAACACCGGGGTTACGGAACCCCGGGGTATATGGGCCTTAATGGGCCACAAGGGAGAAGAGGAAGGGCCGGCCAGGGCAGGCCGCGCCCCCTCCCCTCTAGTCCGAATAGGACAGGAGAGGCGGCGCCTTCCTCTTCCCCCTCCCAATCCTACTCCAACTAGGAGAAGGGGAGTCCTACTCCGGTGGGAGTAGGACTCCTCGGCAGCGCCTCCCTAGGGCCGGCCGCACCCCCTTTGCTCCTTTATATACGGGGCAGGGGGCACCCCATGACACACAAGTTGATCTACGGATCGTTCCTTAGCCGTGTCTTGTGCCCCTTCCACCATATTCCACTTCGGTCATATCGTCAGAGAGCTTAGGCGAAGCCCGCGCGGAGAAGTCATATCGTCGCGGGGCTTAGGCGAAGCCCTGCGTCGGTGGAGCATCAACATCGTCACCACGCCGTCGTCTTGACGGAACTCATCCCGACACTTTGCTGGATCGGAGTCCGGGATCGTCATCGAGCTGAGCGTGTGCGAACTCGGTGGTGCCGTGACGTTCGGTGCTTGGATCGGTCGGATCTGAAGACGCACGACTACATCAACAGCGTTGTTATAACGCTTCCGCTTTCGGTCTCACGAGTACATGGACGGACACTCTCCCTCTCGTTGCTATGCCATCACCATGGTCTTGCGTGTTCGAGGAAATTTTTGAAATTACTACGTTCCCCAACAAATGGCATCCGAGCCTGGTTTTATGCGTTGATGTCATATGCACGAGTAGAACACAAGTGAGTTGTGGGCGATATAAGTCATCTGCTTACCAGCATGTCATACTTTGGTTCAGCGGTATTGTGAGATGAAGCGGCCCGGACCGACATTACGCGACGCTTACGCGAGACTGGTTTCACCGCCGAGCACTAGTTGCTTAAAGGTGACGGCGGGTGTCATCTCTCTCACTTTAGTTGAACCGAGTGTGGCTACGCCCGGTCCTTGCGAAGGTTAAAACAGCACCAACTTGACAAACTATCGTTGTGGTTTTGATGCGTAGGTAAGAACGGTTCTTGCTCAGCCCGTAGCAGCCACGTAAAACTTGCAACAACAAAGTAGAGGACGTCTAACTTGTTTTTGCAGGGCATGTTGTGATGTGATGTGGTCAAGGCGTGATGCTATATTTTATTGTATGAGATGATCATGTTTTGTAACCGAGTTATCGGCAATCGGCAGGAGCCATATGGTTGTCGCTTTATTGTATGAAATGCAAGCGCCATGTAATTGCTTTACTTTATCACTAAGCGATAGCGATAGTCGTAGAAGCAATAGTTGGCGAGGCGACAACGATGCTACGATGGAGATCAAGGTGTCGGCCGGTGGCGATGGTGATCATGGCGGTGCTTGGCGATGGAGATCACAAGCACAAGATGATGATGACCATATCATATCACTTATATTGATTGCATGTGATGTTTATCCTTTATGCATCTTATCTTGCTTTGATTGACGGTAGCATTATAAGATGATCTCTCACTAAAATTATCAAGAAGTGTTCTCCCTGAGTATGCACCGTTGCCAAAGTTCGTAGTACCCGGACACCACGTGATGATCGGGTGTGATAAGTTCTCGTCCATCTACAACGGTGCAAAACAGTTGCACGTGGAATACTCAGGTTAAACTTGACGAGCCTTGCATATAACAGATATGGCCTCGGAACACGGAGACCGAAAGGTCGAACGTGAATCATATAGTAGATATGATCAACATAGTGATGTTCACCATTGAAACTACTCCATCTCACGTGATGATCGGACATGGTTTAGTTGATTTGGATCACGTAATCACTTAGATGACTAGAGAGATGTCTATCTAAGTGGGAGTTCTTAAGTAATATGATTAATTGAACTTTAAATTTATCATGAACTTAGTCCTGGTAGTATTTTGCAAATTATGTTGTAGATCAATAGCTCGCGTTGTTGCTTCATATGTTTGTTTTGATATGTTCCTAGAGAAAATTGTGTTGAAAGATGTTAGTAGCAATGATGCGGATTGGATCCGTGATCGAGGTTTATCCTCATTGCTGCACGAAGAATTATGTCCTTGATGCACCGCTAGGTGACGGACCTATTGCAGGAGCAGATGCGGGCGTTATGAGCGTTTGGCTAGCTCAATATGATGACTACTTGATAGTTTAGTGCACCATGCTTAACGGCTTAGAATCGGGACTTCAAAGATGTTTTGAGCGTCATGGACCATATGAGATGTTCAGGAGTTGAAGTTAATATTTCAAGCAAATACCGAGTTGAGAGATATGAAGTCTCCAACAAGTTCTATAGCTAAAAGATGGAGGAGAATCGCTCAACTAGTGAGCATGTGCTCAGATTGTGCAGGTACTTCAATCGCTTGAATCAAGTGGGAGTTAATCTTCCAGATAAGATAGTGATTGACAGAATTCTCTAGTCACCATCACTAAGTTACTAGAACTTCGTGATGAACTATAGTATGCAAGGGATAACGAAAACGATTCCCGAGCTCTTCATGATGTTGAAATCGACGAAGGTAGAAATCAAGAAAAGAGCATCAAGTGTTGATGATTGACAAGACCACTAGTCTCAAGGAAAAGGGCAAAGGGAAGAAGGGGAACTTCAAAAAGAACGGCAAGCAAGTTGCTGCTCGAGTGAAGAAGCCCAAGTCTAGACCTAAGCACGAGACCGAGTACTTTTGCTGCAATGGAACTGGTCCTTTGGAAGAACTACCCCTGAATATTTGGTGGATAAGAAGGATGGCAAAGTGAACAAAGGTTATATTTGATATACTGGTTATTGATGTGTGCCTTACTAGTGTTTATAGTAGCCCCGAGTATTTGATACTGCGTTCGGTTGCTAAGATTAGTAACTCAAACAGGAGTTCTGAGAATAAGCAGAGACTAGTTGAAGGGAAGTGACGATGAGTGTTGGAAGTAGTTCCAAGATTGATATGATCATCATCGCACACTCCCTATACTTTCGGGATTAGTGTGGAACCTAAATAAGTGTTATTTGGTGTTGAGCATAAATATGATTTGATCATGTTTATTGCAATACGGTTATTCATTTAAGTAAGAGAATAAATTGTTGTTCATTTACATGAATAAAACCTTATATGGTTACACACCCAATGAAAATGGTTCATTGGATCTCGATCATAGTGATACACATATTCATAATATTGAAACCAAAAGATGCAAAGTTAATAATGATAGTGCAACTTATTTGTGGCACTTGCCGTTTAGGTCATATTGGTGTAAAGCGCATGAAGAAAACTCCATCTTGATGGACTTTTGGAATCACTTGATTATGAATCATTTGATGCTTGCGAACCGTGCCTTTTGGGCAAGATGACTAAAACTCCGTTCTCGGAACAATGGAACAAGCTCTTGACTTGTTGGAAATAACACATATATACCGATGTATGCGATCCAATGAGTGTTGATGCTCGTGGTAAGTATCGTTATTTTTCGACCTTCACAAGATGATTTGAGTAGATATGGGTATATCTACTTGATGAAACATAAGTCTGAAATAGTTGAAAAGTTCAAAGAATTTCAGAGTGAAGTGGAAAATCATCGTAACAAGAAAATAAAGTTTCTGCGATCTGATCATGGAGATGAATATTTGAGTTCTGAGTTTGGTCTTAAATGAAAACAATGTGGAATAGTCTCACAGCTCACGCCACGGAACACCACAGCGTTATGGTGTGTCGAACGTCGTAACCGTACTTTATTTTGATATGGTGCGATCTATGATGTTTCTTACCGATTTACCACTATCGTTTTGGGGTTATGCATTAGAGACAGCTGCATTCACGTTTAATAGGGCACCATCTAAATCCGTTGAGATGACACCGTATGAACTATGGTTTAGCAGTAAACCTAAGCTGTCGTTTCTTAAAGTTTGGAGTTGTGATGCTTATGTGAAAAGTTTTCACACGATAAGCTCGAACCCAAATCGAGAAATGCGTCTTCATAGAATACCCAAAGGTAACTATTGGGTACACCTTCTATCACAGACCGAAGGCAAGTTATTCATTGCTAAGATGGATCCTTTCTAGAGAAAAGTTTCTCTCGAAAGAAGTGAGTGGGAGGAAAGTAGAACTTGATGAGGTAATTGTACCTTCTCCCTTATTGGAAAGTAGTTCATCACAGAATCAGTTCGGTGATTCCTACACCAATTAGTGAGGAAGTTAATGATGATGATCATGAAACTTCAGATCAAGTTGCTACCAAACCTCGTAGGTCTTCCAGAGTAAGATCCGCACTGTGAGTGGTACGGTAATCTTATTCTAGAAGTCATGTTACTAGACCATGATGAATCTACGAACTATGAGGAAGCGATGATGAGCCCAGATTCGCGAAATGGTTTGAGACCATGAAATCTGAGATGGGATCCATATATGAGAACAAAGTGTGGACTTTGATGGAGTTGCCCGATGATCGGCAAGCCATATTATATAAATGGATCTTCAAGAGGAAGGCAGATCTTGATAGTAGTATTACTATCTACAAAGCTCGACTTGTCGCAGAAAGGTTTTCGACAAGTTCAAGGTGTTGACTACAATGAGATTTACTCAAGCTGTAGCGATGCTTATGTCTGTCCGAATCATGTTAGCAATTGCCACATTTTATGAAATCTGGCAAATGAATGTCAAAACTGCATTCCTTAATGGTTTTCTTAAAGAAGAGTTGTATATGATGCAACGAGAAGGTTTTGTCAATCCTAAAGGTGCTAACAAAATGTGTAAGCTCCAGCGATCCATCTATGGACTGGTGCAAGCATCTCGAGTTGGAATACACACTTTGATAAGTTGATCAAAGCGTATAGTTTTATACAGACTTGCGGTGAAGCCTGTATTTACAAGAAAGTGAGTGGGAGCACGACAACATTTCGATAAGTATATGTGAATGACATATTGTTGATCGGAAATGATGTAGAATTATTCGCAAAGCATAAAGGAGTATTTGAAAGAGTTTTTCAAAGAAGGACCTCGGTGAAGCTGCTTACATATTGAGCATCAAGATCTATAGAGATTGATCAAGGCGCTTGATAAGTTTTTCAATGAAGACATACCTTGACAAGATTTTGAAGTAGTTCAAAATGGAACAGTCAAAGAAAGAGTTCTTGCCTGTGTTACAAGGTGTGAGATTGAGTAAGACTCAAAACCCGACCACGGCGAGAAGATAGAAAGAGAATGAAAGTCATTCCCTATGCATCATCATAGGTTCTATAAAGTATGTCATCTTGTGTACCGGATCTATTGCATACCTTACCACTAAGCTTGGCAAGGAGTAAAATAGTGATCTAGGAGTAGATCAATGGACAGCGGTCAAAATTATCCTTAGTAGAATAAGGATATGTTTCTCGATTATGGAAGTGAAAAAGGTTCGTAAGTAAAGGGTTACGTCGATGCAAGTTTTAAACACTAATCTAGATGACTCGAGTCTCAATCTGGATACATATTGAAAGTGGGAGCAATTAGCTAGAGTAGCTCCGTGCGAGCATTGTAGACATAGAAATTTGCAAAATACTTACGGCTCTGAATGTGAGACCGTTGACTAAAATTATCTCACAAGCAAAACATGATCACACCATAGTACTCTTTGGGTGTTAATCACATAGCAATGTGAACTAGATTACTGACTCTAGTAAACCCTTTGGGTGTTGGTCACATGTCGATGTGAACTATGGGTGTTAACCACATATAGATGTGAACTATTGATGTTAAATCACATGGCGATGTGAACTAGATTATTGACTCTAGTGCAAGTGGGAGACTGAAGGAAATATGCCCTAGAGGCAATAATAAAGTTATTATTTATTTCCTTATACCATGATAAATGTTTATTATTCATGCTAGAATTGTATTAACCGGAAACATAATACATGTGTGAATACATAGACAAACAGATAGTCACTAGTATGCCTCTACTGGACTAGCTCATTAATCAAAGATGGTTGTGTTTCCTAACCATAGACATGAGTTGTCATTTGATTAACGGGATCACATCATTAGGAGAATGATCTGATTGACATGACCCATTCCGTTAGCCTAGCACTTGATCGTTTAGTATATTGCTAATGCTTTCTTCATGACCTATACATGTTCCTGTAACTATGAGATTATGCAACTCCCGTTTACCGGAGGAACACTTTGGGTACTACCAAACGTCACAACGTAACTGGGTGATTATAAAGGAGTACTACAGGTGTCTCCAAAGGTACTTGTTGGGTTGGCGTATTTGAGATTAGGTTTTGTCACTCCGATTGTCGGAGAGGTATCTCTGGGCCTTCTCGGTAATACACATCACTTAAGCCTTGCAAGCATTACAACTAATGAGTTAGTTGTGAGATGATGTATTACGGAACGAGTAAAGAGACTTACCGTAGCGAGATTGAACTAGGTATTGGATACCGACGATCGAATCTCGGGTAAGTAACATACCGATGACAAAGGAACAACGTATGTCGTTATGCGGTTTGACCGATAAAGATCTTCGTAGAATATGTAGGAACCAATATGAGCATCCAGGTTCCGCTATTGGTTGTTGACCGAGAATGGTTCTAGGTCATGTCTACATAGTTCTCGAACCCGTAGGGTCCGCACGCTAACGCTTCGATGCAGTTCATTATGAGTTTATAAGTATTGATGTACCGAAGGTTGTTGAGTCCGGATATGATCACGGACATGACGAGGAGTCTCGAAATGGTCGAGACATAAAGATTGATATATTGGAAGCCTATGTTTGGACTTGGAAGGGTTCGAATGAAAACAGAAGTTATGGAACAGGGGGTTACGGAACCCCGGGGTATATGGGCCTTAATGGGCCACAAGGGAGAAGAGGAAGGGCGGCCGGGGCAGGGCGCGCCCCCTCCCCTCTAGTCCGAATAGGACAAGAGAGAGGCGGCACCCCTCCCTCTTCCCCTCCCAATCCTACTCCAACTAGGAGAAGGGAGTCCTACTCGGTGGGAGTAGGACTCCTCGGCAGCGCCTCCCTAGGGCCGGCCGCACCCCTTTGCTCCTTTATATCTGGGGCGGGGGCACCCATGACACACAAGTTGATCTACGGATCGTTCCTTAGCCGTGTGCGGTGCCCCTTCCACCATATTCCACTTGGTCATATCGTCAGAGCTTAGGCGAAGCCTGCGCCGGAGAAGTCATATCGTCGCGGGGCTTAGGCGAAGCCCTGCGTCGGTGGAGCATCAACATCGTCACCACGCCGTCGTCTTGTGGAACTCATCCCGACACTTTGCTGGATCGAGTCCGGGATCGTCATCGAGCTGAGCGTGTGCGAGAACTCGGAGGTGTCGTCGTTCGGTGCTTGGATTGGTCGGATCGTGAAGACGTACGACTACATCAACCGCGTTGTTATAACGCTTCCGCTTTCGGTCTACGAGGGTACGTGGACGGACACTCTCCCCTCTCGTTGCTATGCCATCACCATGGTCTTGCGTGTTCGTAGGAAATTTTTTGAAATTACTACGTTCCCCAACACTGTTTTCCTCTCCGGAGAGAGGTTGATGTGTTTTATCCTCGGCGTCGACGTGTTTGGACAGCTGCTCCGTACTATGTTGGCCGTTCGTTGGTTCATCCTGCTCTATCGCTTGGTCAATGTTGTCGTCTCCTCTGGAGTCGACTGGGGTGTTATTTTCTCTTGCGTTGTTATCGCTGTTTTTAGCGAGGCGGGATTTGGAGCGGCACCTACGCCGTCGCTTTGGTTGCTTCTCGAGGGAGCTATCCTTCATTGCATCCTTCCGTTCCTCGTCGTTGTCTTCTTTGGGTGTATCCACCATATATATATATCGTGTGTTGAGGTGGCTGTCCAGCGCCCTGTAGGCGGTGGTTCCTGATCGTCTCATGCATCGTTGTCCATACCGTCGATGTCTTCGGAGTCGAAATCGAGCATGTCGGTTAAATCGTCGACAGTGGCTACTAAGTGGGTGGTGGGTGGGGCGCGGATTTCTTCGTCGTCCGTATCCCATTCTAGCCGGACATAGTTCGGCCAAGGTTCTCCTGACAAGAGAGAGACCTTAATAATTTAGCACATCGCCAAAAGGCGAGTCTTTGAAAAGATATCCGCGGAGGTAAACTCCATGATCGGTGCCCAATCGGATTCTATAGGCACGGACGCAGGCGGCTCGGAGCCCGTGGCCAGGGACGAGTCCAATGGTTTGGCAACAAGGCTCTCATAGGAGGTGAAGTCAGTATTCGACTCTATCGCCACTAAGAGTGTGGCCTCCGTGGCGGGGTCTATCCACTCGTCCTCCGATGGCGCAATTTGTTCCGGATTAAGGGCCGGAGTAGTTGCAGGCGTGATCACCCGAACACTGTCCGACGGTAGAGTTAAGTCATGCCCGTCGTGATTGTGCAGCGCACCTGACATGGGTTCGAATCCGTCGAAGATCAAGTCTCTGCGAATGTCGGCAGTATAGTTCAAGTTTCCAAACCTGACCTGATGGCCAGGGGCCGGCGTAGCTCTCGATCTGCTCCAGATGGCCAAGCGAATTGGCCCGCAGTAGGAAGCCACCGAATACGAAGATCTGTCCGGGGAGGAAAACCTCACCCTGGATCGCATCGTTGCCAATGTTTGAAGGAGCCATCAAGCCTTACAGTGATGGCACAGTGGAACTCTCATTGAAAGCACCAATGTCGGTGTCAAAACCGGCGGATCTCGGGTAGGGGTCCCGAACTGTGCATCTAAGGCGGATGGTAACAGGAGGCGGGGGACACGATGTTTACCCAGGTTCGGGCCCTCTTGATGGAGGTAATACCCTACTTCCTACTTGATTGATCTTGATGATATGAGTATTGCAAGAGTTGATCTACCACGAGATCATAGAGGCTAAACCCTAGAAGCTAGCCTATGGTATGATTGTTGTTGTCCTACGGACTAAACTCTTCGGTTTATATAGACACCGGAGGGGGCTAGGGTTACACAGAGTCGGTTACAAGGGAGGAGATCTACATATCCGTATTGCCAAGCTTGCCTTCCATGCCAAGGAGAGTCCCATCCGGACATGGGACGAAGTCTTCAATCTTGTATTTTCATAGTCCAACAGCACGTCCAAAGGATATAGTCCGTCTGTCCGAGGACCCCCTAATCCAGGACTCCCTCGGTACCCTCTACCTGTTTGTCCTAGGAGGGTAACTGAACTTTGCTAATTTATCGTTTCAGGAATGGACAGAGAAGGCGGAGCGAATTCACTGTTCGGCTCCACTGCCCGAAGAACCAGTCATCCCGCTCCTGGCAAAGATCTTGGTCCCAGCGCCCTATCAGCCGCCGGAGAAGAAGGCCAAGAAGAAGGCCAAGGGGGCCGGGGTGGCCCCCGCCGCGAGGGCACTTCGGACGTGATGTCCGAAGACAAGACTCACTCCTCTGCCGCCAAAGATGACGATGAGGAGGAGGAGGAAAGCAACCCTCCCCCTGATGGGGGGAGGAAGAAGAGGGCGGCCTCCACAAATCTGGAGGCGGAGGCGCCCAAGAAGGGGAAAGGCTCCGTCGCGGATAAAACCGCGTGGGACGTTGACAGCAGTCCGGAGCGACCCCCCCCCCCCCCGAACAAGCCCCTGGTCGCATCGTAAGTACTGACAGACTCGTACTTGCCCGTGTATCTGGCCTTTCCTCCTCATTGTATTAACATGGTTAATTGTGCTATTGCAGTCCGGCCCAAGATAGCTCCCAACGATCCTCGTCAGGAGGTTCGCTGGACTCAAAGGCGATGGCCAGCGAGTCACCGCCAGCCACCTACTCTCCCACGGCCAAGGGCGACGCTGAGGTGCTGTCGCGAAGGACTTTCCCAGGCCAGGAAGAGTCTCAGGAGGCCGTCAGGGTGGCGCCAGAGGGCGAAACCTCGGCCGCCGGACACATGGGAGAGCAGTCCCCCATGAAGACTGGCGATGGGGGCAATATTCAGTTCGGCCGCCGTCCGGATGCGGTTCCGGAGACCTACACGGCTCCGGAGTCCGGTGTGCAGCCTCATTTGAAAGACAGAGGTGTGCCTATCCCCCTGGTGACCTCCTTTCAACCAGGGGCATCGGCCAATCTTCTGTAAGCGCTGCGAGGCACTTCCATTGTGGAAGAACACAGTATCCTTATGGGTACGGTGATTGAGAGGGTTTGGTCCGTCAAGAGCGGACTGACCGAAGCCTGCAGCGGCCTGCTGATAGGTTTTGAGGTAAGCGACGCAAAGAAGAGAATCCCCATATAGACAATAGCCCGTGAGACACAGTCCGGTGTGCGGAAAGCAAAACCGGACAGAGGATCAATTCATTTCTGCAGGAAACTAACTAAATGTGTCTTGTATAAATGAGCAGGCGTCGTTGTTGGCCACGACCTCACAAGCTGCCGAAGTCTCCGGACTAAAGCAGAGGCTGGAGCAGGTCGAGGAGGAGCTCGGCCAAGCGAGGAAGCAGCTGGCAGACCAGCGAGGTATGCAATGACTTGCTATATATTCGGAAAGAATAAATGATGTGTATTGATCATAGCGTTATGATATGTGCAGGAGCGACGACCGAGGTCGAGGCCCTTAAAAACGCCCTGGCCGAAGCCGAGGAGAAAGCTGCCAAGGAGCAAGCTGCCCGTAAGAAGCTCAAAGCTCGGGTCAACGAGGTCCAGCAAGAGCTTCAGGATGCTGTGAAGAGATGCGAGGCCCTGGAGTGCGGTGTGTCAGCTCGAGAGGCCGAACTCGCCAAGGCTTGCCAAAGCGCTGAAGAGGCCCGGGTGGAGGCCCAGATCGCCCTCCAGTAGATCCAGGAGGCCAAGAAGATCGCGGCGGGTAAGGCATTTAGCATGCAAAGCAAGTATGTGAAGAAAAAGTATGTCTTGCTAACCCGGATTCGGAGTTCTCCATGAGCGTTTGCGGACCTGCCGCGCAGTGTGTCAGACGCTGCGGAGTTCTTCCGAGCCGAAGAGGGGAGCTCAACGGAGAAGCTGTTCTGGTCGCAATATCTTGCGCCAGAACATCCAGTGCCCTTCACCGATCAGCTGAAACAGCTGGTCGAGCTGCATAGGGTCGTCGAACTGGCCATGAAGGATTTATTAATCTGGTTGTGGCCTGCCGAAGCTATACCCGACAGTTACTTCAGACTCGTGAAGCGGCTGGTGAACGCATGTCCTCGGCTAGACGTCATCAAGAGGTCGGTCTGCATGGAGGGCGCGCGCATGGCCTTCGCCTGCATCAAGGTCTGGTGGGCGAAGATGGACACCGTCAAGCTCGTGACCGAAGGGCCGCCTGAGGGCAAGGAGTACCGCACGCCAGAGCGATATTTTGAATACGTCCTGGAGGGGTCTCGCATTGTAGCGACGCAATGTGCAAAAGACATTATCTTTGAATGAGTACATTCATGTTGTCGCTGCCATGTATGATGAAACAGAGTTGTTATGTAATATAATTTTTGTTATGTGAAAAATTTACCTCTTGTGCGGCCGTTTTGTATGAAGTCTGGGAGTTGGCCAGTCGTCGGCTTCTGCCCCCACGTAGGTAGTACGGGGTGTTCGGGATGGAATCTAAACACTCTTGATCCAATTGTTTGGTCCTTTAAGGAGGTGTTTAGTGCAACGAACCTGGCAATCAGACTATGCGGCTTTAGCACTCTCACTTAGCCATAGGAGTTTGACAATAAAAATGTGGGTGTAGCCCCTAGTATCCGAACTAGAATGCTATAAGCACCTGACCGAGTAAGCACCGATCCTTCGTGTAATGCGGAAAAAATCTCTATCGATTTGAAACCTCCGAAGAGCTGACTGGCTCTCGCCGCATCATGACAGTCAGTTTTCGGCTTTCTCTACTAAGGTGCTCCTTCGGGTAAACCAGGGCACAATCGCAGTAGTGCTCCCTTTACTACCTTAGCCGATACAGCGGAACGTAAGGTAGCAAGCACAGGAGCCGGGCAACCTAACTATTGACCAAAGACATGATTCGGAGCCAATGCATATAATGCTAAATTCGGGGTGCCGAACTATACTGTAAAAGTGTTCGGACTTTGTTGCCATGGTGCGGGGCGCTATGAAGCCCCTGGCCAATTGAAACGCACCATACTGTACGGGTGCTATCTGATAAGCTTATTAATAATAAAAAAGAGGAAAACAGAAAAGGAGCAAAAGCATAAAGCAGGGAACCTAAAATTTGGGCCGCAAACTGTTTCCATTATAATTTGATTAATACGTGAAGGCGCATTGATACAAATAGTGCAATAAGCAACATGCTATTTAACATGCCATCACCAAGGGAGATCTGTGTGTGGGCCCTAAAAACAGGTAGAGTGGTCGTTAAAGAGACCACCTAAAAATTCCCCTCTACGTCCAGGCTGACTGCCATCTTGGTGTATTTGTCCTTCAAAAGGAACTGTGATCAAGCCATCAGGGAAGGCCTGCGAAAAAGGAACCTGAAAAGGAAAAAGGAAACAGTGAAAGTAAATGTGTCCAGGAGCGGTCAAGCCGTATTGTGGATCACAAGGTAGGTATGCCTCCGTCTGTGCCCATGGTATTTTGAATGCTGATACGTCTCCAACGTATCTATATTTTTGATTGCTCCATGCTATATTATCTACTGTTTTGGACCATATTGGGCTTTATTTTCCACTTTTATATTACTTTTGGGACTAACCTATTAACCGGAGGCCCAGCCCAGAATTGCTGTTTTTTTGCCTATTTCAGTGTTTCGAAGAAACGGAATATCAAACGGAGTCCAAACGGAATGAAACCTTTGGGAACGTGATTTTCTCATCAGATATGATCCAAGAGACTTGGACCCTTGGTCAAGAAAGGAGGGAGGCGGCCACGAGGGTGGAAGGCGCCCCCCTAGGGCGCGCCCTCTGCCTCATGGGCCCCCCGAAGCTCCACCGACGTACTCCTTCCTCCTATATATACCTACGTACCCCCAACAGATCAGATACGGAGCCAAAAACCTAATTCCACCGCCGCAACTTTCTGTATCCACGAGATCCCATCTTGGGGCCTGTTTCAGAGCTCCACCGGAAGGGGAATCCACCACGGAGGGCTTCTACATCATCATCATAGCCTCTCCGATGAAGTGTGAGTAGTTTACTTCAGACCTTCGGGTCCATAGTTAGTAGCTAGATGGCTTCTTCTCTCTTTCTGGATCTCAATACAATGTTCTCCCCCTCTCTCATGGAGATCTATTCGATGTAATCTTCTTTTTGCGGTGTGTTTGTTGAGACTGATGAATTATGGGTTTATGATCAAGATTATCTATGAGAAATATTTGGATCTTCTCTCAATTCTTTTATGTATGATTTGTTATCTTTGCAAGTCTCTTCGAATTATCCGTTTGGTTTGGCCAACTAGATTGGTAGTTCTTGCAATGGGAGAAGTGCTTAGCTTTGGGTTCAATCTTGCAAGTGTCCTTTCCTAGTGACAGTAGGGGCAGCAAGGCATGTATTGTATTGTTGCCATCGAGGATAACAAGATGGGTTTTTTTTATCATATTGCATGAATTTATCCATCTACATCATGTCATCTTGCTTAAGGCGTTACTCTGTTTTCATTAACTTAATACTCTAGATGCATGCTGGATAGCGGTCGATGAGTGGAGTAATAGTAGTAGATGCAGGTAGGAGTCGGTCTACTTGTCTCGGACGTGATGCCTATATACATGATCATACCTAGATACTCTCATAACTATGCTCAATTCTGTCAATTGCTCAACAGTAATTCATTCACCCACCGTAAAATACTTATGCTCTTGAGAGAAGCCACTAGTGAAATCTATGGCCCCCGGGTCTATTCTCATCATATTAATCTTCCTACGCTTTATTATTGCTTTGCATTTTACTTTGCCTTTTATTTTAATTTGCATCTTTATACCAAAAATACCAAAAATATTATTTATCATCTCTATCAGATCTCACTTTCGTAAGTGACCGTGAAGGGATAGACAACCCCCAATCACGTTGGTTGCGTTGAGCTATTTGTTTTGTGTAGGTACGAGGGACTTGCGCGTGGCCTCCTACTGGATTGATACCTTGGTTCTCAAAAACTGAGGGAAATACTTATGCTACTCTGCTGCATCATCCTCTCCTCTTCGGGGAAAACCAACGCAAGCTCAAGACATAGCAAGAAGGATTTCTGGCGCCGTTGCCGGGGAGTCTACGCAAAAGTCAACATACCAAGTACCCATCACAATCCCTTATCTCCCGCATTACATTATTTGCCATTTTCCTCTCATTTTCCTCTCCCCCACTTCACCCTTGCCGTTTTATTCGCCCTCTCTTTTCCGTTTGCCTTTTTGTTGTTCGCTTTTTGCTCGTGTGTTGGTTTGCTTGCTTGTCACTATGGCTCAATATAATACCAAATTGTGTGACTTTACCAATACCAACAATAATGATTGCCTTAGCACTCCGATTGCTCCTCTTGCCAATACTGAATCTTGTGAAATCAATGCTACTTTATTGAATCTTGTTATGAAAGATCAATTCGCCGACCTTCCTAGTGAAGATGTCGCTACTCATCTAAATAGCTTCGTGGATTTGTGTGATATGCAAAAGAGGAAAGATGTTGACAATGATGTTGTTAAATTGAAGCTATTTCCTTTTTCGCTTAGAGATCATGCTAAAGCTTGGTTTTCGTCTTTGCCTAAAAATAGTATTGATTCTTGGAACAAGTGCAAAGATGCTTTTATCTCTAAGTATTTTCCTCCCGCTAAGATCATCTCTCTTAGAAACGATATTATGAACTTTAAGCAACTTGATCATGAACATGTTGCACAAGCTTGGGAGAGGATGAAATTAATGATACGTAATTGCCCTACTCATGGTTTAAATTTGTGGATGATTATACAAAAAATTTATGCTGGATTGAATTTTGCTTCTAGAAACCTTTTAAATTCGGCCGCGGGAGGCACTTTTATGGAAATCACTTTAGGAGATGCTACTAAACCACTAGATAATATTATGGTTAATTATTATCAATGGCACACTGAAAGATCTACTAATAAAAAAGTGCATGCGATAGAAGAAATTAATGTTTTGAGTGGAAAGATGGATGAACTTATGAAATTATTTGATAATAAGAGTGTTTCTTCTGATCCTAATGATATGCATTTGTCTACTTTGATTGAGAATAATAATGAATCTATGGATGTGAATTTTGTTGGTAGGAATAATTTTGGTAACAACGCGTATAGAGGAAACTTTAATCCTAGGCCTTATCCTAGTAATTCCTCTAATAATCATGGAAATTCCTACAACAATTCTTATGGAAATTTTAATAAGATTCCCTCTGAATTTGAGACTAGTTTTAAAAAGTTTATGAATTCCCAAAAGAATTCTAATGCTTTGCTTGAAGAGAAATTGCTTAAAGTTGATGAATTTGCTAGGAAAGTTGATAGAATTTCTCTAGATGTTGGTTATTTAAAGCTTAGATCTATTCCTCCTAAGCATGATATCAATGAGTCTCTCAAAGCCATGAGAATTTCCATTGATGAGTGCAAGGAAAGAACCGCTAGGATGCGTGCTATGAAAGATGCCTTTATTAAAGCGTGTTCTTCCAATTTCCATGAAAATAAAGATGAAGACCTAAAAGTTATTGATGTGTCCCCTATCAAATATTTGTTTTGCAATATGAATCTTGATAATGATGAGATTTAATATGATCCACCTTTACCTAGAAGGCGTTCCAAAAATTTGGAGTTTTTAGATCTTGAGGCTAAAATTGATAAAAGTGGGATTGAACAAAGTAAAACCCTAGATGTTGCTAGACCTACTATTTTGGATTTCAAGGAATTTAATTATGAAAATTGCTATTTAATTGATTGTATTTCCTTGTTGCAATCCGTGCTAAATTCTCCGCATGCTTATAGTCAAAATAAAGCGTTTACCAAACATATCGTTGATGCCTTGATGCAATCTTATGAGGAAAAACTTGAGTTGGAAGTCTCTATCCCTAGAAAAATTTATGATGAGTGGGAACCAACTATTAAAATTAAGATTAAGGATCATGAATTTTATGCTTTATGTGATTTGGGTGCTAGTGTTTCCACTATTCCCAAAACTTTGTGTGATTTGCTAGATTTCCGTGATTTTGATGATTGCTCTTTAAATTTGCACCTCGCGGATTCCACTATTAAGAAACCTATGGGAAGAATTAAAGATGTTCTTATTGTTGCAAATAGGAATTATGTGCCCGTAGAATTTATCGTTCTTGATATAGATTGCAATCCTTCATGTCCTATTATTCTTGGTAGACCTTTCCTTAGAACGATTGGTGCAATTATTGATATGAAGGAAGGGAATATTAGATTCCAATTTCCATTAAATAAAGGCATGGAACACTTCCCTAGGAAGAAGATAAAATTACCATATGAATCTATTATAAGAGCCACTTATGGATTGCCTACCAAAGATGGCAACACCTAGATCTATCCTTGCTTTTATGCCTAGCTAGGGGCGTTAAACGATAGCGCTTGTTGGGAGGCAACCCAATTTTATTTTTAGTTTTTTGTTTTTGTTTCTGTTTAGGAATAAATAATCCATATACCTTCTGTTTAGATGTGGTTTTATGTTTTAATTAGTGTTTGTGCCAAGTTAAACCTATAGGATCTTCTTGGATGATAGTTATTTGATCTTCCTGTAATTTTCAGAAACTTTTTGTTCACTAAAACAATTGTTACAAATCACCAGAACGTGATAAAATAGTGATTCCAATTGCTGCTGATCAATAAACAAATTTTATAGGTCGTCCTATTTTTTCTGAATTTTTGGAGTTCCAGAAGTTTGCGTTAGTTACAGATTACTACAGACTGTTCTGTTTTTGACAGATTCTGTTTTTCGTGTGTTGTTTGCTTATTTTGATGAATCTATGGCTATTAAAATAGTTTATAATCCATAGAGAAGTTGGAATACAGTAGGTTTAACACCAATATAAATAAAGAATGAGTTTATTACAGTACCTTGAAGTGGTCTTTTGTTTTCTTTCGCTAACGGAGCTCACGAGATTTCTGTTGAGTTTTGTGTTGTGAAGTTTCCAAGTTTTGGGTGAAATCTTTTGATGGATTATGGAACAAGGAGTGGCAAGAGCCTAAGCTTGGGGATGCCCATGGCACCCCCAAGATAATCCAAGGACACTAAAAAGTCAAAGATTGGGGATGCCCCGGAAGGCATCCCCTCTTTCGTCCACTTCCATCGGTAACTTTACTTGGAGCTATATTTTTATTCACTACATGATATGTGTTTTGCTTGGAGCATCTTGTATTATTTGCGTCTTTGCTTGCTAGTTTACCACAATCATCCTTGCTGTACACACCTTTTGACAGAGCCATACATGAATTGGAATTTGATAGAATACTCTATGTGCTTCACTTATATCTTTTGAGCTATATAGTTTTGCTCTAGTGCTTCGCTTATATCTTTTAGAGCACGGTGGTGGATTTGTTTTATAGAAACCTTTGATCTCTCATGCTTCACTTAGATTATTTTGAGAGTCTTAAATAGCATGGTAATTTGCTTAAAAATAATAATATGCTTGATATTCAAGATTTGTAAAACTTTCTTTTGAGTGCGTTGAATACTAAGAAAAGTTTGATGCTTGATAATTGTTTCGAGATATGGAGGTAGTAATATTAGAGTCATGCTAGTTGAGTAGTTGTGAATTTGAGAAATACTTGTGTTAAAGTTTGTGATTCCCGTAGCATGCACGTATGGTGAACCGTTATGTGATGAAGTCGGAGCATGATTTATTTATTGATTGTCTTCCTTATGAGTGGCGGTCGGGGATGAGCGATGGTCTTTTCCTACCAATCTATCCCCCTAGGAGAATGGGCGTAATACTTTGCTTTGATAACTTGCAAATTTTTGCAATAAGTATATGAGTTCTTTATGACTAATGTTGAGTTCATGGATTATACGCACTTTTCTCACCCTTCCACCATTGCTAGCCTCTCTAATACCGCACACTTTTCACCGGTATCATACACCCACCATAAACCTTCCTCAAAACAGCCACCATACCTACCTATCATGGCATTTCCATAGCCATTCCGAGATATATTGCCATGCAACTTTCCACCATTCCGTTTATTATGACACGCTCCATCATTGTCATATTGCTTAGCATGATCATGTAGTTGACATCGTATTTGTGGCAAAGCCACCATTCATAATTCTTTCATACATGTCACTCATGAATCATTGCATATCGCGGTACACCGCCGAGGCATACACATAGAGTCATACTTTGTTCTAAGTATCGAGTTGTAATTATTGAGTTGTAAGAAAAATAAAAGTGTGATGATCATCATTTTTAGAGCATTGTCCCAAGTGAGGAAAGGATGATGGAGACTATGATTCCCCCATAAGTCGGGATGAGACTCCGGACGGAAAAAAGAGGCCATAAAAATAGAAAAGGCCCAAATAAAAAAATGAGAGAAAAAGAGAGAAGGGACAATGTTACTATCCTTTTACCACACTTGTGCTTCAAAATAGCACCATGATCTTCATAATAGAGAGTCTCTCGTTTTGTCACTTTCATATACTAGTGGGAATTTTTCATTATAGAACTTGGCTTGTATATTCCAATGATGGGCTTCCTCAAATTGCCCTAGGTCTTCGTGAGCAAGCGAGTTGGATGCACACCCACTTAGTTTCTTTTGTTGAGCTTTCATATACTTATAGCTCTAGTGCATCCGTTGCATGGCAATCCCTACTTACTCACATTGATATCTATTGATGGGCATCTCCATAGCCCGTTGATACGCCTAGTTGATGTGAGACTATCTTCTCCCTTTTGTCTTCTCCACAACCACCATTCTATTCCACATATAGTGCTATATCCATGGCTCCCACTCATGTATTGCGTGAAGATTGAAAAAGTTTTGAGAATGTCAAAAGTATGAAACAATTGCTTGGCTTGTCATCGGGGTTGTGCATGATTTAAATACTTTGTGTGGTGAAGATAGAGCATAGCCAGACTATATGATTTTGTAGGGATAACTTTCTTTGGCCATGTTATTTTGAGAAGACATAACTGCTTTGTTAGTATGCTTGAAGTATTATTATTTTTATGTCAATATTAAACCTTTGTCTTGAATCTTTGAATCTGAATATTCATACCACAATTAAGAAGAGTTACATTGAAATTATGCCAAGTAGCACTCGCATCAAAAATTCTCGTTTTATCATTTACCTACGAGGACGAGCAGGAATTAAGCTTAGATGATGCGATCGTCTCCAACGTATCTATAATTTTGATTGCTCCATGCTATATTATCTCTGTTTTGGACCATATTGGGCTTTATTTTCCACTTTTGTATTACTTTTGGGACTAACCTATTAACTGGAGGCCCAGCCTGTAAGTGTTGTTTTTGCCTATTTCAGTGTTTCAAAGAAAAGGAATATCAAGCGGAGTCCAAACAGAATGAAACCTTCGGGAGCGTGATTTTCTCATCGATATGATCCAGAGACTTGGACCCTCGGTCAAGAAAGGAGGCGGCCACAGGTGGTGGGCGCCCCCTAGGCGCGCCCCGCCTCATGGGCCCCCCGAAGCTCCACCGACGTACTCCTTCCTCCTATATATACCTACGTACCCCCAACAGATTAGATACGGAGCCAAAAACCTAATTCCACCGCCGCAACTTTCTGTATCCACGAGATCCTATCTTGGGGCCTGTTTCGGAGCTCCGCCGGAAGGAGAATCCACCATGGAGGGCTTCTACATCATCATGATAGCCTCTCCGATGAAGTGTGAGTAGTTTACTTCAGACCTTCGGGTCCATAGTTAGTAGCTAGATGGCTTCTTCTCTCTTTTTGGATCTCAATACAATGTTCTCCCCCTCTCTCGTGGAGATCTATTCGATGTAATCTTCTTTTTGCGGTGTGTTTGTTGAGACCGATGAATTGTGGGTTTATGGTCAAGATTATCTATGAGCAATATTTGAATCTTCTCTGAATTCTTTTATGTATGATTGGTTATCTTTGCAAGTCTCTTCGAATTATCCGTTTGGTTTGGCCAACTAGATTGGTAGTTCTTGCAATGGGAGAAGTGCTTAGCTTTGGGTTCAATCTTACGGTGTCCTTTCCAGTGTGATGAGGGGCAGCAAGGCACGTATTGTATTGTTGCCATCGAGGATAACAAGATGGGGTTTTATCATATTGCATGAATTTATCCTCTACATCATGTCATCTTGCTTAAGGCGTTACTCTGTTTTCATTAACTTAATACTCTAGATGCATCTTTGGATAGCGGTCGATGAGTGGAGTAATAGTAGTAGATGCAGGAAGGAGTCGGTCTACTTGTCTCGGACGTGATGCCTATATACATGATCATACCTATATACTCTCATAACTATGCTCAATTCATCAATTGCTCAACATGAATTCGTTTACCCACCGTAAAATACTTATGCTCTTGAGAGAAGCCACTAGTGAAATCTATGGCCCCCGGGTCTATTCTCATCATATTAATCTTCCTACGCTTTATTATTGCTTTGCTTTTTTACTTTGCCTTTTATTTTACTTTGCATCTTTATACCAAAAATACCAAAAATATTATTTATCATCTCTATCAGATCTCACTTTCGTAAGTGACCGTGAAGGGATTGACAACCCCTAATCGCGTTGGTTGCATTGAGCTATTTGATTTGTGTATGTACGAGGGACTTGCGCGTGGCCTCCTACTGGATTGATACCTTGGTTCTCAAAAACTGAGGGAAATACTTACGCTACTCTACTGCATCATCCTCTCCTCTTCAGGGAAAACCAACGCAAGCTCAAGACGTAGGAAATGCGTAGTTATGTACGCGTAGTACCAATGCCACCACTTGATCAGGACTGGGATGGAGGCCAAATTGCTAGTCGAGCTCCTGACAAGCCGAGCTGTCCTACTGGAGAATAGTCCGGGCCCTCTTAACGGTGTCCGGGGGCTCGGCAGCCAAATTAAGGTTCTGCTTGAGAAGGCCGCTCTGTACTTCTGCTGCTAAGGCAGCAGTGTGCTCTTCTGTATGGAGGGAGCGTTCCGTGTTTCCTTTGACTGTTATGACGCTGCGTGGACCAGGCATCTTGAGCTTGAGATAAGCATAGTGTGGCACCGCATTGAACCAAGAAAATGCGGTTCGTCCAAGCAGTGCGTGGTAGCCGCTGCGAAAAGGGACGATATCGAAGATCAACTCTTCGCTTCAGAAGTTGTCCGGAGATCTGAACAAAACCTCTAGCATAATTGAGCCCGTGCAGCGGGCCTCTACACCTGGTATGACTCCTTTGAAGGTAGTGTTTGTGGGCTTGATCCGTGATGGGTTAGTGCCCATTTTGCGCACTGTATCCTGATAGAGCAGGTTCAGGCTACTGCCGCCTTCCATAAGGACTCGCGTCAGGTGGAATCCGTCAATTATCGGGTCAAGGACCAATGCGGCTGAACCGCCATGACGGATACTGGTCGGATGATCCCGTCGATCAAAAGTGATCGGGCATGATGACCATGTATTAAATTTTGGGGCGACTTGCTCTATCGCATAGACATCCCTGAGCACGCGCTTGCGCTCCCTCTTGGGGATGTGTGTAGCATATATCATGTTCACCGTTTTGACCTAGGGGGAAATTCTTTTGTCCCCCTGTGTTCGGTTGTCGGGGCTCCTCGTCATCATCCTCGCTTTGCGATCCCTTTTCTTTGTTCTCGGCATTTAACTTGTCGGCCTATTTAAAAACCAAACAATCTCTGTTGGTATGATTGGCTGGTTTGTCAGGGGTGCCATGGATTTGGCACGGATGATCGAGTATGCGGTCCAAGCTGGATGGTCCATGATTGTTTCTTTTATATGGCTTCTTCCGCTGACCGGACTTGGAACCACTGAATCCGGCATTGACTGTCGTGTCATCGGTGTTGTCGCCATTGCTTTGACGTTTGTATCTGCTGCGTCGGAGCTTGCCGTTGCTGTTTTTGACCTCGGGGGTGCCCGTTTTGCTTTCTGTGTTTTTGCTATGGGCCAGCCAGCTATCCTCACCCGCACAAAAGCGAGTCATGAGTGCCGTGAGGGCTGCCATGGACTTCGGCTTTTCCTGGCCGAGGTGGCAGGCGAGCCATTCGTCACAGATGCTATGTTTAAAGGCCGCTAGGGCTTCGGCATCCGGACAGTCGACGGTCTGGTTCTTTTTGGTTAGGAACCTAGTCCAGAATTTCCTGGCTGACTCTCCAGGCTGTTGAACTATGTGGCTTAAGTCATCGGCGTCTGGTGGCCAGACATATGTACCTTGGAAGTTGTCAAGGAAGGCTTCTTCCAAGTCCTCCCAGCTGCCAATAGAATTTTCGGGCAGACTGTTTAACCAGTGCCGAGCTGGCCCTTTGAGTTTTAGTGGGAGGTATTTGATGGTGTGAAGATCATCTCCGCGGGCCATATGGATGTGGAGAATAAAATCCTCGACCCATACCGCGGGATCGGTTGTTCCATCGTATGATTCGATGTTTACGAGTTCAAACCCTTCTGGGAATTCGCGATCCATTACTTTGTCAGTGAAGCAGAGAGGGTGTGCGGCGCCTCTATATCGGGCCGCATCACGACGTAGCTCCAATGGAGTCCGTTTGCGGTTTTCTGCCTGGGCGTGACTAGGTTTGTCACGTCCAAATAGGTAGCCGTTGTCGCGTGTCGAGGCACGTCCTCGCGATCCATAGATCGATCTTGTGTGTCCTGCTCTACTATCCAGGTCCTACCGAAGGTCATATGTGTAACCCCAAGCTATTTTGTCCCTGCCTTTATGGCGGGGTAAGGCGGTCTGGTGTTCGGCTTGAGTTGCCGCTTTATCCCGACCGCGTGGTGGTAGGTCAGCCGCATTGCATGATGATGGCATGGGCTCCGGCGCCTCGTCATCGAACTGAGGTAATAATTTGCGCTTCGGGTAACTTTTGGCTGGGCGCTTAATGCCGTATTCTTCGGCTACCAGGACATCGGTTCATCTATTGTTGAGCAGATCTTGATCAGCTTGAAGCTGCTGCTGCTTCTTTTTCAGGCTTCTCACCGTGGCTATTAGCTGGCGCTTAAAGCACTCTTGCTCGAGAGGTTCCTCAGGCACGATAAAATCCTTGTTGCCAAGGCTCACTTCATCCTTGGAGGGTGGAAGATAGGTTCTGCCCTCCGATTCGTCGTTTGTGGCATGTTCAGTAGGGCTGACTTTCCCATCTTCCCGATTGTCCTGTTCGGCCGTTTGTTCATCGGGATCTTCTCTGTCTTCAGCACCATCTGGAGTGTGATCGTCTCCAGTGCCGGTGTTGCCGTCCTTGTTGCGGCGGGATTTAGAGCAGCGCCGCTGACGCCGGCGCTTTGGTTGTGTCTTGGGAGGCTCGTCCTCGGGTGGCTTTTCCTTGTCCTCGCCGTTATTCTATTTGGGTGTATCCACCATGTATACGTCGTATGAAGAAGTGGCCGTCCAGCGTCCGATAAACGGCGGGTTTTGGCCATGCTCCTCATCTGCATCGTCGTCCATACCGTCGACAGCCTCGGAGCCGTAATTGAGCATGTCGGTTAAATCCTCGACAATGGCTATGTAGTGGGTGGCGGGTGGGAAGCGAAATTCTCCATCATCAGCCTCCAGTTCAAACCGGATATAGTTCGGCTCTGAGTCCCTTGCTAAGGACAAATTTTTTAATGAGTTCAACACGTCGCCTAGAGGCGAGTGCCGGAAGACGTCCGCCGCACTGAATTCGGTGATCGATGACCGATCCAGCTCGACGTAAGAGGACACACATGGTTCGTAACTTATCACCGGAAACAAGTCCAAGGTTCCGGAGACACACATATCACCCGAGGTTGGGTCTGTGTGCGGCTCCAACGTCGCGGAGTCTGCGGCTTCCATGGCGGGGTTGAGCTTCCCGTCCTCGGATATCGCGATCTGCTCCGGATCTAGGGCCAGAGTAGTTACAGGTGCAATTTCCTGAGTATGGACCGGTGACAGATTTAAGTCATGTTCACCGTGGGGACAAGGAGCGGCTGCCGTGGTCTCAAAGCCGTCGAAGATCAAGTCTCCGCGGATATCCGCGACGTAGTTCAAGCTCCCAAATCTGACCTGATGGCCAGAGGCGTAGCTATCGATCTGCTCGGATGGC